>JAWNPU010000066.1:21950000-22550000 GCA_035047325.1 Drosophila vallismaia
TGGTTAAAAAAGTATGTTTTTGACATATATCAACTTTCCGTATTTTTGTAATTCAAAAACAATTCAATTCTATCATCTATCTATCAAAAAGGCCATAACTTGGTTTGTTCAGCTCCTATTGGCGAAAGTTATATCTTGTCGAATTTGTATCTTCGAGTACTATCTAATCATCGTATATCTATCAAGCGTATATCCTATAAACCTAAGTTAGAGAGCGAGAAAAGGACATATGAGCGGAAAGGCGATGTTTGAAACGATTTTATGAAGTTTACCTTATTTAGTTGCACTCCTGGATTCACTCCTGGATTCACTCCTGAACATAGCTACAACTAAAATACCCCCAAAATAAAAACCACAATGTATCCTTTTGAAAATATTTATTTTTTTATTCACCGTTTTTATTTCTATCTTCTATTTACAGGATTAAGATATTCGGCTTTGATTGGAGTGCGCTGACTTGTGTTGGAGTTGCTGATTCTGTACTATTCTGCTACACTGCTACTATCCAATTATCGTATATGTATCAAGCGTATATCCTAATAACCTATGTTAGAGGGCGAGAAAAGGACATACGGGCGTATAGGCAAAGTTTAAAACGATTTTATAAAGTTTACACTTCAATTAAATAGAAATCTTTGATTATAATGGAGAGCAAATGAAGTCCCGATTCTTAAATGGTATCTTGGTACAAAATCTGATACAAAATGGCAAAAATATCCATAAAAATTTAAGAAAACGGATAAGAAAATGTGTTTTTGACAACTGTGCCTTTTCCATGTTTTTAAAATCTAAAATTTCCCTTTTTAGAACAGTTTTTTTCGAATATCTGAGCTAATTCGCAACCGATTTTGAAACGAAATGCCGATTTTTAATCAGGGCTTCAGTCTCCTTTAACTTGCATTCAAAGATCCAAAGAATCAAACAAAAAAAATTTGGTCGATTTTTGAAAAAAATGATGATGGGACCCCTTTTAAAATTTTGAAAAACCGGCTTAATTTTTTTTGTTTAGTTTCTCGGATTCTTTGATGCAGATCGAAGCGGAATGAAGCCCTGATTCATGAATGGTATTTCGATTTGAAATCGGTGCAAAATCAAATAAAATATTCGCTATCAAATGGTTAAAAAAGTCTGTTTTTGACATATATCAACTTTCCGTGTTTTTGTAATTCAAAAACAATTCAATTCTATCATCTATCTATCAAAAAGGCCATAACTTGGTTTGTTCAGCTCCTATTGGCGAAAGTTATATCTTGTCGAATTTGTATCTTCGAGTACTATCTAATCATCGTATATCTATCAAGCGTATATCCTATAAACCTAAGTTAGAGAGCGAGAAAAGGACATATGAGCGGAAAGGCGATGTTTGAAACGATTTTATGAAGTTTACCTTATTTAGTTGCACTCCTGGATTCACTCCTGGATTCACTCCTGAACATAGCTACAACTAAAATACCCCCAAAATAAAAACCACAATGTATCCTTTTGAAAATATTTATTTTTTTATTCACCGTTTTTATTTCTATCTTCTATTTACAGGATTAAGATATTCGGCTTTGATTGGAGTGCGCTGACTTGTGTTGGAGTTGCTGATTCTGTACTATTCTGCTACACTGCTACTATCCAATTATCGTATATGTATCAAGCGTATATCCTAATAACCTATGTTAGAGGGCGAGAAAAGGACATACGGGCGTATAGGCGAAGTTTAAAACGATTTTATAAAGTTTACACTTCAATTAAATAGAAATCTTTGATTATAATGGAGAGCAAATGAAGTCCCGATTCTTAAATGGTATCTTGGTACAAAATCTGATACAAAATGGCAAAAATATCCATAAAAATTTAAGAAAACGGATAAGAAAATGTGTTTTTGACAACTGTGCCTTTTCCATGTTTTTAAAATCTAAAATTTCCCTTTTTAGAACAGTTTTTTTCGAATAGCTGAGCTAATTCGCAACCGATTTTGAAACGAAATGCCGATTTTTAATCAGGGCTTCAGTCTCCTTTAACTTGCATTCAAAGATCCAAAGAATCAAACAAAAAAAATTTGGTCGATTTTTGAAAAAAATGATGATGGTACCCCTTTTAAAATTTTGAAAAACCGGCTTAATTTTTTTTGTTTAGTTTCTCGGATTCTTTGATGCAGATCGAAGCGGAATGAAGCCCTGATTCATGAATGGTATTTCGATTTGAAATCGGTGCAAAATCAAATAAAATATTCGCTATCAAATGGTTAAAAAAGTCTGTTTTTGACATATATCAACTTTCCGTGTTTTTGTAATTCAAAAACAATGCAATTTATCTATCAAAAGGGCCATAATTTGGTTTGTTCAGCTCCTATTGGCGAAAGTTATATCTTCCCGAATTTGTATCTTCGAGTACTATCTTATTATCGTATATCTATCAACCGTATATCCTAAAAACCTAAGTTCGAGGGCGAGAAAATGCCATACGGGCGTATAGGCGATGTTTGAAACGATTTTATAAAGTTTACAATTGGAGTAAATAGAAATCTTTGAATATAAGGGATAGCAAATAAAGTCCCAATTCTTAAAAGGGGTCTTGGTTCCAAATCGGATACAAAATGCAAAAATATCCTTACAAACTTAAGAAAACGAATGAAAAAAGGACATTCGGCCTTATACGTGATTTTGCATTTCGATAAGTTTTACCAAATTAGCCATAACTTGGTTTGTTCACCTCCAATTGGAATAAGTTATACCTTCCCGAATTTGTATCTTCGAGTACTATCTTATTATCGTAGATATATCAAGCGTATATCCTAAAAACCTAAGTTAGAGGGCGAGAAAATCCCATACGGGCGTATAGGCGAAGCTTAAAACGATTTTATAAAGTTTACACTTCGATTAAATGAAAATCTTTGATTATAATGGAGAGCAAATGAAGTCCCGATTCTTAAATGGTATCTTGGTGCAAAATCTGATACAAAATGGCAAAAATATCCATAAAAATGTAAGAAAACGGATAAGAAAATGTATTTTTGACAATTGTGCCTTTCCCGTGTTTCTAAAATCTAAAATTTCTCTTTTTAGAACAGTTTTTTTCGAATATCTGAGCTAATTTGCAACCGATTTTGAAACAAAATGCCGATTTTTAATCAGGACTTCAGTCTTCTTTAACTTGCATTCAAAGATCCAAAAAATCAAACAAAAAAAAATTTGGTCGATTTTTGAAAAAAATGATGATGGTACCCCTTTTAAAATTTTGAAAAACCGGCTTAATTTTTTTTGTTTAGTTTCTCGGATTCTTTGATGCAGATCGAAGCGGAATGAAGCCCTGATTCATGAATGGTATTTCGATTTGAAATCGGTGCAAAATCAAATAAAATATTCGCTATCAAATGGTTAAAAAAGTATGTTTTTGACATATATCAACTTTCCGTATTTTTGTAATTCAAAAACAATTCAATTCTATCATCTATCTATCAAAAAGGCCATAACTTGGTTTGTTCAGCTCCTATTGGCGAAAGTTATATCTTGTCGAATTTGTATCTTCGAGTACTATCTAATCATCGTATATCTATCAAGCGTATATCCTATAAACCTAAGTTAGAGAGCGAGAAAAGGACATATGAGCGGAAAGGCGATGTTTGAAACGATTTTATGAAGTTTACCTTATTTAGTTGCACTCCTGGATTCACTCCTGGATTCACTCCTGAACATAGCTACAACTAAAATACCCCCAAAATAAAAACCACAATGTATCCTTTTGAAAATATTTATTTTTTTATTCACCGTTTTTATTTCTATCTTCTATTTACAGGATTAAGATATTCGGCTTTGATTGGAGTGCGCTGACTTGTGTTGGAGTTGCTGATTCTGTACTATTCTGCTACAGAAACAAGGACACCGAAGCATGCTGCTTCTTTCTCGAAAAGAAGTGGCTCCAACCATAGCAGGTGCATAGCAGGTGATATCTAGGTGGAAGTAGGACCATCCAAACAGACACATTGAAGCAGCAATCCTCGTGGCGAAGCTGAAATCCTTGGTCGCAGTCCTGGGAATACAGAAGTTCAGGATTAGTATTGTCATTAAATGGTCTTTACATTATAGTTTTATGTATTTCATAATAATATTTGTTTGTTTATATAGAATCTTTCATAATTCATATTAATATACAATAGTTACTTTAGACATTAGTTTACGTTAATTAAAAAATGTACAAAATACCGAATGAAGAATATTGGATTTACAATAAACATTGTTTAAAAAATGAAATTGGAGTTTTGAATTTACAATTAGGGGGATAACAGAAAAAAGGTTGGTTGTCGAATCGGTAAATGTTATACCTTTCCGAATTTGTATCTTCGAGTACTATCCAATTATCGTATATGTATCAAGCGTATATCCTAATAACCTATGTTAGAGGGCGAGAAAAGGACATACGGGCGTATAGGCGAAGTTTAAAACGATTTTATAAAGTTTACACTTCAATTAAATAGAAATCTTTGATTATAATGGAGAGCAAATGAAGTCCCGATTCTTAAATGGTATCTTGGTACAAAATCTGATACAAAATGGCAAAAATATCCATAAAAATTTAAGAAAACGGATAAGAAAATGTGTTTTTGACAATTGTGCCTTTCCCATGTTTCTAAAATCTAAAATTTCCCTATTTAGAACAGTTTTTTTCGAATATCTGAGCTAATTCGCAACCGATTTTGAAACGAAATGCCGATTTTTAATCAGGGCTTTAGTCTCCTTTAAATTGCATTCAAAGATCCAAAAAATTAAACAAAAAAAATTTGGTCGATTTTTGAAAAAAATGATGATGGTACCCCTTTCAAAATTTTGAAAAATCGGCTTAATTTTTTTTGTTTAGTTTCTCGGATTCTTTGATGCAGATCGAAGCGGAATGAAGCCCTGATTCATGAATGGTATTTCGATTTGAAATCGGTGCAAAATCAAATAAAATATTCGCTATCAAATGGTTAAAAAAGTCTGTTTTTGACATATATCAACTTTCCGTGTTTTTGTAATTCAAAAACAATTCAATTTATCTATCAAAAGGGCCATAACTTGGTTTGTTCAACTCCTATTGGCGAAATTTATATCTTCCCGAATTTGTATCTTCGAGTACTATCTAATTATTGTATATCTATCAACCGTATATCCTTAAAACCTAAGTTAGAGAGCGAGAAAATGCCATACGGGCGTATAGGCGATGTTTGAAACGATTTTATAAAGTTTAAACTTTGATTAAATAGAAATCTTTAATTATAAGGGATAGCAAATGAAGTCCCGATTATTAAATGGGGTCTTGGTTCCAAATCGGATACAAAATGACAAAAATATCCTTACAAACTTAAGAAAACGAATGAAAAAAGGACATTCGGCCTTATACGTGATTTTGCATTTCGATAAGTTTTACCAAATTAGCCATAACTTGGTTTGTTCACCTCCAATTGGAATAAGTTATACCTTCCCGAATTTGTATCTTCGAGTACTATCTAATTATCGTATATCTATCAACCGTATATCCTAAAAACCTAAGTTAGAGGGCGAGAAAGGACATACGGGCGTATAGGCGATGTTTGAAACGATTTTATAAAGTTTACAATTGGAGTAAATAGATATCTTAGATTATAATGGATAGCAAATGAAGTCCCGATTCTTAAATGGCAAAAATATCCATAAAAATTTAAGAAAACGGATAAGAAAATGTGTTTTTGACAACTGTGCCTTTTCCATGTTTTTAAAATCTAAAATTTCCCTTTTTAGAACAGTTTTTTTCAAATAGCTGAGCTAATTCGCAACCGATTTTGAAACGAAATGCCGATTTTTAATCAGGGCTTCAGTCTCCTTTAACTTGCATTCAAAGATCCAAAAAATCAAACAAACAAAATTTGGTCGATTTTTGAAAAAAATGATGATGGTACCCCTTTCAAAATTTTGAAAAATCGGCTTAATTTTTTTTGTTTAGTTTCTCGGATTCTTTGATGCAGATCGAAGCGGAATGAAGCCCTGATTCATGAATGGTATTTCGATTTGAAATCGGTGCAAAATCAAATAAAATATTCGCTATCAAATGGTTAAAAAAGTCTGTTTTTGACATATATCAACTTTCCGTGTTTTTGTAATTCAAAAACAATTCAATTTATCTATCAAAAGGGCCATAACTTGGTTTGTTCAACTCCTATTGGCGAAATTTATATCTTCCCGAATTTGTATCTTCGAGTACTATCTAATTATTGTATATCTATCAACCGTATATCCTTAAAACCTAAGTTAGAGAGCGAGAAAATGCCATACGGGCGTATAGGCGATGTTTGAAACGATTTTATAAAGTTTAAACTTTGATTAAATAGAAATCTTTAATTATAAGGGATAGCAAATGAAGTCCCGATTATTAAATGGGGTCTTGGTTCCAAATCGGATACAAAATGACAAAAATATCCTTACAAACTTAAGAAAACGAATGAAAAAAGGACATTCGGCCTTATACGTGATTTTGCATTTCGATAAGTTTTACCAAATTAGCCATAACTTGGTTTGTTCACCTCCAATTGGAATAAGTTATACCTTCCCGAATTTGTATCTTCGAGTACTATCTAATTATCGTATATCTATCAACCGTATATCCTAAAAACCTAAGTTAGAGGGCGAGAAAGGACATACGGGCGTATAGGCGATGTTTGAAACGATTTTATAAAGTTTACAATTGGAGTAAATAGATATCTTAGATTATAATGGATAGCAAATGAAGTCCCGATTCTTAAATGGCAAAAATATCCATAAAAATTTAAGAAAACGGATAAGAAAATGTGTTTTTGACAACTGTGCCTTTTCCATGTTTTTAAAATCTAAAATTTCTCTTTTTAGAACAGTTTTTTTCAAATAGCTGAGCTAATTCGCAACCGATTTTGAAACGAAATGCCGATTTTTAATCAGGGCTTCAGTCTCCTTTAACTTGCATTCAAAGATCCAAAGAATCAAACAAAAAAAATTTGGTCGATTTTTGAAAAAAATGATGATGGTACCCCTTTCAAAATTTTGAAAAATCGGCTTAATTTTTTTTGTTTAGTTTCTCGGATTCTTTGATGCAGATCGAAGCGGAATGAAGCCCTGACTTATGAATGGTATTTCGATTTGAAATCGGTTCAAAATCAAATAAAATATTTGCTGAGAAATGGTTAAAAAAGTCTGTTTTTGACATATATCAACTTTCCGTGTTTTTGTAATTCAAAAACAATTCAATTTATCTATCAAAAGGGCCATTACTTGGTTTGTTCAGCTCCTATTGGCGAAAGTTATATCTTCCCGAATTTGTATCTTCGAGTACTATCTTATTATCATATATCTATCAACCGTATATCCTTAAAACCTAAGTTAGAGGGCGAGAAAATGCCATACGGGCGTATAGGCGATGTTTGAAACGATTTTATAAAGTTTACACTTCTATTAAATAAAAATCTTTAATTATAATGGAGAGCAAATGAAGTCCCGATTCTTAAATGGTATCTTGGTGCAAAATCTGATACAAAATGGCAAAAATATCCATAAAAATTTAAGAAAACGGATAAGAAAATGTGTTTTTGACAATTGTGCCTTTCCCATGTTTTTAAAATATAAAATTTCCCTTTTTAGAACAGTTTTTTTTCGAATATCTGAGCTAATTCGCAACCGATTTTGAAACGAAATGCCGATTTTTAATCAGGGCTTCAGTCTCCTTTAACTTGCATTCAAAGATCCAAAAAATCAAACAAACAAAATTTGGTCGATTTTTGAAAAAAATGATGATGGTACCCCTTTAAAAATTTTGAAAAATCGGCTTAATTTTTTTTGTTTAGTTTCTCGAATTCTTTGATGCAGATCGAAGCGGAATGAAGCCCTGACTTATGAATGGTATTTCGATTTGAAATCGGTTCAAAATCAAATAAAATATTTGCTGAGAAATGGTTAAAAAAGTCTGTTTTTGACATATATCAACTTTCCGTGTTTTTGTAATTCAAAAACAATTCAATTTATCTATCAAATAGGCCATTACTTGGTTTGTTCAGCTCCTATTGGCGAAAGTTATATCTTCCCGAATTTGTATCTTCGAGTACTATCTTATTATCATATATCTATCAACCGTATATCCTTAAAACCTAAGTTAGATGGCGAGAAAATGCCATACGGGCGTATAGGCGATGTTTGAAACGATTTTATAAAGTTTACAATTGGAGTAAATAGCTATCTTTGATTATAAGGGATAGCAAATGAAGTCCCGATTCTTAAATGGGGTCTTGGTTCCAAATCGGATACAAAATGCCAAAAATATCCTTAAAAACTTAAGAAAACGGATGAAAAAAGGACATTCGGGCTTATACGTGATTTTGCATTTCGATAAGTTTTACCAAATTAGCCATAACTTGGTTTGTTCACCTCCAATTGGAATAAGTTATACCTTCCCGAATTTGTATCTTCGATTACTATCTAATTATCGTATATCTATCAAGCGTATATCCTAAAAACCTAAGTGAGAGAGCGAGAAAAGCACATACGGGCGTATAGGCGAAGTTTAAAACGATTTTAAAAAGTTTACAATTGGAGTAAATAGAAATCTTTGATTATAAGGGATAGCAAATGAAGTCCCGATTCTTAAATGGTATCTTGGTTCCAAATCGGATACAAAATGACAAAAATATCCTTACAAACTTAAGAAAACGGATGAAAAAAGGACATTCGGCCTTATACGTGATTTTGCATTTCGATAAGTTTTACCAAATTAGCCATAACTTGGTTTGTTCAGCTCCTATTGGCGAAAGTTATATCTTCCCGAATTTGTATCTTCGAGTACTATCTTATTATCGTATATCTATCAACCGTATATCCTAAAAACCTAAGTGAGAGAGCGAGAAAAGGACATACGGGCGTATAGGCGAAGTTTAAAACGATTTTAAAAAGTTTACACTTTGATTAAATAGAAATCCTTGATTATAATGGATAGAAAATGAAGTCCCGATTTTAAAATGGTATCTTGGATCCAAATCGGATACAAAATGCCAAAAATATCCTTACAAACTTAAGAAAAGGGATGAAAAAAGGACATTCGGCCTTATACGTGATTTTGCATTTCGATAAGTTTTACCAAATTAGCCATAACTTGGTTTGTTCAGCTCCTATTGATGAAAGTTATATCTTCCCGAATTTGTATCTTCGAGTACTATCTAATTATTGTCTATCTATCTACCGTATATCCTTAAAACCTAAGTTAGAGAGCGAGAAAAAGATATCCGGGCGTATAGGCAATGTTTGAAACGATTTTATAAAGTTTACAATTGGAGTAAATAGCTATCTTTGATTAGAAGGGATAGCAAATGAAGTCCCGATTTTAAAATGGGGTCTTGGTTCCAAATCGGATACAAAATGCCAAAAATATCCTTACAAACTTAAGAAAACGGATAAAAAAAGGACATTCGGGCTTATACCTGATTTTGCATTTCAATAAGTTTTACCAAATTAGCCATAACTTGGTTTGTTCAGCTCCTATTGATGAAAGTTATATCTTCCCGAATTTGTATCTTCGAGTACTATCTAATTATTGTCTATCTATCTACCGTATATCCTTAAAACCTAAGTTAGACAGCGAGAAAAAGACATACGGGCGTATAGGCAATGTTTGAAACGATTTTATAAAGTTTACAATTAGAGTAAATAGCTATCTTTGATTATAAGGGATAGCAAATGAAGTCCCGATTCTTAAATGGGGTCTTGGTTCCAAATCGGATACAAAATGACAAAAATATCCTTAAAAACTTAAGAAAACGGATGAAAAAAGGACATTCGGGCTTATACGTGATTTTGCATTTCGATAAGTTTTACCAAATTAGCCATAACTTGGTTTGTTCACCTCCAATTGGAATAAGTTATACCTTCCCGCATTTGTACCTTCGATTACTATCTAATTATCGTATATCTATCAAGCGTATATCCTAAAAACCTAAGTGAGAGAGCGAGAAAAGGACATACGGGCGTATAGGCGAAGTTTAAAACGATTTTAAAAAGTTTACACTTTGATTCAATAGAAATCCTTGATTATAATGGATAGCAAATGAAGTCCCGATTTTAAAATGGGGTCTTGGTTCCAAATCGGATACAAAATGCCAAAAATATCCTTACAAACTTAAGAAAACGGATAAAAAAAGGACATTCGGCCTTATACCTGATTTTGCATTTCAATAAGTTTCACCAAATTAGCTATAACTTGGTTTGTTCAGCTCCTATTGGCGAAAGTTATATCTTCTCGAATTTGTATCTTCGAGAACTATCTTATTATCGTATATCTATCAACCGTATATCCTAAAAACCTAAGTTAGAGGGCGAGAAAATGCCATACGGGCGTATAGGCGATGTTTGAAACGATTTTATAAAGTTTACAATTGGAGTAAATAGAAATCTTTGATTATAAGGGATAGCAAATGAAGTCCCGATTCTTAAATGGTATCTTGGTTCCAAATCGGATACAAAATGACAAAAATATCCTTACAAACTTAAGAAAACGAATGAAAAAAGGACATTCGGCCTTATACGTGATTTTGCATTTCGATAAGTTTTACCAAATTAGCCATAACTTGGTTTGTTCACCTCCAATTGGAATAAGTTATATCTTCCCGAATTTGTATCTTCGAGTACTATCTAATTATTGTCTATCTATCTACCGTATATCCTTAAAACCTAAGTTAGACAGCGAGAAAAAGACATACGGGCGTATAGGCAATGTTTGAAACGATTTTATAAAGTTTACAATTGGAGTAAATAGCTATCTTTGATTATAAGGGATAGCAAATGAAGTCCCGATTTTAAAATGGGGTCTTGGTTCCAAATCGGATACAAAATGCCAAAAATATCCTTACAAACTTAAGAAAACGGATAAAAAAAGGACATTCGGGCTTATACCTGATTTTGCATTTCGATAAGTTTTACCAAATTAGCCATAACTTGGTTTGTTCAGCTCCTATTGGCGAAAGTTATATCTTCTCGAATTTGTATCTTCGAGAACTATCTTATTATCGTATATCTATCAACCGTATATCCTAAAAACCTAAGTTAGAGGGCGAGAAAATTCCATACGGGCGTATAGGCGATGTTTGAAACGATTTTATAAAGTTTACAATTGGAGTAAATAGAAATCTTTGATTAGAAGGGATAGCAAATGAAGTTCCGATTCTTAAATAGGGTCTTGGTTTCAAATCGGATACAAAATGACAAAAATATCCTTACAAACTTAAGAAAACGAATGAAAAAAGAACATTCGGCCTTAAACGTTATTTTGCATTTCGATAAGTTTTACCAAATTAGCCATAACTTGGTTTTTTCACCTCCAATTGGAATAAGTTATACCTTCCCGAATTTGTATCTTCGAGTACTATCTAATTATTGTCTATCTATCAAGCGTATATCCTTAAAACCTAAGTTAGAGAGCGAGAAAAGGACATACGGGCGTATAGGCGATGTTTGAAACGATTTTATAAAGTTTACAATTGGAGTAAATAGATATCTTAGATTATAATGGATAGCAAATGAAGTCCCGATTCTTAAATGGTATCTTGGTGCAAAATCTGATACAAAATGGCAAAAATATCCATAAAAATTTAAGAATACGGATAAGAAAATGTGTTTTTGACAACTGTGCCTTTTCCATGTTTTTAAAATCTAAAATTTCCCTTTTTAGAACAGTTTTTTTCAAATAGCTGAGCTAATTCGCAACCGATTTTGAAACGAAATGCCGATTTTTAATTAGGGCTTCAGTCTCCTTTAACTTGCATTCAAAGATCCAAAGAATCAAACAAAAAAAATTTGGTCGATTTTTGAAAAAAATGATGATGGTACCCCTTTTAAAATTTTGAAAAATCGGCTTAATTTTTTTTGTTTAGTTTCTCGGATTCTTTGATGCAGATCGAAGCGGAATGAAGCCCTGACTTATGAATGGTATTTCGATTTGAAATCGGTTCAAAATCAAATAAAATATTTGCTGACAAATTGTTAAAAAAGTCTGTTTTTGACATATATCAACATTCCGTGTTTTTGTAATTCAAAAACAATTCAATTTATCCATCAAAAGGGCCATTACTTGGTTTGTTCAGCTCCTATTGGCGAAAGTTATATCTTCCCGAATTTGTATCTTCGAGTACTATCTTATTATCGTATATCTATCAATGGTATGGCCTATAAACCTAAGTTAGAGAGCGAGAAAAGGACATACGGGCGTATAGGCGAAGTTTAAAACGATTTTATAAAGTTTACACTTCTATTAAATAAAAATCTTTGATTATAAGGGATAGCAAATGAAGTCCCGATTCTTAAATGGTATCTTGGTGCAAAATCTGATACAAAATGGCAAAAATATCCATAAAAATTTAAGAAAACGGATAAGAAAATGTGTTTTTGACAATTGTGCCTTTCCCATGTTTTTAAAATCTAAAATTTCCCTTTTTAGAACAGTTTTTTTTTCGAATATCTGAGCTAATTCGCAACCGATTTTGAAACGAAATGCCGATTTTTAATCAGGGCTTCAGTCTCCTTTAACTTGCATTCAAAGATCCAAAAAATCAAAAAAAAAAATTTGGTACCCCTTTCAAAATTTTGAAAAATCGGCTTAATTTTTTTTGTTTAGTTTCTCGGATTCTTTGATGCAGATCGAAGAGGAATGAAGCCCTGACATATGAATGGTATTTCGATTTGAAATCGGTTCAAAATCAAATAAAATATTTGCTGAGAAATGGTTAAAAAAGTCTGTTTTTGACATATATCAACTTTCCGTGTTTTTGTAATTCAAAAACAATTCAATTTATCTATCAAAAGGGCCATTACTTGGTTTGTTCAGCTCCTATTGGCGAAAGTTATATCTTCCCGAATTTGTATCTTCGAGTACTATCTTATTATCATATATCTATCAACCGTATATCCTTAAAACCTAAGTTAGAGGGCGAGAAAATGCCATACGGGCGTATAGGCGATGTTTGAAACGATTTTATAAAGTTTACAATTGAAGTAAATAGAAATCTTTGATTATAAGGGATAGCAAATGAAGTCCCGATTCTTAAATGGTATCTTGGATCCAAATCGGATACAAAATGACAAAAATATCCTTACAAACTTAAGAAAACGGATGAAAAAAGGACATTCGGCCTTATACGTGATTTTGCATTTCGATAAGTTTTACCAAATTAGCCATAACTTGGTTTGTTCAGCTCCTATTGGCGAAAGTTATATCTTCCCGAATTTGTATCTTCGAGTACTATCTTATTATCGTATATCTATCAACCGTATATCCAAAAAACCTAAGTTAGAGGGCGAGAAAATGCCATACGGGCGTTTAATAAATAGAAATCTTTGATTATAAGGGATAGCAAATGAAGTCCCGATTCTTAAATGGGGTCTTGGTTCCAAATCGGATACAAACTGACAAAAATATCCTTACAAACTTAAGAAAACGGATGAAAAAAGGACATTCGGCCTTATACGTGATTTTGCATTTCGATAAGTTTTACCAAATTAGCCATAAGTTGGTTTGTTCAGCTCCTATTGATGAAAGTTATATCTTCCCGAATTTGTATCTTCGAGTACTATCTAATTATTGTCTATCTATCTACCGTATATCCTTAAAACCTAAGTTAGAGAGCGAGAAAGACATACGGGCGTATAGGCAATGTTTGAAACGATTTTATAAAGTTTACAATTGGAGTAAATAGCTATCTTTGATTATAAGGGATAGCAAATGAAGTCCCGATTCTTAAATGGGGTCTTGGTTCCAAATCGGATACAAAATGCCAAAAATATCCTTAAAAACTTAAGAAAACGGCTGAAAAAAGGACATTCGGGCTTATACGTGATTTTGCATTTCGATAAGTTTTACCAAATTAGCCATAACTTGGTTTGTTCACCTCCAATTGGAATAAGTTATACCTTCCCGAATTTGTATCTTCGATTACTATCTAATTATCGTATATCTATCAAGCGTATATCCTAAAAACCTAAGTGAGAGAGCGAGAAAAGGACATACGGGCGTATAGGCGAAGTTTAAAACGATTTGAAAAAGTTTACACTTTGATTCAATAGAAATCCTTGATTATAATGGATAGCAAATGAAGTCCCGATTTTAAAATGGTATCTTGGATCCAAATCGGATACAAAATGCCAAAAATATCCTTACAAACTTAAGAAAACGGATAAAAAAAGGACATTCGGGCTTATACCTGATTTTGCATTTCAATAAGTTTCACCAAATTAGCTATAACTTGGTTTGTTCAGCTCCTATTGGCGAAAGTTATATCTTCCCGAATTTGTATCTTCGAGTACTATCTAATTATTGTATATCTATCAACCGTATATCCTTAAAACCTAAGTTAGAGAGCGAGAAAATGCCATACGGGCGTATAGGCGATGTTTGAAACGATTTTATAAAGTTTAAACTTTGATTAAATAGAAATCTTTGATTATAAGGGATAGCAAATGAAGTCCCGATTCTTAAATGGGGTCTTGGTTCCAAATCGGATACAAAATGACAAAAATATCCTTACAAACTTAAGAAAACGAATGAAAAAAGAACATTCGGCCTTAAAAGTTATTTTGCATTTCGATAAGTTTTACCAAATTAGCCATAACTTGGTTTGTTCACCTCCAATTGGAATAAGTTATACCTTCCCGAATTTGTATCTTCGAGTACTATCTAATTATCGTATATCTATCAACCGTATATCCTAAAAACCTAAGTTAGAGGGCGAGAAAAGGACATACGGGCGTATAGGCGAAGTTTAAAACGATTTTATAAAGTTTACAATTGGAGTAAATAGAAATCTTTGATTATAAGGGATAGCAAATGAAGTCCCGATTCTTAAATGGGGTCTTGGTTCCAAATCGGATACAAAATGACAAAAATATCCTTACATACTTAAGAAAACGGATGAAAAAAGGACATTCGGCCTTATACGTGATTTTGCATTTCGATAAGTTTTACCAAATTAGCCATAAGTTGGTTTGTTCAGCTCCTATTGATGAAAGTTATATATTCCCGAATTTGTATCTTCGAGTACTATCTAATTATCGTATATCTATCAACCGTATATCCTTAAAACCTAAGTTAGAGGGCGAGAAAAGGACATACGGGCGTATAGGCGAAGTTTAAAACGATTTTATAAAGTTTACAATTGGAGTAAATAGAAATCTTTGATTATAAGGGATAGCAAATGAAGTCCCGATTCTTAAATGGGGTCTTGGTTCCAAATCGGATACAAAATGACAAAAATATCCTTACAAACTTAAGAAAACGGATGAAAAAAGGACATTCGGCCTTATACGTGATTTTGCATTTCGATAAGTTTTACCAAATTAGCCATAAGTTGGTTTGTTCCGCTCCTATTGATGAAAGTTATATCTTCCCGAATTTGTATCTTCGAGAACTATCTTATTATCGTATATCTATCAACCGTATATCCTAAAAACCTAAGTTAGAGGGCGAGAAAATGCCATACGGGCGTATAGGCGATGTTTGAAACGATTTTATAAAGTTTACAATTGAAGTAAATAGAAATCTTTGATTATAAGGGATAGCAAATGAAGTCCCGATTTTAAAATGGTATCTTGGTTCCAAATCGGATACAAAATGACAAAAATATCCTTACAAACTTAAGAAAACGAATGAAAAAAGGACATTCGGCCTTATACGTGATTTTGCATTTCGATAAGTTTTACCAAATTAGCCATAACTTGGTTTGTTCACCTCCAATTGGAATAAGTTATACCTTCCCGAATTTGTATCTTCGAGTACTATCTAATTATTGTATATCTATCAACCGTATATCCTTAAAACCTAAGTTAGAGAGCGAGAAAAACCATACGGGCGTATAGGCGATGTTTGAAACGATTTTATAAAGTTTACAATTGAAGTAAATAGAAATCTTTGATTATAAGGGATAGCTAATGAAGTCCCGATTTTAAAATGGTATCTTGGTTCCAAATCGGATACAAAATGACAAAAATATCCTTACAAACTTAAGAAAACGAATGAAAAAAGGACATTCGGCCTTATACGTGATTTTGCATTTCGATAAGTTTTACCAAATTAGCCATAACTTGGTTTGTTCACCTCCAATTGGAATAAGTTATACCTTCCCGAATTTGTATCTTCGATTACTATCTAATTATCGTATATCTATCAACCGTATATCCTAAAAACCTAAGTTAGAGGGCGAGAAAATGCCATACGGGCGTATAGGCGATGTTTGAAACGATTTTATAAAGTTTACAATTGAAGTAAATAGAAATCTTTGATTATAAGGGATAGCAAATGAAGTCCCGATTTTAAAATGGTATCTTGGTTCCAAATCGGATACAAAATGACAAAAATATCCTTACAAACTTAAGAAAACGAATGAAAAAAGGACATTCGGCCTTATACGTGATTTTGCATTTCGATAAGTTTTACCAAATTAGCCATAACTTGGTTTGTTCACCTCCAATTGGAATAAGTTATACCTTCCCGAATTTGTATCTTCGATTACTATCTAATTATCGTATATCTATCAACCGTATATCCTAAAAACCTAAGTTAGAGGGCGAGAAAATGCCATACGGGCGTATAGGCGATGTTTGAAACGATTTTATAAAGTTTACAATTGAAGTAAATAGAAATCTTTGATTATAAGGGATAGCAAATGAAGTCCCGATTTTAAAATGGTATCTTGGTTCCAAATCGGATACAAAATGACAAAAATATCCTTACAAACTTAAGAAAACGAATGAAAAAAGGACATTCGGCCTTATACGTGATTTTGCATTTCGATAAGTTTTACCAAATTAGCCATAAGTTGGTTTGTTCCGCTCCTATTGATGAAAGTTATATCTTCCCGAATTTGTATCTTCGAGAACTATCTTATTATCGTATATCTATCAACCGTATATCCTAAAAACCTAAGTTAGAGGGCGAGAAAATGCCATACGGGCGTATAGGCGATGTTTGAAACGATTTTATAAAGTTTACAATTGAAGTAAATAGAAATCTTTGATTATAAGGGATAGCAAATGAAGTCCCGATTTTAAAATGGTATCTTGGTTCCAAATCGGATACAAAATGACAAAAATATCCTTACAAACTTAAGAAAACGAATGAAAAAAGGACATTCGGCCTTATACGTGATTTTGCATTTCGATAAGTTTTACCAAATTAGCCATAACTTGGTTTGTTCACCTCCAATTGGAATAAGTTATACCTTCCCGAATTTGTATCTTCGATTACTATCTAATTATCGTATATCTATCAACCGTATATCCTAAAAACCTAAGTTAGAGGGCGAGAAAATGCCATACGGGCGTATAGGCGATGTTTGAAACGATTTTATAAAGTTTACAATTGAAGTAAATAGAAATCTTTGATTATAAGGGATAGCAAATGAAGTCCCGATTTTAAAATGGTATCTTGGTTCCAAATCGGATACAAAATGACAAAAATATCCTTACAAACTTAAGAAAACGAATGAAAAAAGGACATTCGGCCTTATACGTGATTTTGCATTTCGATAAGTTTTACCAAATTAGCCATAACTTGGTTTGTTCACCTCCAATTGGAATAAGTTATACCTTCCCGAATTTGTATCTTCGAGTACTATCTAATTATCGTATATCTATCAACCGTATATCCTAAAAACCTAAGTTAGAGGGCGAGAAAAGGACATACGGGCGTATAGGCGAAGTTTAAAACGATTTTATAAAGTTTACAATTGGAGTAAATAGAAATCTTTGATTATAAGGGATAGCAAATGAAGTCCCGATTCTTAAATGGTATCTTGGATCCAAATCGGATACAAAATGACAAAAATATCCTTACAAACTTAAGAAAACGGATGAAAAAAGGACATTCGGCCTTATACGTAATTTTGCATTTCGATAAGTTTTACCAAATTAGCCATAACTTGGTTTGTTCAGCTCCTATTGGCGAAAGTTATATCTTCTCGAATTTGTATCTTCGAGTACTATCTTATTATCGTATATCTATCAACCGTATATCCAAAAAACCTAAGTTAGAGGGCGAGAAAATGCCATACAGGCGTTTAGGCAATGTTTGAAACGATTTTATAAAGTTTACAATTGGAGTAAATAGAAATCTTTGATTATAAGGGATAGCAAATGAAGTCCCGATTCTTAAATGGGGTCTTGGTTCCAAATCGGATACAAAATGCCAAAAATATCCTTAAAAACTTAAGAAAACGGATGAAAAAAGGACATTCGGCCTTAAACGTTATTTTGCATTTCGATAAGTTTTACCAAATTAGCCATAACTTGGTTTGTTCAGCTCCTATTGGCGAAAGTTATATCTTCTCGAATTTGTATCTTCGAGTACTATCTAATTATCGTATATCTATCAACCGTATATCCTAAAAACCTAAGTTAGAGGGCGAGAAAATGCCATACGGGCGTATAGGCGATGTTTGAAACGATTTTATAAAGTTTACAATTGAAGTAAATAGAAATCTTTGATTATAAGGGATAGCAAATGAAGTCCCGATTTTAAAATGGTATCTTGGTTCCAAATCGGATACAAAATGACAAAAATATCCTTACAAACTTAAGAAAACGAATGAAAAAAGGACATTCGGCCTTATACGTGATTTTGCATTTCGATAAGTTTTACCAAATTAGCCATAACTTGGTTTGTTCACCTCCAATTGGAATAAGTTATACCTTCCCGAATTTGTATCTTCGAGTACTATCTAATTATTGTATATCTATCAACCGTATATCCTTAAAACCTAAGTTAGAGAGCGAGAAAACCCATACGGGCGTATAGGCGATGTTTGAAACGATTTTATAAAGTTTACAATTGAAGTAAATAGAAATCTTTGATTATAAGGGATAGCTAATGAAGTCCCGATTTTAAAATGGTATCTTGGTTCCAAATCGGATACAAAATGACAAAAATATCCTTACAAACTTAAGAAAACGAATGAAAAAAGGACATTCGGCCTTAAAAGTTATTTTGCATTTCGATAAGTTTTACCAAATTAGCCATAACTTGGTTTGTTCACCTCCAATTGGAATAAGTTATACCTTCCCGAATTTGTATCTTCGAGTACTATCTAATTATCGTATATCTATCAACCGTATATCCTAAAAACCTAAATTAGAGGGCGAGAAAAGGACATACGGGCGTATAGGCGAAGTTTAAAACGATTTTATAAAGTTTACAATTGGAGTAAATAGAAATCTTTGATTATAAGGGATAGCAAATGAAGTCCCGATTCTTAAATGGGGTCTGGGTTCAAAATCGGATACAAAATGACAAAAATATCCTTACATACTTAAGAAAACGGATGAAAAAAGGACATTCGGCCTTATACGTGATTTTGCATTTCGATAAGTTTTACCAAATTAGCCATAAGTTGGTTTGTTCAGCTCCTATTGATGAAAGTTATATATTCCCGAATTTGTATCTTCGAGTACTATCTAATTATTGTCTATCTATTTACCGTATATCCTTAAAACCTAAGTTAGAGAGCGAGAAAAAGACATACGGGCGTATAGGCGATGTTTGAAACGATTTTATAAAGTTTAAACTTTGATTAAATAGAAATCTTTGATTAGAAGGGATATCAAATGAAGTCCTGATTCTTAAATGGGGTCTTGGTTCCAAATCGGATACAAAATGACAAAAATATCCTTACAAACTTAAGAAAACGAATGAAAAAAGAACATTCGGCCTTAAACGTTATTTTGCATTTCGATAAGTTTTACCAAATTAGCCATAACTTGGTTTGTTCACCTCCAATTGGAATAAGTTATACCTTCCCGAATTTGTATCTTCGAGTACTATCTAATTATCGTATATCTATCAACCGTATATCCTAAAAACCTAAGTTAGAGGGCGAGAAAAGGACATACGGGCGTATAGGCGAAGTTTAAAACGATTTTATAAAGTTTACAATTGGAGTAAATAGAAATCTTTGATTATAAGGGATAGCAAATGAAGTCCCGATTCTTAAATGGTATCTTGGATCCAAATCGGATACAAAATGACAAAAATATCCTTACAAACTTAAGAAAACGGATGAAAAAAGGACATTCGGCCTTATACGTAATTTTGCATTTCGATAAGTTTTACCAAATTAGCCATAACTTGGTTTGTTCAGCTCCTATTGGCGAAAGTTATATCTTCTCGAATTTGTATCTTCGAGTACTATCTTATTATCGTATATCTATCAACCGTATATCCAAAAAACCTAAGTTAGAGGGCGAGAAAATGCCATACAGGCGTTTAGGCAATGTTTGAAACGATTTTATAAAGTTTACAATTGGAGTAAATAGAAATCTTTGATTATAAGGGATAGCAAATGAAGTCCCGATTCTTAAATGGGGTCTTGGTTCCAAATCGGATACAAAATGCCAAAAATATCCTTAAAAACTTAAGAAAACGGATGAAAAAAGGACATTCGGCCTTAAACGTTATTTTGCATTTCGATAAGTTTTACCAAATTAGCCATAACTTGGTTTGTTCAGCTCCTATTGGCGAAAGTTATATCTTCTCGAATTTGTATCTTCGAGTACTATCTAATTATCGTATATCTATCAACCGTATATCCTAAAAACCTAAGTTAGAGGGCGAGAAAAGGACATACGGGCGTATAGGCGAAGTTTAAAACGATTTTAAAAAGTTTACACTTTGATTAAATAGAAATCCTTGATTATAATGGATAGCAAATGAAGTCCCGATTTTAAAATGGTATCTTGGATCCAAATCGGATACAAAATGCCAAAAATATCCTTACAAACTTAAGAAAACGGATAAAAAAAGGACATTCGGGCTTATACCTGATTTTGCATTTCAATAAGTTTTACCAAATTAGCCATAAGTTGGTTTGTTCAGCTCCTATTGATGAAAGTTATATATTCCCGAATTTGTATCTTCGAGTACTATCTAATTATTGTCTATCTATTTACCGTATATCCTTAAAACCTAAGTTAGAGAGCGAGAAAAATACATACGGGCGTATAGGCGATGTTTGAAACGATTTTATAAAGTTTAAACTTTGATTAAATAGAAATCTTTGATTATAAGGGATATCAAATGAAGTCCTGATTCTTAAATGGGGTCTTGGTTCCAAATCGGATACAAAATGACAAAAATATCCTTACAAACTTAAGAAAACGAATGAAAAAAGAACATTCGGCCTTAAACGTTATTTTGCATTTCGATAAGTTTTACCAAATTAGCCATAACTTGGTTTGTTCACCTCCAATTGGAATAAGTTATACCTTCCCGAATTTGTATCTTCGAGAACTATCTTATTATCGTATATCTATCAACCGTATATCCTAAAAACCTAAGTTAGAGGGCGAGAAAATGCCATACGGGCGTATAGGCGATGTTTGAAACGATTTTATAAAGTTTACAATTGGAGTAAATAGATATCTTAGATTATAATGGATAGCAAATGAAGTCCCGATTCTTAAATGGCAAAAATATCCATAAAAATTTAAGAAAACGGATAAGAAAATGTGTTTTTGACAACTGTGCCTTTTCCATGTTTTTAAAATTTAAAATTTCCCTTTTTAGAACAGTTTTTTTCGAATAGCTGAGCTAATTCGCAACCGATTTTGAAACGAAATGCCGATTTTTAATCAGGGCTTCAGTCTCCTTTAACTTGCATTCAAAGATCCAAAGAATCAAACAAAAAAAATTTGGTCGATTTTTGAAAAAAATGATGATGGTACCCCTTTCAAAATTTTGAAAAATCGGCTTAATTTTTTTTGTTTAGTTTCTCGGATTCTTTGATGCAGATCGAAGCGGAATGAAGCCCTGACTTATGAATGGTATTTCGATTTGAAATCGGTTCAAAATCAAATAAAATATTTGCTGACAAATTGTTAAAAAAGTCTGTTTTTGACATACATCAACATTCCGTGTTTTTGTAATTCAAAAACAATTCAATTTATCTATCAAAAGGGCCATTACTTGGTTTGTTCAGCTCCTATTGGCGAAAGTTATATCTTCCCGAATTTGTATCTTCGAGTACTATCTTATTATCGTATATCTATCAACCGTATGGCCTATAAACCTAAGTTAGAGAGCGAGAAAAGGACATACGGGCGTATAGGCGATGTTTGAAACGATTTTATAAAGTTTACACTTCTATTAAATAAAAATCTTTGATTATAAGGGATAGCAAATGAAGTCCCGATTCTTAAATGGGGTCTTGGTTCCAAATCGGATACAAAATGACAAAAATATCCTTACAAACTTAAGAAAACGGATGAAAAAAGGACATTCGGCCTTATACGTGATTTTGCCTTTCGATAAGTTTTACCAAATTAGCCATAAGTTAGTTTGTTCAGCTCCTATTGGCGAAAGTTATATCTTTCCGAATTTGTATCTTCGAGTACTATCTTATTATCGTATATCTATCAACCGTATATCCAAAAAACCTAAGTTAGAGGGCGAGAAAATGCCATACAGGCGTTTAGGCGATGTTTGAAACGATTTTATAAAGTTTACAATTGGAGTAAATAGAAATCTTTGATTATAAGGGATAGCAAATGAAGTCCCGATTCTTAAATGGGGTCTTGGTTCCAAATCGGATACAAAATGACAAAAATATCCTTACATACTTAAGAAAACGGATGAAAAAAGGACATTCGGCCTTATACGTGATTTTGCATTTCGATAAGTTTTACCAAATTAGCCATAAGTTGGTTTGTTCAGCTCCTATTGATGAAAGTTATATATTCCCGAATTTGTATCTTCGAGTACTATCTAATTATTGTCTATCTATTTACCGTATATCCTTAAAACCTAAGTTAGAGAGCGAGAAAAAGACATACGGGCGTATAGGCGATGTTTGAAACGATTTTATGAAGTTTAAACTTTGATTAAATAGAAATCTTTGATTATAAGGGATATCAAATGAAGTCCCGATACTTAAATGGGGTCTTGGTTCCAAATCGGATACAAAATGACAAAAATATCCTTACAAACTTAAGAAAACGAATGAAAAAAGAGCATTCGGCCTTAAACGTTATTTTGCATTTCGATAAGTTTTACCAAATTAGCCATAACTTGGTTTGTTCACCTCCAATTGGAATAAGTTATACCTTCCCGAATTTGTATCTTCGAGTACTATCTAATTATCGTATATCTATCAACCGTATATCCAAAAAACCTAAGTTAGAGGGCGAGAAAAGGACATACGGGCGTATAGGCGAAGTTTAAAACGATTTTATAAAGTTTACAATTGGAGTAAATAGAAATCTTTGATTATAAGGGATAGCAAATGAAGTCCCGATTCTTAAATGGTATCTTGGATCCAAATCGGATACAAAATGACAAAAATATCCTTACAAACTTAAGAAAACGGATGAAAAAAGGACATTCGGCCTTATACGTGATTTTGCATTTCGATAAGTTTTACCAAATTAGCCATAACTTGGTTTGTTCAGCTCCTATTGGCGAAAGTTATATCTTCCCGAATTTGTATCTTCGAGTACTATCTTATTATCGTATATCTATCAACCGTATATCCAAAAAACCTAAGTTAGAGAGCGAGAAAAGGACATACGGGCGTATAGGCGATGTTTGAAACGATTTTATAAAGTTTACAATTGGAGTAAATAGATATCTTAGATTATAATGGATAGCAAATGAAGTCCCGATTCTTAAATGGTATCTTGGTGCAAAATCTGATACAAAATGGCAAAAATATCCATAAAAATTTAAGAAAACGGATAAGAAAATGTGTTTTTGACAACTGTGCCTTTTCCATGTTTTTAAAATCTAAAATTTCCCTTTTTAGAACAGTTTTTTTCGAATAGCTGAGCTAATTCGCAACCGATTTTGAAACGAAATGCCGATTTTTAATCAGGGCTTCAGTCTCCTTTAACTTGCATTCAAAGATCCAAAGAATCAAACAAAAAAATTTGGTCGATTTTTGAAAAAAATGATGATGGTACCCCTTTCAAAATTTTGAAAAATCGGCTTAATTTTTTTTGTTTAGTTTCTCGGATTCTTTGATGCAGATCGAAGCGGAATGAAGCCCTGACTTATGAATGGTATTTCGATTTGAAATCGGTTCAAAATCAAATAAAATATTTGCTGACAAATTGTTAAAAAAGTCTGTTTTTGACATATATCAACATTCCGTGTTTTTGTAATTCAAAAACAATTCAATTTATCTATCAAAAGGGCCATTACTTGGTTTGTTCAGCTCCTATTGGCGAAAGTTATATCTTCCCGAATTTGTATCTTCGAGTACTATCTTATTATCGTATATCTATCAACCGTATGGCCTATAAACCTAAGTTAGAGAGCGAGAAAAGGATATACGGGCGTATAGGCGATGTTTGAAACGATTTTATAAAGTTTACACTTCTATTAAATAAAAATCTTTGATTATAAGGGATAGCAAATGAAGTCCCGATTCTTAAATGGGGTCTTGGTTCCAAATCGGATACAAAATGACAAAAATATCCTTACAAACTTAAGATAACGAATGAAAAAAGAACATTCGGCCTTAAAAGTTATTTTGCATTTCGATAAGTTTTACCAAATTAGCCATAACTTGGTTTGTTCACCTCCAATTGGAATAAGTTATACCTTCCCGAATTTGTATCTTCGAGTACTATCTAATTATTGTATATCTATCAACCGTATATCCTTAAAACCTAAGTTAGAGAGCGAGAAAATGCCATACGGGCGTATAGGCAAAGTTTAAAACGATTTTATAAAGTTTACAATTGGAGTAAATAGAAATCTTTGATTATAAGGGATAGCAAATGAAGTCCCGATTCTTAAATGGTATCTTGGATCCAAATCGGATACAAAATGACAAAAATATCCTTACAAACTTAAGAAAACGGATGAAAAAAGGACATTCGGCCTTATACGTGATTTTGCATTTCGATAAGTTTTACCAAATTAGCCATAACTTGGTTTGTTCAGCTCCTATTGGCGAAAGTTATATCTTCCCGAATTTGTATCTTCGAGTACTATCTTATTATCGTATATCTATCAACCGTATATCCAAAAAACCTAAGTTAGAGGGCGAGAAAATGCCATACAGGTGTTTAGGCGATGTTTGAAACGATTTTATAAAGTTTACAATTGGAGTAAATAGAAATCTTTGATTATAAGGGATAGCAAATGAAGTCCCGATTCTTAAATGGGGTCTTGGTTCCAAATCGGATACAAAAATGACAAAAATATCCTTACAAACTTAAGAAAACGGATGAAAAAAGGACATTCGGCCTTATACGTGATTTTGCATTTCGATAAGTTTTACCAAATTAGCCATAAGTTGGTTTGTTCAGCTCCTATTGATGAAAGTTATATATTCCCGAATTTGTATCTTCGAGTACTATCTAATTATTGTCTATCTATTTACCGTATATCCTTAAAACCTAAGTTAGAGAGCGAGAAAAAAGACATACGGGCGTATAGGCGATGTTTGAAACGATTTTATGAAGTTTAAACTTTGATTAAATAGAAATCTTTGATTATAAGGGATATCAAATGAAGTCCCGATTCTTAAATGGGGTCTTGGTTCCAAATCGGATACAAAATGACAAAAATATCCTTACAAACTTAAGAAAACGAATGAAAAAAGAGCATTCGGCCTTAAACGTTATTTTGCATTTCGATAAGTTTTACCAAATTAGCCATAACTTGGTTTGTTCACCTCCAATTGGAATAAGTTATACCTTCCCGAATTTGTATCTTCGAGTACTATCTAATTATCGTATATCTATCAACCGTATATCCAAAAAACCTAAGTTAGAGGGCGAGAAAAGGACATACGGGCGTACAGGCGAAGTTTAAAACGATTTTATAAAGTTTACAATTGGAGTAAATAGAAATCTTTGATTATAAGGGATAGCAAATGAAGTCCCGATTCTTAAATGGTATCTTGGATCCAAATCGGATACAAAATGACAAAAATATCCTTACAAACTTAAGAAAACGGATGAAAAAAGGACATTCGGCCTTATACGTGATTTTGCATTTCGATAAGTTTTACCAAATTAGCCATAACTTGGTTTGTTTAGCTCCTATTGGCGAAAGTTATATCTTCCCGAATTTGTATCTTCGAGTACTATCTTATTATCGTATATCTATCAACCGTATATCCAAAAAACCTAAGTTAGAGAGCGAGAAAAGGACATACGGGCGTATAGGCGATGTTTGAAACGATTTTATAAAGTTTACAATTGGAGTAAATAGATATCTTAGATTATAATGGATAGCAAATGAAGTCCCGATTCTTAAATGGTATCTTGGTGCAAAATCTGATACAAAATGGAAAAAATATCCATAAAAATTTAAGAAAACGGATAAGAAAATGTGTTTTTGACAACTGTGCCTTTTCCATGTTTTTAAAATTTAAAATTTCCCTTTTTAGAACAGTTTTTTCGAATAGCTGAGCTAATTCGCAACCGATTTTGAAACGAAATGCCGATTTTTAATCAGGGCTTCAGTCTCCTTTAACTTGCATTCAAAGATCCAAAGAATCAAACAAAAAAAATTTGGTCGATTTTTGAAAAAAATGATGATGGTACCCCTTTCAAAATTTTGAAAAATCGGCTTAATTTTTTTTGTTTAGTTTCTCGGATTCTTTGATGCAGATCGAAGCGGAATGAAGCCCTGACTTATGAATGGTATTTCGATTTGAAATCGGTTCAAAATCAAATAAAATATTTGCTGACAAATTGTTAAAAAAGTCTGTTTTTGACATATATCAACATTCCGTGTTTTTGTAATTCAAAAACAATTCAATTTATCTATCAAAAGGGCCATTACTTGGTTTGTTCAGCTCCTATTGGCGAAAGTTATATCTTCCCGAATTTGTATCTTCGAGTACTATCTTATTATCGTATATCTATCAACCGTATGGCCTCTAAACCTAAGTTAGAGAGCGAGAAAAGGACATACGGGCGTATAGGCGATGTTTGAAACGATTTTATAAAGTTTACACTTCTATTAAATAAAAATCTTTGATTATAAGGGATAGCAAATGAAGTCCCGATTCTTAAATGGGGTCTTGGTTCCAAATCGGATACAAAATGACAAAAATATCCTTACAAACTTAAGATAACGAATGAAAAAAGAACATTCGGCCTTAAAAGTTATTTTGCATTTCGATAAGTTTTACCAAATTAGCCATAACTTGGTTTGTTCACCTCCAATTGGAATAAGTTATACCTTCCCGAATTTGTATCTTCGAGTACTATCTAATTATCGTATATCTATCAACCGTTTATCCAAAAAACCTAAGTTAGAGGGCGAGAAAAGGACATACGGGCGTATAGGCGAAGTTTAAAACGATTTTATAAAGTTTACAATTGGAGTAAATAAAAATCTTTGATTATAAGGGATAGCAAATGAAGTCCCGATTCTTAAATGGTATCTTGGATCCAAATCGGATACAAAATGACAAAAATATCCTTACAAACTTAAGAAAACGGATGAAAAAAGGACATTCGGCCTTATACGTGATTTTGCATTTCGATAAGTTTTACCAAATTAGCCATAAGTTGGTTTGTTCAGCTCCTATTGGCGAAAGTTATATCTTCCCGAATTTGTATCTTCGAGTACTATCTTATTATCGTATATCTATCAACCGTATATCCAAAAAACCTAAGTTAGAGAGCGAGAAAAGGACATACGGGCGTATAGGCGATGTTTGAAACGATTTTATAAAGTTTACAATTGGAGTAAATAGATATCTTAGATTATAATGGATAGCAAATGAAGTCCCGATTCTTAAATGGTATCTTGGTGCAAAATCTGATACAAAATGGCAAAAATATCCATAAAAATTTAAGAAAACGGATAAGAAAATGTGTTTTTGACAACTGTGCCTTTTCCATGTTTTTAAAATCTAAAATTTCCCTTTTTAGAACAGTTTTTTTCGAATAGCTGAGCTAATTCGCAACCGATTTTGAAACGAAATGCCGATTTTTAATCAGGGCTTCAGTCTCCTTTAACTTGCATTCAAAGATCCAAAGAATCAAACAAAAAAAAATTTGGTCGATTTTTGAAAAAAATGATGATGGTACCCCTTTCAAAATTTTGAAAAATCGGCTTAATTTTTTTTGTTTAGTTTCTCGGATTCTTTGATGCAGATCGAAGCGGAATGAAGCCCTGACTTATGAATGGTATTTCGATTTGAAATCGGTTCAAAATCAAATAAAATATTTGCTGACAAATTGTTAAAAAAGTCTGTTTTTGACATATATCAACATTCCGTGTTTTTGTAATTCAAAAACAATTCAATTTATCTATCAAAAGGGCCATTACTTGGTTTGTTCAGCTCCTATTGGCGAAAGTTATATCTTCCCGAATTTGTATCTTCGAGTACTATCTTATTATCGTATATCTATCAACCGTATGGCCTATAAACCTAAGTTAGAGAGCGAGAAAAGGACATACGGGCGTATAGGCGATGTTTGAAACGATTTTATAAAGTTTACACTTCTATTAAATAAAAATCTTTGATTATAAGGGATAGCAAATGAAGTCCCGATTCTTAAATGGGGTCTTGGTTCCAAATCGGATACAAAATGACAAAAATATCCTTACAAACTTAAGATAACGAATGAAAAAAGAACATTCGGCCTTAAAAGTTATTTTGCATTTCGATAAGTTTTACCAAATTAGCCATAACTTGGTTTGTTCACCTCCAATTGGAATAAGTTATACCTTCCCGAATTTGTATCTTCGAGTACTATCTAATTATCGTATATCTATCAACCGTTTATCCAAAAAACCTAAGTTAGAGGGCGAGAAAAGGACATACGGGCGTATAGGCGAAGTTTAAAACGATTTTATAAAGTTTACAATTGGAGTAAATAAAAATCTTTGATTATAAGGGATAGCAAATGAAGTCCCGATTCTTAAATGGTATCTTGGATCCAAATCGGATACAAAATGACAAAAATATCCTTACAAACTTAAGAAAACGGATGAAAAAAGGACATTCGGCCTTATACGTGATTTTGCATTTCGATAAGTTTTACCAAATTAGCCATAAGTTGGTTTGTTCAGCTCCTATTGGCGAAAGTTATATCTTCCCGAATTTGTATCTTCGAGTACTATCTTATTATCGTATATCTATCAACCGTATATCCAAAAAACCTAAGTTAGAGAGCGAGAAAAGGACATACGGGCGTATAGGCGATGTTTGAAACGATTTTATAAAGTTTACAATTGGAGTAAATAGATATCTTAGATTATAATGGATAGCAAATGAAGTCCCGATTCTTAAATGGTATCTTGGTGCAAAATCTGATACAAAATGGCAAAAATATCCATAAAAATTTAAGAAAACGGATAAGAAAATGTGTTTTTGACAACTGTGCCTTTTCCATGTTTTTAAAATCTAAAATTTCCCTTTTTAGAACAGTTTTTTCGAATAGCTGAGCTAATTCGCAACCGATTTTGAAACGAAATGCCGATTTTTAATCAGGGCTTCAGTCTCCTTTAACTTGCATTCAAAGATCCAAAGAATCAAACAAAAAAAATTTGGTCGATTTTTGAAAAAAATGATGATGGTACCCCTTTCAAAATTTTGAAAAATCGGCTTAATTTTTTTTGTTTAGTTTCTCGGATTCTTTGATGCAGATCGAAGCGGAATGAAGCCCTGACTTATGAATGGTATTTCGATTTGAAATCGGTTCAAAATCAAATAAAATATTTGCTGACAAATTGTTAAAAAAGTCTGTTTTTGACATATATCAACATTCCGTGTTTTTGTAATTCAAAAACAATTCAATTTATCTATCAAAAGGGCCATTACTTGGTTTGTTCAGCTCCTATTGGCGAAAGTTATATCTTCCCGAATTTGTATCTTCGAGTACTATCTTATTATCGTATATCTATCAACCGTATGGCCTATAAACCTAAGTTAGAGAGCGAGAAAAGGACATACGGGCGTATAGGCGATGTTTGAAACGATTTTATAAAGTTTACACTTCTATTAAATAAAAATCTTTGATTATAAGGGATAGCAAATGAAGTCCCGATTCTTAAATGGGGTCTTGGTTCCAAATCGGATACAAAATGACAAAAATATCCTTACAAACTTAAGATAACGAATGAAAAAAGAACATTCGGCCTTAAAAGTTATTTTGCATTTCGATAAGTTTTACCAAATTAGCCATAACTTGGTTTGTTCACCTCCAATTGGAATAAGTTATACCTTCCCGAATTTGTATCTTCGAGTACTATCTAATTATCGTATATCTATCAACCGTATATCCTAAAAACCTAAGTTAGAGGGCGAGAAAAGGACATACGGGCGTATAGGCGAAGTTTAAAACGATTTTATAAAGTTTACAATTGGAGTAAATAGAAATCTTTGATTATAAGGGATAGCAAATGAAGTCCCGATTCTTAAATGGTATCTTGGATCCAAATCGGATACAAAATGACAAAAATATCCTTACAAACTTAAGATAACGAATGAAAAAAGAACATTCGGCCTTAAAAGTTATTTTGCATTTCGATAAGTTTTACCAAATTAGCCATAACTTGGTTTGTTCACCTCCAATTGGAATAAGTTATACCTTCCCGAATTTGTATCTTCGAGTACTATCTAATTATCGTATATCTATCAACCGTTTATCCAAAAAACCTAAGTTAGAGGGCGAGAAAAGGACATACGGGCGTATAGGCGAAGTTTAAAACGATTTTATAAAGTTTACAATTGGAGTAAATAAAAATCTTTGAATATAAGGGATAGCAAATGAAGTCCCGATTCTTAAATGGTATCTTGGATCCAAATCGGATACAAAATGACAAAAATATCCTTACAAACTTAAGAAAACGGATGAAAAAAGGACATTCGGCCTTATACGTGATTTTGCATTTCGATAAGTTTTACCAAATTAGCCATAAGTTGGTTTGTTCAGCTCCTATTGGCGAAAGTTATATCTTCCCGAATTTGTATCTTCGAGTACTATCTTATTATCGTATATCTATCAACCGTATATCCAAAAAACCTAAGTTAGAGAGCGAGAAAAGGACATACGGGCGTATAGGCGATGTTTGAAACGATTTTATAAAGTTTACAATTGGAGTAAATAGATATCTTAGATTATAATGGATAGCAAATGAAGTCCCGATTCTTAAATGGTATCTTGGTGCAAAATCTGATACAAAATGGCAAAAATATCCATAAAAATTTAAGAAAACGGATAAGAAAATGTGTTTTTGACAACTGTGCCTTTTCCATGTTTTTAAAATCTAAAATTTCCCTTTTTAGAACAGTTTTTTTCGAATAGCTGAGCTAATTCGCAACCGATTTTGAAACGAAATGCCGATTTTTAATCAGGGCTTCAGTCTCCTTTAACTTGCATTCAAAGATCCAAAGAATCAAACAAAAAAAATTTGGTCGATTTTTGAAAAAAATGATGATGGTACCCCTTTCAAAATTTTGAAAAATCGGCTTAATTTTTTTTGTTTAGTTTCTCGGATTCTTTGATGCAGATCGAAGCGGAATGAAGCCCTGACTTATGAATGGTATTTCGATTTGAAATCGGTTCAAAATCAAATAAAATATTTGCTGACAAATTGTTAAAAAAGTCTGTTTTTGACATATATCAACATTCCGTGTTTTTGTAATTCAAAAACAATTCAATTTATCTATCAAAAGGGCCATTACTTGGTTTGTTCAGCTCCTATTGGCGAAAGTTATATCTTCCCGAATTTGTATCTTCGAGTACTATCTTATTATCGTATATCTATCAACCGTATGGCCTATAAACCTAAGTTAGAGAGCGAGAAAAGGACATACGGGCGTATAGGCGATGTTTGAAACGATTTTATAAAGTTTACACTTCTATTAAATAAAAATCTTTGATTATAAGGGATAGCAAATGAAGTCCCGATTCTTAAATGGGGTCTTGGTTCCAAATCGGATACAAAATGACAAAAATATCCTTACAAACTTAAGATAACGAATGAAAAAAGAACATTCGGCCTTAAAAGTTATTTTGCATTTCGATAAGTTTTACCAAATTAGCCATAACTTGGTTTGTTCACCTCCAATTGGAATAAGTTATACCTTCCCGAATTTGTATCTTCGAGTACTATCTAATTATCGTATATCTATCAACCGTTTATCCAAAAAACCTAAGTTAGAGGGCGAGAAAAGGACATACGGGCGTATAGGCGAAGTTTAAAACGATTTTATAAAGTTTACAATTGGAGTAAATAAAAATCTTTGATTATAAGGGATAGCAAATGAAGTCCCGATTCTTAAATGGTATCTTGGATCCAAATCGGATACAAAATGACAAAAATATCCTTACAAACTTAAGAAAACGGATGAAAAAAGGACATTCGGCCTTATACGTGATTTTGCATTTCGATAAGTTTTACCAAATTAGCCATAAGTTGGTTTGTTCAGCTCCTATTGGCGAAAGTTATATCTTCCCGAATTTGTATCTTCGAGTACTATCTTATTATCGTATATCTATCAACCGTATATCCAAAAAACCTAAGTTAGAGAGCGAGAAAAGGACATACGGGCGTATAGGCGATGTTTGAAACGATTTTATAAAGTTTACAATTGGAGTAAATAGATATCTTAGATTATAATGGATAGCAAATGAAGTCCCGATTCTTAAATGGTATCTTGGTGCAAAATCTGATACAAAATGGCAAAAATATCCATAAAAATTTAAGAAAACGGATAAGAAAATGTGTTTTTGACAACTGTGCCTTTTCCATGTTTTTAAAATCTAAAATTTCCCTTTTTAGAACAGTTTTTTTCGAATAGCTGAGCTAATTCGCAACCGATTTTGAAACGAAATGCCGATTTTTAATCAGGGCTTCAGTCTCCTTTAACTTGCATTCAAAGATCCAAAGAATCAAACAAAAAAAATTTGGTCGATTTTTGAAAAAAATGATGATGGTACCCCTTTCAAAATTTTGAAAAATCGGCTTAATTTTTTTTGTTTAGTTTCTCGGATTCTTTGATGCAGATCGAAGCGGAATGAAGCCCTGACTTATGAATGGTATTTCGATTTGAAATCGGTTCAAAATCAAATAAAATATTTGCTGACAAATTGTTAAAAAAGTCTGTTTTTGACATATATCAACATTCCGTGTTTTTGTAATTCAAAAACAATTCAATTTATCTATCAAAAGGGCCATTACTTGGTTTGTTCAGCTCCTATTGGCGAAAGTTATATCTTCCCGAATTTGTATCTTCGAGTACTATCTTATTATCGTATATCTATCAACCGTATGGCCTATAAACCTAAGTTAGAGAGCGAGAAAAGGACATACGGGCGTATAGGCGATGTTTGAAACGATTTTATAAAGTTTACACTTCTATTAAATAAAAATCTTTGATTATAAGGGATAGCAAATGAAGTCCCGATTCTTAAATGGGGTCTTGGTTCCAAATCGGATACAAAATGACAAAAATATCCTTACAAACTTAAGATAACGAATGAAAAAAGAACATTCGGCCTTAAAAGTTATTTTGCATTTCGATAAGTTTTACCAAATTAGCCATAACTTGGTTTGTTCACCTCCAATTGGAATAAGTTATACCTTCCCGAATTTGTATCTTCGAGTACTATCTAATTATCGTATATCTATCAACCGTATATCCTAAAAACCTAAGTTAGAGGGCGAGAAAAGGACATACGGGCGTATAGGCGAAGTTTAAAACGATTTTATAAAGTTTACAATTGGAGTAAATAGAAATCTTTGATTATAAGGGATAGCAAATGAAGTCCCGATTCTTAAATGGTATCTTGGATCCAAATCGGATACAAAATGACAAAAATATCCTTACAAACTTAAGAAAACGGATGAAAAAAGGACATTCGGCCTTATACGTGATTTTGCATTTCGATAAGTTTTACCAAATTAGCCATAAGTTAGTTTGTTCAGCTCCTATTGGCGAAAGTTATATCTTTCCGAATTTGTATCTTCGAGTACTATCTTATTATCGTATATCTATCAACCGTATATCCAAAAAACCTAAGTTAGAGGGCGAGAAAATGCCATACAGGCGTTTAGGCGATGTTTGAAACGATTTTATAAAGTTTACAATTGGAGTAAATAGAAATCTTTGATTATAAGGGATAGCAAATGAAGTCCCGATTCTTAAATGGGGTCTTGGTTCCAAATCGGATACAAAATGACAAAAATATCCTTACATACTTAAGAAAACGGATGAAAAAAGGACATTCGGCCTTATACGTGATTTTGCATTTCGATAAGTTTTACCAAATTAGCCATAAGTTGGTTTGTTCAGCTCCTATTGATGAAAGTTATATATTTCCGAATTTGTATCTTCGAGTACTATCTAATTATTGTCTATCTATTTACCGTATATCCTTAAAACCTAAGTTAGAGAGCGAAAAAAAGACATACGGGCGTATAGGCGATGTTTGAAACGATTTTATAAAGTTTAAACTTTGATTAAATAGAAATCTTTGATTATAAGGGATATCAAATGAAGTCCTGATTCTTAAATGGGGTCTTGGTTCCAAATCGGATACAAAATGACAAAAATATCCTTACAAACTTAAGAAAACGAATGAAAAAAGAACATTCGGCCTTAAACGTTATTTTGCATTTCGATAAGTTTTACCAAATTAGCCATAACTTGGTTTGTTCACCTCCAATTGGAATAAGTTATACCTTCCCGAATTTGTATCTTCGAGTACTATCTAATTATCGTATATCTATCAACCGTATATCCAAAAAACCTAAGTTAGAGGGCGAGAAAAGGACATACGGGCGTATAGGCGAAGTTTAAAACGATTTTATAAAGTTTACAATTGGAGTAAATAGAAATCTTTGATTATAAGGGATAGCAAATGAAGTCCCGATTCTTAAATGGTATCTTGGATCCAAATCGGATACAAAATGACAAAAATATCCTTACAAACTTAAGAAAATGGATGAAAAAAGGACATTCGGCCTTATACGTGATTTTGCATTTCGATAAGTTTTACCAAATTAGCCATAACTTGGTTTGTTCAGCTCCTATTGGCGAAAGTTATATCTTCCCGAATTTGTATCTTCGAGTACTATCTTATTATCGTATATCTATCAACCGTATATCCAAAAAACCTAAGTTAGAGAGCGAGAAAAGGACATACGGGCGTATAGGCGATGTTTGAAACGATTTTATAAAGTTTACAATTGGAGTAAATAGATATCTTAGATTATAATGGATAGCAAATGAAGTCCCGATTCTTAAATGGTATCTTGGTGCAAAATCTGATACAAAATGGCAAAAATATCCATAAAAATTTAAGAAAACGGATAAGAAAATGTGTTTTTGACAACTGTGCCTTTTCCATGTTTTTAAAATCTAAAATTTCCCTTTTTAGAACAGTTTTTTTCGAATAGCTGAGCTAATTCGCAACCGATTTTGAAACGAAATGCCGATTTTTAATCAGGGCTTCAGTCTCCTTTAACTTGCATTCAAAGATCCAAAGAATCAAACAAAAAAAATTTGGTCGATTTTTGAAAAAAATGATGATGGTACCCCTTTCAAAATTTTGAAAAATCGGCTTAATTTTTTTTGTTTAGTTTCTCGGATTCTTTGATGCAGATCGAAGCGGAATGAAGCCCTGACTTATGAATGGTATTTCGATTTGAAATCGGTTCAAAATCAAATAAAATATTTGCTGACAAATTGTTAAAAAAGTCTGTTTTTGACATATATCAACATTCCGTGTTTTTGTAATTCAAAAACAATTCAATTTATCTATCAAAAGGGCCATTACTTGGTTTGTTCAGCTCCTATTGGCGAAAGTTATATCTTCCCGAATTTGTATCTTCGAGTACTATCTTATTATCGTATATCTATCAACCGTATGGCCTATAAACCTAAGTTAGAGAGCAAGAAAAGGACATACGGGCGTATAGGCGATGTTTGAAACGATTTTATAAAGTTTACACTTCTATTAAATAAAAATCTTTGATTATAAGGGATAGCAAATGAAGTCCCGATTCTTAAATGGGGTCTTGGTTCCAAATCGGATACAAAATGACAAAAATATCCTTACAAACTTAAGATAACGAATGAAAAAAGAACATTCGGCCTTAAAAGTTATTTTGCATTTCGATAAGTTTTACCAAATTAGCCATAACTTGGTTTGTTCACCTCCAATTGGAATAAGTTATACCTTCCCGAATTTGTATCTTCGAGTACTATCTAATTATCGTATATCTATCAACCGTATATCCTAAAAACCTAAGTTAGAGGGCGAGAAAAGGACATACGGGCGTATAGGCGAAGTTTAAAACGATTTTATAAAGTTTACAATTGGAGTAAATAGAAATCTTTGATTATAAGGGATAGCAAATGAAGTCCCGATTCTTAAATGGTATCTTGGATCCAAATCGGATACAAAATGACAAAAATATCCTTACAAACTTAAGAAAACGGATGAAAAAAGGACATTCGGCCTTATACGTGATTTTGCATTTCGATAAGTTTTACCAAATTAGCCATAACTTGGTTTGTTCAGCTCCTATTGGCGAAAGTTATATCTTCCCGAATTTGTATCTTCGAGTACTATCTTATTATCGTATATCTATCAACCGTATATCCAAAAAACCTAAGTTAGAGAGCGAGAAAAGGACATACGGGCGTATAGGCGATGTTTGAAACGATTTTATAAAGTTTACAATTGGAGTAAATAGATATCTTAGATTATAATGGATAGCAAATGAAGTCCCGATTCTTAAATGGTATCTTGGTGCAAAATCTGATACAAAATGGCAAAAATATCCATAAAAATTTAAGAAAACGGATAAGAAAATGTGTTTTTGACAACTGTGCCTTTTCCATGTTTTTAAAATCTAAAATTTCCCTTTTTAGAACAGTTTTTTTCGAATAGCTGAGCTAATTCGCAACCGATTTTGAAACGAAATGCCGATTTTTAATCAGGGCTTCAGTCTCCTTTAACTTGCATTCAAAGATCCAAAGAATCAAACAAAAAAATTTGGTCGATTTTTGAAAAAAATGATGATGGTACCCCTTTCAAAATTTTGAAAAATCGGCTTAATTTTTTTTGTTTAGTTTCTCGGATTCTTTGATGCAGATCGAAGCGGAATGAAGCCCTGACTTATGAATGGTATTTCGATTTGAAATCGGTTCAAAATCAAATAAAATATTTGCTGACAAATTGTTAAAAAAGTCTGTTTTTGACATATATCAACATTCCGTGTTTTTGTAATTCAAAAACAATTCAATTTATCTATCAAAAGGGCCATTACTTGGTTTGTTCAGCTCCTATTGGCGAAAGTTATATCTTCCCGAATTTGTATCTTCGAGTACTATCTTATTATCGTATATCTATCAACCGTATGGCCTATAAACCTAAGTTAGAGAGCAAGAAAAGGACATACGGGCGTATAGGCGATGTTTGAAACGATTTTATAAAGTTTACACTTCTATTAAATAAAAATCTTTGATTATAAGGGATAGCAAATGAAGTCCCGATTCTTAAATGGAGTCTTGGTTCCAAATCGGATACAAAATGACAAAAATATCCTTACAAACTTAAGATAACGAATGAAAAAAGAACATTCGGCCTTAAAAGTTATTTTGCATTTCGATAAGTTTTACCAAATTAGCCATAACTTGGTTTGTTCACCTCCAATTGGAATAAGTTATACCTTCCCGAATTTGTATCTTCGAGTACTATCTAATTATCGTATATCTATCAACCGTTTATCCAAAAAACCTAAGTTAGAGGGCGAGAAAAGGACATACGGGCGTATAGGCGAAGTTTAAAACGATTTTATAAAGTTTACAATTGGAGTAAATAGAAATCTTTGATTATAAGGGATAGCAAATGAAGTCCCGATTCTTAAATGGTATCTTGGATCCAAATCGGATACAAAATGACAAAAATATCCTTACAAACTTAAGAAAACGGATGAAAAAAGGACATTCGGCCTTATACGTGATTTTGCATTTCGATAGGTTTTACCAAATTAGCCATAACTTGGTTTGTTCAGCTCCTATTGGCGAAAGTTATATCTTCCCGAATTTGTATCTTCGAGTACTATCTTATTATCGTATATCTATCAACCGTATATCCAAAAAACCTAAGTTAGAGAGCGAGAAAAGGACATACGGGCGTATAGGCGATGTTTGAAACGATTTTATAAAGTTTACAATTGGAGTAAATAGATATCTTAGATTATAATGGATAGCAAATGAAGTCCCGATTCTTAAATGGTATCTTGGTGCAAAATCTGATACAAAATGGCAAAAATATCCATAAAAATTTAAGAAAACGGATAAGAAAATGTGTTTTTGACAACTGTGCCTTTTCCATGTTTTTAAAATCTAAAATTTCCCTTTTTAGAACAGTTTTTTTCGAATAGCTGAGCTAATTCGCAACCGATTTTGAAACGAAATGCCGATTTTTAATCAGGGCTTCAGTCTCCTTTAACTTGCATTCAAAGATCCAAAGAATCAAACAAAAAAATTTGGTCGATTTTTGAAAAAAATGATGATGGTACCCCTTTCAAAATTTTGAAAAATCGGCTTAATTTTTTTGTTTAGTTTCTCGGATTCTTTGATGCAGATCGAAGCGGAATGAAGCCCTGACTTATGAATGGTATTTCGATTTGAAATCGGTTCAAAATCAAATAAAATATTTGCTGACAAATTGTTAAAAAAGTCTGTTTTTGACATATATCAACATTCCGTGTTTTTGTAATTCAAAAACAATTCAATTTATCTATCAAAAGGGCCATTACTTGGTTTGTTCAGCTCCTATTGGCGAAAGTTATATCTTCCCGAATTTGTATCTTCGAGTACTATCTTATTATCGTATATCTATCAACCGTATGGCCTATAAACCTAAGTTAGAGAGCGAGAAAAGGACATACGGGCGTATAGGCGATGTTTGAAACGATTTTATAAAGTTTACACTTCTATTAAATAAAAATCTTTGATTATAAGGGATAGCAAATGAAGTCCCGATTCTTAAATGGGGTCTTGGTTCCAAATCGGATACAAAATGACAAAAATATCCTTACAAACTTAAGATAACGAATGAAAAAAGAACATTCGGCCTTAAAAGTTATTTTGCATTTCGATAAGTTTTACCAAATTAGCCATAACTTGGTTTGTTCACCTCCAATTGGAATAAGTTATACCTTCCCGAATTTGTATCTTCGAGTACTATCTAATTATCGTATATCTATCAACCGTATATCCTAAAAACCTAAGTTAGAGGGCGAGAAAAGGACATACGGGCGTATAGGCGAAGTTTAAAACGATTTTATAAAGTTTACAATTGGAGTAAATAGAAATCTTTGATTATAAGGGATAGCAAATGAAGTCCCGATTCTTAAATGGTATCTTGGATCCAAATCGGATACAAAATGACAAAAATATCCTTACAAACTTAAGAAAACGGATGAAAAAAGGACATTCGGCCTTATACGTGATTTTGCCTTTCGATAAGTTTTACCAAATTAGCCATAAGTTAGTTTGTTCAGCTCCTATTGGCGAAAGTTATATCTTTCCGAATTTGTATCTTCGAGTACTATCTTATTATCGTATATCTATCAACCGTATATCCAAAAAACCTAAGTTAGAGGGCGAGAAAATGCCATACAGGCGTTTAGGCGATGTTTGAAACGATTTTATAAAGTTTACAATTGGAGTAAATAGAAATCTTTGATTATAAGGGATAGCAAATGAAGTCCCGATTCTTAAATGGGGTCTTGGTTCCAAATCGGATACAAAATGACAAAAATATCCTTACATACTTAAGAAAACGGATGAAAAAAGGACATTCGGCCTTATACGTGATTTTGCATTTCGATAAGTTTTACCAAATTAGCCATAAGTTGGTTTGTTCAGCTCCTATTGATGAAAGTTATATATTCCCGAATTTGTATCTTCGAGTACTATCTAATTATTGTCTATCTATTTACCGTATATCCTTAAAACCTAAGTTAGAGAGCGAGAAAAAGACATACGGGCGTATAGGCGATGTTTGAAACGATTTTATAAAGTTTAAACTTTGATTAAATAGAAATCTTTGATTATAAGGGATATCAAATGAAGTCCTGATTCTTAAATGGGGTCTTGGTTCCAAATCGGATACAAAATGACAAAAATATCCTTACAAACTTAAGAAAACGAATGAAAAAAAAACATTCGGCCTTAAACGTTATTTTGCATTTCGATAAGTTTTACCAAATTAGCCATAACTTGGTTTGTTCACCTCCAATTGGAATAAGTTATACCTTCCCGAATTTGTATCTTCGAGTACTATCTAATTATCGTATATCTATCAACCGTATATCCAAAAAACCTAAGTTAGAGGGCGAGAAAAGGACATACGGGCGTATAGGCGAAGTTTAAAACGATTTTATAAAGTTTACAATTGGAGTAAATAGAAATCTTTGATTATAAGGGATAGCAAATGAAGTCCCGATTCTTAAATGGTATCTTGGATCCAAATCGGATACAAAATGACAAAAATATCCTTACAAACTTAAGAAAATGGATGAAAAAAGGACATTCGGCCTTATACGTGATTTTGCATTTCGATAAGTTTTACCAAATTAGCCATAACTTGGTTTGTTCAGCTCCTATTGGCGAAAGTTATATCTTCCCGAATTTGTATCTTCGAGTACTATCTTATTATCGTATATCTATCAACCGTATATCCAAAAAACCTAAGTTAGAGAGCGAGAAAAGGACATACGGGCGTATAGGCGATGTTTGAAACGATTTTATAAAGTTTACAATTGGAGTAAATAGATATCTTAGATTATAATGGATAGCAAATGAAGTCCCGATTCTTAAATGGTATCTTGGTGCAAAATCTGATACAAAATGGCAAAAATATCCATAAAAATTTAAGAAAACGGATAAGAAAATGTGTTTTTGACAACTGTGCCTTTTCCATGTTTTTAAAATCTAAAATTTCCCTTTTTAGAACAGTTTTTTTCGAATAGCTGAGCTAATTCGCAACCGATTTTGAAACGAAATGCCGATTTTTAATCAGGGCTTCAGTCTCCTTTAACTTGCATTCAAAGATCCAAAGAATCAAACAAAAAAAATTTGGTCGATTTTTGAAAAAAATGATGATGGTACCCCTTTCAAAATTTTGAAAAATCGGCTTAATTTTTTTTGTTTAGTTTCTCGGATTCTTTGATGCAGATCGAAGCGGAATGAAGCCCTGACTTATGAATGGTATTTCGATTTGAAATCGGTTCAAAATCAAATAAAATATTTGCTGACAAATTGTTAAAAAAGTCTGTTTTTGACATATATCAACATTCCGTGTTTTTGTAATTCAAAAACAATTCAATTTATCTATCAAAAGGGCCATTACTTGGTTTGTTCAGCTCCTATTGGCGAAAGTTATATCTTCCCGAATTTGTATCTTCGAGTACTATCTTATTATCGTATATCTATCAACCGTATGGCCTATAAACCTAAGTTAGAGAGCGAGAAAAGGACATACGGGCGTATAGGCGATGTTTGAAACGATTTTATAAAGTTTACACTTCTATTAAATAAAAATCTTTGATTATAAGGGATAGCAAATGAAGTCCCGATTCTTAAATGGGGTCTTGGTTCCAAATCGGATACAAAATGACAAAAATATCCTTACAAACTTAAGATAACGAATGAAAAAAGAACATTCGGCCTTAAAAGTTATTTTGCATTTCGATAAGTTTTACCAAATTAGCCATAACTTGGTTTGTTCACCTCCAATTGGAATAAGTTATACCTTCCCGAATTTGTATCTTCGAGTACTATCTAATTATCGTATATCTATCAACCGTATATCCTAAAAACCTAAGTTAGAGGGCGAGAAAAGGACATACGGGCGTATAGGCGAAGTTTAAAACGATTTTATAAAGTTTACAATTGGAGTAAATAGAAATCTTTGATTATAAGGGATAGCAAATGAAGTCCCGATTCTTAAATGGTATCTTGGATCCAAATCGGATACAAAATGACAAAAATATCCTTACAAACTTAAGAAAACGGATGAAAAAAGGACATTCGGCCTTATACGTGATTTTGCCTTTCGATAAGTTTTACCAAATTAGCCATAAGTTAGTTTGTTCAGCTCCTATTGGCGAAAGTTATATCTTTCCGAATTTGTATCTTCGAGTACTATCTTATTATCGTATATCTATCAACCGTATATCCAAAAAACCTAAGTTAGAGGGCGAGAAAATGCCATACAGGCGTTTAGGCGATGTTTGAAACGATTTTATAAAGTTTACAATTGGAGTAAATAGAAATCTTTGATTATAAGGGATAGCAAATGAAGTCCCGATTCTTAAATGGGGTCTTGGTTCCAAATCGGATACAAAATGACAAAAATATCCTTACATACTTAAGAAAACGGATGAAAAAAGGACATTCGGCCTTATACGTGATTTTGCATTTCGATAAGTTTTACCAAATTAGCCATAAGTTGGTTTGTTCAGCTCCTATTGATGAAAGTTATATATTCCCGAATTTGTATCTTCGAGTACTATCTAATTATTGTCTATCTATTTACCGTATATCCTTAAAACCTAAGTTAGAGAGCGAGAAAAAGACATACGGGCGTATAGGCGATGTTTGAAACGATTTTATAAAGTTTAAACTTTGATTAAATAGAAATCTTTGATTATAAGGGATATCAAATGAAGTCCTGATTCTTAAATGGGGTCTTGGTTCCAAATCGGATACAAAATGACAAAAATATCCTTACAAACTTAAGAAAACGAATGAAAAAAGAACATTCGGCCTTAAACGTTATTTTGCATTTCGATAAGTTTTACCAAATTAGCCATAACTTGGTTTGTTCACCTCCAATTGGAATAAGTTATACCTTCCCGAATTTGTATCTTCGAGTACTATCTAATTATCGTATATCTATCAACCGTATATCCAAAAAACCTAAGTTAGAGGGCGAGAAAAGGACATACGGGCGTATAGGCGAAGTTTAAAACGATTTTATAAAGTTTACAATTGGAGTAAATAGAAATCTTTGATTATAAGGGATAGCAAATGAAGTCCCGATTCTTAAATGGTATCTTGGATCCAAATCGGATACAAAATGACAAAAATATCCTTACAAACTTAAGAAAATGGATGAAAAAAGGACATTCGGCCTTATACGTGATTTTGCATTTCGATAAGTTTTACCAAATTAGCCATAACTTGGTTTGTTCAGCTCCTATTGGCGAAAGTTATATCTTCCCGAATTTGTATCTTCGAGTACTATCTTATTATCGTATATCTATCAACCGTATATCCAAAAAACCTAAGTTAGAGAGCGAGAAAAGGACATACGGGCGTATAGGCGATGTTTGAAACGATTTTATAAAGTTTACAATTGGAGTAAATAGATATCTTAGATTATAATGGATAGCAAATGAAGTCCCGATTCTTAAATGGTATCTTGGTGCAAAATCTGATACAAAATGGCAAAAATATCCATAAAAATTTAAGAAAACGGATAAGAAAATGTGTTTTTGACAACTGTGCCTTTTCCATGTTTTTAAAATCTAAAATTTCCCTTTTTAGAACAGTTTTTTTCGAATAGCTGAGCTAATTCGCAACCGATTTTGAAACGAAATGCCGATTTTTAATCAGGGCTTCAGTCTCCTTTAACTTGCATTCAAAGATCCAAAGAATCAAACAAAAAAAATTTGGTCGATTTTTGAAAAAAATGATGATGGTACCCCTTTCAAAATTTTGAAAAATCGGCTTAATTTTTTTTGTTTAGTTTCTCGGATTCTTTGATGCAGATCGAAGCGGAATGAAGCCCTGACTTATGAATGGTATTTCGATTTGAAATCGGTTCAAAATCAAATAAAATATTTGCTGACAAATTGTTAAAAAAGTCTGTTTTTGACATATATCAACATTCCGTGTTTTTGTAATTCAAAAACAATTCAATTTATCTATCAAAAGGGCCATTACTTGGTTTGTTCAGCTCCTATTGGCGAAAGTTATATCTTCCCGAATTTGTATCTTCGAGTACTATCTTATTATCGTATATCTATCAACCGTATGGCCTATAAACCTAAGTTAGAGAGCGAGAAAAGGACATACGGGCGTATAGGCGATGTTTGAAACGATTTTATAAAGTTTACACTTCTATTAAATAAAAATCTTTGATTATAAGGGATAGCAAATGAAGTCCCGATTCTTAAATGGGGTCTTGGTTCCAAATCGGATACAAAATGACAAAAATATCCTTACAAACTTAAGATAACGAATGAAAAAAGAACATTCGGCCTTAAAAGTTATTTTGCATTTCGATAAGTTTTACCAAATTAGCCATAACTTGGTTTGTTCACCTCCAATTGGAATAAGTTATACCTTCCCGAATTTGTATCTTCGAGTACTATCTAATTATCGTATATCTATCAACCGTTTATCCAAAAAACCTAAGTTAGAGGGCGAGAAAAGGACATACGGGCGTATAGGCGAAGTTTAAAACGATTTTATAAAGTTTACAATTGGAGTAAATAGAAATCTTTGATTATAAGGGATAGCAAATGAAGTCCCGATTCTTAAATGGTATCTTGGATCCAAATCGGATACAAAATGACAAAAATATCCTTACAAACTTAAGAAAACGAATGAAAAAAGGACATTCGGCCTCATACGTGATTTTGCATTTCGATAAGTTTTACCAAATTAGCCATAACTTGGTTTGTTCACCTCCAATTGGAATAAGTTATACCTTCCCGAATTTGTATCTTCGAGTACTATCTAATTATTGTATATCTATCAACCGTATATCCTTAAAACCTAAGTTAGAGAGCGAGAAAATGCCATACAGGCGTATAGGCGATGTTTGAAACGATTTTATAAAGTTTACAATTGGAGTAAATAGAAATCTTTGATTATAAGGGATAGCAAATGAAGTCCCGATTCTTAAATGGTATCTTGGTGCAAAATCTGATACAAAATGGCAAAAATATCCATAAAAATTTAAGAAAACGGATAAGAAAATGTGTTTTTGACAACTGTGCCTTTTCCATGTTTTTAAAATCTAAAATTTCCCTTTTTAGAACAGTTTTTTTCGAATAGCTGAGCTAATTCGCAACCGATTTTGAAACGAAATGCCGATTTTTAATCAGGGCTTCAGTCTCCTTTAACTTGCATTCAAAGATCCAAAGAATCAAACAAAAAAAATTTGGTCGATTTTTGAAAAAAATGATGATGGTACCCCTTTCAAAATTTTGAAAAATCGGCTTAATTTTTTTTGTTTAGTTTCTCGGATTCTTTGATGCAGATCGAAGCGGAATGAAGCCCTGACTTATGAATGGTATTTCGATTTGAAATCGGTTCAAAATCAAATAAAATATTTGCTGACAAATTGTTAAAAAGTCTGTTTTTGACATATATCAACATTCCGTGTTTTTGTAATTCAAAAACAATTCAATTTATCTATCAAAAGGGCCATTACTTGGTTTGTTCAGCTCCTATTGGCGAAAGTTATATCTTCCCGAATTTGTATCTTCGAGTACTATCTTATTATCGTATATCTATCAACCGTATGGCCTATAAACCTAAGTTAGAGAGCGAGAAAAGGACATACGGGCGTATAGGCGATGTTTGAAACGATTTTATAAAGTTTACACTTCTATTAAATAAAAATCTTTGATTATAAGGGATAGCAAATGAAGTCCCGATTCTTAAATGGGGTCTTGGTTCCAAATCGGATACAAAATGACAAAAATATCCTTACAAACTTAAGATAACGAATGAAAAAAGAACATTCGGCCTTAAAAGTTATTTTGCATTTCGATAAGTTTTACCAAATTAGCCATAACTTGGTTTGTTCACCTCCAATTGGAATAAGTTATACCTTCCCGAATTTGTATCTTCGAGTACTATCTAATTATCGTATATCTATCAACCGTTTATCCAAAAAACCTAAGTTAGAGGGCGAGAAAAGGACATACGGGCGTATAGGCGAAGTTTAAAACGATTTTATAAAGTTTACAATTGGAGTAAATAGAAATCTTTGATTATAAGGGATAGCAAATGAAGTCCCGATTCTTAAATGGTATCTTGGATCCAAATCGGATACAAAATGACAAAAATATCCTTACAAACTTAAGAAAACGAATGAAAAAAGGACATTCGGCCTCATACGTGATTTTGCATTTCGATAAGTTTTACCAAATTAGCCATAACTTGGTTTGTTCACCTCCAATTGGAATAAGTTATACCTTCCCGAATTTGTATCTTCGAGTACTATCTAATTATTGTATATCTATCAACCGTATATCCTTAAAACCTAAGTTAGAGAGCGAGAAAATGCCATACGGGCGTATAGGCGATGTTTGAAACGATTTTATAAAGTTTACAATTGGAGTAAATAGAAATCTTTGATTATAAGGGATAGCAAATGAAGTCCCGATTCTTAAATGGTATCTTGGTGCAAAATCTGATACAAAATGGCAAAAATATCCATAAAAATTTAAGAAAACGGATAAGAAAATGTGTTTTTGACAACTGTGCCTTTTCCATGTTTTTAAAATCTAAAATTTCCCTTTTTAGAACAGTTTTTTTCGAATAGCTGAGCTAATTCGCAACCGATTTTGAAACGAAATGCCGATTTTTAATCAGGGCTTCAGTCTCCTTTAACTTGCATTCAAAGATCCAAAGAATCAAACAAAAAAAAATTTGGTCGATTTTTGAAAAAAATGATGATGGTACCCCTTTCAAAATTTTGAAAAATCGGCTTAATTTTTTTTGTTTAGTTTCTCGGATTCTTTGATGCAGATCAAAGCGGAATGAAGCCCTGACTTATGAATGGTATTTCGATTTGAAATCGGTTCAAAATCAAATAAAATATTTGCTGAGAAATGGTTAAAAAAGTCTGTTTTTGACATATATCAACTTTCCGTGTTTTTGTAATTCAAAAACAATTCAATTTATCTATCAAAAGGGCCATTACTTGGTTTTTTCAGCTCCTATTGGCGAAAGTTATATCTTCCCGAATTTGTATCTTCGAGTACTATCTTATTATCATATATCTATCAACCGTATATCCTTAAAACCTAAGTTAGAGGGCGAGAAAATGCCATACGGGCGTATAGGCGATGTTTGAAACGATTTTATAAAGTTTACAATTGGAGTAAATAGAAATCTTTGATTATAAGGGATAGCAAATGAAGTCCCGATTCTTAAATGGGGTCTTGGTTCCAAATCGGATACAAAATGACAAAAATATCTCTACATACTTAAGAAAACGGATGAAAAAAGGACATTCGGCCTTATACGTGATTTTGCATTTCGATAAGTTTTACCAAATTAGCCATAAGTTGGTTTGTTCAGCTCCTATTGATGAAAGTTATATATTCCCGAATTTGTATCTTCGAGTACTATCTAATTATTGTCTATCTATTTACCGTATATCCTTAAAACCTAAGTTAGAGAGCGAGAAAAAGACATACGGGCGTATAGGCGATGTTTGAAACGATTTTATAAAGTTTAAACTTTGATTAAATAGAAATCTTTGATTATAAGGGATATCAAATGAAGTCCTGATTCTTAAATGGGGTCTTGGTTCCAAATCGGATACAAAATGACAAAAATATCCTTACAAACTTAAGAAAACGAATGAAAAAAGAACATTCGGCCTTAAACGTTATTTTGCATTTCGATAAGTTTTACCAAATTAGCCATAACTTGGTTTGTTCACCTCCAATTGGAATAAGTTATACCTTCCCGAATTTGTATCTTCGAGTACTATCTAATTATCGTATATCTATCAACCGTATATCCAAAAAACCTAAGTTAGAGGGCGAGAAAAGGACATACGGGCGTATAGGCGAAGTTTAAAACGATTTTATAAAGTTTACAATTGGAGTAAATAGAAATCTTTGATTATAAGGGATAGCAAATGAAGTCCCGATTCTTAAATGGTATCTTGGATCCAAATCGGATACAAAATGACAAAAATATCCTTACAAACTTAAGAAAACGGATGAAAAAAGGACATTCGGCCTTATACGTGATTTTGCATTTCGATAAGTTTTACCAAATTAGCCATAAGTTGGTTTGTTCAGCTCCTATTGGCGAAAGTTATATCTTCCCGAATTTGTATCTTCGAGTACTATCTTATTATCGTATATCTATCAACCGTATATCCAAAAAACCTAAGTTAGAGGGCGAGAAAATGCCATACAGGCGTTTAGGCGATGTTTGAAACGATTTTATAAAGTTTAAAATTGGAGTAAATAGAAATCTTTGATTATAAGGGATAGCAAATGAAGTCCCGATTCTTAAATGGGGTCTTGGTTCAAAATCGGATACAAAATGACAAAAATATCCTTACATACTTAAGAAAACGGATGAAAAAAGGACATTCGGCCTTATACGTGATTTTGCATTTCGATAAGTTTTACCAAATTAGCCATAAGTTGGTTTGTTCAGCTCCTATTGATGAAAGTTATATATTCCCGAATTTGTATCTTCGAGTACTATCTAATTATTGTCTATCTATTTACCGTATATCCTTAAAACCTAAGTTAGAGAGCGAGAAAAAGACATACGGGCGTATAGGCGATGTTTGAAACGATTTTATAAAGTTTAAACTTTGATTAAATAGAAATCTTTGATTATAAGGGATATCAAATGAAGTCCTGATTCTTAAATGGGGTCTTGGTTCCAAATCGGATACAAAATGACAAAAATATCCTTACAAACTTAAGCAAACGAATGAAAAAAGAACATTCGGCCTTAAACGTTATTTTGCATTTCGATAAGTTTTACCAAATTAGCCATAACTTGGTTTGTTCACCTCCAATTGGAATAAGTTATACCTTCCCGAATTTGTATCTTCGAGTACTATCTAATTATCGTATATCTATCAACCGTATATCCAAAAAACCTAAGTTAGAGGGCGAGAAAAGGACATACGGGCGTATAGGCAAAGTTTAAAACGATTTTATAAAGTTTACAATTGGAGTAAATAGAAATCTTTGATTATAAGGGATAGCAAATGAAGTCCCGATTCTTAAATGGTATCTTGGATCCAAATCGGATACAAAATGACAAAAATATCCTTACAAACTTAAGAAAACGGATGAAAAAAGGACATTCGGCCTTATACGTGATTTTGCATTTCGATAAGTTTTACCAAATTAGCCATAACTTGGTTTGTTCACCTCCAATTGGAATAAGTTATACCTTCCCGAATTTGTATCTTCGATTACTATCTAATTATCGTATATCTATCAAGCGTATATCCTAAAAACCTAAGTTAGAGGGCGAGAAAATGCCATACAGGCGTTTAGGCGATGTTTGAAACGATTTTATAAAGTTTACAATTGGAGTAAATAGAAATCTTTGATTATAAGGGATAGCAAATGAAGTCCCGATTCTTAAATGGGGTCTTGGTTCCAAATCGGATACAAAATGACAAAAATATCCTTACAAACTTAAGAAAACGGATGAAAAAAGGACATTAGGCCTTATACGTGATTTTGCATTTCGATAAGTTTTACCAAATTAGCCATAAGTTGGTTTGTTCAGCTCCTATTGATGAAAGTTATATCTTCCCGAATTTGTATCTTCGAGTACTATCTAATTATTGTCTATCTATCAACCGTATATCCTTAAAACCTAAGTTAGAGAGCGAGAAAAAGACATACGGGCGTATAGGCAATGTTTGAAACGATTTTATAAAGTTTACAATTGGAGTAAATAGCTATCTTTGATTATAAGGGATAATCAGGGCTTCAGTCTCCTTTAACTTGCATTCAAAGATCCAAAGAATCAAACAAAAAAAATTTGGTCGTTTTTTGAAAAAAATGATGATGGTACCCCTTTCAAAATTTTGAAAAATCGGCTTAATTTTTTTTGTTTAGTTTCTCGGATTCTTTGATGCAGATCGAAGCGGAATGAAGCCCTGACTTATGAGTGGTATTTCGATTTGAAATCGGTTCAAAATCAAATAAAATATTTGCTGACAAATTGTTAAAAAAGTCTGTTTTTGAAATATATCAACATTCCGTGTTTTTGTAATTCAAAAACAATTCAATTTATCTATCAAAAGGGCCATTACTTGGTTTGTTCAGCTCCTATTGGCGAAAGTTATATCTTCCCGAATTTGTATCTTCGAGTACTATCTTATTATCGTATATATATCAACCGTATGGCCTATAAACCTAAGTTAGAGAGCGAGAAAAGGACATACGGGCGTATAGGCGATGTTTGAAACGATTTTATAAAGTTTACAATTGGAGTAAATAGAAATCTTTGATTATAAGGGATAGCAAATGAAGTCCCGATTCTTAAATGGTATCTTGGTGCAAAATCTGATACAAAATGGCAAAAATATCCATAAAAATTTAAGAAAACGGATAAGAAAATGTGTTTTTGACAACTGTGCCTTTTCCATGTTTTTAAAATCTAAAATTTCCCTTTTTAGAACAGTTTTTTTCGAATAGCTGAGCTAATTCGCAACCGATTTTGAAACGAAATGCCGATTTTTAATCAGGGCTTCAGTCTCCTTTAACTTGCATTCAAAGATCCAAAGAATCAAACAAAAAAAATTTGGTCGATTTTTGAAAAAAATGATGATGGTACCCCTTTCAAAATTTTGAAAAATCGGCTTAATTTTTTTTGTTTAGTTTCTCGGATTCTTTGATGCAGATCAAAGCGGAATGAAGCCCTGACTTATGAATGGTATTTCGATTTGAAATCGGTTCAAAATCAAATAAAATATTTGCTGAGAAATGGTTAAAAAAGTCTGTTTTTGAAATATATCAACATTCCGTGTTTTTGTAATTCAAAAACAATTCAATTTATCTATCAAAAGGGCCATTACTTGGTTTGTTCAGCTCCTATTGGCGAAAGTTATATCTTCCCGAATTTGTATCTTCGAGTACTATCTTATTATCGTATATCTATCAACCGTATGGCCTATAAACCTAAGTTAGAGAGCGAGAAAAGGACATACGGGCGTATAGGCGATGTTTGAAACGATTTTATAAAGTTTACAATTGGAGTAAATAGATATCTTAGATTATAATGGATAGCAAATGAAGTCCCGATTCTTAAATGGTATCTTGGTGCAAAATCTGACACAAAATGGCAAAAATATCCATAAAAATTTAAGAAAACGGATAAGAAAATGTGTTTTTGACAACTGTGCCTTTTCCATGTTTTTAAAATCTAAAATTTCCCTTTTTAGAACAGTTTTTTTCGAATAGCTGAGCTAATTCGCAACCGATTTTGAAACGAAATGCCGATTTTTAATCAGGGCTTCAGTCTCCTTTAACTTGCATTCAAAGATCCAAAGAATCAAACAGCTCCTATTGGCGAAAGTTATATCTTCCCGAATTTGTATCTTCGAGTACTATCTTATTATCATATATCTATCAACCGTATATCCTTAAAACCTAAGTTAGAGGGCGAGAAAATGCCATACGGGCGTATAGGCGATGTTTGAAACGATTTTATAAAGTTTACAATTGGAGTAAATAGAAATCTTTGATTATAAGGGATAGCAAATGAAGTCCCGATTCTTAAATGGTATCTTGGATCCAAATCGGATACAAAATGACAAAAATATCCTTACAAACTTAAGAAAACGGATGAAAACAGGACATTCGGCCTTATACGTGATTTTGCATTTCGATAAGTTTTACCAAATTAGCCATAACTTGGTTTGTTCACCTCCAATTGGAATAAGTTATACCTTCCCGAATTTGAATCTTCGAGTACTATCTCATTATCGTATATCTATCAACCGTATATCCTAAAAACCTAAGTTAGAGGGCAAGAAAAGGACATACGGGCGTATAGGCGAAGTTTAAAACGATTTTATAAAGTTTACAATTGGAGTAAATAGAAATCTTTGATTATAAGGGATAGCAAATGAAGTCCCGATTCTTAAATGGTATCTTGGATCCAAATCGGATACAAAATAACAAAAATATCCTTACAAACTTAAGAAAACGGATGAAAAAAGGACATTCGGCCTTATACGTGATTTTGCATTTCGATAAGTTTTACCAAATTAGCCATAACTTGGTTTTTTTCACCTCCAATTGGAATAAGTTATACCTTCCCGAATTTGTATCTTCGAGTACTATCTAATTATTGTCTATCTATCAAGCGTATATCCTTAAAACCTAAGTTAGAGAGCGAGAAAAGGACATACGGGCGTATAGGCGATATTTGAAACGATTTTATAAAGTTTAAACTTTGATTAAATAGAAATCGAATTTGTATCTTCGATTACTATCTAATTATCGTATATCTATCAAGCGTATATCCTAAAAACCTAAGTGAGAGAGCGAGAAAAGGACATACGGGCGTATAGGCGAAGTTTAAAACGATTTTAAAAAGTTTACACTTTGATTAAATAGAAATCCTTGATTATAATGGATAGCAAATGAAGTCCCGATTCTTAAATGGTATCTTGGATCCAAATCGGATACAAAATGCCAAAAATATCCTTACAAACTTAAGAAAACGGATAAAAAAAGGACATTCGGGCTTATACCTGATTTTGCATTTCAATAAGTTTCACCAAATTAGCTATAACTTGGTTTGTTCAGCTCCTATTGGCGAAAGTTATAACTTCCCGAATTTGTATCTTCGAGAACTATCTTATTATCGTATATCTATCAACCGTATATCCTAAAAACCTAAGTTAGAGGGCGAGAAAATGCCATACGGGCGTATAGGCGATGTTTGAAACGATTTTATAAGGTTTACAATTGGAGTAAATAGAAATCTTTGATTATAAGGGATAGCAAATGAAGTCCCGATTCTTAAATGGTATCTTGGTTCCAAATCGGATACAAAATGACAAAAATATCCTTACAAACTTAAGAAAACGAATGAAAAAAGGACATTCGGCCTCATACGTGATTTTGCATTTCGATAAGTTTTACCAAATTAGCCATAACTTGGTTTGTTCTCCTCCAATTGGAATAAGCTATACCTTCCCGAATTTGTATCTTCGAGTACTATCTAATTATTGTATATCTATCAACCGTATATCCTTAAAACCTAAGTTAGAGAGCGAGAAAATGCCATACGGGCGTATAGGCGATGTTTGAAACGATTTTATAAAGTTTACAATTGGAGTAAATAGAAATCTTTGATTAGAAGGGATAGCAAATGAAGTCCCGATTCTTAAATAGGGTCTTGGTTTCAAATCGGATACAAAATGACAAAAATATCCTTACAAACTTAAGAAAACGAATGAAAAAAGAACATTCGGCCTTAAACGTTATTTTGCATTTCGATAAGTTTTACCAAATTAGCCATAACTTGGTTTGTTCAGCTCCTATTGGCGAAAGTTATATCTTCCCGAATTTGTATCTTCGAGTACTATCTTATTATCGTATATCTATCAACCGTATATCCAAAAAACCTAAGTTAGAGGGCGAGAAAATGCCATACGGGCGTATAGGCGATGTTTGAAACGATTTTATAAAGTTTACAATTGGAGTAAATAGAAATCTTTGATTATAAGGGATAGCAAATGAAGTCCCGATTCTTAAATGGGGTCTTGGTTCCAAATCGGATACAAAATGACAAAAATATCCTTACAAACTTAAGAAAACGGATGAAAAAAGGACATTCGGCCTTATACGTGATTTTGCATTTCGATAAGTTTTACCAAATTAGCCATAACTTGGTTTGTTCACCTCCAATTGGAATAAGTTATACCTTCCCGAATTTGTATCTTCGAGTACTATCTAATTATTGTATATCTATCAACCGTATATCCTTAAAACCTAAGTTAGAGAGCGAGAAAATGCCATACGGGCGTATAGGCGATGTTTGAAACGATTTTATAAAGTTTACAATTGGAGTAAATAGAAATCTTTGATTAGAAGGGATAGCAAATGAAGTCCCGATTCTTAAATAGGGTCTTGGTTTCAAATCGGATACAAAATGACAAAAATATCCTTACAAACTTAAGAAAACGGATGAAAAAAGGACATTCGGCCTTATACGTGATTTTGCATTTCGATAAGTTTTACCAAATTAGCCATAACTTGGTTTTTTCACCTCCAATTGGAATAAGTTATACCTTCCCGAATTTGTATCTTCGAGTACTATCTAATTATTGTCTATCTATCAAGCGTATATCCTTAAAACCTAAGTTAGAGAGCGAGAAAAGGACATACGGGCGTATAGGCGATGTTTGAAACGATTTTATAAAGTTTACAATTGGAGTAAATAGAAATCTTTGATTAGAAGGGATAGCAAATGAAGTCCCGATTCTTAAATAGGGTCTTGGTTTCAAATCGGATACAAAATGACAAAAATATCCTTACAAACTTAAGAAAACGAATGAAAAAAGGACATTCGGCCTCATACGTGATTTTGCATTTCGATAAGTTTTACTAAATTAGCCATAACTTGGTTTGTTCACCTCCAATTGGAATAAGTTATACCTTCCCGAATTTGTATCTTCGAGTACTATCTAATTATTGTCTATCTATCAAGCGTATATCCTTAAAACCTAAGTTAGAGAGCGAGAAAAGGACATACGGGCGTATAGGCGATATTTGAAACGATTTTATAAAGTTTAAACTTTGATTAAATAGAAATCGAATTTGTATCTTCGATTACTATCTAATTATCGTATATCTATCAAGCGTATATCCTAAAAACCTAAGTGAGAGAGCGAGAAAAGGACATACGGGCGTATAGGCGAAGTTTAAAACGATTTTAAAAAGTTTACACTTTGATTAAATAGAAATCCTTGATTATAATGGATAGCAAATGAAGTCCCGATTCTTAAATGGTATCTTGGATCCAAATCGGATACAAAATGCCAAAAATATCCTTACAAACTTAAGAAAACGGATAAAAAAAGGACATTCGGGCTTATACCTGATTTTGCATTTCAATAAGTTTCACCAAATTAGCTATAACTTGGTTTGTTCAGCTCCTATTGGCGAAAGTTATAACTTCCCGAATTTGTATCTTCGAGAACTATCTTATTATCGTATATCTATCAACCGTATATCCTAAAAACCTAAGTTAGAGGGCGAGAAAATGCCATACGGGCGTATAGGCGATGTTTGAAACGATTTTATAAGGTTTACAATTGGAGTAAATAGAAATCTTTGATTATAAGGGATAGCAAATGAAGTCCCGATTCTTAAATGGTATCTTGGTTCCAAATCGGATACAAAATGACAAAAATATCCTTACAAACTTAAGAAAACGAATGAAAAAAGGACATTCGGCCTCATACGTGATTTTGCATTTCGATAAGTTTTACCAAATTAGCCATAACTTGGTTTGTTCTCCTCCAATTGGAATAAGCTATACCTTCCCGAATTTGTATCTTCGAGTACTATCTAATTATTGTATATCTATCAACCGTATATCCTTAAAACCTAAGTTAGAGAGCGAGAAAATGCCATACGGGCGTATAGGCGATGTTTGAAACGATTTTATAAAGTTTACAATTGGAGTAAATAGAAATCTTTGATTAGAAGGGATAGCAAATGAAGTCCCGATTCTTAAATAGGGTCTTGGTTTCAAATCGGATACAAAATGACAAAAATATCCTTACAAACTTAAGAAAACGAATGAAAAAAGAACATTCGGCCTTAAACGTTATTTTGCATTTCGATAAGTTTTACCAAATTAGCCATAACTTGGTTTGTTCAGCTCCTATTGGCGAAAGTTATATCTTCCCGAATTTGTATCTTCGAGTACTATCTTATTATCGTATATCTATCAACCGTATATCCAAAAAACCTAAGTTAGAGGGCGAGAAAATGCCATACAGGCGTTTAGGCGATGTTTGAAACGATTTTATAAAGTTTACAATTGGAGTAAATAGAAATCTTTGATTATAAGGGATAGCAAATGAAGTCCCGATTCTTAAATGGGGTCTTGGTTCCAAATCGGATACAAAATGACAAAAATATCCTTACAAACTTAAGAAAACGGATGAAAAAAGGACATTCGGCCTTATACGTGATTTTGCATTTCGATAAGTTTTACCAAATTAGCCATAACTTGGTTTGTTCACCTCCAATTGGAATAAGTTATACCTTCCCGAATTTGTATCTTCGAGTACTATCTAATTATTGTATATCTATCAACCGTATATCCTTAAAACCTAAGTTAGAGAGCGAGAAAATGCCATACGGGCGTATAGGCGATGTTTGAAACGATTTTATAAAGTTTACAATTGGAGTAAATAGAAATCTTTGATTAGAAGGGATAGCAAATGAAGTCCCGATTCTTAAATAGGGTCTTGGTTTCAAATCGGATACAAAATGACAAAAATATCCTTACAAACTTAAGAAAACGGATGAAAAAAGGACATTCGGCCTTATACGTGATTTTGCATTTCGATAAGTTTTACCAAATTAGCCATAACTTGGTTTTTTCACCTCCAATTGGAATAAGTTATACCTTCCCGAATTTGTATCTTCGAGTACTATCTAATTATTGTCTATCTATCAAGCGTATATCCTTAAAACCTAAGTTAGAGAGCGAGAAAAGGACATACGGGCGTATAGGCGATGTTTGAAACGATTTTATAAAGTTTACAATTGGAGTAAATAGAAATCTTTGATTAGAAGGGATAGCAAATGAAGTCCCGATTCTTAAATAGGGTCTTGGTTTCAAATCGGATACAAAATGACAAAAATATCCTTACAAACTTAAGAAAACGAATGAAAAAAGGACATTCGGCCTCATACGTGATTTTGCATTTCGATAAGTTTTACTAAATTAGCCATAACTTGGTTTGTTCACCTCCAATTGGAATAAGTTATACCTTCCCGAATTTGTATCTTCGAGTACTATCTAATTATTGTCTATCTATCAAGCGTATATCCTTAAAACCTAAGTTAGAGAGCGAGAAAAGGACATACGGGCGTATAGGCGATGTTTGAAACGATTTTATAAAGTTTACAATTGGAGTAAATAGAAATCTTTGATTAGAAGGGATAGCAAATGAAGTCCCGATTCTTAAATAGGGTCTTGGTTTCAAATCGGATACAAAATGACAAAAATATCCTTACAAACTTAAGAAAACGAATGAAAAAAGAACATTCGGCCTTAAACGTTATTTTGCATTTCGATAAGTTTTACCAAATTAGCCATAACTTGGTTTGTTCAGCTCCTATTGGCGAAAGTTATATCTTCCCGAATTTGTATCTTCGAGTACTATCTTATTATCGTATATCTATCAACCGTATATCCAAAAAACCTAAGTTAGAGGGCGAGAAAATGCCATACAGGCGTTTAGGCGATGTTTGAAACGATTTTATAAAGTTTACAATTGGAGTAAATAGAAATCTTTGATTATAAGGGATAGCAAATGAAGTCCCGATTCTTAAATGGTATCTTGGTTCCAAATCGGATACAAAATGACAAAAATATCCTTACAAACTTAAGAAAACGAATGAAAAAAGGACATTCGGCCTCATACGTGATTTTGCATTTCGATAAGTTTTACCAAATTAGCCATAACTTGGTTTGTTCTCCTCCAATTGGAATAAGCTATACCTTCCCGAATTTGTATCTTCGAGTACTATCTAATTATTGTATATCTATCAACCGTATATCCTTAAAACCTAAGTTAGAGAGCGAGAAAATGCCATACGGGCGTATAGGCGATGTTTGAAACGATTTTATAAAGTTTACAATTGGAGTAAATAGAAATCTTTGATTAGAAGGGATAGCAAATGAAGTCCCGATTCTTAAATAGGGTCTTGGTTTCAAATCGGATACAAAATGACAAAAATATCCTTACAAACTTAAGAAAACGAATGAAAAAAGAACATTCGGCCTTAAACGTTATTTTGCATTTCGATAAGTTTTACCCAATTAGCCATAACTTGGTTTGTTCAGCTCCTATTGGCGAAAGTTATATCTTCCCGAATTTGTATCTTCGAGTACTATCTTATTATCGTATATCTATCAACCGTATATCCAAAAAACCTAAGTTAGAGGGCGAGAAAATGCCATACAGGCGTTTAGGCGATGTTTGAAACGATTTTATAAAGTTTACAATTGGAGTAAATAGAAATCTTTGATTATAAGGGATAGCAAATGAAGTCCCGATTCTTAAATGGGGTCTTGGTTCCAAATCGGATACAAAATGACAAAAATATCCTTACAAACTTAAGAAAACGGATGAAAAAAGGACATTCGGCCTTATACGTGATTTTGCATTTCGATAAGTTTTACCAAATTAGCCATAACTTGGTTTGTTCATCTCCAATTGGAATAAGTTATACCTTCCCGAATTTGTATCTTCGAGTACTATCTAATTATTGTATATCTATCAACCGTATATCCTTAAAACCTAAGTTAGAGAGCGAGAAAATGCCATACGGGCGTATAGGCGATGTTTGAAACGATTTTATAAAGTTTACAATTGGAGTAAATAGAAATCTTTGATTAGAAGGGATAGCAAATGAAGTCCCGATTCTTAAATAGGGTCTTGGTTTCAAATCGGATACAAAATGACAAAAATATCCTTACAAACTTAAGAAAACGGATGAAAAAAGGACATTCGGCCTTATACGTGATTTTGCATTTCGATAAGTTTTACCAAATTAGCCATAACTTGGTTTTTTCACCTCCAATTGGAATAAGTTATACCTTCCCGAATTTGTATCTTCGAGTACTATCTAATTATTGTCTATCTATCAAGCGTATATCCTTAAAACCTAAGTTAGAGAGCGAGAAAAGGACATACGGGCGTATAGGCGATGTTTGAAACGATTTTATAAAGTTTACAATTGGAGTAAATAGAAATCTTTGATTAGAAGGGATAGCAAATGAAGTCCCGATTCTTAAATAGGGTCTTGGTTTCAAATCGGATACAAAATGACAAAAATATCCTTACAAACTTAAGAAAACGAATGAAAAAAGAACATTCGGCCTTAAACGTTATTTTGCATTTCGATAAGTTTTACCAAATTAGCCATAACTTGGTTTGTTCAGCTCCTATTGGCGAAAGTTATATCTTCCCGAATTTGTATCTTCGAGTACTATCTTATTATCGTATATCTATCAACCGTATATCCAAAAAACCTAAGTTAGAGGGCGAGAAAATGCCATACAGGCGTTTAGGCGATGTTTGAAACGATTTTATAAAGTTTACAATTGGAGTAAATAGAAATCTTTGATTATAAGGGATAGCAAATGAAGTCCCGATTCTTAAATGGGGTCTTGGTTCCAAATCGGATACAAAATGACAAAAATATCCTTACAAACTTAAGAAAACGGATGAAAAAAGGACATTCGGCCTTATACGTGATTTTGCATTTCGATAAGTTTTACCAAATTAGCCATAACTTGGTTTGTTCACCTCCAATTGGAATAAGTTATACCTTCCCGAATTTGTATCTTCGAGTACTATCTAATTATTGTATATCTATCAACCGTATATCCTTAAAACCTAAGTTAGAGAGCGAGAAAATGCCATACGGGCGTATAGGCGATGTTTGAAACGATTTTATAAAGTTTACAATTGGAGTAAATAGAAATCTTTGATTAGAAGGGATAGCAAATGAAGTCCCGATTCTTAAATAGGGTCTTGGTTTCAAATCGGATACAAAATGACAAAAATATCCTTACAAACTTAAGAAAACGAATGAAAAAAGAACATTCGGCCTTAAACGTTATTTTGCATTTCGATAAGTTTTACCAAATTAGCCATAACTTGGTTTGTTCAGCTCCTATTGGCGAAAGTTATATCTTCCCGAATTTGTATCTTCGAGTACTATCTTATTATCGTATATCTATCAACCGTATATCCAAAAAACCTAAGTTAGAGGGCGAGAAAATGCCATACAGGCGTTTAGGCGATGTTTGAAACGATTTTATAAAGTTTACAATTGGAGTAAATAGAAATCTTTGATTATAAGGGATAGCAAATGAAGTCCCGATTCTTAAATGGGGTCTTGGTTCCAAATCGGATACAAAATGACAAAAATATCCTTACAAACTTAAGAAAACGGATGAAAAAAGGACATTCGGCCTTATACGTGATTTTGCATTTCGATAAGTTTTACCAAATTAGCCATAACTTGGTTTGTTCATCTCCAATTGGAATAAGTTATACCTTTCCGAATTTGTATCTTCGAGTACTATCTAATTATTGTATATCTATCAACCGTATATCCTTAAAACCTAAGTTAGAGAGCGAGAAAATGCCATACGGGCGTATAGGCGATGTTTGAAACGATTTTATAAAGTTTACAATTGGAGTAAATAGAAATCTTTGATTAGAAGGGATAGCAAATGAAGTCCCGATTCTTAAATAGGGTCTTGGTTTCAAATCGGATACAAAATGACAAAAATATCCTTACAAACTTAAGAAAACGGATGAAAAAAGGACATTCGGCCTTATACGTGATTTTGCATTTCGATAAGTTTTACCAAATTAGCCATAACTTGGTTTTTTCACCTCCAATTGGAATAAGTTATACCTTCCCGAATTTGTATCTTCGAGTACTATCTAATTATTGTCTATCTATCAAGCGTATATCCTTAAAACCTAAGTTAGAGAGCGAGAAAAGGACATACGGGCGTATAGGCGATGTTTGAAACGATTTTATAAAGTTTACAATTGGAGTAAATAGAAATCTTTGATTAGAAGGGATAGCAAATGAAGTCCCGATTCTTAAATAGGGTCTTGGTTTCAAATCGGATACAAAATGACAAAAATATCCTTACAAACTTAAGAAAACGAATGAAAAAAGAACATTCGGCCTTAAACGTTATTTTGCATTTCGATAAGTTTTACCAAATTAGCCATAACTTGGTTTGTTCAGCTCCTATTGGCGAAAGTTATATCTTCCCGAATTTGTATCTTCGAGTACTATCTTATTATCGTATATCTATCAACCGTATATCCAAAAAACCTAAGTTAGAGGGCGAGAAAATGCCATACAGGCGTTTAGGCGATGTTTGAAACGATTTTATAAAGTTTACAATTGGAGTAAATAGAAATCTTTGATTATAAGGGATAGCAAATGAAGTCCCGATTCTTAAATGGGGTCTTGGTTCCAAATCGGATACAAAATGACAAAAATATCCTTACAAACTTAAGAAAACGGATGAAAAAAGGACATTCGGCCTTATACGTGATTTTGCATTTCGATAAGTTTTACCAAATTAGCCATAACTTGGTTTGTTCACCTCCAATTGGAATAAGTTATACCTTCCCGAATTTGTATCTTCGAGTACTATCTAATTATTGTATATCTATCAACCGTATATCCTTAAAACCTAAGTTAGAGAGCGAGAAAATGCCATACGGGCGTATAGGCGATGTTTGAAACGATTTTATAAAGTTTACAATTGGAGTAAATAGAAATCTTTGATTAGAAGGGATAGCAAATGAAGTCCCGATTCTTAAATAGGGTCTTGGTTTCAAATCGGATACAAAATGACAAAAATATCCTTACAAACTTAAGAAAACGAATGAAAAAAGAACATTCGGCCTTAAACGTTATTTTGCATTTCGATAAGTTTTACCAAATTAGCCATAACTTGGTTTGTTCAGCTCCTATTGGCGAAAGTTATATCTTCCCGAATTTGTATCTTCGAGTACTATCTTATTATCATATATCTATCAACCGTATATCCTTAAAACCTAAGTTAGAGGGCGAGAAAATGCCATACGGGCGTATAGGCGATGTTTGAAACGATTTTATAAAGTTTACAATTGGAGTAAATAGAAATCTTTGATTATAAGGGATAGCAAATGAAGTCCCGATTCTTAAATGGTATCTTGGATCCAAATCGGATACAAAATGACAAAAATATCCTTACAAACTTAAGAAAACGGATGAAAAAAGGACATTCGGCCTTATACGTGATTTTGCATTTCGATAAGTTTTACCAAATTAGCCATAACTTGGTTTGTTCAGCTCCTATTGGCGAAAGTTATATCTTCCCGAATTTGTATCTTCGAGTACTATCTTATTATCGTATATCTATCAACCGTATATCCTTAAAACCTAAGTTAGAGGGCGAGAAAATGCCATACAGGCGTTTAGGCGATGTTTGAAACGATTTTATAAAGTTTACAATTGGAGTAAATAGAAATCTTTGATTATAAGGGATAGCAAATGAAGTCCCGATTCTTAAATGGGGTCTTGGTTCCAAATCGGATACAAAATGACAAAAATATCCTTACAAACTTAAGAAAACGGATGAAAAAAGGACATTCGGCCTTATACGTGATTTTGCATTTCGATAAGTTTTACCAAATTAGCCATAACTTGGTTTGTTCAGCTCCTATTGGCGAAAGTTATATCTTCCCGAATTTGTATCTTCGAGTACTATCTTATTATCGTATATCTATCAACCGTATATCCAAAAAACCTAAGTTAGAGGGCGAGAAAATGCCATACAGGCGTTTAGGCGATGTTTGAAACGATTTTATAAAGTTTACAATTGGAGTAAATAGAAATCTTTGATTATAAGGGATAGCAAATGAAGTCCCGATTCTTAAATGGGGTCTTGGTTCCAAATCGGGTACAAAATGACAAAAATATCCTTACAAACTTAAGAAAACGGATGAAAAAAGGACATTCGGCCTTATACGTGATTTTGCATTTCGATAAGTTTTACCAAATTAGCCATAACTTGGTTTGTTCACCTCCAATTGGAATAAGTTATACCTTCCCGAATTTGTATCTTCGAGTACTATCTAATTATTGTATATCTATCAACCGTATATCCTTAAAACCTAAGTTAGAGAGCGAGAAAATGCCATACGGGCGTATAGGCGATGTTTGAAACGATTTTATAAAGTTTACAATTGGAGTAAATAGAAATCTTTGATTAGAAGGGATAGCAAATGAAGTCCCGATTCTTAAATAGGGTCTTGGTTTCAAATCGGATACAAAATGACAAAAATATCCTTACAAACTTAAGAAAACGAATGAAAAAAGAACATTCGGCCTTAAACGTTATTTTGCATTTCGATAAGTTTTACCAAATTAGCCATAACTTGGTTTGTTCACCTCCAATTGGAATAAGTTATACCTTCCCGAATTTGTATCTTCGAGTACTATCTTATTATTGTATATCTATCAACCGTATATCCTTAAAACCTAAGTTAGAGAGCGAGAAAATGCCATACGGGCGTATAGGCGATGTTTGAAACGATTTTATAAAGTTTACAATTGGAGTAAATAGAAATCTTTGATTATAAGGGATAGCAAATGAAGTCCCGATTCTTAAATGGTATCTTGGTGCAAAATCTGATACAAAATGGCAAAAATATTCATAAAAATTTAAGAAAACGGATAAGAAAATGTGTTTTTGACAACTGTGCCTTTTCCATGTTTTTAAAATCTAAAATTTCCCTTTTTAGAACAGTTTTTTTCGAATAGCTGAGCTAATTCGCAACCGATTTTGAAACGAAATGCCGATTTTTAATCAGGGCTTCAGTCTCCTTTAACTTGCATTCAAAGATCCAAAGAATCAAACAAAAAAAAATTGGTCGATTTTTGAAAAAAATGATGATGGTACCCCTTTCAAAATTTTGAAAAATCGGCTTAATTTTTTTTGTTTAGTTTCTCGGATTCTTTGATGCAGATCGAAGCGGAATGAAGCCCTGACTTATGAATGGTATTTCGATTTGAAATCGGTTCAAAATCAAATAAAATATTTCCTGAGAAATGGTTAAAAAAGTCTGTTTTTGACATATATGCAACGATGGTTATCGATATGCGACGATCGATGGTTATCGCAAGGGGTGGCGTCGTGAGCGTGAGAAGAGGAAGAGTCAGTCGAGAAAGAAAAGACCGAGTTGAAAGTTGAGAAGTAAGAAAAAGATCGTCAAGCCGAAAAGTTGTCGTGTCCGGAGTAAGGCAAAGTTGTGTAGTCGTCGTATGTCCGGAGATCAAGAAGTGTTGGCACGAGTCATCTTTTTATTAAAGACTAACTATTATAACCAAACTATTATAACCAACTATTATTAAGATAAACAATTGTTCAATCAATAAATATCCTACATATATCAACTTTCCGTGTTTTTGTAATTCAAAAACAATTCAATTTATCTATCAAAAGAGCCATTACTTGGTTTGTTCAGCTCCTATTGGCGAAAGTTATATCTTCCCGAATTTGTATCTTCGAGTACTATCTTATTATCATATATCTATCAACCGTATATCCTTAAAACCTAAGTTAGAGAGCGAGAAAATGCCATACGGGCGTATAGGCGATGTTTGAAACGATTTTATAAAGTTTACAATTGGAGTAAATAGAAATCTTTGATTATAAGGGATAGCAAATGAAGTCCCGATTCTTAAATGGTATCTTGGATCCAAATCGGATACAAAATGACAAAAATATCCTTACAAACTTAAGAAAACGGATGAAAAAAGGACATTCGGCCTTATACGTGATTTTGCATTTCGATAAGTTTTACCAAATTAGCCATAACTTGGTTTGTTCAGCTCCTATTGGCAAAAGTTATATCTTCCCGAATTTGTATCTTCGAGTACTATCTTATTATCGTATATCTATCAACCGTATATCCAAAAAACCTAAGTTAGAGGGCGAGAAAATGCCATACAGGCGTTTAGGCGATGTTTGAAACGATTTTATAAAGTTTACAATTGGAGTAAATAGAAATCTTTGATTATAAGGGATAGCAAATGAAGTCCCGATTCTTAAATGGGGTCTTGGTTCCAAATCGGATACAAAATGACAAAAATATCCTTACAAACTTAAGAAAACGGATGAAAAAAGGACATTCGGCCTTATACGTGATTTTGCATTTCGATAAGTTTTACCTAATTAGCCATAACTTGGTTTGTTCACCTCCAATTGGAATAAGTTATACCTTCCCGAATTTGTATCTTCGAGTACTATCTAATTATTGTATATCTATCAACCGTATATCCTTAAAACCTAAGTTAGAGAGCGAGAAAATGCCATACGGGCGTATAGGCGATGTTTGAAACGATTTTATAAAGTTTACAATTGGAGTAAATAGAAATCTTTGATTAGAAGGGATAGCAAATGAAGTCCCGATTCTTAAATAGGGTCTTGGTTTCAAATCGGATACAAAATGACAAAAATATCCTTACAAACTTAAGAAAACGAATGAAAAAAGAACATTCGGCCTTAAACGTTATTTTGCATTTCGATAAGTTTTACCAAATTAGCCATAACTTGGTTTGTTCACCTCCAATTGGAATAAGTTATACCTTCCCGAATTTGTATCTTCGAGTACTATCTTATTATTGTATATCTATCAACCGTATATCCTTAAAACCTAAGTTAGAGAGCGAGAAAATGCCATACGGGCGTATAGGCGATGTTTGAAACGATTTTATAAAGTTTACAATTGGAGTAAATAGAAATCTTTGATTATAAGGGATAGCAAATGAAGTCCCGATTCTTAAATGGTATCTTGGTGCAAAATCTGATACAAAATGGCAAAAATATTCATAAAAATTTAAGAAAACGGATAAGAAAATGTGTTTTTGACAACTGTGCCTTTTCCATGTTTTTAAAATCTAAAATTTCCCTTTTTAGAACAGTTTTTTTCGAATAGCTGAGCTAATTCGCAACCGATTTTGAAACGAAATGCCGATTTTTAATCAGGGCTTCAGTCTCCTTTAACTTGCATTCAAAGATCCAAAGAATCAAACAAAAAAAAATTGGTCGATTTTTGAAAAAAATGATGATGGTACCCCTTTCAAAATTTTGAAAAATCGGCTTAATTTTTTTTGTTTAGTTTCTCGGATTCTTTGATGCAGATCGAAGCGGAATGAAGCCCTGACTTATGAATGGTATTTCGATTTGAAATCGGTTCAAAATCAAATAAAATATTTCCTGAGAAATGGTTAAAAAAGTCTGTTTTTGACATATATGCAACGATGGTTATCGATATGCGACGATCGATGGTTATCGCAAGGGGTGGCGTCGTGAGCGTGAGAAGAGGAAGAGTCAGTCGAGAAAGAAAAGACCGAGTTGAAAGTTGAGAAGTAAGAAAAAGATCGTCAAGCCGAAAAGTTGTCGTGTCCGGAGTAAGGCAAAGTTGTGTAGTCGTCGTATGTCCGGAGATCAAGAAGTGTTGGCACGAGTCATCTTTTTATTAAAGACTAACTATTATAACCAAACTATTATAACCAACTATTATTAAGATAAACAATTGTTCAATCAATAAATATCCTACATATATCAACTTTCCGTGTTTTTGTAATTCAAAAACAATTCAATTTATCTATCAAAAGAGCCATTACTTGGTTTGTTCAGCTCCTATTGGCGAAAGTTATATCTTCCCGAATTTGTATCTTCGAGTACTATCTTATTATCATATATCTATCAACCGTATATCCTTAAAACCTAAGTTAGAGAGCGAGAAAATGCCATACGGGCGTATAGGCGATGTTTGAAACGATTTTATAAAGTTTACAATTGGAGTAAATAGAAATCTTTGATTATAAGGGATAGCAAATGAAGTCCCGATTCTTAAATGGTATCTTGGATCCAAATCGGATACAAAATGACAAAAATATCCTTACAAACTTAAGAAAACGGATGAAAAAAGGACATTCGGCCTTATACGTGATTTTGCATTTCGATAAGTTTTACCAAATTAGCCATAACTTGGTTTGTTCAGCTCCTATTGGCGAAAGTTATATCTTCCCGAATTTGTATCTTCGAGTACTATCTTATTATCGTATATCTATCAACCGTATATCCAAAAAACCTAAGTTAGAGGGCGAGAAAATGCCATACAGGCGTTTAGGCGATGTTTGAAACGATTTTATAAAGTTTACAATTGGAGTAAATAGAAATCTTTGATTATAAGGGATAGCAAATGAAGTCCCGATTCTTAAATGGGGTCTTGGTTCCAAATCGGGTACAAAATGACAAAAATATCCTTACAAACTTAAGAAAACGGATGAAAAAAGGACATTCGGCCTTATACGTGATTTTGCATTTCGATAAGTTTTACCAAATTAGCCATAACTTGGTTTGTTCACCTCCAATTGGAATAAGTTATACCTTCCCGAATTTGTATCTTCGAGTACTATCTAATTATTGTATATCTATCAACCGTATATCCAAAAAACCTAAGTTAGAGAGCGAGAAAATGCCATACGGGCGTATAGGCGATGTTTGAAACGATTTTATAAAGTTTACAATTGGAGTAAATAGAAATCTTTGATTAGAAGGGATAGCAAATGAAGTCCCGATTCTTAAATAGGGTCTTGGTTTCAAATCGGATACAAAATGACAAAAATATCCTTACAAACTTAAGAAAACGGATGAAAAAAGGACATTCGGCCTTATACGTGATTTTGCATTTCGATAAGTTTTACCAAATTAGCCATAACTTGGTTTTTTCACCTCCAATTGGAATAAGTTATACCTTCCCGAATTTGTATCTTCGAGTACTATCTAATTATTGTCTATCTATCAAGCGTATATCCTTAAAACCTAAGTTAGAGAGCGAGAAAAGGACATACGGGCGTATAGGCGATGTTTGAAACGATTTTATAAAGTTTACAATTGGAGTAAATAGAAATCTTTGATTAGAAGGGATAGCAAATGAAGTCCCGATTCTTAAATAGGGTCTTGGTTTCAAATCGGATACAAAATGACAAAAATATCCTTATAAACTTAAGAAAACGAATGAAAAAAGGACATTCGGCCTCATACGTGATTTTGCATTTCGATAAGTTTTACCAAATTAGCCATAACTTGGTTTGTTCACCTCCAATTGGAATAAGTTATACCTTCCCGAATTTGTATCTTCGAGTACTATCTAATTATTGTATATCTATCAACCGTATATCCTTAAAACCTAAGTTAGAGAGCGAGAAAATGCCATACGGGCGTATAGGCGATGTTTGAAACGATTTTATAAAGTTTACAATTGGAGTAAATAGAAATCTTTGATTATAAGGGATAGCAAATGAAGTCTTGGTTCCAAATCGGATACAAAATGACAAAAATATCTTTACAAACTTAAGAAAACGGATGAAAAAAGGACATTCGGCCTTATACGTGATTTTGCATTTCGATAAGTTTTACCAAATTAGCCATAAGTTGGTTTGTTCAGCTCCTATTGATGAAAGTTATATCTTCCCGAATTTGTATCTTCGAGTACTATCTAATTATTGTCTATCTATCTACCGTATATCCTTAAAACCTAAGTTAGAGAGCGAGAAAATGCCATACGGGCGTATAGGCGATGTTTGAAACGATTTTATAAAGTTTACAATTGGAGTAAATAGAAATCTTTGATTATAAGGGATAGCAAATGAAGTCCCGATTCTTAAATGGTATCTTGGTTCCGAATCGGATACAAAATGACAAAAATATCCTTACAAACTTAAGAAAACGAATGAAAAAAGGACATTCGGCCTTATACGTGATTTTGCATTTCGATAAGTTTTACCAAATTAGCCATAACTGGGTTTGTTCTCCTCCAATTGGAATAAGCTATACCTTCCCGAATTTGTATCTTCGAGTACTATCTAATTATTGTATATCTATCAACCGTATATCCTTAAAACCTAAGTTAGAGAGCGAGAAAATGCCATACGGGCGTATAGGCGATGTTTGAAACGATTTTATAAAGTTTACAATTGGAGTAAATAGAAATCTTTGATTAGAAGGGATAGCAAATGAAGTCCCGATTCTTAAATAGGGTCTTGGTTTCAAATCGGATACAAAATGACAAAAATATCCTTACAAACTTAAGAAAACGAATGAAAAAAGAACATTCGGCCTTAAACGTTATTTTGCATTTCGATAAGCTTTACCAAATTAGCCATAACTTGGATTTTTCACCTCCAATTGGAATAAGTTATACCTTCCCGAATTTGTATCTTCGAGTACTATCTAATTATTGTCTATCTATCAAGCGTATATCCTTAAAACCTAAGTTAGAGAGCGAGAAAAGGACATACGGGCGTATAGGCGATGTTTGAAACGATTTTATAAAGTTTAAACTTTGATTAAATAGAAATCTTTGATTATAAGGGATAGCAAATGAAGTCCCGATTCTTAAATGGGGTCTTGGTTCCAAATCGGATACAAAATGACAAAAATATCCTTACAAACTTAAGAAAACGAATGAAAAAAGAACATTCGGCCTTAAACGTTATTTTGCATTTCGATAAGTTTTACCAAATTAGCCATAACTTGGTTTGTTCACCTCCAATTGGAATAAGTTATACCTTCCCGAATTTGTATCTTCGAGTACTATCTAATTATCGTATATCTATCAACCGTATATCCTAAAAACCTAAGTTAGAGGGCGAGAAAAAGACATACGGGCGTATAGGCGATGTTTGAAACGATTTTATAAAGTTTACAATTGGAGTAAATAGATATCTTAGATTATAATGGATAGCAAATGAAGTCCCGATTCTTAAATGGTATCTTGGTGCAAAATCTGATACAAAATGGCAAAAATATCCATAAAAATTTAAGAAATCGGATAAGAAAATGTGTTTTTGACAACTGTGCCTTTTCCATGTTTTTAAAATCTAAAATTTCCCTTTTTAGAACAGTTTTTTTCGAATAGCTGAGCTAATTCGCAACCGATTTTGAAACGAAATGCCGATTTTTAATCAGGGCTTCAGTCTCCTTTAACTTGCATTCAAAGATCCAAAGAATCAAACAAAAAAAATTTGGTCGATTTTTGAAAAAAATGATGATGGTACCCCTTTCAAAATTTTGAAAAATCGGCTTAATTTTTTTTGTTTAGTTTCTCGGATTCTTTGATGCAGATCGAAGCGGAATGAAGCCCTGACTTATGAATGGTATTTCGATTTGAAATCGGTTCAAAATCAAATAAAATATTTCCTGAGAAATGGTTAAAAAAGTCTGTTTTTGACATATATCAACTTTCCGTGTTTTTCTAATTCAAAAACAATTCAATTTATCTATAAAAAGGGCCATTACTTGGTTTGTTCAGCTCCTATTGGCGAAAGTTATATCTTCCCGAATTTGTATCTTCGAGTACTATCTTATTATCGTATATCTATCAACCGTATATCCAAAAAACCTAAGTTAGAGGGCGAGAAAATGCCATACGGGCGTTTAGGCGATGTTTGAAACGATTTTATAAAGTTTACAATTGGAGTAAATAGAAATCTTTGATTATAAGGGATAGCAAATGAAGTCCCGATTCTTAAATGGGGTCTTGGTTCCAAATCGGATACAAAATGACAAAAATATCCTTACAAACTTAAGAAAACGGATGAAAAAAGGACATTCGGCCTTATACGTGATTTTGCATTTCGATAAGTTTTACCAAATTAGCCATAAGTTGGTTTGTTCAGCTCCTATTGATGAAAGTTATATCTTCCCGAATTTGTATCTTCGAGTACTATCTAATTATTGTCTATCTATCTACCGTATATCCTTAAAACCTAAGTTAGAGAGCGAGAAAAAGACATACGGGCGTATAGGCAATGTTTGAAACGATTTTATAAAGTTTACAATTGGAGTAAATAGCTATCTTTGATTATAAGGGATAGCAAATGAAGTCCCGATTCTTAAATGGGGTCTTGGTTCCAAATCGGATACAAAATGCCAAAAATATCCTTAAAAACTTAAGAAAACGAATGAAAAAAGGACATTTGGGCTTATACGTGATTTTGCATTTCGATAAGTTTTACCAAATTAGCCATAACTTGGTTTGTTCACCTCCAATTGGAATAAGTTATACCTTCCCGAATTTGTATCTTCGAGTACTATCTAATTATTGTATATCTATTAACCGTATATCCTTAAAACCTAAGTTAGAGAGCGAGAAAATGCCATACGGGCGTATAGGCGATGTTTGAAACGATTTTATAAAGTTTACAATTGGAGTAAATAGAAATCTTTGATTATAAGGGATAGCAAATGAAGTCCCGATTCTTAAATGGTATCTTGGTTCCGAATCGGATACAAAATGACAAAAATATCCTTACAAACTTAAGAAAACGAATGAAAAAAGGACATTCGGCCTTATACGTGATTTTGCATTTCGATAAGTTTTACCAAATTAGCCATAACTTGGTTTGTTCACCTCCAATTGGAATAAGTTATACCTTCCCGAATTTGTATCTTCGAGTACTATCTAATTATTGTATATCTATCAACCGTATATCCTTAAAACTTAAGTTAGAGAGCGAGAAAATGCCATACGGGCGTATAGGCGATGTTTGAAACGATTTTATAAAGTTTACAATTGGAGTAAATAGAAATCTTTGATTAGAAGGGATAGCAAATGAAGTCCCGATTCTTAAATAGGGTCTTGGTTTCAAATCGGATACAAAATGACAAAAATATCCTTACAAACTTAAGAAAACGAATGAAAAAAGAACATTCGGCCTTAAACGTTATTTTGCATTTCGATAAGTTTTACCAAATTAGCCATAACTTGGTTTTTTCACCTCCAATTGGAATAAGTTATACCTTCCCGAATTTGTATCTTCGAGTACTATCTAATTATTGTCTATCTATCAAGCGTATATCCTTAAAACCTAAGTTAGAGAGCGAGAAAATGCCATACGGGCGTATAGGCGATGTTTGAAACGATTTTATAAAGTTTACAATTGGAGTAAATAGAAATCTTTGATTAGAAGGGATAGCAAATGAAGTCCCGATTCTTAAATGGGGTCTTGGTTCCAAATCGGATACAAAATGACAAAAATATCCTTACAAACTTAAGAAAACGGATGAAAAAAGGACATTCGGCCTTATACGTGATTTTGCATTTCGATAAGTTTTACCAAATTAGCCATAACTTGGTTTTTTCACCTCCAATTGGAATAAGTTATACCTTCCCGAATTTGTATCTTCGAGTACTATCTAATTATTGTCTATCTATCAAGCGTATATCCTTAAAACCTAAGTTAGAGAGCGAGAAAAGGACATACGGGCGTATAGGCGATGTTTGAAACGATTTTATAAAGTTTACAATTGGAGTAAATAGAAATCTTTGATTAGAAGGGATAGCAAATGAAGTCCCGATTCTTAAATAGGGTCTTGGTTTCAAATCGGATACAAAATGACAAAAATATCCTTATAAACTTAAGAAAACGAATGAAAAAAGGACATTCGGCCTCATACGTGATTTTGCATTTCGATAAGTTTTACCAAATTAGCCATAACTTGGTTTGTTCACCTCCAATTGGAATAAGTTATACCTTCCCGAATTTGTATCTTCGAGTACTATCTAATTATTGTATATCTATCAACCGTATATCCTTAAAACCTAAGTTAGAGAGCGAGAAAATGCCATACGGGCGTATAGGCGATGTTTGAAACGATTTTATAAAGTTTACAATTGGAGTAAATAGAAATCTTTGATTATAAGGGATAGCAAATGAAGTCTTGGTTCCAAATCGGATACAAAATGACAAAAATATCTTTACAAACTTAAGAAAACGGATGAAAAAAGGACATTCGGCCTTATACGTGATTTTGCATTTCGATAAGTTTTACCAAATTAGCCATAAGTTGGTTTGTTCAGCTCCTATTGATGAAAGTTATATCTTCCCGAATTTGTATCTTCGAGTACTATCTAATTATTGTCTATCTATCTACCGTATATCCTTAAAACCTAAGTTAGAGAGCGAGAAAAAGACATACGGGCGTATAGGCAATGTTTGAAACGATTTTATAAAGTTTACAATTGGAGTAAATAGATATCTTAGATTATAATGGATAGCAAATGAAGTCCCGATTCTTAAATGGCAAAAATATCCATAAAAATTTAAGAAAACGGATAAGAAAATGTGTTTTTGACAACTGTGCCTTTTCCATGTTTTTAAAATTTAAAATTTCCCTTTTTAGAACAGTTTTTTTTCGAATAGCTGAGCTAATTCGCAACCGATTTTGAAACGAAATGCCGATTTTTAATCAGGGCTTCAGTCTCCTTTAACTTGCATTCAAAGATCCAAAGAATCAAACAAAAAAAATTTGGTCGATTTTTGAAAAAAATGATGATGGTACCCCTTTCAAAATTTTGAAAAATCGGCTTAATTTTTTTTGTTTAGTTTCTCGGATTCTTTGATGCAGATCGAAGCGGAATGAAGCCCTGACTTATGAATGGTATTTCGATTTGAAATCGGTTCAAAATCAAATAAAATATTTGCTGAGAAATGGTTAAAAAAGTCTGTTTTTGACATATATGCAACGATGGTTATCGATATGCGACGATCGATGGTTATCGCAAGGGGTGGCGTCGTGAGCGTGAGAAGAGGAAGAGTCAGTCGAGAATGAAAAGACCGAGTTGAAAGTTGAGAAGTAAGAAAAAGATCGTCAAGCCGAAAAGTTGTCGTGTCCGGAGTAAGGCAAAGTTGTGTAGTCGTCGTATGTCCGGAGATCAAGAAGTGTTGGCACGAGTCATCTTTTTATTAAAGACTAACTATTATAACCAAACTATTATAACCAACTATTATTAAGATAAACAATTGTTCAATCAATAAATATCCTACATATATCAACTTTCCGTGTTTTTGTAATTCAAAAACAATTCAATTTATCTATCAAAAGAGCCATTACTTGGTTTGTTCAGCTCCTATTGGCGAAAGTTATATCTTCCCGAATTTGTATCTTCGAGAACTATCTTATTATCGTATATCTATCAACCGTATATCCTAAAAACCTAAGTTAGAGGGCGAGAAAATGCCATACGGGCGTATAGGCGATGTTTGAAACGATTTTATAAAGTTTACAATTGGAGTAAATAGAAATCTTTGATTAGAAGGGATAGCAAATGAAGTCCCGATTCTTAAATGGTATCTTGGTTCCAAATCGGATACAAAATGACAAAAATATCCTTACAAACTTAAGAAAACGAATGAAAAAAGGACATTCGGCCTCATACGTGATTTTGCATTTCGATAAGTTTTACCAAATTAGCCATAACTGGGTTTGTTCTCCTCCAATTGGAATAAGCTATACCTTCCCGAATTTGTATCTTCGAGTACTATCTAATTATTGTATATCTATCAACCGTATATCCTTAAAACCTAAGTTAGAGAGCGAGAAAATGCCATACGGGCGTATAGGCGATGTTTGAAACGATTTTATAAAGTTTACATTCGGAGTAAATAGAAATCTTTGATTATAAGGGATAGCAAATGAAGTCCCGATTCTAAAATGGGGTCTTGGTTCCAAATCGGATACAAAATGACAAAAATATCCTTACAAACTTAAGAAAACGAATGAAAAAATGACATTCGGCCTTATACGTGATTTTGCATTTCGATAAGTTTTACCAAATTAGCCATAACTTGGTTTGTTCACCTCCAATTGGAATAAGTTATACCTTCCCGAATTTGTATCTTCGAGTACTATCTAATTATTGTATATCTATCAACCGTATATCCTTAAAACCTAAGTTAGAGAGCGAGAAAATGCCATACGGGCGTATAGGCGATGTTTGAAACGATTTTATAAAGTTTACAATTGGAGTAAATAGAAATCTTTGATTATAAGGGATAGCAAATGAAGTCTTGGTTCCAAATCGGATACAAAATGACAAAAATATCTTTACAAACTTAAGAAAACGGATGAAAAAAGGACATTCGGCCTTATACGTGATTTTGCATTTCGATAAGTTTTACCAAATTAGCCATAAGTTGGTTTGTTCAGCTCCTATTGATGAAAGTTATATCTTCCCGAATTTGTATCTTCGAGTACTATCTAATTATTGTCTATCTATCTACCGTATATCCTTAAAACCTAAGTTAGAGAGCGAGAAAAAGACATACGGGCGTATAGGCAATGTTTGAAACGATTTTATAAAGTTTACAATTGGAGTAAATAGATATCTTAGATTATAATGGATAGCAAATGAAGTCCCGATTCTTAAATGGCAAAAATATCCATAAAAATTTAAGAAAACGGATAAGAAAATGTGTTTTTGACAACTGTGCCTTTTCCATGTTTTTAAAATTTAAAATTTCCCTTTTTAGAACAGTTTTTTTCGAATAGCTGAGCTAATTCGCAACCGATTTTGAAACGCCGATTTTTAATCAGGGCTTCAGTCTCCTTTAACTTGCATTCAAAGATCCAAAGAATCAAACAAAAAAAATTTGGTCGATTTTTGAAAAAAATGATGATGGTACCCCTTTCAAAATTTTGAAAAATCGGCTTAATTTTTTTTGTTTAGTTTCTCGGATTCTTTGATGCAGATCGAAGCGGAATGAAGCCCTGACTTATGAATGGTATTTCGATTTGAAATCGGTTCAAAATCAAATAAAATATTTGCTGAGAAATGGTTAAAAAAGTCTGTTTTTGACATATATGCAACGATGGTTATCGATATGCGACGATCGATGGTTATCGCAAGGGGTGGCGTCGTGAGCGTGAGAAGAGGAAGAGTCAGTCGAGAATGAAAAGACCGAGTTGAAAGTTGAGAAGTAAGAAAAAGATCGTCAAGCCGAAAAGTTGTCGTGTCCGGAGTAAGGCAAAGTTGTGTAGTCGTCGTATGTCCGGAGATCAAGAAGTGTTGGCACGAGTCATCTTTTTATTAAAGACTAACTATTATAACCAAACTATTATAACCAACTATTATTAAGATAAACAATTGTTCAATCAATAAATATCCTACATATATCAACTTTCCGTGTTTTTGTAATTCAAAAACAATTCAATTTATCTATCAAAAGAGCCATTACTTGGTTTGTTCAGCTCCTATTGGCGAAAGTTATATCTTCCCGAATTTGTATCTTCGAGAACTATCTTATTATCGTATATCTATCAACCGTATATCCTAAAAACCTAAGTTAGAGGGCGAGAAAATGCCATACGGGCGTATAGGCGATGTTTGAAACGATTTTATAAAGTTTACAATTGGAGTAAATAGAAATCTTTGATTAGAAGGGATAGCAAATGAAGTCCCGATTCTTAAATGGTATCTTGGTTCCAAATCGGATACAAAATGACAAAAATATCCTTACAAACTTAAGAAAACGAATGAAAAAAGGACATTCGGCCTCATACGTGATTTTGCATTTCGATAAGTTTTACCAAATTAGCCATAACTGGGTTTGTTCTCCTCCAATTGGAATAAGCTATACCTTCCCGAATTTGTATCTTCGAGTACTATCTAATTATTGTATATCTATCAACCGTATATCCTTAAAACCTAAGTTAGAGAGCGAGAAAATGCCATACGGGCGTATAGGCGATGTTTGAAACGATTTTATAAAGTTTACATTCGGAGTAAATAGAAATCTTTGATTATAAGGGATAGCAAATGAAGTCCCGATTCTAAAATGGGGTCTTGGTTCCAAATCGGATACAAAATGACAAAAATATCCTTACAAACTTAAGAAAACGAATGAAAAAATGACATTCGGCCTTATACGTGATTTTGCATTTCGATAAGTTTTACCAAATTAGCCATAACTGGGTTTGTTCTCCTCCAATTGGAATAAGCTATACCTTCCCGAATTTGTATCTTCGAGTACTATCTAATTATTGTATATCTATCAACCGTATATCCTTAAAACCTAAGTTAGAGAGCGAGAAAAAGACATACGGGCGTATAGGCAATGTTTGAAACGATTTTATAAAGTTTACAATTGGAGTAAATAGCTATCTTTGATTATAAGGGATAGCAAATGAAGTCCCGATTCTTAAATGGGGTCTTGGTTCCAAATCGGATACAAAATGCCAAAAATATCCTTAAAAACTTAAGAAATCGGATGAAAAAAGGACATTCGGGCTTATACGTGATTTTGCATTTCGATAAGTTTTACCAAATTAGCCATAACTTGGTTTGTTCACCTCCAATTGGAATAAGTTATACCTTCCCGAATTTGTATCTTCGAGTACTATCTAATTATTGTATATCTATCAACCGTATATCCTTAAAACCTAAGTTAGAGAGCGAGAAAATGCCATACGGGCGTATAGGCGATGTTTGAAACGATTTTATAAAGTTTACAATTGGAGTAAATAGAAATCTTTGATTATAAGGGATAGCAAATGAAGTCCCGATTCTTAAATGGTATCTTGGTGCAAAATCTGATACAAAATGGCAAAAATATCCATAAAAATTTAAGAAAACGGATAAGAAAATGTGTTTTTGACAACTGTGCCTTTTCCATGTTTTTAAAATCTAAAATTTCCCTTTTTAGAACAGTTTTTTTCGAATAGCTGAGCTAATTCGCAACCGATTTTGAAACGAAATGCCGATTTTTAATCAGGGCTTCAGTCTCCTTTAACTTGCATTCAAAGATCCAAAGAATCAAACAAAAAAAATTTGGTCGATTTTTGAAAAAAATGATGATGGTACCCCTTTCAAAATTTTGAAAAATCGGCTTAATTTTTTTTGTTTAGTTTCTCGGATTCTTTGATGCAGATCGAAGCGGAATGAAGCCCTGACTTATGAATGGTATTTCGATTTGAAATCGGTTCAAAATCAAATAAAATATTTGCTGAGAAATGGTTAAAAAAGTCTGTTTTTGACATATATGCAACGATGGTTATCGATATGCGACGATCGATGGTTATCGCAAGGGGTGGCGTCGTGAGCGTGAGAAGAGGAAGAGTCAGTCGAGAATGAAAAGACCGAGTTGAAAGTTGAGAAGTAAGAAAAAGATCGTCAAGCCGAAAAGTTGTCGTGTCCGGAGTAAGGCAAAGTTGTGTAGTCGTCGTATGTCCGGAGATCAAGAAGTGTTGGCACGAGTCATCTTTTTATTAAAGACTAACTATTATAACCAAACTATTATAACCAACTATTATTAAGATAAACAATTGTTCAATCAATAAATATCCTACATATATCAACTTTCCGTGTTTTTGTAATTCAAAAACAATTCAATTTATCTATCAAAAGAGCCATTACTTGGTTTGTTCAGCTCCTATTGGCGAAAGTTATATCTTCCCGAATTTGTATCTTCGAGAACTATCTTATTATCGTATATCTATCAACCGTATATCCTAAAAACCTAAGTTAGAGGGCGAGAAAATGCCATACGGGCGTATAGGCGATGTTTGAAACGATTTTATAAAGTTTACAATTGGAGTAAATAGAAATCTTTGATTAGAAGGGATAGCAAATGAAGTCCCGATTCTTAAATGGTATCTTGGTTCCAAATCGGATACAAAATGACAAAAATATCCTTACAAACTTAAGAAAACGAATGAAAAAAGGACATTCGGCCTCATACGTGATTTTGCATTTCGATAAGTTTTACCAAATTAGCCATAACTGGGTTTGTTCTCCTCCAATTGGAATAAGCTATACCTTCCCGAATTTGTATCTTCGAGTACTATCTAATTATTGTATATCTATCAACCGTATATCCTTAAAACCTAAGTTAGAGAGCGAGAAAATGCCATACGGGCGTATAGGCGATGTTTGAAACGATTTTATAAAGTTTACAATTGGAGTAAATAGAAATCTTTGATTAGAAGGGATAGCAAATGAAGTCCCGATTCTTAAATAGGGTCTTGGTTTCAAATCGGATACAAAATGACAAAAATATCCTTACAAACTTAAGAAAACGAATGAAAAAAGAACATTCGGCCTTAAACGTTATTTTGCATTTCGATAAGCTTTACCAAATTAGCCATAACTTGGATTTTTCACCTCCAATTGGAATAAGTTATACCTTCCCGAATTTGTATCTTCGAGTACTATCTAATTATTGTCTATCTATCAAGCGTATATCCTTAAAACCTAAGTTAGAGAGCGAGAAAAGGACATACGGGCGTATAGGCGATGTTTGAAACGATTTTATAAAGTTTAAACTTTGATTAAATAGAAATCTTTGATTATAAGGGATAGCAAATGAAGTCCCGATTCTTAAATGGGGTCTTGGTTCCAAATCGGATACAAAATGACAAAAATATCCTTACAAACTTAAGAAAACGAATGAAAAAAGAACATTCGGCCTTAAACGTTATTTTGCATTTCGATAAGTTTTACCAAATTAGCCATAACTTGGTTTGTTCACCTCCAATTGGAATAAGTTATACCTTCCCGAATTTGTATCTTCGAGTACTATCTAATTATCGTATATCTATCAACCGTATATCCTAAAAACCTAAGTTAGAGGGCGAGAAAAAGACATACGGGCGTATAGGCGATGTTTGAAACGATTTTATAAAGTTTACAATTGGAGTAAATAGATATCTTAGATTATAATGGATAGCAAATGAAGTCCCGATTCTTAAATGGTATCTTGGTGCAAAATCTGATACAAAATGGCAAAAATATCCATAAAAATTTAAGAAATCGGATAAGAAAATGTGTTTTTGACAACTGTGCCTTTTCCATGTTTTTAAAATCTAAAATTTCCCTTTTTAGAACAGTTTTTTTCGAATAGCTGAGCTAATTCGCAACCGATTTTGAAACGAAATGCCGATTTTTAATCAGGGCTTCAGTCTCCTTTAACTTGCATTCAAAGATCCAAAGAATCAAACAAAAAAAATTTGGTCGATTTTTGAAAAAAATGATGAAAGAAAGAAAAGAAAACGAATGAAAAAAGGACATTCGGCCTTATACGTGATTTTGCATTTCGATAAGTTTTACCAAATTAGCCATAACTTGGTTTGTTCACCTCCAATTGGAATAATTTATACCTTCCCGAATTTGTATCTTCGAGTACTATCTAATTATTGTATATCTATCAACCGTATATCCTTAAAACTTAAGTTAGAGAGCGAGAAAATGCCATACGGGCGTATAGGCGATGTTTGAAACGATTTTATAAAGTTTACAATTGGAGTAAATAGAAATCTTTGATTAGAAGGGATAGCAAATGAAGTCCCGATTCTTAAATAGGGTCTTGGTTTCAAATCGGATACAAAATGACAAAAATATCCTTACAAACTTAAGAAAACGAATGAAAAAAGAACATTCGGCCTTAAACGTTATTTTGCATTTCGATAAGTTTTACCAAATTAGCCATAACTTGGTTTTTTCACCTCCAATTGGAATAAGTTATACCTTCCCGAATTTGTATCTTCGAGTACTATCTAATTATTGTCTATCTATCAAGCGTATATCCTTAAAACCTAAGTTAGAGAGCGAGAAAATGCCATACGGGCGTATAGGCGATGTTTGAAACGATTTTATAAAGTTTACAATTGGAGTAAATAGAAATCTTTGATTATAAGGGATAGCAAATTAAGTCCCGATTCTTAAATGGGGTCTTGGTTCCAAATCGGATACAAAATGACAAAAATATCCTTACAAACTTAAGAAAACGGATGAAAAAAGGACATTCGGCCTTATACGTGATTTTGCATTTCGATAAGTTTTACCAAATTAGCCATAAGTTGGTTTGTTTAGCTCCTATTGATGAAAGTTATATCTTCCCGAATTTGTATCTTCGAGTACTATCTAATTATTGTCTATCTATCTACCGTATATCCTTAAAACCTAAGTTAGAGAGCGAGAAAATGCCATACGGGCGTATAGGCGATGTTTGAAACGATTTTATAAAGTTTACATTCGGAGTAAATAGAAATCTTTGATTATAAGGGATAGCAAATGAAGTCCCGATTCTAAAATGGGGTCTTGGTTCCAAATCGGATACAAAATGACAAAAATATCCTTACAAACTTAAGAAAACGAATGAAAAAATGACATTCGGCCTTATACGTGATTTTGCATTTCGATAAGTTTTACCAAATTATCCATAACTTGGTTTGTTCACCTCCAATTGGAATAAGTTATATCTTCCCGAATTTGTATCTTCGAGTACTATCTTATTATTGTATATCTATCAACCGTATATCCTTAAAACCTAAGTTAGAGGGCGAGAAAATGCCATACGGGCGTATAGGCGATGTTTGAAACGATTTTATAAAGTTTACAATTGGAGTAAATAGAAATCTTTGATTATAAGGGATAGCAAATGAAGTCCCGATTCTTAAATAGGGTCTTGGTTTCAAATCGGATACAAAATGACAAAAATATCCTTACAAACTTAAGAAAACGAATGAAAAAAGAACATTCGGCCTTAAACGTTATTTTGCATTTCGATAAGTTTTACCAAATTAGCCATAACTTGGTTTTTTCACCTCCAATTGGAATAAGTTATACCTTCCCGAATTTGTATCTTCGAGTACTATCTAATTATTGTCTATCTATCAAGCGTATATCCTTAAAACCTAAGTTAGAGAGCGAGAAAATGCCATACGGGCGTATAGGCGATGTTTGAAACGATTTTATAAAGTTTACAATTGGAGTAAATAGAAATCTTTGATTATAAGGGATAGCAAATGAAGTCCCGATTCTTAAATGGGGTCTTGGTTCCAAATCGGATACAAAATGACAAAAATATCCTTACAAACTTAAGAAAACGGATGAAAAAAGGACATTCGGCCTTATACGTGATTTTGCATTTCGATAAGTTTTACCAAATTAGCCATAAGTTGGTTTGTTTAGCTCCTATTGATGAAAGTTATATCTTCCCGAATTTGTATCTTCGAGTACTATCTAATTATTGTCTATCTATCTACCGTATATCCTTAAAACCTAAGTTAGAGAGCGAGAAAAAGACATACGGGCGTATAGGCAATGTTTGAAACGATTTTATAAAGTTTACAATTGGAGTAAATAGAAATCTTTGATTATAAGGGATAGCAAATGAAGTCCCGATTCTTAAATGGGGTCTTGGTTCCAAATCGGATACAAAATGCCAAAAATATCCTTAAAAACTTAAGAAAACGGATGAAAAAAGGACATTCGGGCTTATACGTGATTTTGCATTTCGTTAAGTTTTACCAAATTAGCCATAACTTGGTTTGTTCACCTCCAATTGGAATAAGTTATACCTTCCCGAATTTGTATCTTCGAGTACTATCTAATTATTGTATATCTATTAACCGTATATCCTTAAAACCTAAGTTAGAGAGCGAGAAAATGCCATACGGGCGTATAGGCGATGTTTGAAACGATTTTATAAAGTTTACAATTGGAGTAAATAGAAATCTTTGATTATAAGGGATAGCAAATGAAGTCCCGATTCTTAAATGGTATCTTGGTTCCAAATCGGATACAAAATGACAAAAATATCCTTACAAACTTAAGAAAACGGATGAAAAAAGGACATTCGGCCTTATACGTGATTTTGCATTTCGATAAGTTTTACCAAATTAGCCATAACTTGGTTTATGAAGTCCCGATTCTTAAATAGGGTCTTGGTTTCAAATCGGATACAAAATGACAAAAATATCCTTACAAACTTAAGAAAACGAATGAAAAAAGAACATTCGGCCTTAAACGTTATTTTGCATTTCGATAAGCTTTACCAAATTAGCCATAACTTGGTTTTTTCACCTCCAATTGGAATAAGTTATACCTTCCCGAATTTGTATCTTCGAGTACTATCTAATTATTGTCTATCTATCAAGCGTATATCCTTAAAACCTAAGTTAGAGAGCGAGAAAAGGACATACGGGCGTATAGGCGATGTTTGAAACGATTTTATAAAGTTTAAACTTTGATTAAATAGAAATCTTTGATTATAAGGGATAGCAAATGAAGTCCCGATTCTTAAATGGGGTCTTAGTTCCAAATCGGATACAAAATGACAAAAATATCCTTACAAACTTAAGAAAACGAATGAAAAAAGAACATTCGGCCTTAAACGTTATTTTGCATTTCGATAAGTTTTACCAAATTAGCCATAACTTGGTTTGTTCACCTCCAATTGGAATAAGTTATACCTTCCCGAATTTGTATCTTCGAGTACTATCTAATTATCGTATATCTATCAACCGTATATCCTAAAAACCTAAGTTAGAGGGCGAGAAAAAGACATACGGGCGTATAGGCGATGTTTGAAACGATTTTATAAAGTTTACAATTGGAGTAAATAGATATCTTAGATTATAATGGATAGCAAATGAAGTCCCGATTCTTAAATGGTATCTTGGTGCAAAATCTGATACAAAATGGCAAAAATATCCATAAAAATTTAAGAAATCGGATAAGAAAATGTGTTTTTGACAACTGTGCCTTTTCCATGTTTTTAAAATCTAAAATTTCCCTTTTTAGAACAGTTTTTTTCGAATAGCTGAGCTAATTCGCAACCGATTTTGAAACGAAATGCCGATTTTTAATCAGGGCTTCAGTCTCCTTTAACTTGCATTCAAAGATCCAAAGAATCAAACAAAAAAATTTGGTCGATTTTTGAAAAAAATGATGATGGTACCCCTTTCAAAATTTTGAAAAATCGGCTTAATTTTTTTTGTTTAGTTTCTCGGATTCTTTGATGCAGATCGAAGCGGAATGAAGCCCTGACTTATGAATGGTATTTCGATTTGAAATCGGTTCAAAATCAAATAAAATATTTCCTGAGAAATGGTTAAAAAAGTCTGTTTTTGACATATATCAACTTTCCGTGTTTTTCTAATTCAAAAACAATTCAATTTATCTATAAAAAGGGCCATTACTTGGTTTGTTCAGCTCCTATTGGCGAAAGTTATATCTTACCGAATTTGTATCTTCGAGTACTATCTTATTATCATATATCTATCAACCGTATATCCTTAAAACCTAAGTTAGAGGGCGAGAAAATGCCATACGGGCGTATAGGCGATGTTTGAAACGATTTTATAAAGTTTACAATTGGAGTAAATAGAAATCTTTGATTATAAGGGATAGCAAATGAAGTCCCGATTCTTAAATGGTATCTTGGATCCAAATCGGATACAAAATGACAAAAATATCTTTACAAACTTAAGAAAACGGATGAAAAAAGGACATTCGGCCTTATACGTGATTTTGCATTTCGATAAGTTTTACCAAATTAGCCATAACTTGGTTTGTTCAGCTCCTATTGGCGAAAGTTATATCTTCCCGAATTTGTATCTTCGAGTACTATCTTATTATCGTATATCTATCAACCGTATATCCAAAAAACCTAAGTTAGAGGGCGAGAAAATGCCATACGGGCGTTTAGGCGATGTTTGAAACGATTTTATAAAGTTTACAATTGGAGTAAATAGAAATCTTTGATTATAAGGGATAGCAAATGAAGTCCCGATTCTTAAATGGTATCTTGGATCCAAATCGGATACAAAATGACAAAAATATCCTTACAAACTTAAGAAAACGGATGAAAAAAGGACATTCGGCCTTATACGTGATTTTGCATTTCGATAAGTTTTACCAAATTAGCCATAAGTTGGTTTGTTCAGCTCCTATTGATGAAAGTTATATCTTCCCGAATTTGTATCTTCGAGTACTATCTAATTATTGTCTATCTATCTACCGTATATCCTTAAAACCTAAGTTAGAGAGCGAGAAAAAGACATACGGGCGTATAGGCAATGTTTGAAACGATTTTATAAAGTTTACAATTGGAGTAAATAGCTATCTTTGATTATAAGGGATAGCAAATGAAGTCCCGATTCTTAAATGGGGTCTTGGTTCCAAATCGGATACAAAATGCCAAAAATATCCTTAAAAACTTAAGAAAACGAATGAAAAAAGAACATTCGGCCTTAAACGTTATTTTGCATTTCGATAAGTTTTACCAAATTAGCCATAACTTGGTTTATGAAGTCCCGATTCTTAAATAGGGTCTTGGTTTCAAATCGGATACAAAATGACAAAAATATCCTTACAAACTTAAGAAAACGAATGAAAAAAGAACATTCGGCCTTAAACGTTATTTTGCATTTCGATAAGTTTTACCAAATTAGCCATAACTTGGTTTGTTCACCTCCAATTGGAATAAGTTATACCTTCCCGAATTTGTATCTTCGAGTACTATCTAATTATCGTATATCTATCAACCGTATATCCTAAAAACCTAAGTTAGAGGGCGAGAAAAGGACATACGGGCGTATAGGCGATGTTTGAAACGATTTTATAAAGTTTACAATTGGAGTAAATAGATATCTTAGATTATAATGGATAGCAAATGAAGTCCCGATTCTTAAATGGTATCTTGGTGCAAAATCTGATACAAAATGGCAAAAATATCCATAAAAATTTAAGAAATCGGATAAGAAAATGTGTTTTTGACAACTGTGCCTTTTCCATGTTTTTAAAATCTAAAATTTCCCTTTTTAGAACAGTTTTTTTCGAATAGCTGAGCTAATTCGCAACCGATTTTGAAACGAAATGCCGATTTTTAATCAGGGCTTCAGTCTCCTTTAACTTGCATTCAAAGATCCAAAGAATCAAACAAAAAAAATTTGGTCGATTTTTGAAAAAAATGATGATGGTACCCCTTTCAAAATTTTGAAAAATCGGCTTAATTTTTTTTGTTTAGTTTCTCGGATTCTTTGATGCAGATCGAAGCGGAATGAAGCCCTGACTTATGAATGGTATTTCGATTTGAAATCGGTTCAAAATCAAATAAAATATTTCCTGAGAAATGGTTAAAAAAGTCTGTTTTTGACATATATCAACTTTCCGTGTTTTTCTAATTCAAAAACAATTCAATTTATCTATAAAAAGGGCCATTACTTGGTTTGTTCAGCTCCTATTGGCGAAAGTTATATCTTCCCGAATTTGTATCTTCGAGTACTATCTTATTATCATATATCTATCAACCGTATATCCTTAAAACCTAAGTTAGAGGGCGAGAAAATGCCATACGGGCGTATAGGCGATGTTTGAAACGATTTTATAAAGTTTACAATTGGAGTAAATAGAAATCTTTGATTATAAGGGATAGCAAATGAAGTCCCGATTCTTAAATGGTATCTTGGATCCAAATCGGATACAAAATGACAAAAATATCCTTACAAACTTAAGAAAACGGATGAAAAAAGGACATTCGGCCTTATACGTGATTTTGCATTTCGATAAGTTTTACCAAATTAGCCATAACTTGGTTTGTTCAGCTCCTATTGGCGAAAGTTATATCTTCCCGAATTTGTATCTTCGAGTACTATCTTATTATCGTATATCTATCAACCGTATATCCAAAAAACCTAAGTTAGAGGGCGAGAAAATGCCATACGGGCGTTTAGGCGATGTTTGAAACGATTTTATAAAGTTTACAATTGGAGTAAATAGAAATCTTTGATTATAAGGGATAGCAAATGAAGTCCCGATTCTTAAATGGTATCTTGGATCCAAATCGGATACAAAATGACAAAAATATCCTTGCAAACTTAAGAAAACGGATGAAAAAAGGACATTCGGCCTTATACGTGATTTTGCATTTCGATAAGTTTTACCAAATTAGCCATAAGTTGGTTTGTTCAGCTCCTATTGATGAAAGTTATATCTTCCCGAATTTGTATCTTCGAGTACTATCTAATTATTGTCTATCTATCTACCGTATATCCTTAAAACCTAAGTTAGAGAGCGAGAAAAAGACATACGGGCGTATAGGCAATGTTTGAAACGATTTTATAAAGTTTACAATTGGAGTAAATAGCTATCTTTGATTATAAGGGATAGCAAATGAAGTCCCGATTCTTAAATGGGGTCTTGGTTCCAAATCGGATACAAAATGCCAAAAATATCCTTAAAAACTTAAGAAAACGAATGAAAAAAGGACATTTGGGCTTATACGTGATTTTGCATTTCGATAAGTTTTACCAAATTAGCCATAACTTGGTTTGTTCACCTCCAATTGGAATAAGTTATACCTTCCCGAATTTGTATCTTCGAGTACTATCTAATTATTGTATATCTATTAACCGTATATCCTTAAAACCTAAGTTAGAGAGCGAGAAAATGCCATACGGGCGTATAGGCGATGTTTGAAACGATTTTATAAAGTTTACAATTGGAGTAAATAGAAATCTTTGATTATAAGGGATAGCAAATGAAGTCCCGATTCTTAAATGGTATCTTGGTTCCAAATCGGATACAAAATGACAAAAATATCCTTACAAACTTAAGAAAACGAATGAAAAAAGGACATTCGGCCTTATACGTGATTTTGCATTTCGATAAGTTTTACCAAATTAGCCATAACTTGGTTTGTTCACCTCCAATTGGAATAAGTTATACCTTCCCGAATTTGTATCTTCGAGTACTATCTAATTATTGTATATCTATCAACCGTATATCCTTAAAACTTAAGTTAGAGAGCGAGAAAATGCCATACGGGCGTATAGGCGATGTTTGAAACGATTTTATAAAGTTTACAATTGGAGTAAATATAAATCTTTGATTAGAAGGGATAGCAAATGAAGTCCCGATTCTTAAATAGGGTCTTGGTTTCAAATCGGATACAAAATGACAAAAATATCCTTACAAACTTAAGAAAACGAATGAAAAAAGGACATTCGGCCTTATACGTGATTTTGCATTTCGATAAGTTTTACCAAATTAGCCATAACTTGGTTTTTTCACCTCCAATTGGAATAAGTTATACCTTCCCGAATTTGTATCTTCGAGTACTATCTAATTATTGTCTATCTATCAAGCGTATATCCTTAAAACCTAAGTTAGAGAGCGAGAAAATGCCATACGGGCGTATAGGCGATGTTTGAAACGATTTTATAAAGTTTACAATTGGAGTAAATAGAAATCTTTGATTATAAGGGATAGCAAATGAAGTCCCGATTCTTAAATGGGGTCTTGGTTCCAAATCGGATACAAAATGACAAAAATATCCTTACAAACTTAAGAAAACGGATGAAAAAAGGACATTCGGCCTTATACGTGATTTTGCATTTCGATAAGTTTTACCAAATTAGCCATAAGTTGGTTTGTTTAGCTCCTATTGATGAAAGTTATATCTTCCCGAATTTGTATCTTCGAGTACTATTTAATTATTGTCTATCTATCTACCGTATATCCTTAAAACCTAAGTTAGAGAGCGAGAAAAAGACATACGGGCGTATAGGCAATGTTTGAAACGATTTTATAAAGTTTACAATTGAAGTAAATAGCTATCTTTGATTAGAAGGGATAGCAAATGAAGTCCCGATTCTTAAATGGGGTCTTGGTTCCAAATCGGATACAAAATGCCAAAAATATCCTTAAAAACTTAAGAAAACGGATAAAAAAAGGACATTCGGGCTTATACGTGATTTTGCATTTCGATAAGTTTTACCAAATTAGCCATAACTTGGTTTGTTCACCTCCAATTGGAATAAGTTATACCTTCCCGAATTTGTATCTTCGAGTACTATCTAATTATTGTATATCTATCAACCGTATATCCTTAAAACCTAAGTTAGAGAGCGAGAAAATGCCATACGGGCGTATAGGCGATGTTTGAAACGATTTTATAAAGTTTACAATTGGAGTAAATAGAAATCTTTGATTAGAAGGGATAGCAAATGAAGTCCCGATTCTTAAATAGGGTCTTGGTTTCAAATCGGATACAAAATGACAAAAATATCCTTACAAACTTAAGAAAACGAATGAAAAAAGAACATTCGGCCTTAAACGTTATTTTGCATTTCGATAAGTTTTACCAAATTAGCCATAACTTGGTTTTTTCACCTCCAATTGGAATAAGTTATACCTTCCCGAATTTGTATCTTCGAGTACTATCTAATTATTGTCTATCTATTAAGCGTATATCCTTAAAACCTAAGTTAGAGAGCGAGAAAATGCCATACGGGCGTATAGGCAATGTTTGAAACGATTTTATAAAGTTTACAATTGGAGTAAATAGAAATCTTTGATTATAAGGGATAGCAAATGAAGTCCCGATTCTTAAATAGGGTCTTGGTTCCAAATCGGATACAAAATGACAAAAATATCCTTACAAACTTAAGAAAACGGATGAAAAAAGGACATTCGGCCTTATACGTGATTTTGCATTTCGATAAGTTTTACCAAATTAGCCATAAGTTGGTTTGTTTAGCTCCTATTGATGAAAGTTATATCTTCCCGAATTTGTATCTTCGAGTACTATCTAATTATTGTCTATCTATCTACCGTATATCCTTAAAACCTAAGTTAGAGAGCGAGAAAAAGACATACGGGCGTATAGGCAATGTTTGAAACGATTTTATAAAGTTTACAATTGAAGTAAATAGCTATCTTTGATTATAAGGGATAGCAAATAAGGTCCCGATTCTTAAATGGGGTCTTGGTTCCAAATCGGATACAAAATGCCAAAAATATCCTTAAAAACTTAAGAAAACGGATGAAAAAAGGACATTCGGGCTTATACGTGATTTTGCATTTCGATAAGTTTTACCAAATTAGCCATAACTTGGTTTGTTCACCTCCAATTGGAATAAGTTATACCTTCCCGAATTTGTATCTTCGAGTACTATCTAATTATTGTATATCTATTAACCGTATATCCTTAAAACCTAAGTTAGAGAGCGAGAAAATGCCATACGGGCGTATAGGCGATGTTTGAAACGATTTTATAAAGTTTACAATTGGAGTAAATAGAAATCTTTGATTATAAGGGATAGCAAATGAAGTCCCGATTCTTAAATAGGGTCTTGGTTTCAAATCGGATACAAAATGACAAAAATATCCTTACAAACTTAAGAAAACGAATGAAAAAAGAACATTCGGCCTTAAACGTTATTTTGCATTTCGATAAGTTTTACCAAATTAGCCATAATTTGGTTTTTTCACCTCCAATTGGAATAAGTTATACCTTCCCGAATTTGTATCTTCGAGTACTATCTAATTATTGTCTATCTATCAAGCGTATATCCTTAAAACCTAAGTTAGAGAGCGAGAAAATGCCATACGGGCGTATAGGCGATGTTTGAAACGATTTTATAAAGTTTACATTCGAAGTAAATAGAAATCTTTGATTAAAAGGGATAGCAAATGAAGTCCCGATTCTAAAATGGGGTCTTGGTTCCAAATCGGATACAAAATGACAAAAATATCCTTACAAACTTAAGAAAACGAATGAAAAAAGGACATTCGGCCTTATACGTGATTTTGCATTTCGATAAGTGTTACCAAATTAGCCATAACTTGGTTTGTTCACCTCCAATTGGAATAAGTTATACCTTCCCGAATTTGTATCTTCGAGTACTATCTAATTATTGTATATCTATCAACCGTATATCCTTAAAACTTAAGTTAGAGAGCGAGAAAATGCCATACGGGCGTATAGGCGATGTTTGAAACGATTTTATAAAGTTTACAATTGGAGTAAATAGAAATCTTTGATTAGAAGGGATAGCAAATGAAGTCCCGATTCTTAAATAGGGTCTTGGTTTCAAATCGGATACAAAATGACAAAAATATCCTTACAAACTTAAGAAAACGAATGAAAAAAGAACATTCGGCCTTAAACGTTATTTTGCATTTCGATAAGTTTTACCAAATTAGCCATAACTTGGTTTGTTCACCTCCAATTGGAATAAGTTATACCTTCCCGAATTTGTATCTTCGAGTACTATCTTATTATTGTATATCTATCAACCGTATATCCTTAAAACCTAAGTTAGAGGGCGAGAAAATGCCATACGGGCGTATAGGCGATGTTTGAAACGATTTTATAAAGTTTACAATTGGAGTAAATAGCTATCTTTGATTATAAGGGATAGCAAATGAAGTCCCGATTCTTAAATGGGGTCTTGGTTCCAAATCGGATACAAAATGACAAAAATATCCTTACAAACTTAAGAAAACGAATGAAAAAAGGACATTCGGCCTTATACGTGATTTTGCATTCGGATACAAAATGCCAAAAATATCCTTAAAAACTTAAGAAAACGAATGAAAAAAGGACATTTGGGCTTATACGTGATTTTGCATTTCGATAAGTTTTACCAAATTAGCCATAACTTGGTTTGTTCACCTCCAATTGGAATAAGTTATACCTTCCCGAATTTGTATCTTCGAGTACTATCTAATTATTGTCTATCTATTAACCGTATATCCTTAAAACCTAAGTTAGAGAGCGAGAAAATGCCATACGGGCGTATAGGCGATGTTTGAAACGATTTTATAAAGTTTACAATTGGAGTAAATAGAAATCTTTGATTATAAGGGATAGCAAATGAAGTCCCGATTCTTAAATGGTATCTTGGTTCCAAATCGGATACAAAATGACAAAAATATCCTTACAAACTTAAGAAAACGAATGAAAAAAGGACATTCGGCCTTATACGTGATTTTGCATTTCGATAAGTGTTACCAAATTAGCCATAACTTGGTTTGTTCACCTCCAATTGGAATAAGTTATACCTTCCCGAATTTGTATCTTCGAGTACTATCTAATTATTGTATATCTATCAACCGTATATCCTTAAAACTTAAGTTAGAGAGCGAGAAAATGCCATACGGGCGTATAGGCGATGTTTGAAACGATTTTATAAAGTTTACAATTGGAGTAAATAGAAATCTTTGATTAGAAGGGATAGCAAATGAAGTCCCGATTCTTAAATAGGGTCTTGGTTTCAAATCGGATACAAAATGACAAAAATATCCTTACAAACTTAAGAAAACGAATGAAAAAAGAACATTCGGCCTTAAACGTTATTTTGCATTTCGATAAGTTTTACCAAATTAGCCATAACTTGGTTTTTTCACCTCCAATTGGAATAAGTTATACCTTCCCGAATTTGTATCTTCGAGTACTATCTAATTATTGTCTATCTATCAAGCGTATATCCTTAAAACCTAAGTTAGAGAGCGAGAAAATGCCATACGGGCGTATAGGCGATGTTTGAAACGATTTTATAAAGTTTACAATTGGAGTAAATAGAAATCTTTGATTATAAGGGATAGCAAATGAAGTCCCGATTCTTAAATGGGGTCTTGGTTCCAAATCGGATACAAAATGACAAAAATATCCTTACAAACTTAAGAAAACGGATGAAAAAAGGACATTCGGCCTTATACGTGATTTTGCATTTCGATAAGTTTTACCAAATTAGCCATAACTTGGTTTGTTCACCTCCAATTGGAATAAGTTATACCTTCCCGAATTTGTATCTTCGAGTACTATCTAATTATTGTCTATCTATCAAGCGTATATCCTTAAAACCTAAGTTAGAGAGCGAGAAAATGCCATACGGGCGTATAGGCGATGTTTGAAACGATTTTATAAAGTTTACAATTGGAGTAAATAGAAATCTTTGATTATAAGGGATAGCAAATGAAGTCCCGATTCTTAAATGGGGTCTTGGTTCCAAATCGGATACAAAATGCCAAAAATATCCTTAAAAACTTAAGAAAACGGATGAAAAAAGGACATTCGGGCTTATACGTGATTTTGCATTTCGATAAGTTTTACCAAATTAGCCATAACTTGGTTTGTTCACCTCCAATTGGAATAAGTTATACCTTCCCGAATTTGTATCTTCGAGTACTATCTAATTATTGTATATCTATTAACCGTATATCCTTAAAACCTAAGTTAGAGAGCGAGAAAATGCCATACGGGCGTATAGGCGATGTTTGAAACGATTTTATAAAGTTTACAATTGGAGTAAATAGAAATCTTTGATTATAAGGGATAGCAAATGAAGTCCCGATTCTTAAATAGGGTCTTGGTTTCAAATCGGATACAAAATGACAAAAATATCCTTACAAACTTAAGAAAACGAATGAAAAAAGAACATTCGGCCTTAAACGTTATTTTGCATTTCGATAAGTTTTACCAAATTAGCCATAACTTGGTTTTTTCACCTCCAATTGGAATAAGTTATACCTTCCCGAATTTGTATCTTCGAGTACTATCTAATTATTGTCTATCTATCAAGCGTATATCCTTAAAACCTAAGTTAGAGAGCGAGAAAATGCCATACGGGCGTATAGGCGATGTTTGAAACGATTTTATAAAGTTTACATTCGGAGTAAATAGAAATCTTTGATTAAAAGGGATAGCAAATGAAGTCCCGATTCTAAAATGGGGTCTTGGTTCCAAATCGGATACAAAATGACAAAAATATCCTTACAAACTTAAGAAAACGAATGAAAAAAGGACATTCGGCCTTATACGTGATTTTGCATTTCGATAAGTGTTACCAAATTAGCCATAACTTGGTTTGTTCACCTCCAATTGGAATAAGTTATACCTTCCCGAATTTGTATCTTCGAGTACTATCTAATTATTGTATATCTATCAACCGTATATCCTTAAAACTTAAGTTAGAGAGCGAGAAAATGCCATACGGGCGTATAGGCGATGTTTGAAACGATTTTATAAAGTTTACAATTGGAGTAAATAGAAATCTTTGATTAGAAGGGATAGCAAATGAAGTCCCGATTCTTAAATAGGGTCTTGGTTTCAAATCGGATACAAAATGACAAAAATATCCTTACAAACTTAAGAAAACGAATGAAAAAAGAACATTCGGCCTTAAACGTTATTTTGCATTTCGATAAGTTTTACCAAATTAGCCATAACTTGGTTTTTTCACCTCCAATTGGAATAAGTTATACCTTCCCGAATTTGTATCTTCGAGTACTATCTAATTATTGTCTATCTATCAAGCGTATATCCTTAAAACCTAAGTTAGAGAGCGAGAAAATGCCATACGGGCGTATAGGCGATGTTTGAAACGATTTTATAAAGTTTACAATTGGAGTAAATAGAAATCTTTGATTATAAGGGATAGCAAATGAAGTCCCGATTCTTAAATGGGGTCTTGGTTCCAAATCGGATACAAAATGACAAAAATATCCTTACAAACTTAAGAAAACGGATGAAAAAAGGACATTCGGCCTTATACGTGATTTTGCATTTCGATAAGTTTTACCAAATTAGCCATAACTTGGTTTGTTCACCTCCAATTGGAATAAGTTATACCTTCCCGAATTTGTATCTTCGAGTACTATCTAATTATTGTCTATCTATCAAGCGTATATCCTTAAAACCTAAGTTAGAGAGCGAGAAAATGCCATACGGGCGTATAGGCGATGTTTGAAACGATTTTATAAAGTTTACAATTGGAGTAAATAGAAATCTTTGATTATAAGGGATAGCAAATGAAGTCCCGATTCTTAAATGGGGTCTTGGTTCCAAATCGGATACAAAATGCCAAAAATATCCTTAAAAACTTAAGAAAACGGATGAAAAAAGGACATTCGGGCTTATACGTGATTTTGCATTTCGATAAGTTTTACCAAATTAGCCATAACTTGGTTTGTTCACCTCCAATTGGAATAAGTTATACCTTCCCGAATTTGTATCTTCGAGTACTATCTAATTATTGTATATCTATTAACCGTATATCCTTAAAACCTAAGTTAGAGAGCGAGAAAATGCCATACGGGCGTATAGGCGATGTTTGAAACGATTTTATAAAGTTTACAATTGGAGTAAATAGAAATCTTTGATTATAAGGGATAGCAAATGAAGTCCCGATTCTTAAATAGGGTCTTGGTTTCAAATCGGATACAAAATGACAAAAATATCCTTACAAACTTAAGAAAACGAATGAAAAAAGAACATTCGGCCTTAAACGTTATTTTGCATTTCGATAAGTTTTACCAAATTAGCCATAACTTGGTTTTTTCACCTCCAATTGGAATAAGTTATACCTTCCCGAATTTGTATCTTCGAGTACTATCTAATTATTGTCTATCTATCAAGCGTATATCCTTAAAACCTAAGTTAGAGAGCGAGAAAAATGCCATACGGGCGTATAGGCGATGTTTGAAACGATTTTATAAAGTTTACATTCGGAGTAAATAGAAATCTTTGATTAAAAGGGATAGCAAATGAAGTCCCGATTCTAAAATGGGGTCTTGGTTCCAAATCGGATACAAAATGACAAAAATATCCTTACAAACTTAAGAAAACGAATGAAAAAAGGACATTCGGCCTTATACGTGATTTTGCATTTCGATAAGTGTTACCAAATTAGCCATAACTTGGTTTGTTCACCTCCAATTGGAATAAGTTATACCTTCCCGAATTTGTATCTTCGAGTACTATCTAATTATTGTATATCTATCAACCGTATATCCTTAAAACTTAAGTTAGAGAGCGAGAAAATGCCATACGGGCGTATAGGCGATGTTTGAAACGATTTTATAAAGTTTACAATTGGAGTAAATAGAAATCTTTTATTAGAAGGGATAGCAAATGAAGTCCCGATTCTTAAATAGGGTCTTGGTTTCAAATCGGATACAAAATGACAAAAATATCCTTACAAACTTAAGAAAACGAATGAAAAAAGAACATTCGGCCTTAAACGTTATTTTGCATTTCGATAAGTTTTACCAAATTAGCCATAACTTGGTTTTTTCACCTCCAATTGGAATAAGTTATACCTTCCCGAATTTGTATCTTCGAGTACTATCTAATTATTGTCTATCTATCAAGCGTATATCCTTAAAACCTAAGTTAGAGAGCGAGAAAATGCCATACGGGCGTATAGGCGATGTTTGAAACGATTTTATAAAGTTTACAATTGGAGTAAATAGAAATCTTTGATTATAAGGGATAGCAAATGAAGTCCCGATTCTTAAATGGGGTCTTGGTTCCAAATCGGATACAAAATGACAAAAATATCCTTACAAACTTAAGAAAACGGATGAAAAAAGGACATTCGGCCTTATACGTGATTTTGCATTTCGATAAGTTTTACCAAATTAGCCATAACTTGGTTTGTTCACCTCCAATTGGAATAAGTTATACCTTCCCGAATTTGTATCTTCGAGTACTATCTTATTATTGTATATCTATCAACCGTATATCCTTAAAACCTAAGTTAGAGGGCGAGAAAATGCCATACGGGCGTATAGGCGATGTTTGAAACGATTTTATAAAGTTTACAATTGGAGTAAATAGCTATCTTTGATTATAAGGGATAGCAAATGAAGTCCCGATTCTTAAATGGGGTCTTGGTTCCAAATCGGATACAAAATGCCAAAAATATCCTTAAAAACTTAAGAAAACGAATGAAAAAAGGACATTTGGGCTTATACGTGATTTTGCATTTCGATAAGTTTTACCAAATTAGCCATAACTTGGTTTGTTCACCTCCAATTGGAATAAGTTATACCTTCCCGAATTTGTATCTTCGAGTACTATCTAATTATTGTATATCTATTAACCGTATATCCTTAAAACCTAAGTTAGAGAGCGAGAAAATGTCATACGGGCGTATAGGCGATGTTTGAAACGATTTTATAAAGTTTACAATTGGAGTAAATAGAAATCTTTGATTATAAGGGATAGCAAATGAAGTCCCGATTCTTAAATGGTATCTTGGTTCCAAATCAATAATAATATAATAAATAAATACAAAATGACAAAAATATCCTTACAAACTTAAGAAAACGAATGAAAAAAGGACATTCGGCCTTATACGTGATTTTGCATTTCGATAAGTGTTACCAAATTAGCCATAACTTGGTTTGTTCACCTCCAATTGGAATAAGTTATACCTTCCCGAATTTGTATCTTCGAGTACTATCTAATTATTGTATATCTATCAACCGTATATCCTTAAAACTTAAGTTAGAGAGCGAGAAAATGCCATACGGGCGTATAGGCGATGTTTGAAACGATTTTATAAAGTTTACAATTGGAGTAAATAGAAATCTTTGATTAGAAGGGATAGCAAATGAAGTCCCGATTCTTAAATAGGGTCTTGGTTTCAAATCGGATACAAAATGACAAAAATATCCTTACAAACTTAAGAAAACGAATGAAAAAAGAACATTCGGCCTTAAACGTTATTTTGCATTTCGATAAGTTTTACCAAATTAGCCATAACTTGGTTTTTTCACCTCCAATTGGAATAAGTTATACCTTCCCGAATTTGTATCTTCGAGTACTATCTAATTATTGTCTATCTATCAAGCGTATATCCTTAAAACCTAAGTTAGAGAGCGAGAAAATGCCATACGGGCGTATAGGCGATGTTTGAAACGATTTTATAAAGTTTACAATTGGAGTAAATAGAAATCTTTGATTATAAGGGATAGCAAATGAAGTCCCGATTCTTAAATGGGGTCTTGGTTCCAAATCGGATACAAAATGACAAAAATATCCTTACAAACTTAAGAAAACGGATGAAAAAAGGACATTCGGCCTTATACGTGATTTTGCATTTCGATAAGTTTTACCAAATTAGCCATAAGTTGGTTTGTTTAGCTCCTATTGATGAAAGTTATATCTTCCCGAATTTGTATCTTCGAGTACTATCTAATTATTGTCTATCTATCTACCGTATATCCTTAAAACCTAAGTTAGAGAGCGAGAAAAAGACATACGGGCGTATAGGCAATGTTTGAAACGATTTTATAAAGTTTACAATTGAAGTAAATAGCTATCTTTGATTATAAGGGATAGCAAATGAAGTCCCGATTCTTAAATGGGGTCTTGGTTCCAAATCGGATACAAAATGCCAAAAATATCCTTAAAAACTTAAGAAAACGGATGAAAAAAGGACATTCGGGCTTATACGTGATTTTGCATTTCGATAAGTTTTACCAAATTAGCCATAACTTGGTTTGTTCACCTCCAATTGGAATAAGTTATACCTTCCCGAATTTGTATCTTCGAGTACTATCTAATTATTGTTTATCTATTAACCGTATATCCTTAAAACCTAAGTTAGAGAGCGAGAAAATGCCATACGGGCGTATAGGCGATGTTTGAAACGATTTTATAAAGTTTACAATTGGAGTAAATAGAAATCTTTGATTATAAGGGATAGCAAATGAAGTCCCGATTCTTAAATGGTATCTTGGTTCCAAATCGGATACAAAATGACAAAAATATCCTTACAAACTTAAGAAAACGAATGAAAAAAGGACATTCGGCCTTATACGTGATTTTGCATTTCGATAAGTTTTACCAAATTAGCCATAACTTGGTTTGTTCACCTCCAATTGGAATAAGTTATACCTTCCCGAATTTGTATCTTCGAGTACTATCTAATTATTGTATATCTATCAACCGTATATCCTTAAAACCTAAGTTAGAGAGCGAGAAAATGCCATACGGGCGTATAGGCGATGTTTGAAACGATTTTATAAAGTTTACAATTGGAGTAAATAGAAATCTTTGATTAGAAGGGATAGCAAATGAAGTCCCGATTCTTAAATAGGGTCTTGGTTTCAAATCGGATACAAAATGACAAAAATATCCTTACAAACTTAAGAAAACGAATGAAAAAAGAACATTCGGCCTTAAACGTTATTTTGCATTTCGATAAGATTTACCAAATTAGCCATAACTTGGTTTGTTCACCTCCAATTGGAATAAGTTATACCTTCCCGAATTTGTATCTTCGAGTACTATCTAATTATTGTCTATCTATCAAGCGTATATCCTTAAAACCTAAGTTAGAGAGCGAGAAAATGCCATACGGGCGTATAGGCGATGTTTGAAACGATTTTATAAAGTTTACAATTGGAGTAAATAGAAATCTTTGATTATAAGGGATAGCAAATGAAGTCCCGATTCTTAAATGGTATCTTGGTTCCAAATCGGATACAAAATGACAAAAATATCCTTACAAACTTAAGAAAACGAATGAAAAAAGGACATTCGGCCTTATACGTGATTTTGCATTTCGATAAGTTTTACCAAATTAGCCATAACTTGGTTTGTTCACCTCCAATTGGAATAAGTTATACCTTCCCGAATTTGTATCTTCGAGTACTATCTAATTATTGTCTATCTATCAAGCGTATATCCTTAAAACCTAAGTTAGAGAGCGAGAAAAAGACATACGGGCGTATAGGCAATGTTTGAAACGATTTTATAAAGTTTACAATTGAAGTAAATAGCTATCTTTGATTATAAGGGATAGCAAATAAGGTCCCGATTCTTAAATGGGGTCTTGGTTCCAAATCGGATACAAAATGCCAAAAATATCCTTAAAAACTTAAGAAAACGGATGAAAAAAGGACATTCGGGCTTATACGTGATTTTGCATTTCGATAAGTTTTACCAAATTAGCCATAACTTGGTTTGTTCACCTCCAATTGGAATAAGTTATACCTTCCCGAATTTGTATCTTCGAGTACTATCTAATTATTGTATATCTATTAACCGTATATCCTTAAAACCTAAGTTAGAGGGCGAGAAAATGCCATACGGGCGTATAGGCGATGTTTGAAACGATTTTATAAAGTTTACAATTGGAGTAAATAGAAATCTTTGATTATAAGGGATAGCAAATGAAGTCCCGATTCTTAAATGGGGTCTTGGTTCCAAATCGGATACAAAATGACAAAAATATCCTTACAAACTTAAGAAAACGGATGAAAAAAGGACATTCGGCCTTATACGTGATTTTGCATTTCGATAAGTTTTACCAAATTAGCCATAAGTTGGTTTGTTCAGCTCCTGTTGATGAAAGTTATATCTTCCCGAATTTGTATCTTCGAGTACTATCTAATTATTGTCTATCTATCTACCGTATATCCTTAAAACCTAAGTTAGAGAGCGAGAAAAAGACATACGGGCGTATAGGCAATGTTTGAAACGATTTTATAAAGTTTACAATTGAAGTAAATAGCTATCTTTGAATTTAAGGGATAGCAAATGAAGTCCCGATTCTTAAATGGGGTCTTGGTTCCAAATCGGATACAAAATGCCAAAAATATCCTTAAAAACTTAAGAAAACGGATGAAAAAAGGACATTCGGGCTTATACGTGATTTTGCATTTCGATAAGTTTTACCAAATTAGCCATAACTTGGTTTGTTCACCTCCAATTGGAATAAGTTATACCTTCCCGAATTTGTATCTTCGAGTACTATCTAATTATTGTATATCTATTAACCGTATATCCTTAAAACCTAAGTTAGAGGGCGAGAAAATGCCATACGGGCGTATAGGCGATGTTTGAAACGATTTTATAAAGTTTACAATTGGAGTAAATAGAAATCTTTGATTATAAGGGATAGCAAATGAAGTCCCGATTCTTAAATGGGGTCTTGGTTCCAAATCGGATACAAAATGACAAAAATATCCTTACAAACTTAAGAAAACGGATGAAAAAAGGACATTCGGCCTTATACGTGATTTTGCATTTCGATAAGTTTTACCAAATTAGCCATAAGTTGGTTTGTTCAGCTCCTATTGATGAAAGTTATATCTTCCCGAATTTGTATCTTCGAGTACTATCTAATTATTGTCTATCTATCTACCGTATATCCTTAAAACCTAAGTTAGAGAGCGAGAAAAAGACATACGGGCGTATAGGCAATGTTTGAAACGATTTTATAAAGTTTACAATTGAAGTAAATAGCTATCTTTGAATTTAAGGGATAGCAAATGAAGTCCCGATTCTTAAATGGGGTCTTGGTTCCAAATCGGATACAAAATGCCAAAAATATCCTTAAAAACTTAAGAAAACGGATGAAAAAAGGACATTCGGGCTTATACGTGATTTTGCATTTCGATAAGTTTTACCAAATTAGCCATAACTTGGTTTGTTCACCTCCAATTGGAATAAGTTATACCTTCCCGAATTTGTATCTTCGAGTACTATCTAATTATTGTATATCTATTAACCGTATATCCTTAAAACCTAAGTTAGAGAGCGAGAAAATGCCATACGGGCGTATAGGCGATGTTTGAAACGATTTTATAAAGTTTACAATTGGAGTAAATAGAAATCTTTGATTATAAGGGATAGCAAATGAAGTCCCGATTCTTAAATGGTATCTTGGTTCCAAATCGGATACAAAATGACAAAAATATCCTTACAAACTTAAGAAAACGAATGAAAAAAGGACATTCGGCCTTATACGTGATTTTGCATTTCGATAAGTTTTACCAAATTAGCCATAACTTGGTTTGTTCACCTCCAATTGGAATAAGTTATACCTTCCCGAATTTGTATCTTCGAGTACTATCTAATTATTGTCTATCTATCTACCGTATATCCTTAAAACCTAAGTTAGAGAGCGAGAAAAAGACATACGGGCGTATAGGCAATGTTTGAAACGATTTTATAAAGTTTACAATTGAAGTAAATAGCTATCTTTGAATTTAAGGGATAGCAAATGAAGTCCCGATTCTTAAATAGGGTCTTGGTTTCAAATCGGATACAAAATGACAAAAATATCCTTACAAACTTAAGAAAACGAATGAAAAAAGAACATTCGGCCTTAAACGTTATTTTGCATTTCGATAAGTTTTACCAAATTAGCCATAACTTGGTTTTTTCACCTCCAATTGGAATAAGTTATACCTTCCCGAATTTGTATCTTCGAGTACTATCTAATTATTGTCTATCTATCAAGCGTATATCCTTAAAACCTAAGTTAGAGAGCGAGAAAATGTCATACGGGCGTATAGGCGATGTTTGAAACGATTTTATAAAGTTTACAATTGGAGTAAATAGAAATCTTTCATTAGAAGGGATAGCAAATGAAGTCCCGATTCTTAAATAGGGTCTTGGTTTCAAATCGGATACAAAATGACAAAAATATCCTTACAAACTTAAGAAAACGAATGAAAAAAGGACATTCGGCCTTATACGTGATTTTGCATTTCGATAAGTTTTACCAAATTAGCCATAACTTGGTTTGTTCACCTCCAATTGGAATAAGTTATACCTTCCCGAATTTGTATCTTCGAGTACTATCTTATTATTGTATATCTATCAACCGTATATCCTTAAAACCTAAGTTAGAGGGCGAGAAAATGCCATACGGGCGTATAGGCGATGTTTGAAACGATTTTATAAAGTTTACATTCGGAGTAAATAGAAATCTTTGATTATAAGGGATAGCAAATGAAGTCCCGATTCTAAAATGGGGTCTTGGTTCCAAATCGGATACAAAATGACAAAAATATCCTTACAAACTTAAGAAAACGAATGAAAAAAGGACATTCGGCCTTATACGTGATTTTGCATTTCGATAAGTTTTACCAAATTAGCCATAACTTGGTTTGTTCACCTCCAATTGGAATAAGTTATACCTTCCCGAATTTGTATCTTCGAGTACTATCTAATTATTGTATATCTATCAACCGTCTATCCTTAAAACCTAAGTTAGAGAGCGGGAAAATGTCATACGGGCGTATAGGCGATGTTTGAAACGATTTTATAAAGTTTACAATTGGAGTAAATAGAAATCTTTCATTAGAAGGGATAGCAAATGAAGTCCCGATTCTTAAATAGGGTCTTGGTTTCAAATCGGATACAAAATGACAAAAATATCCTTACAAACTTAAGAAAACGAATGAAAAAAGAACATTCGGCCTTAAACGTTATTTTGCATTTCGATAAGTTGTACCAAATTAGCCATAACTTGGTTTTTTCACCTCCAATTGGAATAAGTTATACCTTCCCGAATTTGTATCTTCGAGTACTATCTAATTATTGTCTATCTATCAAGCGTATATCCTTAAAACCTAAGTTAGAGAGCGAGAAAATGTCATACGGGCGTATAGGCGATGTTTGAAACGATTTTATAAAGTTTACAATTGGAGTAAATAGAAATCTTTCATTAGAAGGGATAGCAAATGAAGTCCCGATTCTTAAATAGGGTCTTGGTTTCAAATCGGATACAAAATGACAAAAATATCCTTACAAACTTAAGAAAACGAATGAAAAAAGGACATTCGGCCTTATACGTGATTTTGCATTTCGATAAGTTTTACCAAATTAGCCATAACTTGGTTTGTTCACCTCCAATTGGAATAAGTTATACCTTCCCGAATTTGTATCTTCGAGTACTATCTTATTATTGTATATCTATCAACCGTATATCCTTAAAACCTAAGTTAGAGGGCGAGAAAATGCCATACGGGCGTATAGGCGATGTTTGAAACGATTTTATAAAGTTTACATTCGGAGTAAATAGAAATCTTTGATTATAAGGGATAGCAAATGAAGTCCCGATTCTAAAATGGGGTCTTGGTTCCAAATCGGATACAAAATGACAAAAATATCCTTACAAACTTAAGAAAACGAATGAAAAAAGGACATTCGGCCTTATACGTGATTTTGCATTTCGATAAGTTTTACCAAATTAGCCATAACTTGGTTTGTTCACCTCCAATTGGAATAAGTTATACCTTCCCGAATTTGTATCTTCGAGTACTATCTTATTATTGTATATCTATCAACCGTATATCCTTAAAACCTAAGTTAGAGGGCGAGAAAATGCCATACGGGCGTATAGGCGATGTTTGAAACGATTTTATAAAGTTTACATTCGGAGTAAATAGAAATCTTTGATTATAAGGGATAGCAAATGAAGTCCCGATTCTAAAATGGGGTCTTGGTTCCAAATCGGATACAAAATGACAAAAATATCCTTACAAACTTAAGAAAACGAATGAAAAAAGGACATTCGGCCTTATACGTGATTTTGCATTTCGATAAGTTTTACCAAATTAGCCATAACTTGGTTTGTTCACCTCCAATTGGAATAAGTTATACCTTCCCGAATTTGTATCTTCGAGTACTATCTTATTATTGTATATCTATCAACCGTATATCCTAAAAACCTAAGTTAGAGGGCGAGAAAATGCCATACGGGCGTATAGGCGATGTTTGAAACGATTTTATAAAGTTTACAATTGAAGTAAATAGAAATCTTTGATTATAAGGGATAGCAAATGAAGTCCCGATTCTTAAATAGGGTCTTGGTTTCAAATCGGATACAAAATGACAAAAATATCCTTACAAACTTAAGAAAACGAATGAAAAAAGAACATTCGGCCTTAAACGTTATTTTGCATTTCGATAAGTTTTACCAAATTAGCCATAACTTGGTTTTTTCACCTCCAATTGGAATAAGTTATACCTTCCCGAATTTGTATCTTCGAGTACTATCTAATTATTGTCTATCTATCAAGCGTATATCCTTAAAACCTAAGTTAGAGAGCGAGAAAATGCCATACGGGCGTATAGGCGATGTTTGAAACGATTTTATAAAGTTTACATTCGGAGTAAATAGAAATCTTTGATTAAAAGGGATAGCAAATGAAGTCCCGATTCTAAAATGGGGTCTTGGTTCCAAATCGGATACAAAATGACAAAAATATCCTTACAAACTTAAGAAAACGAATGAAAAAATGACATTCGGCCTTATACGTGATTTTGCATTTCGATAAGTTTTACCAAATTAGCCATAACTTGGTTTGTTCACCTCCAATTGGAATAAGTTATACCTTCCCGAATTTGTATCTTCGAGTACTATCTAATTATTGTCTATCTATCAAGCGTATATCCTTAAAACCTAAGTTAGAGAGCGAGAAAATGTCATACGGGCGTATAGGCGATGTTTGAAACGATTTTATAAAGTTTACAATTGGAGTAAATAGAAATCTTTCATTAGAAGGGATAGCAAATGAAGTCCCGATTCTTAAATAGGGTCTTGGTTTCAAATCGGATACAAAATGACAAAAATATCCTTACAAAATTAAGAAAACGAATGAAAAAAGGACATTCGGCCTTATACGTGATTTTGCATTTCGATAAGTTTTACCAAATTAGCCATAACTTGGTTTGTTCACCTCCAATTGGAATAAGTTATACCTTCCCGAATTTGTATCTTCGAGTACTATCTTATTATTGTATATCTATCAACCGTATATCCTTAAAACCTAAGTTAGAGGGCGAGAAAATGCCATACGGGCGTATAGGCGATGTTTGAAACGATTTTATAAAGTTTACATTCGGAGTAAATAGAAATCTTTGATTATAAGGGATAGCAAATGAAGTCCCGATTCTAAAATGGGGTCTTGGTTCCAAATCGGATACAAAATGACAAAAATATCCTTACAAACTTAAGAAAACGAATGAAAAAAGGACATTCGGCCTTATACGTGATTTTGCATTTCGATAAGTTTTACCAAATTAGCCATAACTTGGTTTGTTCACCTCCAATTGGAATAAGTTATACCTTCCCGAATTTGTATCTTCGAGTACTATCTAATTATTGTCTATCTATCAAGCGTATATCCTTAAAACCTAAGTTAGAGAGCGAGAAAATGTCATACGGGCGTATAGGCGATGTTTGAAACGATTTTATAAAGTTTACAATTGGAGTAAATAGAAATCTTTCATTAGAAGGGATAGCAAATGAAGTCCCGATTCTTAAATAGGGTCTTGGTTTCAAATCGGATACAAAATGACAAAAATATCCTTACAAACTTAAGAAAACGAATGAAAAAAGGACATTCGGCCTTATACGTGATTTTGCATTTCGATAAGTTTTACCAAATTAGCCATAACTTGGTTTGTTCACCTCCAATTGGAATAAGTTATACCTTCCCGAATTTGTATCTTCGAGTACTATCTTATTATTGTATATCTATCAACCGTATATCCTTAAAACCTAAGTTAGAGGGCGAGAAAATGCCATACGGGCGTATAGGCGATGTTTGAAACGATTTTATAAAGTTTACATTCGGAGTAAATAGAAATCTTTGATTATAAGGGATAGCAAATGAAGTCCCGATTCTAAAATGGGGTCTTGGTTCCAAATCGGATACAAAATGACAAAAATATCCTTACAAACTTAAGAAAACGAATGAAAAAAGGACATTCGGCCTTATACGTGATTTTGCATTTCGATAAGTTTTACCAAATTAGCCATAACTTGGTTTGTTCACCTCCAATTGGAATAAGTTATACCTTCCCGAATTTGTATCTTCGAGTACTATCTTATTATTGTATATCTATCAACCGTATATCCTTAAAACCTAAGTTAGAGGGCGAGAAAATGCCATACGGGCGTATAGGCGATGTTTGAAACGATTTTATAAAGTTTACAATTGGAGTAAATAGAAATCTTTGATTATAAGGGATAGCAAATGAAGTCCCGATTCCTAAATGGTATCTTGGTTCCAAATCGGATACAAAATGACAAAAATATCCTTACAAACTTAAGAAAACGAATGAAAAAAGGACATTCGGCCTTATACGTGATTTTGCATTTCGATAAGTTTTACCAAATTAGCCATAACTTGGTTTGTTCACCTCCAATTGGAATAAGTTATACCTTCCCGAATTTGTATCTTCGAGTACTATCTTATTATTGTATATCTATCAACCGTATATCCTTAAAACCTAAGTTAGAGGGCGAGAAAATGCCATACGGGCGTATAGGCGATGTTTGAAACGATTTTATAAAGTTTACATTCGGAGTAAATAGAAATCTTTGATTATAAGGGATAGCAAATGAAGTCCCGATTCTAAAATGGGGTCTTGGTTCCAAATCGGATACAAAATGACAAAAATATCCTTACAAACTTAAGAAAACGAATGAAAAAAGGACATTCGGCCTTATACGTGATTTTGCATTTCGATAAGTTTTACCAAATTAGCCATAACTTGGTTTGTTCACCTCCAATTGGAATAAGTTATACCTTCCCGAATTTGTATCTTCGAGTACTATCTTATTATTGTATATCTATCAACCGTATATCCTAAAAACCTAAGTTAGAGGGCGAGAAAATGCCATACGGGCGTATAGGCGATGTTTGAAACGATTTTATAAAGTTTACAATTGAAGTAAATAGAAATCTTTGATTATAAGGGATAGCAAATGAAGTCCCGATTCTTAAATAGGGTCTTGGTTTCAAATCGGATACAAAATGACAAAAATATCCTTACAAACTTAAGAAAACGAATGAAAAAAGAACATTCGGCCTTAAACGTTATTTTGCATTTCGATAAGTTTTACCAAATTAGCCATAACTTGGTTTTTTCACCTCCAATTGGAATAAGTTATACCTTCCCGAATTTGTATCTTCGAGTACTATCTAATTATTGTCTATCTATCAAGCGTATATCCTTAAAACCTAAGTTAGAGAGCGAGAAAATGCCATACGGGCGTATAGGCGATGTTTGAAACGATTTTATAAAGTTTACATTCGGAGTAAATAGAAATCTTTGATTAAAAGGGATAGCAAATGAAGTCCCGTTTCTAAAATGGGGTCTTGGTTCCAAATCGGATACAAAATGACAAAAATATCCTTACAAACTTAAGAAAACGAATGAAAAAATGACATTCGGCCTTATACGTGATTTTGCATTTCGATAAGTTTTACCAAATTAGCCATAACTTGGTTTGTTCACCTCCAATTGGAATAAGTTATACCTTCCCGAATTTGTATCTTCGAGTACTATCTTATTATTGTATATCTATCAACCGTATATCCTTAAAACCTAAGTTAGAGGGCGAGAAAATGCCATACGGGCGTATAGGCGATGTTTGAAACGATTTTATAAAGTTTACAATTGGAGTAAATAGAAATCTTTGATTATAAGGGATAGCAAATGAAGTCCCGATTCTTAAATGGGGTCTTGGTTCCAAATCGGATACAAAATGACAAAAATATCCTTACAAACTTAAGAAAACGGATGAAAAAAGGACATTCGGCCTTATACGTGATTTTGCATTTCGATAAGTTTTACCAAATTAGCCATAAGTTGGTTTGTTCAGCTCCTATTGATGAAAGTTATATCTTCCCGAATTTGTATCTTCGAGTACTATCTAATTATTGTCTATCTATCTACCGTATATCCTTAAAACCTAAGTTAGAGAGCGAGAAAAAGACATACGGGCGTATAGGCAATGTTTGAAACGATTTTATAAAGTTTACAATTGAAGTAAATAGCTATCTTTGAATTTAAGGGATAGCAAATGAAGTCCCGATTCTTAAATGGTATCTTGGTTCCAAATCGGATACAAAATGACAAAAATATCCTTACAAACTTAAGAAAACGAATGAAAAAAGGACATTCGGCCTTATACGTGATTTTGCATTTCGATAAGTTTTACCAAATTAGCCATAACTTGGTTTGTTCACCTCCAATTGGAATAAGTTATACCTTCCCGAATTTGTATCTTCGAGTACTATCTAATTATTGTATATCTATCAACCGTATATCCTTAAAACCTAAGTTAGAGAGCGAGAAAATGTCATACGGGCGTATAGGCGATGTTTGAAACGATTTTATAAAGTTTACAATTGGAGTAAATAGAAATCTTTCATTAGAAGGGATAGCAAATGAAGTCCCGATTCTTAAATAGGGTCTTGGTTTCAAATCGGATACAAAATGACAAAAATATCCTTACAAACTTAAGAAAACGAATGAAAAAAGGACATTCGGCCTTATACGTGATTTTGCATTTCGATAAGTTTTACCAAATTAGCCATAACTTGGTTTGTTCACCTCCAATTGGAATAAGTTATACCTTCCCGAATTTGTATCTTCGAGTACTATCTTATTATTGTATATCTATCAACCGTATATCCTTAAAACCTAAGTTAGAGGGCGAGAAAATGCCATACGGGCGTATAGGCGATGTTTGAAACGATTTTATAAAGTTTACATTCGGAGTAAATAGAAATCTTTGATTATAAGGGATAGCAAATGAAGTCCCGATTCCAAAATGGGGTCTTTGTTCCAAATCGGATACAAAATGACAAAAATATCCTTACAAACTTAAGAAAACGAATGAAAAAAGGACATTCGGCCTTATACGTGATTTTGCATTTCGATAAGTTTTACCAAATTAGCCATAACTTGGTTTGTTCACCTCCAATTGGAATAAGTTATACCTTCCCGAATTTGTATCTTCGAGTACTATCTTATTATTGTATATCTATCAACCGTATATCCTTAAAACCTAAGTTAGAGGGCGAGAAAATGCCATACGGGCGTATAGGCGATGTTTGAAACGATTTTATAAAGTTTACAATTGGAGTAAATAGAAATCTTTGATTATAAGGGATAGCAAATGAAGTCCCGATTCCTAAATGGTATCTTGGTTCCAAATCGGATACAAAATGACAAAAATATCCTTACAAACTTAAGAAAACGAATGAAAAAAGGACATTCGGCCTTATACGTGATTTTGCATTTCGATAAGTTTTACCAAATTAGCCATAACTTGGTTTGTTCACCTCCAATTGGAATAAGTTATACCTTCCCGAATTTGTATCTTCGAGTACTATCTTATTATTGTATATCTATCAACCGTATATCCTTAAAACCTAAGTTAGAGGGCGAGAAAATGCCATACGGGCGTATAGGCGATGTTTGAAACGATTTTATAAAGTTTACATTCGGAGTAAATAGAAATCTTTGATTATAAGGGATAGCAAATGAAGTCCCGATTCTAAAATGGGGTCTTGGTTCCAAATCGGATACAAAATGACAAAAATATCCTTACAAACTTAAGAAAACGAATGAAAAAAGGACATTCGGCCTTATACGTGATTTTGCATTTCGATAAGTTTTACCAAATTAGCCATAACTTGGTTTGTTCACCTCCAATTGGAATAAGTTATACCTTCCCGAATTTGTATCTTCGAGTACTATCTTATTATTGTATATCTATCAACCGTATATCCTTAAAACCTAAGTTAGAGGGCGAGAAAATGCCATACGGGCGTATAGGCGATGTTTGAAACGATTTTATAAAGTTTACATTCGGAGTAAATAGAAATCTTTGATTATAAGGGATAGCAAATGAAGTCCCGATTCTAAAATGGGGTCTTGGTTCCAAATCGGATACAAAATGACAAAAATATCCTTACAAACTTAAGAAAACGAATGAAAAAAGGACATTCGGCCTTATACGTGATTTTGCATTTCGATAAGTTTTACCAAATTAGCCATAACTTGGTTTGTTCACCTCCAATTGGAATAAGTTATACCTTCCCGAATTTGTATCTTCGAGTACTATCTTATTATTGTATATCTATCAACCGTATATCCTTAAAACCTAAGTTAGAGGGCGAGAAAATGCCATACGGGCGTATAGGCGATGTTTGAAACGATTTTATAAAGTTTACAATTGGAGTAAATAGAAATCTTTGATTATAAGGGATAGCAAATGAAGTCCCGATTCCTAAATGGTATCTTGGTTCCAAATCGGATACAAAATGACAAAAATATCCTTACAAACTTAAGAAAACGAATGAAAAAAGGACATTCGGCCTTAAACGTTATTTTGCATTTCGATAAGTTTTACCAAATTAGCCATAACTTGGTTTTTTCACCTCCAATTGGAATAAGTTATACCTTCCCGAATTTGTATCTTCGAGTACTATCTAATTATTGTATATCTATCAACCGTATATCCTTAAAACCTAAGTTAGAGAGCGAGAAAATGCCATACGGGCGTATAGGCGATGTTTGAAACGATTTTATAAAGTTTACAATTGGAGTAAATAGAAATCTTTGATTATAAGGGATAGCAAATGAAGTCCCGATTCTTAAATGGTATCTTGGTTCCAAATCGGATACAAAATGACAAAAATATCCTTACAAACTTAAGAAAACGAATGAAAAAAGGACATTCGGCCTTATACGTGATTTTGCATTTCGATAAGTTTTACCAAATTAGCCATAACTTGGTTTGTTCACCTCCAATTGGAATAAGTTATACCTTCCCGAATTTGTATCTTCGAGTACTATCTAATTATTGTATATCTATCAACCGTATATCCTTAAAACCTAAGTTAGAGAGCGAGAAAATGTCATACGGGCGTATAGGCGATGTTTGAAACGATTTTATAAAGTTTACAATTGGAGTAAATAGAAATCTTTGATTATAAGGGATAGCAAATGAAGTCCCGATTCTTAAATAGGGTCTTGGTTTCAAATCGGATACAAAATGACAAAAATATCCTTACAAACTTAAGAAAACGAATGAAAAAAGAACATTCGGCCTTAAACGTTATTTTGCATTTCGATAAGTTTTACCAAATTAGCCATAACTTGGTTTTTTCACCTCCAATTGGAATAAGTTATACCTTCCCGAATTTGTATCTTCGAGTACTATCTAATTATTGTCTATCTATCAAGCGTATATCCTTAAAACCTAAGTTAGAGAGCGAGAAAATGTCATACGGGCGTATAGGCGATGTTTGAAACGATTTTATAAAGTTTACAATTGGAGTAAATAGAAATCTTTCATTAGAAGGGATAGCAAATGAAGTCCCGATTCTTAAATAGGGTCTTGGTTTCAAATCGGATACAAAATGACAAAAATATCCTTACAAAATTAAGAAAACGAATGAAAAAAGGACATTCGGCCTTATACGTGATTTTGCATTTCGATAAGTTTTACCAAATTAGCCATAACTTGGTTTGTTCACCTCCAATTGGAATAAGTTATACCTTCCCGAATTTGTATCTTCGAGTACTATCTTATTATTGTATATCTATCAACCGTATATCCTTAAAACCTAAGTTAGCGGGCGAGAAAATGCCATACGGGCGTATAGGCGATGTTTGAAACGATTTTATAAAGTTTACATTCGGAGTAAATAGAAATCTTTGATTATAAGGGATAGCAAATGAAGTCCCGATTCTAAAATGGGGTCTTGGTTCCAAATCGGATACAAAATGACAAAAATATCCTTACAAACTTAAGAAAACGAATGAAAAAAGGACATTCGGCCTTATACGTGATTTTGCATTTCGATAAGTTTTACCAAATTAGCCATAACTTGGTTTGTTCACCTCCAATTGGAATAAGTTATACCTTCCCGAATTTGTATCTTCGAGTACTATCTTATTATTGTATATCTATCAACCGTATATCCTTAAAACCTAAGTTAGAGGGCGAGAAAATGCCATACGGGCGTATAGGCGATGTTTGAAACGATTTTATAAAGTTTACAATTGGAGTAAATAGAAATCTTTGATTACAAGGGATAGCAAATGAAGTCCCGATTCCTAAATGGTATCTTGGTTCCAAATCGGATACAAAATGACAAAAATATCCTTACAAACTTAAGAAAACGAATGAAAAAAGGACATTCGGCCTTAAACGTTATTTTGCATTTCGATAAGTTTTACCAAATTAGCCATAACTTGGTTTTTTCACCTCCAATTGGAATAAGTTATACCTTCCCGAATTTGTATCTTCGAGTACTATCTAATTATTGTATATCTATCAACCGTATATCCTTAAAACCTAAGTTAGAGAGCGAGAAAATGCCATACGGGCGTATAGGCGATGTTTGAAACGATTTTATAAAGTTTACAATTGGAGTAAATAGAAATCTTTGATTAGAAGGGATAGCAAATGAAGTCCCGATTCTAAAATGGGGTCTTGGTTCCAAATCGGATACAAAATGACAAAAATATCCTTACAAACTTAAGAAAACGAATGAAAAAAGGACATTCGGCCTTATACGTGATTTTGCATTTCGATAAGTTTTACCAAATTAGCCATAACTTGGTTTGTTCACCTCCAATTGGAATAAGTTATACCTTCCCGAATTTGTATCTTCGAGTACTATCTTATTATTGTATATCTATCAACCGTATATCCTTAAAACCTAAGTTAGAGGGCGAGAAAATGCCATACGGGCGTATAGGCGATGTTTGAAACGATTTTATAAAGTTTACATTCGGAGTAAATAGAAATCTTTGATTATAAGGGATAGCAAATGAAGTCCCGATTCTAAAATGGGGTCTTGGTTCCAAATCGGATACAAAATGACAAAAATATCCTTACAAACTTAAGAAAACGAATGAAAAAAGGACATTCGGCCTTATACGTGATTTTGCATTTCGATAAGTTTTACCAAATTAGCCATAACTTGGTTTGTTCACCTCCAATTGGAATAAGTTATACCTTCCCGAATTTGTATCTTCGAGTACTATCTTATTATTGTATATCTATCAACCGTATATCCTTAAAACCTAAGTTAGAGAGCGAGAAAATGCCATACGGGCGTATAGGCGATGTTTGAAACGATTTTATAAAGTTTACAATTGGAGTAAATAGAAATCTTTGATTAGAAGGGATAGCAAATGAAGTCCCGATTCTTAAATAGGGTCTTGGTTTCAAATCGGATACAAAATGACAAAAATATCCTTACAAACTTAAGAAAACGAATGAAAAAAGAACATTCGGCCTTAAACGTTATTTTGCATTTCGATAAGTTTTACCAAATTAGCCATAACTTGGTTTGTTCACCTCCAATTGGAATAAGTTATACCTTCCCGAATTTGTATCTTCGAGTACTATCTTATTATTGTATATCTATCAACCGTATATCCTTAAAACCTAAGTTAGAGGGCGAGAAAATGCCATACGGGCGTATAGGCGATGTTTGAAACGATTTTATAAAGTTTACATTCGGAGTAAATAGAAATCTTTGATTATAAGGGATAGCAAATGAAGTCCCGATTCTAAAATGGGGTCTTGGTTCCAAATCGGATACAAAATGACAAAAATATCCTTACAAACTTAAGAAAACGAATGAAAAAAGGACATTCGGCCTTATACGTGATTTTGCATTTCGATAAGTTTTACCAAATTAGCCATAACTTGGTTTGTTCACCTCCAATTGGAATAAGTTATACCTTCCCGAATTTGTATCTTCGAGTACTATCTTATTATTGTATATCTATCAACCGTATATCCTTAAAACCTAAGTTAGAGGGCGAGAAAATGCCATACGGGCGTATAGGCGATGTTTGAAACGATTTTATAAAGTTTACAATTGGAGTAAATAGAAATCTTTGATTACAAGGGATAGCAAATGAAGTCCCGATTCCTAAATGGTATCTTGGTTCCAAATCGGATACAAAATGACAAAAATATCCTTACAAACTTAAGAAAACGAATGAAAAAAGGACATTCGGCCTTAAACGTTATTTTGCATTTCGATAAGTTTTACCAAATTAGCCATAACTTGGTTTTTTCACCTCCAATTGGAATAAGTTATACCTTCCCGAATTTGTATCTTCGAGTACTATCTAATTATTGTATATCTATCAACCGTATATCCTTAAAACCTAAGTTAGAGAGCGAGAAAATGCCATACGGGCGTATAGGCGATGTTTGAAACGATTTTATAAAGTTTACAATTGGAGTAAATAGAAATCTTTGATTAGAAGGGATAGCAAATGAAGTCCCGATTCTAAAATGGGGTCTTGGTTCCAAATCGGATACAAAATGACAAAAATATCCTTACAAACTTAAGAAAACGAATGAAAAAAGGACATTCGGCCTTATACGTGATTTTGCATTTCGATAAGTTTTACCAAATTAGCCATAACTTGGTTTGTTCACCTCCAATTGGAATAAGTTATACCTTCCCGAATTTGTATCTTCGAGTACTATCTTATTATTGTATATCTATCAACCGTATATCCTTAAAACCTAAGTTAGAGGGCGAGAAAATGCCATACGGGCGTATAGGCGATGTTTGAAACGATTTTATAAAGTTTACATTCGGAGTAAATAGAAATCTTTGATTATAAGGGATAGCAAATGAAGTCCCGATTCTAAAATGGGGTCTTGGTTCCAAATCGGATACAAAATGACAAAAATATCCTTACAAACTTAAGAAAACGAATGAAAAAAGGACATTCGGCCTTATACGTGATTTTGCATTTCGATAAGTTTTACCAAATTAGCCATAACTTGGTTTGTTCACCTCCAATTGGAATAAGTTATACCTTCCCGAATTTGTATCTTCGAGTACTATCTTATTATTGTATATCTATCAACCGTATATCCTTAAAACCTAAGTTAGAGAGCGAGAAAATGCCATACGGGCGTATAGGCGATGTTTGAAACGATTTTATAAAGTTTACAATTGGAGTAAATAGAAATCTTTGATTAGAAGGGATAGCAAATGAAGTCCCGATTCTTAAATAGGGTCTTGGTTTCAAATCGGATACAAAATGACAAAAATATCCTTACAAACTTAAGAAAACGAATGAAAAAAGAACATTCGGCCTTAAACGTTATTTTGCATTTCGATAAGTTTTACCAAATTAGCCATAACTTGGTTTTTTCACCTCCAATTGGAATAAGTTATACTTTCCCGAATTTGTATCTTCGAGTACTATCTTATTATTGTATATCTATCAACCGTATATCCTTAAAACCTAAGTTAGAGGGCGAGAAAATGCCATACGGGCGTATAGGCGATGTTTGAAACGATTTTATAAAGTTTACATTCGGAGTAAATAGAAATCTTTGATTATAAGGGATAGCAAATGAAGTCCCGATTCTAAAATGCGGTCTTGGTTCCAAATCGGATACAAAATGACAAAAATATCCTTACAAACTTAAGAAAACGAATGAAAAAAGGACATTCGGCCTTATACGTGATTTTGCATTTCGATAAGTTTTACCAAATTAGCCATAACTTGGTTTGTTCACCTCCAATTGGAATAAGTTATACCTTCCCGAATTTGTATCTTCGAGTACTATCTTATTATTGTATATCTATCAACCGTATATCCTTAAAACCTAAGTTAGAGAGCGAGAAAATGCCATACGGGCGTATAGGCGATGTTTGAAACGATTTTATAAAGTTTACAATTGGAGTAAATAGAAATCTTTGATTAGAAGGGATAGCAAATGAAGTCCCGATTCTTAAATAGGGTCTTGGTTTCAAATCGGATACAAAATGACAAAAATATCCTTACAAACTTAAGAAAACGAATGAAAAAAGGACATTCGGCCTTATACGTGATTTTGCATTTCGATAAGTTTTACCAAATTAGCCATAACTTGGTTTGTTCACCTCCAATTGGAATAAGTTATACCTTCCCGAATTTGTATCTTCGAGTACTATCTTATTATTGTATATCTAACAACCGTATATCCTTAAAACCTAAGTTAGAGGGCGAGAAAATGCCATACGGGCGTATAGGCGATGTTTGAAACGATTTTATAAAGTTTACAATTGGAGTAAATAGAAATCTTTGATTAGAAGGGATAGCAAATGAAGTCCCGATTCTTAAATAGGGTCTTGGTTTCAAATCGGATACAAAATGACAAAAATATCCTTACAAACTTAAGAAAACGAATGAAAAAAGAACATTCGGCCTTAAACGTTATTTTGCATTTCGATAAGTTTTACCAAATTAGCCATAACTTGGTTTTTTCACCTCCAATTGGAATAAGTTATACCTTCCCGAATTTGTATCTTCGAGTACTATCTTATTATTGTATATCTATCAACCGTATATCCTTAAAACCTAAGTTAGAGGGCGAGAAAATGCCATACGGGCGTATAGGCGATGTTTGAAACGATTTTATAAAGTTTACAATTGGAGTAAATAGAAATCTTTGATTACAAGGGATAGCAAATGAAGTCCCGATTCCTAAATGGTATCTTGGTTCCAAATCGGATACAAAATGACAAAAATATCCTTACAAACTTAAGAAAACGAATGAAAAAAGGACATTCGGCCTTAAACGTTATTTTGCATTTCGATAAGTTTTACCAAATTAGCCATAACTTGGTTTTTTCACCTCCAATTGGAATAAGTTATACCTTCCCGAATTTGTATCTTCGAGTACTATCTAATTATTGTATATCTATCAACCGTATATCCTTAAAACCTAAGTTAGAGAGCGAGAAAATGCCATACGGGCGTATAGGCGATGTTTGAAACGATTTTATAAAGTTTACAATTGGAGTAAATAGAAATCTTTGATTAGAAGGGATAGCAAATGAAGTCCCGATTCTAAAATGGGGTCTTGGTTCCAAATCGGATACAAAATGACAAAAATATCCTTACAAACTTAAGAAAACGAATGAAAAAAGGACATTCGGCCTTATACGTGATTTTGCATTTCGATAAGTTTTACCAAATTAGCCATAACTTGGTTTGTTCACCTCCAATTGGAATAAGTTATACCTTCCCGAATTTGTATCTTCGAGTACTATCTTATTATTGTATATCTATCAACCGTATATCCTTAAAACCTAAGTTAGAGGGCGAGAAAATGCCATACGGGCGTATAGGCGATGTTTGAAACGATTTTATAAAGTTTACATTCGGAGTAAATAGAAATCTTTGATTATAAGGGATAGCAAATGAAGTCCCGATTCTAAAATGGGGTCTTGGTTCCAAATCGGATACAAAATGACAAAAATATCCTTACAAACTTAAGAAAACGAATGAAAAAAGGACATTCGGCCTTATACGTGATTTTGCATTTCGATAAGTTTTACCAAATTAGCCATAACTTGGTTTGTTCACCTCCAATTGGAATAAGTTATACCTTCCCGAATTTGTATCTTCGAGTACTATCTTATTATTGTATATCTATCAACCGTATATCCTTAAAACCTAAGTTAGAGAGCGAGAAAATGCCATACGGGCGTATAGGCGATGTTTGAAACGATTTTATAAAGTTTACAATTGGAGTAAATAGAAATCTTTGATTAGAAGGGATAGCAAATGAAGTCCCGATTCTTAAATAGGGTCTTGGTTTCAAATCGGATACAAAATGACAAAAATATCCTTACAAACTTAAGAAAACGAATGAAAAAAGAACATTCGGCCTTAAACGTTATTTTGCATTTCGATAAGTTTTACCAAATTAGCCATAACTTGGTTTTTTCACCTCCAATTGGAATAAGTTATACTTTCCCGAATTTGTATCTTCGAGTACTATCTTATTATTGTATATCTATCAACCGTATATCCTTAAAACCTAAGTTAGAGGGCGAGAAAATGCCATACGGGCGTATAGGCGATGTTTGAAACGATTTTATAAAGTTTACATTCGGAGTAAATAGAAATCTTTGATTATAAGGGATAGCAAATGAAGTCCCGATTCTAAAATGCGGTCTTGGTTCCAAATCGGATACAAAATGACAAAAATATCCTTACAAACTTAAGAAAACGAATGAAAAAAGGACATTCGGCCTTATACGTGATTTTGCATTTCGATAAGTTTTACCAAATTAGCCATAACTTGGTTTGTTCACCTCCAATTGGAATAAGTTATACCTTCCCGAATTTGTATCTTCGAGTACTATCTTATTATTGTATATCTATCAACCGTATATCCTTAAAACCTAAGTTAGAGAGCGAGAAAATGCCATACGGGCGTATAGGCGATGTTTGAAACGATTTTATAAAGTTTACAATTGGAGTAAATAGAAATCTTTGATTAGAAGGGATAGCAAATGAAGTCCCGATTCTTAAATAGGGTCTTGGTTTCAAATCGGATACAAAATGACAAAAATATCCTTACAAACTTAAGAAAACGAATGAAAAAAGGACATTCGGCCTTATACGTGATTTTGCATTTCGATAAGTTTTACCAAATTAGCCATAACTTGGTTTGTTCACCTCCAATTGGAATAAGTTATACCTTCCCGAATTTGTATCTTCGAGTACTATCTTATTATTGTATATCTAACAACCGTATATCCTTAAAACCTAAGTTAGAGGGCGAGAAAATGCCATACGGGCGTATAGGCGATGTTTGAAACGATTTTATAAAGTTTACAATTGGAGTAAATAGAAATCTTTGATTAGAAGGGATAGCAAATGAAGTCCCGATTCTTAAATAGGGTCTTGGTTTCAAATCGGATACAAAATGACAAAAATATCCTTACAAACTTAAGAAAACGAATGAAAAAAGAACATTCGGCCTTAAACGTTATTTTGCATTTCGATAAGTTTTACCAAATTAGCCATAACTTGGTTTTTTCACCTCCAATTGGAATAAGTTATACCTTCCCGAATTTGTATCTTCGAGTACTATCTAATTATTGTCTATCTATCAAGCGTATATCCTTAAAACCTAAGTTAGAGAGCGAGAAAATGCCATACGGGCGTATAGGCGATGTTTGAAACGATTTTATAAAGTTTACATTCGGAGTAAATAGAAATCTTTGATTATAAGGGATAGCAAATGAAGTCCCGATTCTAAAATGGGGTCTTGGTTCCAAATCGGATACAAAATGACAAAAATATCCTTACAAACTTAAGAAAACGAATGAAAAAAGAACATTCGGCCTTAAACGTTATTTTGCATTTCGATAAGTTTTACCAAATTAGCCATAACTTGGTTTTTTCACCTCCAATTGGAATAAGTTATACCTTCCCGAATTTGTATCTTCGAGTACTATCTTATTATTGTATATCTATCAACCGTATATCCTTAAAACCTAAGTTAGAGAGCGAGAAAATGCCATACGGGCGTATAGGCGATGTTTGAAACGATTTTATAAAGTTTACAATTGGAGTAAATAGAAATCTTTGATTAGAAGGGATAGCAAATGAAGTCCCGATTCTTAAATAGGGTCTTGGTTTCAAATCGGATACAAAATGACAAAAATATCCTTACAAACTTAAGAAAACGAATGAAAAAAGGACATTCGGCCTTATACGTGATTTTGCATTTCGATAAGTTTTACCAAATTAGCCATAACTTGGTTTGTTCACCTCCAATTGGAATAAGTTATACCTTCCCGAATTTGTATCTTCGAGTACTATCTTATTATTATATATCTAACAACCGTATATCCTTAAAACCTAAGTTAGAGGGCGAGAAAATGCCATACGGGCGTATAGGCGATGTTTGAAACGATTTTATAAAGTTTACAATTGGAGTAAATAGAAATCTTTGATTAGAAGGGATAGCAAATGAAGTCCCGATTCTTAAATAGGGTCTTGGTTTCAAATCGGATACAAAATGACAAAAATATCCTTACAAACTTAAGAAAACGAATGAAAAAAGAACATTCGGCCTTAAACGTTATTTTGCATTTCGATAAGTTTTACCAAATTAGCCATAACTTGGTTTTTTCACCTCCAATTGGAATAAGTTATACCTTCCCGAATTTGTATCTTCGAGTACTATCTAATTATTGTCTATCTATCAAGCGTATATCCTTAAAACCTAAGTTAGAGAGCGAGAAAATGCCATACGGGCGTATAGGCGATGTTTGAAACGATTTTATAAAGTTTACATTCGGAGTAAATAGAAATCTTTGATTATAAGGGATAGCAAATGAAGTCCCGATTCTAAAATGGGGTCTTGGTTCCAAATCGGATACAAAATGACAAAAATATCCTTACAAACTTAAGAAAACGAATGAAAAAAGAACATTCGGCCTTAAACGTTATTTTGCATTTCGATAAGTTTTACCAAATTAGCCATAACTTGGTTTTTTCACCTCCAATTGGAATAAGTTATACTTTCCCGAATTTGTATCTTCGAGTACTATCTAATTATTGTCTATCTATCAAGCGTATATCCTTAAAACCTAAGTTAGAGAGCGAGAAAAGGACATACGGGCGTATAGGCGATGTTTGAAACGATTTTATAAAGTTTAAACTTTGATTAAATAGAAATCTTTGATTATAAGGGATAGCAAATGAAGTCCCGATTCTTAAATGGGGTCTTGGTTCCAAATCGGATACAAAATGACAAAAATATCCTTACAAACTTAAGAAAACGAATGAAAAAAGGACATTCGGCCTTATACGTGATTTTGCATTTCGATAAGTTTTACCAAATTAGCCATAACTTGGTTTGTTCACCTCCAATTGGAATAAGTTATACCTTCCCGAATTTGTATCTTCGAGTACTATCTTATTATTGTATATCTAACAACCGTATATCCTTAAAACCTAAGTTAGAGGGCGAGAAAATGCCATACGGGCGTATAGGCGATGTTTGAAACGATTTTATAAAGTTTACAATTGGAGTAAATAGAAATCTTTGATTAGAAGGGATAGCAAATGAAGTCCCGATTCTTAAATAGGGTCTTGGTTTCAAATCGGATACAAAATGACAAAAATATCCTTACAAACTTAAGAAAACGAATGAAAAAAGAACATTCGGCCTTAAACGTTATTTTGCATTTCGATAAGTTTTACCAAATTAGCCATAACTTGGTTTTTTCACCTCCAATTGGAATAAGTTATACCTTCCCGAATTTGTATCTTCGAGTACTATCTAATTATTGTCTATCTATCAAGCGTATATCCTTAAAACCTAAGTTAGAGAGCGAGAAAATGCCATACGGGCGTATAGGCGATGTTTGAAACGATTTTATAAAGTTTACATTCGGAGTAAATAGAAATCTTTGATTATAAGGGATAGCAAATGAAGTCCCGATTCTAAAATGGGGTCTTGGTTCCAAATCGGATACAAAATGACAAAAATATCCTTACAAACTTAAGAAAACGAATGAAAAAAGAACATTCGGCCTTAAACGTTATTTTGCATTTCGATAAGTTTTACCAAATTAGCCATAACTTGGTTTTTTCACCTCCAATTGGAATAAGTTATACTTTCCCGAATTTGTATCTTCGAGTACTATCTAATTATTGTCTATCTATCAAGCGTATATCCTTAAAACCTAAGTTAGAGAGCGAGAAAAGGACATACGGGCGTATAGGCGATGTTTGAAACGATTTTATAAAGTTTAAACTTTGATTAAATAGAAATCTTTGATTATAAGGGATAGCAAATGAAGTCCCGATTCTTAAATGGGGTCTTGGTTCCAAATCGGATACAAAATGACAAAAATATCCTTACAAACTTAAGAAAACGAATGAAAAAAGGACATTCGGCCTTATACGTGATTTTGCATTTCGATAAGTTTTACCAAATTAGCCATAACTTGGTTTGTTCACCTCCAATTGGAATAAGTTATACCTTCCCGAATTTGTATCTTCGAGTACTATCTTATTATTGTATATCTATCAACCGTATATCCTTAAAACCTAAGTTAGAGGGCGAGAAAATGCCATACGGGCGTATAGGCGATGTTTGAAACGATTTTATAAAGTTTACAATTGGAGTAAATAGAAATCTTTGATTATAAGGGATAGCAAATGAAGTCCCGATTCTTAAATGGTATCTTGGTGCAAAATCTGATACAAAATGGCAAAAATATCCATAAAAATTCAAGAAAACGGATAAGAAAATGTGTTTTTGACAATTGTGCCTTTCCCATGTTTTTAAAATCTAAAATTTCCCTTTTTAGAACAGTTTTTTTCGAATAGCAGAGCTAATTCGCAACCGATTTTGAAACGAAATGCCGATTTTTAATCAGCGCTTCAGTCTCCTTTAACTTGCATTCAAAGATCCAAAAAATCAAACAAAAAAAATTTGGTCGATTTTTGAAAAAAATGATGATGGTACCCCTTTCAAAATTTTGAAAAATCGGCCAAATTTTTTTTGTTAAGTTTCTCGGATTCTTTGATGCAGATCGAAGCGGAATGAAGCCCTGATTTATGAATGGTATTTCAATTTAAAATCGGTTCAAAATCAAATAAAATATTCGCTATCAAATGGTTAAAAAAGTCTGTTTTTGACAAATATCAACTTTCCGTTTTTTTGTAATTCAAAAACAATTCAATTTATCTATCCAAAGGGCCATTACTTGGTTTGTTCAGCTCCTATTGGCGAAAGTTATATCTTCCCTAATTTATATATTCGAGTTCTATCTAATTATCGTATATTTATCAACCGTATATCCTAAAAACCTAAGTTAGAGGGCGAGAAAATGACATACGGGCGTATAGACAATGTTTAAAACTATTTTAGAAAGTTTACACTTTGATTAAATAGAAATCTTTGATTATAAGGGATAGCAAATGAAGTTCCGATTTTTAAATGGTATCTTGGATCCAAATCGGATACAAAATGGCAAAAATATTCCTAAAAACTTAAAAAAAAAACGGGTGAAAAAAGGACATTTGGGATTACACGTAATTTTTTGCGAAAATCAGTAAAAATTTTGTTGTTAGATTTCCGCGATATTTGTGTTTAGATCACAGTATATTGAAGCCCTTAGCAGAATTTATACTTCGATCCTTGATTGCTCGAGATATTCACAGTGGAAGTTTAAAAACATGAGTTTTACGCCAAATAATATTTTTAAATCCTAAGCTAACCAATTTTTCGTTCTCTTATTTATTTACAGTAAAAGATTTCGTTGACCTACAATTTTTGACCAGTAGGAGCGCTACATATGAAAAGCGCCTTCTAGTGTTCATTTTTACAAATACGATATCTGCGATAACTGCGATAACCGAAGCAGTTATTTTTATCGATTTCAAATTTAAAATATTTGAAATATTTCAAAAATTTTAAATACAAATACATATTTCAAAGTTTACTCATTATTTCATTGACTTATTGTTCTATTCGTAATTTGTAACTAAGATGCTCAATAGGGACAAAGGACAACTGTGTATCTTTCGGGTTATTCTTTAAATTTACGATTTTCGAAAAGTAATTAAATAGCTGAATTTTACCTCTACAACTTTATTAATTTACCCTCTTACTAAAATCGAAGGACTAACTGTAGATCCAGTTATAAATTTCCTGGAAGAGGAACACACGCAATCCCAAAGTGAAAACAAAAATAGCAGTCGGTATGCCAGTGATAGGACCTAAAGGAGTTGCTCAGAACTATGAAAAGGATACCAAAGTACTAGACTTCTATAGGCTATCAGGATTTCAATGGCAAGTCTGGCGTCACAGTTTGCGTGGGAAAGGCAAACTGGTTTGCCAAGACTGAAAGTATAATAAATTATGTGTGGTCACAAAGAACTGCAAGCAGAAAGGACAATGGAGAACAATTATAGATTGTGTAGCGAAACCTTTGAGCAAACGAATCGAAGAGAAACTGCACGAGTTCGCAGTAAGGGGTGTGGTGCCTGTGCCAAAGGATTGGACATTATGCTGGCTGTTGTGTAATTCACGGTCACTCAGGTTGCAACTGACCAGCATCAGCAGCTGCGATTAGAGTCACAGTATGCCTTTTAGCCTTAACTTTATGTGGTCTGTGTTTTTAAAAATATTAAACGATTTTTGGATTGAAAATCGGGTTCAAGGCAGAAATTCAACAGAAGTTGAATTGAAGGTGAGAAAAAAGGAAGAGTGGACATTTGCAGCCTCAACTGATCTCCTGGTCCAAAACATTGTAATTTAAATATCAAGCAGCATAGGTATATATTTTCGGTTCTTATTTCGACAGACAGCTGCCAGGAAGTCAAATGACAAATTAACTAAAGGAAGAGTTCAAATCGCGGGTCCTAAACGGTTCTTGCACGTTCTGCTTTTGGTCTTGAGGTAGTTGTTAGTTTTTCAACTATATTTTCCTTCTAGAAGTAAAAATTGGAAGGCGTGAGTACATTTAAAAAAAAAGGGGAGCTCCGAAGAAAATCTCTCTAAGAGGTCCTGAAGATATTGCCGGAAGAGGCTTCGAGTGCGTGTAGATTGTCCTTTTTTCAGGGAATTACGTTGTCAGCGGCACAGCAACACTAAGGCCTGGGGCATTGGACATGCGATGGGACACGACATATGTTATATAGGCGTTGTATCCCCGCGACTGTAGTTGGGTTTAGGGCCCACTCACATTTATTTTGCGTTACAATTTTAAGCTTCGCCTTCGTGTTTTTGTTTGCCGGACATTCTTTTCTATTGACATCCTCCATCTTATCCTCCAGCGGATCGCCGTCGCTAGGATACCCTTTATGCTCCTTTGGAGACAGCCTCCCGTTATTTGATGCCTTGTTAACTTTCATCTGCGGTACCGGCCATGGATGTGGGCAATGGATGGGGATGGGGAAAGAATTCGTCTTGTTTTAGCTTATTTTTCGATGAATGGAATGGCCTTTCTCGCTTTGGTGCTTTGGCGAGGGCGGCCTTTGGTGCTACTCGTTTTTCCATTTAATGAAAAGAGAAGTACGCCTTCGTTTTACAATTTTCCTTGTTCATATAAGTTTTTTGAAAGCTTGTTGGGTGCTATTTTCTGTTGGTTGCCATTTGGATGGGGAAAGTCCAGGGCGAGGTATTTGCTTTCATGTAACATGGAGTTTATTAGCTTTAAGAAGCAAGCTACTAGTATGGGGTACCCTGGTGAGGGTATGGGTAGCTCTTGGGCTCTTTTTTAGGAGCTTTGGGTTTCCTGGGTAGCCAGGTTTCTTTTATAATAAAGCAATTATTGGGGAGACAGTTTCGGCCAGAATCAAATTAAAGTTTAAAGAGCCTGATATGTTTCAAGCATTGAGATTCAGCACACTAAAATTTACCTTGGATTAGGGATAAAAGGATAGACGTATGCATGTCTACATTTTGATTGGATAAAAAACAAAGAGTTGAACAACAACCCCTGAAATGGCCGCCGGGTATTGTAGTGGGAATAAGTGGGTTTATGTTTTTTAAACAGCTCTGTAAGCTCAACAGGAGTTTTATTATATTTATTGAGAAAAGCTTAACTTCCGAAAAAACTCACGCTGTTTTCAAGAATGATTGATTTGTATGATTTTTTATTTTGCGTTCTAAGGTGAGTGCATTTTAATGGACCAACACGCCCGTAACGACTATGTACCTTCAGGGTGGAATCGGAATTTGCACACATAACGAGTAATTACAATCAAGTTAAGCTTTGGGACAAATAATAATTTAAATAGTCAAAGAATGTATGGCCGCCGGATTGAGGACTCCAATCTTACACCGGTGACGGCGAGCCAGTGTCGCAGCTCATAAAAAACAATAACTAGACGGTGTGGGATTGAATAAAAAATTTATGCGTTAGTTTGGTTGGCTGACAGGCGACAGGACATAGACACATGTCCTTTATAATATCTGACAGAAGCAAACAGTTTGGCTACAAAAAGATTCTGCATTTTATGCCTAGCTTAAGTTGGCTAACAAATTTTCATGAATCCAGCCGAAACTTGTCCCAGAACATTCAAAATTATTGGCAAGATTTGTTGGTTGGGGTTTATCGCGTCTTATGTCCTCGTATGTGTTCTTTTTATATAGGAATTGGATGAGAAAGCTTTAGAGCAAAGTCCCATAATGGTCACTTTCCCGAGTTTACTTTTATGGCAAGGATAACAAATACACTCAAATGATATCAAATACCGGTATGAACTCGGGCAGGTCTTACGACATTTTCTCCTGGTGTCCATTTTACTTCTAAGAGAAGATGTACAATCCGCTTAACCCTTGGATTGGTCGCTTCCCGGAATCGTGGCTTTAACGAGTCCAGTTTCAAAGGGAGATATGCCGCAACGGTGTCTTTTGTTTTAATTTAAATCACCTACAGTGGGTTTGCAAATTAGGTAAGCTGTTTGCAAACTGTGCAATGTTCCGGGGCACTTTAGCATAGTGAAAGATGATCTGAGAGGATTATCGTTATTTTCTAAGTGGGCTTCGCCCGACAGGGCGTGTGTTATTTACCGCTTAGATATAAGGTGTCTACGTTCACTGATTAAAATTGTAAAATGTTAGAAAAATATTGGTACGAGTATATCGCAAAGATTGCAGTCTTGAAATAGCTCTTTCGAACAACTTAGTTACCCAAACAAAAAGCAGAGTGACTAAATGGAATAAAAGAGTCGGAAAGAACAATTGTAAATTGATGATTGCGAATGCCAATAAATCAACACACCATCAAGAAAGGATGAAAAGGCTGGCCAGTTCAAAGGTCTGTCGCAATCAGGCATTGAAAATTGGAAAAGACTATAAATCCTGGCAAGGTGTCTGAGATCCAACGCGTTTCAGATTGAAGCACCATACAACGTATATGAAAGGATTTTGACCTGATTTCATGGGTAACTGGTACTTTTTGTCGAAAACAAAGACTATCAGGTATCGGATTTGTAAGGATATGTGAAGGGGGGACCCTGGCAATAATATATCATAGTATTGTATAAGGAATTCATTATAAAGGGAGGTCAAATTTGTTTGATGGTTAATAAAAAAAGTGGAAGGGTAAAATTATACTTTTTTTCAGTTTGATACTACAGTTTGATATTGCTTCCTTAATAAAACCGCAAGAGTTTTTGAAATGGAGATTACAGTAGTCTTCCTGGAATTGTTCCTGCAACAAATCGCAATGGAGATTCGCATTCACCTATTTGTAGCAAAGCAAATACCATCTTAAATAATCCTACTCTGCATACGCAACCTAAGCCGCACATCTGTCCTTTCGGATTGAAGAATTGTTTCGCATTCTTTCACAATTTCATTGCAATCAGAGGTTCGGCATTGTCCTGATCTCAAGGTGTGCCCAAGGGATTATGCATATTGGCGTGCGCTCCTTTCGCCTCTGGGCATCTGTTTGCGTAAACTAGTATCTGTAAAAGGATACTCATTGTACACACAACATTCGTACGCTCTTCTGATAGCCCACAGGCATTAGTCTTCTAGTCAAGTGCCTGCCGTACTTTGTTTACGGCCTAGAGCTACCATCTTGATTGGAACGAGTTTGAATCGACAATAAAAACAATCAAATTTTCTCCTCTCAACAGCGCCAGGGTCGCCTTTGTATGATTAAAAGCGCCAATGGTCTTGGATGATTGGGAAATACATATTAATAACACGCCAGGCCAAATAAAGGCAACGACTTTGTTAAACGCCTTCGCGTGACTAACGCAAGTTGTCAGCACCAGCTAAGTTTTGATGTCCTGCCTTCTGTAAATTTGAACGGAACCAATACATTTGGAAGCCCCAAATCGTATGAACTTGCTATAAATCAAACGTAAATGTTGGCTTGATGATTTCGCGTTATAAACAGTGAACTTTTTTCATAGGTAGAAAGTTCTCTTTTGTTTATGTGGTGTCGAAAGTTAATAGTGTCCAGCCCCATATGCGTTAACAGTTTCCGGCTTTTCCTGCCAACATTAAAACTACAAAAACAACGAAATAACCAAAGCATGTCTAGTACTTTTGGGCCATTAATCAAACTATCTCTCGGGAACATCACACAAAATAAGAGCCTGTTGGAGGGCAGGAGGAACAGGAGTATCTGTATCTTACAGTGACAGATATTTACTTGAGCTTGGTAAGCCAGGAAAAAAGTCTGGTCCGTCGTTTTTTTAGCATATTCGTATGCTCCCAATAGTAGGAAAAGAAAATTGGCAAAATTCTTCGAATCATGTTTTGGGTAGATACCCTAAAAAGTAAGGGTCTGGGGATGGTTTCGGGCGATTTATCAGCGACGATTTCATTATATTCGAGTGGACTAATGTTGTGGTGAAGGTGTATTTCCATTACATATGAGTAAACTGTTCAAGTTTACTATCAATATTTATGTGATTGTCTAAAATGTTAGCCGTATTTTCAATTCTTTATTAAAGTATGCCATCTTAGCACTATAGGTCTCACACTTTCACGGATAGAAATGCAAAAAAATTACCCTGCACACAATCAAATAATTTGATTTGTTTTGTTTGTTTAGTTCGCACAGCCGACAAATAAAAAATCACATTAGAAACACACGTTGCCAAGAACAGCCAGAGATAGATGCGACGATTTCTTCGGCCATGTAATAAATGATCTGTGTAATTGACTTATATGCCAAAGACTACGACAAAAGTTTATCCATAATGCGTTTATCTGAAAGTGACCCAAAATCAACTACCCCATGCTGCCAACGCCCACAACGCCGCACTCTACCTCTTACCAATAAAAAAAAACCATAGGGAATGGCCTTTTTTTAGGCAAATTTCGATTGTGTCTGCAAGAAGTTGATTGCAAGGGGAGTTAAGGAGGGAATTGAGTGTGTGCCATCACACCATGAGGGTGTAAATAAAAATATTAACATCAAACCCCCAAGCACTACTCTACCCACCCAGACCGCCCCTTGTATCCCATCCTGATCGGAACTTTTAGACAACTCGGCTTGGGTGTGACATTTGGGAGCAAAAGCATTAGCATGTTGTGGACCTACCTATTTGTTTTTGGGGTTCTTTGATTTGGTTTTGCGAAGTTAAATTGAGTTATCCCAGCTCAAAAAGAAGATGGTGACGTACCAAAGGTATTAGTTGTAAATGAGTATAATGGATAGCATATTAGAATAATTTCACCAAACATGTTTCAATAATAGATCAATTCTTTAAAGATGCGGTTTGGTTCGTACCTCTTTTTATTAATTCTGGGCTTGCTACGTCTTTAGCAAGGGTAAAAAATAAATACCATTGAATGACTACACTAAAATTCCATATAGTCATGACATTTTCTTTCTATATTTTAACCACATGCTGTGCATTTTGACAGAATCCCTTAGTTATTTTTATCTACCCACAAGGACGTCTTATCCTGCCCTTGAGGTAAGTAAACATTTCGAAAAATCTGCAGCTAACATTACTTGCAAAATATTCCATCGGAAGGGCAAGACAAATGGGAGGGGCAGTCAAGTCTTTTAACTGGATCTTTGTCCCAATTAAATGATCACCTGAAATGCGCCAAGTCATGTAATAGGTTTCCCTTATAATCCTTCAGGCCCTTTCTTAGGAGCAGCTTAGTATTTTGCCAAACGATTCGTTATGTGAAGGACAAATATGAAGTTTCTCATTAGTTTTATATTTAATATATACGAACTGGAATCTACAAGTATTACTTTGAAGCATCAGGGTATTCGCATATTCGGACAATTTTCGCAAGTATTCTAATCCTCTATCCAGTTTTGTCCCTTTTTTGCATAATACTATATTAATTTCCCCTTCTGGCCCTTCTGCGATTCGTTATAGGGGATCTTTTCTATTTTATTTCCAAGTTCCCACCCGTTTGGCATAAAAACGGAAAAAAAGGGAAAATATAATATTGGAAACATGCAAATGGCGCGCTAAAACTGCAATCAGAAAACGCTGGCCTGCTAAATCATTGTTTGGTTGAAGCGCCGGCCCAACTCACACATCTCCCGAAATACAAAACACAAAATAGAAAATACAAACTACAAAATAGGAAATAGAGGCAAGGATAGGCTGCCGTTGCATGTAATCAGTCACAGAAATGCCGGCCTTTTGTTTGCAGCCTGAATGAAGCCGAAGGGAACTGAAAATCATCAAGAGAAACGGAAAGAGGACCATAGACCCCGGCTTGGGGTCATCGAGAGGTCAGCAACGGGATTTTCATGCCATTGTTGACAAGGGATGCAGTTCGCATTAACGTTTTGCCTGCTTTTGGGCAATTTTCACAATTTTTTGTTGCCGATTTTGCCCACGGTTGCTGAAAAATTCTTGGCATGCTTTTTTAAACTATTCTTTTTTATTCCTGGCCATGCAAAAGAGGGTTCGGGAGGATGCAACTGGCACGCGACGTTTCGGTTCTAAGGACAAGGACCAGGAGTGTGCCAGGACCTACATAAGCGGGCTCCCCGACTCCCAAGAAATGATTAGTTTTTTGCCCAAGCCCGCAGCCACTTTTTGCCCTTCGTCCTTGGCATCTTGGCACCGCATCTGCATATGTTGCGTAAACTGATACACAGAATCCTTGATCCTGTGCGTGACTGAGCGAAATATATTCACATATGTGTGTGTACAGTTCGCCATTCCTATTTAACCCCATGCATGAGGGCTGTAACCAAAAGGGGGTGGCTGTTCGATGTCCAAAGGGGTGGACATTATGCATATACGGTGGGTGCTATCGAAAAGGGTGGGAATTATGCATATTGCCCTTCGTAAGGGGTTGTTAGTTTAGGAAGCCTTTTGCATTTTTCGATTCAATATACTCGTTGGTAGCCATTGCGAATATTTTTATACCATATTGGTTTTTACTTTGGAAAAATTCTAACCGCCTCCAAAGGACGGTAAAAGCTTCTCTGTAAGCTTGGTAATTAAGGCTCCTTCATTTCTTAGGTGGAATGGTTAAGGGACTTTTATAATATAATCTTCTATTGCTAAAATCATCACAATCAAAATACACAACATGCTTATCAACGATAGATTTATAGAACGGGCATGTAAATTTAATACATCATAAAGTTATAAATAACAAAAGATAGGAGGTACCCGAAAAGGAGCAAAATGTGAGGGGAAATTGAAGCACGCGACTGAAGCAAGCAAGAGATATTCATAAAAAAAGATTCCCGAATTGGTGGAGGTCCATCAAAAATCCTATTAAAAAGAGGCACACAAGGCGAACACAAGCCGACAACAAACAAGCACAGCATCTCCGATCGACGAAGCGGCACAAGCGCATTAAAAGAGATTTACCTATAAAAAAGAAAACAGCAAAAAATGGGTAGATGGTAGGAGACTGCAGATGAGACGGGAAGGAATCCAAATTCAAAATGATAGGGAGAACACCGATGACGTGAGGAAAAACGTCCGCCAGGCACGAGATCAAGGAGCAAGGAGCATGCATGAAGGAAGCTGCAACTTTTTAGGAGCATAAAAAGTGTGCCTTGATCATATGAGGGGGTAGCACGCGACGACGATCTTGATCCTTCCTGGGCCTGCGTGCATACATACTTGTACCTGGAAGACGCTCTCACCGACGACTTCTGCACTTTGTCTTCCCCGATTTAAAATGATGTTTGGGTTGGCCGGGCCGGGCCGTGGTTTTTTAGAAACAGCTGCCATGCGACTGGCACATTCCGATCTCTGGGGCGGAGACATTTTTAAAGTGTTCATTAGTCGCACATTTACATATCCAAATTGTCAACATGCCAAGACGATGGAGCACAAAACCAGAGGGGAATCCGTGTCTTGTGGCTTTTAATTGCCGTCTGCTCCACCCCTTGGAGGCGCGAGTTGGGATGCTGCTCCTGCCATTGAGGATTAATGTGCTGCACACTTCGTTTGACACTCGAGTGGTTTGCCGGCAACCAGCTCCACAACTCCACAGTCCCCAAACAGATCTCCAGGTCCAACTCCCCTGGCTGTCGTTCCTATATTTTCTCCGTTTCCACTGTCAATTTTTTGTTTGAATTGTCATTTGATCGTGGCCACAGTTGGCACGATTAAAAAATTAAAATTTGTCCCCTCGAAGGGAGTAGGGGATTGATTTTTGGGGTTCGGTGACTTCCTGCTCAGTTTTTGATTTGAGCACCACCACGTGTCAAGAAGAGGCGGGATCCACACCATTCAGATATGGAATAGATTTAGAGCTCCAAGATTCTGGTTTGGGAAACCATGAGGAATAAAAACACGGCTCTTGGTATATTAACTTCTGTCCTCCCCTGAAAAAACTACTGAAATCATTCACGTTATAAAGAAATAGCTAAAATGAGAATCATTACAGGGAATAGTTTGGTATTTAGTATGGGACATTTTGTATTGTGCGTGACCCGTTCCTCGATTTCTATAGTTTCTCACAAATTTTGGACGACGACAAGAGCTCGTTACAGTACAAAAACACTTTTTAAAATTGTGGCCATTGTTGCGTCAGCTTCGTCCTTTGTGTATTATCCTTTGTGCTGGGTATAACAACAGTCACTCAGTCACCCAGTTGGGGTTTCGCATTCGACGGAAAGTCTGTGAACGCGCATGTGTGAGTTGCGTGAGGCCAAAGGTTATCTATTCGACACATAACAGCACAGCTGCCGTTTCTAAATTTTAGACTAAGGGATTTAAAGTTATCGAAAGTTTCAAGGGAAATATCTAAAATGTTAGTAAAGCTGTTAGAACGATGCTTCTTAGTTTCGTTGGGGCAGAAATTATTTTCCAGGATCAAAACCAGGAATCATTATAAGTATTTCAAAGTGGGTTCGGTCCTTAGAATTATAATACCATATGTGATGCATGGCCGTCCGTCCTCGGTCGTCCTAGATGCGTCAATCAATCCTTTACAAAGAAGGGAAATAAGGATGCATCGTTTCTAATGCTGTTCACTTTTTGGCGGCAATTGCAGGACATTGGATGACCTGGGCTTGACCAGCTGTTGTTGTGCTCGGGTTGCCATTTTAGGGGTTGATCGTAGAACGTACTGGTCATGCGAAACGTTGGGCAATGGACTGACCGATGTAACGTCAAAAGGACCTTCAAATATCGGGGTTCAGGAGGGACAGAGTTTTCTAATTGCATACCAGTCCTGGTGAACTTCGTTGGGAATCGAACAACACTTCTCCGTGCACCCAAATAGCCCTACGGCTTGGTTTACGTGCTCGGAAAGTAACGGAAAAAATCAATGAAATTTTTAGTTTTTCAATCAGTCAGTAATCTTAGAATAAATCCTTTCGCCGCGCACGTGCCAATACTACTTTCAACCCTATAATCAACAGTGGGAGATCCCTTGTATTAACAACCCGGCAAAATCCCCTTTGCTTTGTTTCGTTGTCACAGCCTCGTCTTTTTGTATCAATTTGCAATTTTTTTCACCCATTTTCAAGTTGATTTTCACCAACTCCTCTTTCACGTTCGGTGGTGGCGCAGGACCTTGATTATGTCGGATGATTTAATAAAGGGGCGCGGTTGAGCGACGCAGTTTTGATTTGCACCACTCCCAACCGTGACATGAAATACGATTTTTTTTTTCATTTTTTGTTCAAAATTTTTACCAATTTCGCCTGGTGATACAGTTTGAACGGGGTAAGCAAAAAACTCGCAGGCACTATGAGGGACAGCAGATGTAGGAGCGAGTGCAAAGCGTGTCCTTTATGTGTCACACTTGATTATTGGCACACCCTAACAATCAGAGGTTTTCATATATGAAAGGTGCTTAAAAGAGCGAAAAAAGTGTAATTTTAAGCGTAGTAGGGTTGGTAGTTTTTTAATTTTGAAAAATATGTACACAATATAGTGGGAAAAGTTCATGGGACTTTCCATTACAGTTTCTTCTCGACAGCTTTATATTCCTTTTTATTGTTAAGAAAATCTGGACTCCTCAGTGAGACGAATGAAAATTAATTCACAAGTGTAGAGAAAAAAATTAACAAAAATAAGCAGCAGAAAGCAAAACACTTTTTCATTTACCCCCACCGCCTCTGAACATCCGACAGATTTTCATTTCCAGCCCCGGCCTGGCCCGGTCGGCCTTCTCCGGCCCACTGGCTCTTAACCATACTTCACATTGGAGGTCCTTTACTCGGATGTTTGGACACTAGACCCTGGCCGTCCCCCTTCGCTCATCTCCATCATTTGTAAAAAATTAGATTCATTTGTGCGCGTTTGCTTTATTATTTAAATTCCAGCGTTATTTTTCTAAATTTTCGTCCTGCTGCTTGGTTGTCTTGCTGCTGCTACAAAAAGTGACGGAATTTTAATGGAAAACGCTGCTAACGTCGAAAAAAGAATGGTTTAGCAAACAAAGATTTCAAACTTCGAGCTTGCCTAAGCTGCTTTCAACTCGAAGGACACTCTAAAAGGATGTCCTGGTTGGCTCGCAGTTGCCTAAATTGAAAACCAGACGCCGAAGCTCGTGCCGCGTTAAACCGACACTGTTTTCCTCTATTCCTCTGGTCCTATAGTCCTGTAGTCCTCTAGTCCTGGTGGTAGGTGGTACATGCCCTGAATGCCCGGCGGCTCATTTTAAGTGAAAAATGAGCAAAAAGTAAAATGAAACAATGGACATACCCCAAGACACGTAAAGCGAGCCACTGAAAAAATCGTGGCCAATTTGAATTTTTCCTTGCCTACGTTTCTAATGGCCATTTTCGGTGGGTTAATGTGCTGTTGGGGTAAAGTAAAAAATGAAATGGCCAACAGGATAAAGAAAGAACAGTGGTGATATAGTGGAGAAATGACATTAAAAAGTGGTCTGTAGCGCATTTTTCTACCCATTGTGAATTGGATTTTTTTCTTCTTAAACCAGCAGAGCTGATGAGTAATGACAAAGCAAAACAGTGAACACATTTCCAAAAAGAAAACCAGGTTCCCTGCATAACTGAGTCAGTCCTAAAACATTTTTGAAGAGTATCCTTTTCAAAAACAACCAAAGAAGTTCGTAAAACTTTTTCCTCTATGCCGCGTTATTTTTTCTTGCCATTATTACGCCATATTTCTTGTTTATTCAGCGGCAGTCGTCTGCAATGGTTTTAATTAGCCGCTGACCATTATGTGTTATGTAGACGAAGATGGGCAGCAAGTGCTCATTGTCCTGTCATTTGCATAGCAAACTTTGACTCGCTTTGCCATTATCGCTGGTCTTAGTTTTTTAATTATAATACGGGGACAATAAAGACAAATTTTCACACGAGTTCACATGACTGATTTCAATTCCAAAGCAGAATTCTTCAAGTGCGACAAATGCGCGAGGACCTTTCTCCGGAGTGTTTATTTCATCGTAAAGGTGCCTCCAATTGAAATATGACTATGGTTTGCCAGCCTCTACAAATAAATAACTTGATTGTAACCCTTATAAACACAAACCCCTTTATGGGGACTTCACCAAATTAGCCAACAATTAGCGGTGTCATCAGCGCTCATCACAACAAACAACCAAATAAAGCAACCCTTTTTCCACAGCCTTTAACTCGATGGACGGGTGTTATTTAATAACCCATTAAACGGCGCTCATAAGCACACCAGCGGAATAGCTGAAGGGTTGTTAGACCCTTTCACCAACTGACAGAAACGAAATGACTCTTTTAGGGGCCTTTATTCGATCGTGCTTACATGGGGATTGAGGGTCCTCCACATGGGTTTTACACATTATTCAAGCCACAGCTAATATAGGAATATCCCAACATTTATCCGCTGCTACAAAGTGTAAATTTTTTAACAATAGGGATAAGGAATCGATTTACGAATCGTTTGAGGTATTCCGATTAAGAATCGGACGTATATAGACGAAGATATGGCCATCACAAGAGATCATATTTACGCTCCATGTGAACTTTCCAATTTTTAATATGAAAGTAAAGTGAAGTAATGAAAATCCTTTTATTCTATAAAAAAATATGCTGGTGGGGCTAAAAATCGACTAAGATGAAAAATAAACAAGCCGAGTACATTTTTGACCGACAACCCATCTGAGGAACGGCCCAAGTCGGACAGCCTTGCTGATGTTATTGGCTGATGTTATTGTTGTCTGTTTTTGACAAACAAATCCTCAGGCGACGAGGTCATCGTTTTGCGTGGTTACGCTTGCCAGAGCAACTGGCCAAAACGGAGCTCAGTTCCTAGTTGGAGGCTTGCTTGTCCACTGGCCTAGAAAATTGAAATCTTTTGCTTTGCCTGAATATGATAAAAAATAATACTTCCCGAAAAAGGCAGAAAGGGCAGTAGACGCGTGTCTGACTCTGCGCACAAACGCATCGAGTCCTCAGAACCACGTGCGTCCTGTAGGTGTTGCCTTGCAAGACAGCTGCCAAGGCGATTTCCTTCGGTGTAAACCAATTTTCGTATCAATAAAATCGAAACTCTATTATGGATTTTAGGTTTTCAAATCGAAATCGAAATTTGTTCGTTTTCCCTTTTTTCGAAGGGAATTACGTACCTTGGGGCAGGGGCGTTTCAAAGGCCACTAATTGTGCCGGTGAATGACGAAAGGAAAGCGAAAACTGCCCGAGATGCCCGCCCTCGCTCTTCTTCTGAGCCGGAAGAATGTAATTAGAGGACTGCAAGGAAACCGAAGGTTTAGAATTTTAGAGTGGGAGTACCGGTTTGGGGCATGGCACAAATTTTTAGCGATTTTAGGTGCTTAGGCTCGTGATGAATATGTAGAAGAATTCTCCTTCACTGGAAATAAGGCATTTGCAGCTATTTTTTGCCCGTGCCTAGAATCATTTGTAGGGAAATCATTTCCAGGAAACTCCCTTTAACATTGAGTTGGCACAACGGGGGTCAGCCTCTGGAATAGGGCTAAGTAAACTCTTTCAAAAAATGAATTCCGCTCAGGAAAGGCAGCCGAGGCAGCAAAGGTTGTGGCTATTAGACTGGTCAGTTCAAACTGACCAGCCTGCACCCATTCCGCAGTTGTTTTCTCACAGCGGGCGACGCCGAAGGCTGTAGAAGATCCATATCAGGCAATGGCATGTGGAGTACTTGTCATTTATCTTATCAGCGAGTTTGCAAAAGTCAAATTCAAGCCTGAGCAAACAGTTATAGAAATATTTGGGGTAATTGTAACAAATGGGATGGTTGCACCTGCCTATACACCTTAAGGGCACCAGGGTCGGTGTATTAAAGAACTTCTTCTGGGACAGGGGCTGACGGGCACACGTTGCATTGATAAGATTATGTTCGGTTTCATGGAGTTCATCTGCTGTTTGGCGGGAACAGGTAGAGGGTGCCATTAGCTTGACAGACATTAAAACAAACGATGCAGGACCACATACATAACATAAACTTCTTGAAAATGGTTTACAAATGTTTTTGTGTTTTTTACAGTAGATACTTGTAGTTCAACGATGTGATCAATTTCAAGACGTCCCCAAGCCTTTCAGAATCCTTCAAATATCTTTGGACTCCATCAAGAAGTGACTGCCTTCTCTGCCAATCAATAAAGAACGAAAAATAGAAACATAAAAGGGTAACACAAGGAGAATGTCAACCGTGGCGCCTAAGTCGTCCAAACCCAAAAGGGCTGGTAATCCGTTTTCTTTTCGATGCCTTTCTGGCCTTGGCAATTTTACGTTTCAGTGAAATTTCGATTATGGGCTAGAGCCAATTTACAGAAGCCACAATTGAGACATTTCTGACAGTATAAGGAACGAGATGGTTATTGCTTACCCAGCCCGTTTGTATCTTTTACGTGGAGATGCCATGTCAGTGATAAGCAGGAAAGGAAAAACAGCGAAGGAAGGATAACAAGGTCATTCCACAGAGCCTAAGGAGTTGAGGAGTTGAGGAAACCACAAACTAGTGGCACGCGGTGGGATAAAAAAATCATTGTTAACAAAGCGATTTGGTGGCCATAAAAATGGCTCCGATGACCCCAAGGTATTCACATTCTTTGTTCCGTCGCGACCACTTTCACCTGTCCGGCCCAATTCTCGGTCACGGGCATGTGTGAGCCGAGCTCGCGGTGCCTCGATATAGGAATGCGCTCGATTTTTATCTTTGAACCTGCTGCTACCGATTATGGCACATAAATTTGATAGGAAATTGTTCCAATTATTTCGAGGTTCGGTCTTCTTTTCGTCCTTTTTTTTATGGACTTTGTGTGGTCGCCGTTGTCGTTTTAAATGTGATTAAAGGAGAAAGCCGAACTCGTTCTGACAGCTCCGGCCACGGGACTCTGGACTTGTTATTAAAAGAAATTTACTGGTTCCCTGAATGGTTAATATGCCTTGTTGTGTTTTGTCCTATTTATAATTATGGCTCAACTAGTTACTAGTGACTGGCAGGTGAACTCTCTTCCTTTTCTAGTAGGGTTTTTGAGTTTTTAAAACACGCCCAGCAATGGAAAAGACAACAACAGCTTATATCAGATATTAGAATTTACGTTTCAAAAGCCATGCGATGGCACGTGAATTCAGGCCCATGTGTGAACACAAGGCAGTTTTATTTGCAACGCATGTGCCGCTCAAAGCTCACAGAATGCCGAAAATATTGTAGGAAAATTAAAATGTTTACAGCTTTTGTTATTTGTTGGGGTCGCAAAGTATTACGTGAAAATTGCACAAACGGCGAACGGGGGTTCGAGGAAGCAGACAAAAGTATTATTTTTTGATAGTCCTTGCAGCCGTTGGCCATTGGCAATCGACTACAGAAACCGCACACCGAAACGCGCACGCATAAAGCGCCCATAAATCGTAAGGCTGGCAAGGGGTTGGCTCCCCAGCCCGCCGCATACTATTCTTCTCATCTGAGTGGACCACGAAAGGGACACGAAAATAACTATAAAGTCATTTATTAAATTTGTTTTGCTGTCCGTCTTGGTCCACGCACAAGCCTTGACCACTACATACCGTACATACATATGTGAAGGACTTGGTCTGGTCAGGCAAACAATCCGAAAAGTTTTAGTTGCTTATGCCTCGTACTCGAGTCCCCCTAAAAACTCAATTTACCCCTTATGTGGGGCTGTCAAACGCATACGTCAAGGAGCTCTTTTTGTTGTTGTTGTTGTTCCTTATCGCCAAGCTGATGTTCGAAAGTCCGCACTCCCCCATCGACTGGAAGCTGCCATTCCAATCATCCCAACCATACCAGCCATCCCAGCCATCACACATCAGAAAGAACCATATACGGTCGCCATTTATAAAAGCCTTGATGTCTCATATTTCCGGTTATTCAACACACGCTCTAGTTACATACAAATACACACAACAGGGTATACATACCCTCAGAACGGTACACAAGACAAATCGCCAATACATAGGGTAGATAAAACAACTTCAAGACGCAATAAAAAGGGTGAAAGGCAATCCAGAGACTTTCGTATGTTCGGAGTGCGCTTCAACATTTTATATACATAAAGCGCCAGTTAGGGTCATGAAAGGCAGCACACATTGAGACACATGTGACAAAAGTCCCACAACCACACAACCATACAGCCATATCCTTCGAGGCTACACAGACACACACACAAGCAGACATAGGCTGGTGGACGGGTAAGGCTGTAAGAGCGTAAGGCCGCTTTGCCCTCGCAAGACTTATAAAAAGTTTTTATTTTTATGTTTTGCTTGCTGCTGGCTGCTTGCTGCAAAACCCACCCCAAACCGTTTAGAGCCCTCTTGTTGTATTCGTTTGAACCGGTCCCTGCGAAGACTAACCGGTCCGGTCCGGTCCTGCCTGGCCAGGTCCAGAGCCAGGGCCAGCCTCGGTTGTGGGCCACATGTCGTCTTCGGTTACTGCCGCTTTTTCTGTCAAAAATAAGGGAAAAGAAAGGAAAAAGCAAATGGGTTGACAGCATAGGGTTGGTGGTGTTCGCACCATCGCATCATCACAAGGGTTACTCGTGGGCGAAGAGGGTAATGCGCTGTGCTTGAATTTGCCATAACGAAGCGACTATCGATTTCTCTCAATATCTATCACGCTTTTAGCGAGCCTTTAAGCTCTCAGGAATAGCTAGGTAGCTAGCTGGTAGCTACCTTTATAAATGCTCGAGTGTGTATTTGCTTTATATCAATGCGGCAGGGAGGCAGTTGGTGGTGCCAAATCAATTAAAATTTCATTTAAAGTATGGTTCCACGGTCAAGCCTCCATTCGGAGTTCAATCTGAATTTAACACCGTAACTACGTAGAGCAGAGGCGAAAAAGTCCTGGGGAGCTTTATGAAACGGATATGAGAAACAAAAAATCGCTTGAAACATCATGACCAAGCCGAAGCGCCAACAGGAAGAGGAGTGGGTGGTATTCATGACTCAGAATTTGCTTTTGAAAATTAAAAAATTCTTCAAAAAGAAAAAGCTGGACGCGGTCTTTGGGGCGCTAACGACGCCTGGGTGTGTTGCCGTTGTCGCTGTTCTGTTGTTGGGGTAAACAAAGGATCAAAAGCATACTAATTGTTTTCTACTTACGCGAAGGCAGCTCGCCTTTTTAAGGCCACGGAGGCGCAGGTCCTTGGCGGAGCAGAGGGTGGAGAGACCTAACCTAGTCCTGGCTAATCTTTGACTGCCTTTGAAGCATAATTTTTCAAAATGTAATTTGCAATTAAAGACAAAGCTGCCCGCCCTGGAAGGTTGAGTTGAATTGATAACGCTTTTAGCTCCCCACGCCGTAGGCTTGACCGCCTAACGCTAACGACTTCTTCTCCCTTTTCCCTTCTGTCTGTTCTGTCCTGTTCTGTCCTCCTTCTTCCCCAGGATATTTGTTTGCTAAGGATGTTTGCTTCACTGTTCTTACAAAAGCAGAATTTTAATTAATTGCGTTCAGGAGATGATGACGAAAGAAAATGTAACTGCAAATGGGCCCGTTGAAATAGAAGTTTAATGAATATTTTAAATTACTTATTAAACTATCCAAAAAGGGGCTTCGGTTTCGTCCTTTTCATATCCTTGGCGGTTATATATCACCTAAAACGCACCTAATTAACAATTATGAGCTTCGGGCAACGTTATATTAATTAGTACTCGTACTTGGGCAAATGTAAGTGATTTTTTTATTGCAAACTTAAACAGCAGGCAGCTAATTTTTTACGATGCTTGATTTCTCACAATACGCGACTAGTGAGGGGTAAGGGAATACTTCCAGCATTCAGAATACACGCTGGGCCTTCGGTTTATGATGTCTTTTTGATTAAAAACTATGGCATCGGTTTCACAAGCTTTTTACTGACCGTAATTGAGGCATATTAATTAACTTAATGGTCATTTTATTTTGTGGCCGCATAGTTATGATTACTGTAACACCCATTCGAGTTATTTTAATGTCTGCAATACACTTCTACTCCCCACCTAGGAAACTGATGGCCGACAAAATGTGTAACTCTGTTGAAAGCACAGCTTTAATGCCAATAGCCTTCGAATATTTTTCGTTCCAGAACAGGCTATTCCTTCATGAAAAAATTTACATATCAAAATGGCTGTTGCAATTTGATTGGTTGGTTTTTTCCTATAACTTCAATTTACCCCTTTCTGTAGCTTCAACCCTTTTGAAGTTAACGGGGTTGTAACCCAAAATATAAGGCCTATCATGGCGACGAATCATGCCAACAACCTGCAGGGTAAAGAGTTTGACTTTTCTCGAACGAAGTCAAATAGTTAGGGGTTAAGGGTAATGAGCTGCACCCCAAACAATTAAAGGGGTTAATCGCGATTTAGGCGGCCCTTAATTGTCCTCATATATAGAGTATTCACCCTTTCAAGGTATACTTCCATATGCTTAGTTCGATTATATACTTTTCGTGTATATGTATAGGCTTTGAACGTGGTCAAAGTTTAAATGGAAACTTGAAGGTTCACATAGACATTTGTTAGATCAAAAGTCCAACGATTTGCCGTTATTTTTAAGGGCGGATAATTTGTTTCCAAAGAATAGGGTTGCGGTAGAAGTTCTTTTTTGGCTACCCCGGTTAAATATAATATTATCCGCAGGGGTTGATTTGTGGACATTGGCCAGCGAGCGGAAGAAAAGGTTCTAGCATCCAACTGAAAGTACATTTACAAGAGCTCATAGTCTTAAGACAAAGTAAACAGGATACGTTTGAAATACTTATTTAAATTATTTGTTTTAACCTTTGCGGTAGGCCATGAGTGAATAATAATAAAGAACTAGCAAGCAGCTGGAAACAATTTGAATAGTGGACGAAAGACGCAATTTCATTATCCTTTTTGGGCAGCCTAGATCTCACCAAGTTTGTGAATTCCCTCGTGCCATTGAAAAGGTCCGGACTCCGGAGCACAAACGAAATTTGGTTCACGTTCAGCTTCCACACATGTACATTTCCTCTTTCTGGCTTGTTGGCTAAGCCAAAGGTCGACTTCCTTGCATAATGTGTATAAAGTAAAACAGCAAAAAGTATCATTCTAAGACATTTTTTGCCGACTTATGTATGGCCAAAGAAATCCTTTGGGCAGTCCTTTTTCAAAGGGGGATTTGGCAGGGACAAGGGCCATTTGAAGGCACATTCTTGCATAAAATAACAATTTGCATTAAAATTTTAATACTCCTAATATTTTGCCATGACTCTAGCATGTTTCCCGTCCCGTCTTGACCCATCGGCTACTTCGGAAGGTTTGAACATGAAAGGAATTTTAAATGACTTATACAGAGAGAAAAGGATGCTTTATGTAAATAGCTGAATATTTTAAAGTTCCTTTTATTCACGTTGGTTTAAACTCCATAGTAAGATTAAACATTTTCGGGGGAAAACATGCAGTGCCAATATAGCTATCCTTTCCTAGTAGACCAATCAATAAACATCAAAGTTGCTTTTGCGTCACGGGAAAATAGACAGCCTGAGCGGTCGGGACCATTGTGATTGGAAGCTTTGCGTGAGACATCTGAGGGCCCGAGGAACTTACTGTCATGCGAGGAAACCGATAATCATGAAAAGGATATTGTTATGGCCTTTCGATATTGTCTTGAGGATTATTAAGGAAATTGCGTACACTGTGATTTAAGGGTTGGACTATGTATGAACGGCAACAATGATTACGTTACAGGACCCAATCTCCACCAAATGATGGCGTCTCCATTTGCCAACACTCCAATCTCCTTTTCGTCCTACAACTTTTTACTACTTGTACTTGCACATAGTTGCTGCGTGTGCTTTCTGATTTGGGTGCCTGAATTGATGACGCGACGATTGGCATCGAGATTGAGGTCCGACTGCGAATTCCAATTGGTGACCCGCTGTCGATGATGTGTGGTCATATGGCATCTTAAGTCCGGAGGAAAATCCTTTTGCGATTGCTAAGCGGAGATGATGACTTCTCCTTCTGACACCATCTGACGCCTTGAGCCGCTTCCCAATAATATGACGTACGTATTTAACGAAACAACCCCTTGAGATGATCTAGGACCCTCAAGGGGTCCACATGCCATCAATTAGACGCGCCACACTAATCATTAAAGGAAAGTGGTTGATTGCAACCAGGAAAATAAACGTAAGTGACAGCCTTCTCCTCGAAGAAGTGTTCCCAACCTGGCCAGGGCCTTCTCTTCATAAAGGCTTCACTTTCAACATCATACTAGTCACCTTCACTTTCGCCGGGGCAAGAACTCAAACATATGTTCTACTAATTTGCCCTTCCTTGTGGTCTCCAGCACCGTGTGCCGCCTGTTAGGAACGGACCCGCCTTACAATCTACGATCGAAGCACTTGCCTAAGTCTATTATCCTTTTACCTTTCGAATTGCAACTTTCCTTTCATTCTAAAGGAAAATAAACAGCAGATGTGTGGGTGACCGCTTTCACTTTTTAAAACTCGTACCTATGGAGGTACGAGGAGGATGTGTATGTGTATGGAAATTCGTATCATTCTGCTGAATATTTAGTACTTTCTTGGAGTGTGGGATACTACATCTTTTGGGTAAAGGAACCGAAATATCCTTGTACTTGCAAGTTAATTGCGGGTTGGTATTCTTGTGGTTTCTTATAGCCGCGAATAGCCATAAGCCTGGGATGATCAAAAGGAAAGCGCAATTGTAGGAGCTTAGGAAGTATCGAGGACGCTAATTAAAGTTGGTCAATGTTTGCGGTGTAACCATGATCTACAAAACAAGGATGTTTGATATTGGTTAACACACAAATCACACACAGAGACCAGATGAAAGAAAGGCGGCAGAAAGACGGCCTTACAAATTACAGAATTACTATACAGATGTGTGGCATGGAAAGGATTCCCAATGAGCACTTGAGCGCGCGTAGACGTAAATATTTACAAAAGGATAATGTTCCTCGCGCGCCGCTACAAAAAAGAAAATGTTTGTCCAAATTGCACGAAAACGCAATTCTGCGGTTGATAAAATGGTTAGCCCAAGTGCGATTTGTTTAGGACGCGCTTAGCCCATCGCCCTTTGCGTGTTTGCCTTAGCAATCATTTGTGTAATTTTCGATAAGACCTGTGGTTCAATTAAAGATAAACTCCAGTAACATAGTCCTATGATCTTTTGTTTTGCCCGTCCATTACAGGATGCGAGTGTTGGTCTTCTACAGGTGATGCGATTTGATAAGCCATCAGGTGGGGCTTACGCAAATTGAGAGGTTGGTCTTTCCGGGACACGGAGTTAAGTTCATGTTTACTCGGTATTGTTTCTGGGAAACTCCTCCGAGGATCTAGGATGAGGAATGTCTCCGTAGTAACAGCTGATTCTCATGGTAGTACCAGAAGTCTGAGTACTCCTTGGGAGCCTCATGCATTCAATTATCTAACCATAATCAATTCCTCGTGTGCACCGGCTTCCCGAACATTGAAGGCTTTCTCTTTCGATAGAAATCTAAAACACTTAATCAACCGGCTGTCGCGTGGGACCTCCGTGGGACGCCCCCCTAAATGATTAATTGGACATTTGAGCGACTTGAATAAACGAGGAGTCACTTGAGGATCACCTCACAACTCACAGTTGGGCGGTCCCCCTGTAAACTCTTTCGAATGCGGCAAAGGGTGACACATTAGGCACATTAAAATGCCACAAGGCATGCTAAGAAGATAATTCAATTTGAGATCCGAAAAAGTCGCGGCGGGAAACAGAGAATGTGAACCCATTATCAAGTATTTAGAGACCGCGACCCTCGACCTTGTTCCCTATCTATTGCACCCTTTTCTTGACTCTGTCGCCTTCCGTTTTTTGTTCGACGCCCTTTTTTTTTGTTATTTTGTATGTTTTCTTCGTCCTCATCTTTTACCCCTAATTTAGTGATCAAAGCAGCAGCTCCAGCTCCCTACTTCAGTATCGTTAGCCTCACGAAATTCCCCTGCATCTTGCACAAATCATAAAAGGGTCACAGACGCACGCGTTTCCAGAGTCTAGACTCCAGAGCAAAATCTCGGCATGTGCGCTGTATCGGATCTGACTTTTTTGCTTTTGCCATACGTTTGTGTTTTTCGGATTGGGTTTGAATCGGATCGTGTGGCCATATGGCGTTTATCGTCTTGACGCTCTGACGTGTGTCAGTCTCGCGGCGCACCGAGGAACTTTCGTGTTGATTTCTTGGGGTTAATTTGTTTTGCGACTCTATTAATTGGGTTCGTCTGGTTTCTGGTGGGCGTTCCCCACACTTAATGGCCAAACATTTCAATCGAAAACTACAACTAATTTTCGACCCATGGGCTACCGCTTAGCATAAATTAAAGCCTTGATCGGACTTCCTGTTTCTTTGAGAACCAATCAACTTTTCTGTGCTGGTGAACGTAGGGCCCATGTTTGATCGCGCATTAATATCAATGTAGTTTCCGTAAACTACTTTCTATGTACATTCCTAACTAGCTGCATGTGTCTATCGTTAGTTTCAATGGACCATGTCGTGGCGGGAATCATGTGCAGGCAACCCCGATGAACCTACATTTTACGACTATGGGAATACTTCTCTTTTACTTAAGTTTAATAAAATGATTATGGCTTTGTTCGAGCCCATTCGAAAGAGTATCGAAGGTGGGGAGAGAGTGATACTTGTTCCCCAAAAAGTGACTTCTAAAAACTGATTCAGACGCTTCAGGCGTTTATGAGCTCGCCACATAAACTTAGTACAAAAGTCCCCATTTTAATCCGTTGCAAAGATGGACTCCAAAAATGTTTATACATGTTTTCTTATAAATGAGTCTTTTGTGTACGAATTAATCAAGTTTTGCTTGAATATGCCACGATAAAACGTATGAATACGACCGATTAAGAGGAGATGCGAGCGCAACGGATTGTTGGATGTTGGATGTTGGATTCGGATAATTCGTTGTCGCTTCCTGTGGCCGAATTGGATTGGATTGCAGGCACTTATGGTTTTCTGGCGATGGGAATTGTGCTACTATTAATCACTTACGAGCATGGGTATCATGCAAGGCCAGCTTTAAAGGGGGGTCGCCGCCTCGGCACGCAACAGCGATCATCAGCTCAGCGGTTTCAATTGAAGGCACCGATTCGAGAGGGTTTTCAGACGAGTCAACTTCAATCTAATTCTATTATTTAGTGCTCCTATTTTCTCGGTGCTTTCAATTCCCCTTGAAGAAATCGAACTTGTGCGTGGGAATGCAATTGACTAAAAACTTGAGCGAACGTCTTCATCTCTTGTTATTGAAATTAGAGCTCCAGATCTCCGGCTGGCTGAGAAATACGGGAGAGGAAGTGGGAAGAACTAAAATCATTTGCTTGTTGACTGCCAAAACCCAAGTCCAAACAGTTTGACCGATTGGACAAAGAAAAACTTCCATACACCGGGGGAAAATTGCGATTGCAAAGCCAACTTGGCTGGGTGAGTTTCTGGGCCAGGATTGCGCCGCATTGCTGTGTATTTCCTGACAAACTTTCTTATTCGGTTCTCGGGGGGTACTCATTAATTACGCAGGCGAGTCCGGGCCATTTCGGGTGTTAATTTCAAACTTTCATCGAAGGACACAGAGACTCAGACGAACATACACATGTGTCATTTAAGCCACAGCCCCACTCCTTATGTAATTGAAAACCGAGAGAAAACAACAACGGGTCGCTTCTTTGCGGAGGAGCTAATGCTATTTGTGGCTTCGGGATATTAGTTATTAATGAACACGTTATGCTTAGACCTAAGATGCACAAGGTGGATGAGCGGGTGGGCCCTGAATCGCATGCGAGCTTTCCAACGTGAACCCCGTATCCTATATCATCCTTCCTTCATTAAGGGTTGCGTTTCCAACTATTTTAGCTCTATCATTCCAAGAAATATGTGCGTATGTACACCTACCCAGCCTCTTTGTAAGCTTAGCTCTCTTCATCTCCCAGGGCAAAACTAAATATGATGTATCTCCTTTCGGCTAATGCATTTTTGTGTATTCCGATTTTCATTTTGGGTCAGCAAGTTCGAGCAATTCGAAGACAAGCAATTCATCAAAATGTTTCCCCAAATTGATAAGTGAGGTGAAAGCAACCACACATTAGGCCACCCTTGGACGCTTGCAAATCGAACGTGGGGTCATAATTAAGCAATTCATTAAAACTTTTTCGATTCAAACTTAAATAGCTTTCCGGTTCGCGTGATATTTCCAACTTTCCGTAGCCAAGTAAGCACAGAACTTAAAGAGTTGACGCCATTTCGTAAACATTATCGATCAAACTCCGCCTACTTCCTCACTCGACAACACAAAAACCCACACACACACGAAAACACGCTGTCAAAATATAAATAATTCTGGCACACAAAATAAAGAGTTAAAAGGAAAGCAGCGAATGGCAATGAAAGTCATGACCATGTGTGTGTTTGTACGTGTTTTCGCCGCACTAATATACTGACGATTCAGCTCACAAATCGATAAAAATAAGCAGCTACCCCAAATGCTCTCTTTCACCCTTTTAATGTACAAAATCCTTTCGCTTTCAATCGAATACACATACATATACACGGACTTACGCGTATCCTTTGCCCGCTAGCAATCGGGTTGGAAAAACTCACTCAAGCAGCCCCATACAGACACACACACGAGCTCTCAGTGAAGGGGTAGGAGAAAGGCTGCTTCCCCTTTTTCGCAGAGCGTCGAAAGTGCGGCGAAGAGCGTGGAAGAGAGAGTCGGTGTTTCGGCGGATGGAGCCAGGCGGCAGGGCGGCGGAGCTCCATCATTCAGGGGAGCGCAAGTCAATGGCCGACAGACGCTCAGCAGACGGAGACGGCATTAAAAGGGTTAAACTGGGCGACACGTGCGGGCGAAAGAGAGCGAAAGTGTTAAATTTGGAGCACATGCGTGTTGTTTTCCCTCTCTGTTTTGGCGGCCATTTTTGTTTATTGTGGGCAGGCGAACAGCAAAGCAGCACGTGCAGCTTTTCTTGTACTTAACATGTGGGGAATGACGTGCCGTTGAATCTGGCTGCCCCCCTAAGCCGGCACCAAGACGCCGGGCGGTGGGGTGGCATGTAATTAAAGCACTAGCTTCGTGGGAGTCATTTTCGGCAGCTAATCCTTTTCTAGGGATTTTCTAGGGATCTCTTCGGAAAGGATTGCTTAATCGATTCTTTCTGTGCTCCAACATTACGGGATCAAAGGCAAGGATTCCATACCAGTCCGTTCTCACGAAATTGCACGACTTTGTGGCTTAGCACACACATACACCCCCACACATACATAAACAAGCAATTTAAGGACTCAAAGGAAGTAAAAGGTTAAAGAAAACAATACGAGGTATCCTTTCTTTTGGAGAATTTCCAATAATCGAAGGTGTTACCTTCAGGGTTGACTGATTCTGACGATTGAAAATTGAAAAGGATAAATACAAGATTGGTGACACTTGCCGCAACAATAAAGGGTAGCAAATACCGAAGGTAAAAGGATAAGACCCGAAATTTAACCCATGAGATGGCACTGCAACGATAAGGTGCTTCTTGCCGTTCACAAGGTAAAGGGTTAATAGAAAAGCAAGACAGAACAGGTTTATTGAAATATAAAATGTAGAAGAAAGTATTTTTTTGTGGTAATTAAAAGTTTAACTTTCTCTTTATTTAATGCTCTTTTTATTTATTCGATATCTCGGGCAAGATCTACTTCGGCAATTTGATAGCAGTGTCCGGTTTTTTGTTTGCGGTTCAAATGTAGGACACTAGAGCAAGGACTTGATAGAGGCATATCCTGTGCATATATACACATGTTGGGAATCATCTATGTGCGATTTTGGCTGCGGTTTTGGTTTCCATTGTGAAAGTGAAATCGCAAACGGATGCACTTCACGGAGTTGATCAGCTCAGTTTCGTAAATTCGGCAGCATCCTTGAGGTTTTGTTTGGGTAAAGTGGTCTCAAATTTTCTCTCTTGGTCCTATTTGCTTAAGGTCTTCCAGGTTTCATGCAATTTTTGTCCATCTTCTGCGTTTTGTTGAACATTCTCACAGGTGTTCTCCATTCTCTGTTCAGGTGTTTCTGGTTTATTTGCTGTCCGATAGCAAAGGGATTATCTTTCACAATGCATTGCCCATTTGTGGTTAAGTGTTCAGGATGCGAATTGTTTTTTTTTCCTCTATTAAGTATATTTTTGGAATTCAGGGATACCCGGTATTGGAACATTTTCTAGCTCCGATGGATACTCATAAGAAGCTGGTTTTTTCTTAGCTACCCACTCCGAAGGCACGCACTTGGGGTCATATAAAGGTGACTACTCGTATGTGCGGGGCTAAGCAAATGCATCTGTCTTCCCCCAGGAAGAGTTCTTTCCTCTCATTTGGCTCCTCCCCCAAGCCCGAGCAACAAAAATATTCATTTCCCCAAGTGGCGAGCACATGGAGACAATTGTTGCAGGAAATGAGACATTTGCTTGGGGTTTCTTTTGGAGAAATATTTGAACTTTTTAACATTTGAAATGCAGCAGGCGTTGAGCACGCTTGTCGGGCATCACTTTGTATTAACTCAGAGGGGAGACCAATACTAAAAAATGAATGGCCGACCAAAATAGAGTTTCTGCAGCGCGGCAGACACACACTAATACGTATATTTTATATTCAAACGGAGACGAATTTGACGCAAAGAAGTCATAAATTTTCGTCACAAGAAAACTCACTTAAATTATATTATCCCTTTTTAAGCACACGCCGGAAAAGCGAAAAAGCGAAAAAGCACGGCTTACTCATCAATCCGTGGGGGAAAGACAAAAGCTCCATTCCAAGGAGTCCTGTATGCCCACTTAATGGTGCGTTTAATGTCGCTGGCATTACGCTGGAAAAACATCAACGGCTCAAAAAATACTTGTGGGACAGGAAGCTGAGAAACTGGGCTTGACCGGCACTTAAAGTCGGGGGCAGCTAATTTGTGCCACAACATACCAATGTGTCAATGTGCCGCCATAAAAGCACTGGGGGTTGTGAGACTAGAAAAATATGAGGTGAGGAATGGGCTTCAGGATACGAATCCAACTTATTGCTCGTGTAAGCGAAAAAACGAAACGGATCTAGCTTTGCTCTGTGGTGTCTGCAAATGATTGCATTCGCGTTTATCTGCCTCTACCAGAGGGTGTATTAGCTAACTAAAACTTATACTTTGAAGCACTATGTCGTCTTCGTTTTCATATTTTTTAAAATAAAACCAACTTTATCGATGTACAACATAAACTAAATCCATAGATTGCGTATCTAAGGCCGAACAATTTTTCAATTCTTTCCCTAAAATCCTTTTTTAGAGTATCCAATATTCGGCGGGGAACCTTAGTTCTTCTTTGAGATTCCTTTTTTGGCTTAAGCGGCAATTTTTACGATTCGAGGACACTTAGGCTCTAATATCCTTTTTAGCACTCAACTAGGTTTTATTTCTCTGATTTTATTTCCGCAACTATTTCCAGTTTTGTGAATAACTTGTGGTTTCTCTATCTCCCATCTTCGCTATTCAAGGACCTCTCCTCCATTTACCACAATGACACTTGTCACCGGAGTGTCAATCCTTTGCAGGTTGCCACAGGAAGTGCGACGCGTAATGTGAGACGAACGTCGAGTTGCAGCGGCGAGAGAAAGTGTTTGTTTCCCACACATGGAAAGGATACAAGGTTTCAGGCTGCATCGTTTTTATGTCATGGGAAAGTGAATGCAACACATTACCAAATATCCTTGTCGGGCCTCTTTGGTTCTCCGCTGCATTACGTTGCATTACGCTGCATATTAAATAAAAGGTGTGCAAGTGGAGTAACTCTTCAGAAATCGCATTTGGCTTTAATTAATCATTCTGATTTCATGCTTGGCCAAGTGGACTAATCCCGAAATAGAATCTATGTCGGTCAAGAGTGGACTCGGACAGGGCCATGTGGGAACTAAATGATATCCTGTGGCGAACCCGTTTCAAAGGAATCTCGTAAGATGCTCATTATGATTTTGATGCTGCAGTGCACCAGAAAATAAAAGGATGGCTCACCGAGCCGGCTCATCATCAATAAGGTATAACATGTTGCAAAATCTCTCAGTCCTTACTCACTCAAACCTTTTTTACTGGTCAATGTGGCTGGCAGACAAAAGCAATAGAAAGGGACCAGGCTAGACAAGGAATGGTCCTAGAGTAGAGCTGAAGCCCAGACAAAGGATTTACTCTTTGTTTCCGACTCTGTAAGGAACGTCCAAGCGGAGGAATAAAATAGATTCGTATTACCGCATTGTGATACTTTCTAAAGAATTTCAAAAAAACGCAACATTACATACTTAGTAGTTTGACCTGTGCCAGACCTTAAGATCCTTAGACGGTATTATAGGAAACCCAGTCCACATACTTTTATCAAAAATTTCACTAAATAATTGATTAAGAAAGTCGCTAGAAAACCTTAATAAAAAACGTATGACTCACAACCACTGAATGACATTTTAAATGGTTCTCCTGTTATCTGATACGTTTTATTTTCACTTAACAAGACAGGTTTGCAGAATAAGACACCATCTTGATAAGAGAAAGGGTCCTTAAATGTTCTTTTTTTGCCCTATTGATTGGAGATCGCAGAACCCATGGCTCGGAGATTAGGTATTTCTCCTGAAATCGATAAAAAGTAGACTTTGCTTCTAGTGTTACTCTTTCACATATTCTCCTAAATTAAGGACTTAATTGGGGGATCTCGTTCACCTTCATTTTTTGAATAGAACGCATCAATTTGTTATAGGTTCCCAGGACCCGCATAGATAGTTGGCAAAAATTAATACACAAACCTAACGCCAATGCACCAATGTTTTCCATATAAAATGCCTTCGCCAGCACATATTGACGATAAATTACTACCCAGTTATTGAATATTGCAAGGGCAATTTGTATACAAAAAACGGATTAACAATGAGCGGAAATATTTAGTTACTATCGATTAAAGTGCCTATTCTAAATGAGGATTAGACACCACAATTGGAAAGGGGCCGTGGTTATGGAAACTAAAGAAAGTGCCACTCCGGATATACTTGTTTAATTTAAATGAGAAATGATGCGGGCTTTCTTTTATTCCGTATTCGGTTTACTCTCCATTTTCTATTTTTCATCTTGACAAAAACTGTGTGGAAAGTAGAAGTATTCATTTAACCGCAAAAGTCTCCCCAATAAAATGTACTTTCACCTTTTTTGCAATACGATAAGCGATCATTATGGGACCACACAATACCTGGCCGGAAATTCTACTTTGTTTTGGGTCCAAAAATTCGATCGTTTAATCGTTACCAAAGACCTGCCTCCGCGGAAATGAAATTTGAATGTCTCTAGGGCGTGTCCGCACACCCATTGTTCCAGATTTGATGTGGAAATTATAGAAAATCTCCCTGGTTCTGATACACAATCGAAATCGAAAGTTGCCTGGACTACACGCTGATACCGGAAATGGTTTTCACTTTTATCGAGCGCCTTTCTGATTTATTTGTGTTTTATGTCCTAGTTACCCAAGTGTCGGGTTTCCTTGCGAGGGATAAGGACGTGGACCATCAGTTCACAAACAAGAAGTGGAAAATAGAAAAAATAGAATTCAACGAGGCATATGTGTTTTGTAGCGCATGAACTTGTTTTCCTTGTAGAGGAGCGCAGGATTCACATTTTGCATGCTTGCCTCAATGCACACATTCTTCGGCTTCCTTTCTCGTCAAGGACTCCCTGGTCAGCGGGCCAGCCAAAGCCGAAGATATCCTGCCTAGCCATGTGTTTAAAATTTGTTATCCTTTTGCGCAAGATTGAACATATTTTGCGTGGGCCCTGGTTGGGCATCGCTGATTAGGGTCAGAATTATATTCTTTTTTTCATTTTGGCTTAGGATTCTGTGTTTTTTTGTAGAGGATAGCAAAGGATTTTCCTGGACCCAAACTATTGACACGAAGCAGGAAGAAATTCAGCGGTGGGGAGTTGCTCTCTCAATTTGAAATCGTCGTGGGTAGACCTCAGTTCCATCACCTTCTTGGGTCAAGTTCATTAGTCCCCTTTTGACTGGCGCCACAATATAAATAAATATTTGGCCTAACCAAATGGGCAGCCACTACTGGAATGCTTTCAGCGCAGATAGGAGGAGACCTGTCAGCAACCCCACCCACAAAGAGGTCAAGTTCACCAATATTTTAATTTTCCTACTCGATTTTCGCCCCCTCCATAGAAATTTCTCTTTGCTTATCGGTCGCTTGGCCGGTGACAGTCGATTGAAATTGCAATTGAGTAAACAGAGCCGGAAATGCATTTGCTTTCACCGACAATCACCGACCAGGCAGACTGTGGGTTATCTCCTCGTTCCCTGGAGACTCGAGACTCATCGGGTGCGTCTGCCATCGCAGCAAAAACATTTAAATAATTATCGCTACTCGTCGGATTGTATTTTTCCTTAATTTGATTAATAATAATAATTCATTTCCTCAAAAGGGTGATGGTGTGTGGGGGAAAAACAAATAGAATCGATGACAAGTTATTGGCAGTAAGACGTGCGAATTCAAAGGCCATCCCGATTGCGGCAAGCATCTGAAGGATTAAAACATTTCAATGCTAATCTGCATTTTGTCACCTAACTGGAGCATGTCTGCTCATATAGACATTCCTCCTTGGTATGGGGCGGTCGATCAAGGGGACCATAGAAAAGGATAATCTTGTTCGAATTGATGTCGGTTAATTTGTTACAACATCACGTAAGAATCAATGACAATAGTGCCGCAAGGTGACATTTCAATCGGCTGTCCTGGCAACAGCAAAAATACGTGTTCACATAGTAGGGTTAAGTACTTACCTTCGACGGCTTCGAAGTGACCTGCCCGAGTTTTTAATTTGGCCTTTTTTCCTCGACTCCCGAACAGCAGCATCCGTATCCCGTTTCCTTGGCGCCAATTCTGGAAGATTAACATACATCTTAACTCACAAATATTCATATTGAGTTCTTAAATCAACAGATATTCAGATAGTAAGATTTTCTTACATTTATTTTTAGACTCTATAGGAGGAAGCCTTGTGTTTCTGAGACTACTGTGTAGATATTGAAGCGTTTCTGATCCTAAAAAGTATGTACTTATACACCGCATGACAGGAATAAAAAAAATGTCCCAAAACTAGGAGAAAGAACAACTTTCTGGCCATTGAAAATTCTTCAACTGGAGTCTAGAGTTTGGTCCTTTGTTGAACGGCAAGGAGACTGCAGCAAAGGCCTATTGAAGTGGGCCATGCTGGAATTATGATTAATGACTTTGTCGAAATAAAAGTTAGTCAACTGGCTGAGTGTCGTTGTGGAATTTTTAATGGTCTATCCTGGTGCCCGATCTAAACAAAGCTAAAAGGTCAGTGACAAGAGAAAAAATTAACGGAGCCTGGGACTTATACAATTTTTAAGGAGCAAAAACGGAAAGGAGCTGTGCTCCTTGCAATTCATAAATCATGCTGTTTGATTTCGGGACACCTAAGGACTTACTTCATTTGTTGTAGGTGGCAATGGAGTGACGATTGATTAATTGATATCGACAGGGCCTGCAAAGGATTGGCCGTTAAAAATCGGCATTTGGTCCGCTTGTTGACAACTGCTCCTTACAAATTCCCGCTTCCCGCTTCAGGTCTCGTCCTGGATACATGCGTGTGGCCCTGTTCCCACCCCTCGTCACAACAATTGTCGCCCAGCTGTCAACAACAAATCAATGCAATTTACAGCTTCATTTTTGCAAATTTGCTCTAAAAAATGAAAAGTGACAAGAACAAGAGCTGGTCCGCTGACAGGCCACAACTAGCAAACAAAGGACACGGCCAGCCATCCCCCAAGTCTTGGCCCGAAAAGCTGTTCAAGCGTGTGCAATGCGATACTTTCCTAGTTTTTTGTAGTTTTAATGCTTTTCTTTTGGTCCTTTTTTGCTGGCTGACTTTTCTAGGACTTCGCTTTGTCTAATTGCCAAACAATCGCCGCCTGATTATCCTGTCAAGCCGAAACTTTGTGCGGTTTCCACTGCGTAGTTTTGTTTAATTGGATTGACTTGCAGACATGTGAGTGACATCACGTCGTCATCTCCATCGCACCTTTCCGATTTTGGCGCCACTCTAAAATCGCACGCAAAACGCGCGTTCCTATGAACGGCCGTGACTTGGCTTGGAATTGGAATTGGGGCTTATCATTCCACTTTGAAGCAAATAATAATGCCTCTTTATAGCGAAAGCTACACTTAGAAATTATGAATTTTATATTGTTTGTTTTGTACCTCAAAAAGTTCGATATAATTTTACTCTGCGAGATTATCCTCCTCTAGCTCATATTTAAAGTAGTACAATATAGAGAGTTAAAGAATTATTTCAACATCTTTTGTGGGTTAATTGGTGAAACCATTGCCTACGTGACATTATGCCGCGGTTCTGTTGCCAAGTCCACTTTTGTTTTCGTACAAGTCTACAGTCCCCACTCTTTGAAACTGAAAGGAGGCTCTAGGCGAGTTCTTTAAAAAATAAATAGCTTTGGCGCTGATAACAAACTGGTTGACTAAAATGCGCTCCGGGTGCATTGTACGACCTACTGATAAGCAAAGCAAAGTCCTTGATCTTGACGTTGCGTTTCAACTCGCAAATTTATGTTGCCCATGGTAGCGGCTTAAATTTTTATAGGTATTTTTCTAACAAATTTAAACTTAGCATCAGCGCAGTGCAAGTATTGAAACAGTTGATAAGAGTAGGAGCACTCGCAAGCAAAAGTTTCTGACACGCAACAATTGGCCCGGCGGGCACTGCTAATCAGAATGATAAGAATGGCAGCTTCTGAAAAAGGTTCAGTAATTACACGCCTGGGTGTTGTTTGTATCGTTCCCCGATAAACCTTGGAAATATTTATAATGGAGAGCTCTCGGAGTCCTGAACAGGAATTATGAAACACTTTCGAACTTCTTACAAAAAACAAGAGCAGCAGAGTAGAAAACGCTACAGGTCGGAAGCAACTGTCGGAAAAGAATCGCAACGTTTTTATCAAAAGGTTCCTCTAGAGCACCGGATGTACAAATTCCCAACAATGATGGAACGGTCAATAGCCAAGGAGTCGTGATGAAGGGCGAGCCAAAATTCTACTTCTTTGTTATCTTGCATAAGTAAAAGTATAAAAAATTTTTCAATACACCTCAGCGGAAATGATACAATCTAATATAAGCCCAGTCAAAGGATATGCCCTATGAAGGACAACTCGACAAATTTCGAAATCCCTCCCACGACATTTCTTTAATGAAACTAGGCTTAAGCCGGAGATTAATCTTGATCTGCGGAACTGCGGTTTGCATATTGCGCCATCGGCTTGGAACATCCTGGCGCTTACAGTAGATCAACTATAATCGGGCTCCTTAAGTTAACTATAATCCAAGCATGATCACTGGATCAGTGGCTAAGCAACATTTTCCGGGACTCGATGGCCAGTTACCTGGGCAGGTCAACGCAGCGCGGCAACTGGTTTAGCTTAATCCAGGGATTTAACTTTTTCGCCGTGCCATGCATGATAATAAAAAGAAATAAGGCCACATTTTCTTTTTACTCGACCAGGCTTTTACCTCATTCCAGCAGCTGTTTCCACGGATTAGGGTAGAAAAAACATGTTACGTCTACCTCCACAAACGGATTAAATTTTTTGAAACATATAAGTCAGTCTTAAGCATGGCGATTAAGCTTGATCCCCTGCGAAGGGGCGTTATATTTACGGATTTTCCTCTAAATCCTTCAGCTAATCTCCGGCTTAGAGCGCGGCGCGATTTTTTTCGCGGCTCGGCCTGCATTGTTTTTTTTCGGTTCTGTTTCGTTTTCTTCAATTCGCAAGAAAGCAGGCCTCCGGGCCAATGAGGATCATAATTATGGAATTCCTAAATAAACTAGTAAGGGCAGACGGCGAATGCGCCGAGCGCTGACCTACCTGTAAGCGTGGGTGGGAAGGACCTCTGCGTCTTGAGTCCAGGTCCGCTTCATGCCGCAGGTAGGCAATAAACCAGCCTTGAGTTGGCCGGCAATTAAGAAGTCAAATTTCACTTAAAAACAAAACAAAAAAATTGCCCAACGTAAAACAATGCAAAAAATGTCCGTAAACTGAACTAAATCCGGCTTAGTAAAGTCGATTGTCAGCGGATCCTTGCATCACCAACAAGGTCAGACAGCCTTCCATTTCTAGTCATTTGCATGCAGAAAAAGGATCGTAAACAAATTCGCCGCGTCTTCGCCTTTGAAGCAGTCCTGCTGACTCTCCATTTTCCCACACTTTTTATGCTACCTTGACTTTTTTAATATGGGTGGTTTGACTTTTTTACGGGGCACCGCTGTCAGGAGTACTTCCGTTTTTTACATTTTTTATGACAGATCCTACTACCTGCGACTTTATGGACGTTAGCCTTTTTTAAATTAGCCGCTGATACTACTTTGTATCATCTAATAAGTATTTTTGAATGAATGCCCATATTACTTTCTTTTAAACCATTACTTGTCTAATACACGTAATATTTTTCATTTAAACTGGTTCGGGCATGGCCCATAGATCCTCAAAATATGCGGAAAACATGCTTCTACATTCGGATACTCATAGTCTGGTCCGTGGCTATTTGGACCAAGGCGGATTAGCCATCCTAATCCCCGGACGAGGGTGTTATTTACATGCAGCAGGCCGACCACTTCTTTTCTTTAATAAGTTTTTGTTAGTAATTAGCAAAATTTGCTTCAAAATGATGTACGAAACAAGAACAGAAAATGAAAATAATGATACAATCTAAATAAATTCAAAATTTGAAACATTAAAAGAGTGAAAATAAACCAAGTTATCAAAATTCTTTTAATCCGCCATATCCTGTGGTCGCCTAATCCTGATCCTTGGAGAACCTCTCTCGCGACCAGCTTAGCTAATCCCCCAGTTCCGAGGCTTACCGATTAGATCACTAAGGTGGCTCATTCAGGAAAATACTTGGCACATGTAGTTTACATAACCCTTTCACTTTCAACGGGCTACCAAAAAGAGACATAGTTCACGACCTTAGAAGACGGTAAAGAACCCCGGAGACACCTTTTGATCCTCCTCATCAATTTGATATAGTTGCTGGGGGAATCTTTAAGCGTGCTGATCGTATGCCGAGCCCTTAAAAAATTGAGAAATTGATTTTAGGGATGCTGCTTCTAACAAAGATACCCAGTCTGGGGTTGTTTTTTTTCTGTCTTCAGGGCAATTATCTGAAGACTTTTTTATCCTTGCAGGAGAATGTATCTTCTGTGGAGAAAGTAACCACAATGTGGTTCCGCTAAGTTCATCCAGAATTTCACTAAGCTCGTTTTTAATCCAAGCTAATCTGAGAACTAAATCCCGAATCCGAAACCGAAGGATCCTATTCCACAGGATTTCCGAAAGGGGTTTTCCATCCCATTAAAAAGTAGATTTAGATAGTTCTCCGCATGCCGCACAAACTTACGCAGTTTCCATCCTTGGCTTAGGAAAAGTGATTATCGCGTGGCTAATGATAAGTAGCCTCGGAGGAAGGAGGAAAGCTCCTGGTCGCGGCTCTAAGTAGAAGGATTACCGAAGAAACCGCGTGGGTGCTAGAATAGTGGGTGCTTAAGAGATTAGAATAAAATATGTTAGAGTCTGCTAATGCATTCCAAGTACCTTTCATCTCTATTCCAATATTTGGCAATGTTGTACCAACCACTTCATCATTATCGAATCATCACATCCCGTTCCTCTATAAATCAAAAACCACACCCTTTAAAACCTAAATAAAATCGATTGAGTGTTACAAATGACTAAAAAATTGTGGGCACACTCATGGGTAGCCGAACAATAAAAAATATCCCCTATCCAGGACTCCTAGGGTTGCTGCGAGCCATATGTGAGTCGTCCGATGATCTAAGCCTTCACTTTCGCTTTTATTTCGCTGCTTTCCCCCTTTTTTGATAAAACAATCGCCTCTTTGTTGACAGCCCTCGTTTTCATTCTATATATTTGTACAAAATTTGTCTTTTTTCCGAAAAAAGTTTCAATTTTAGTTCGCGCTGGGTGTATTGTGTTTATTTTTCAAGGGTTAAGACCAAACTAGACGCAGCTGCTGACGAAATATTGTTCGAATGAAACATAAAACGAAGCTGCTGAGGGCACAACCCCCCTAAATCGAATTTAATAAACAATTTTATAGGAAAAGGAATTAAAAAATGTTAGCCGAGGTTAGTTTCTCAAGCGGGTACCTTATCAACAGTACGTACGCACTTTTCTACGCACTATTGACCTACTTAGACAAACACAGTTTAGCACGTGTTGTATGGCTACATGGATAGAGTTTGGACATGGATGGGTTTTACACTCGAAATCGCGAATACTTTCGTTTCACTGATTGTGTCGGGATAGATAAGGCCCGGATCTCATTAAAATCCGTTGAGCTTAAGTTGTTTTGTCAATATCAAGCCTTACTTTGCTTATCAAGCAAACATGACATTGTTCTGACTAATTCCCAAACCTGGAGAGAGACGGAGAAAGGCGATTTCCTGAAACTAGAAGAGTAAGTTCTGTCCCAAACCTCAGAAAATGTTATCAATAGGGTCAGCTTCGGGAGCATGAATATTGTTTAATGTCTTCGGCGAATTTTACTTTATTTTTGTCAAAATCTTTCTCTGAAATCAACCGTGCTCTTTGGCAAGAATATTCGAAATTTACGTAACATTATGCAGAGCAAGGATATGCCCGCGCTAGGGCTATTGTTCGATTTCACTTTCGGAAATTCCACGGTAGTTCGCATTAACCGCCCGGCGAGTCCTGCGAGTCCAGCGCGTCCTTGGTCTACCTACAAAAACCAGCAGAACGATCTAGACCCATTTTCAAACTAAGTCCAGCACAGCATGTCCTTGCCATAAACATAAAACAATTTAAAAGTCAATCCGCAAAGTCACCAACACCGCCCTGAGAGGCGAAAATGTTTCGAAGTTCGAACTTCGTTCACTGTTTTTTAAGAAGGGGTTTCGCTCTCTACCTGTGGCTGTTTTTTAGTGGCTGTGTAGTTCCTTTTTTACGATTTGTTTTTTAGTCGTGTGCCAATAATTATTTACCCATTAAACTAGACTGCCGCCTCGGAGCGGATGCTCAACAGGCAACAGGAACCAGGAAAGAGCAGAGTGAGTTTCACTCAGTGATTTCTGTAAAACCACTCCTGCTGCCTTGGGGACTCGACACGATGATGTTTTGTTTACTTCCGTTTACTCGTACAGCGCACGCTTGAATTTCCACCCCGTCTTTTCATGACTTTTGGCGTTCATCCCCTTCGAGTCGGTCGAGTTCTTTTGCTTGGTTCATAGCACTCATGTGTCCAAAGGGGAAATGTCGACGAGTCCTGCGAGTGAGTTTTTTCCAGCTCGGTTTGTCTTTACCCGGTTCAGGGCCGCTCGCTCGGCCACGATCCTTGCTCCACTTTTGAACAAACAGCCTTCAAGTGCAGTTTTTTATGAAGGCTCTAAAAAAACCGGAGCTCCGGAAGTGGCCATAAGATTTTTTACATTCTTTTATGGATAGTGCATAGTTTTGACTTTCATTTTTTATGGCTACAAAAAACGGGCAAGCCATAAAACAGCAAAGTGTGCAAACTCATCTTTCATTTTCTTAAAAAAAGGAAAAAACTGGCTCTACGAGCGGGAGTCCACTTCGGAGGCTTCGACATTGAAATGTCCCACCGGCCGTCTCTGTCGCACCAATTTGCATATGAAAAATCAGCACTTTTAGGTAAAAACAAAAGTAAAAAAGGCAAAAGAAAAAAGGAAAAAAACGAACTGATGAAATCCAAAAGATACTCGTACTCAACTCAACTGAGTGCCTGGTCCTAATTTACCTGCCTCTTTCCTTCTACGGATCGTTTTTCGCCGTCGCCCTGATGCTTTCTCCTCCTTCCTGCACGGCAAATACGTGCGTGTGAGCGGGAGGGCGCATTGAGTGCGTGCTGTCGCTGTGTGAGTGTGTGAGTGCGTGAGAGGGTGAGTGAGATACTTTCGCCGTGGCGAGCGAAGCGTACTTATAGTTAGCTCACGCAGCGAATTTGTATCAGTCGTGATTTGGTTCTGTTAGAGAGGACAACAGCCATTTTTTGTGCCACACACTCAGCAACCGCCTCAACTCTTACACACAACTCCTACACACGCAAATTTGTTGCTTCAAAGGATTCGTCAGCAAAGGATATACATCAAGCTGTATAAAGACGTGCTCAACCGCTCTCTTAATATCATTTCTCAGCGACCAGTCGTCACGTCAACATCTCAACATCTCAAGAAACTTGGTGTGCTAACAAATATCTAAGAACGCGCAACAAACATACAATACCTCCTGGAAAATTTAAAACTGCGAAGCAAGTTATCGAATAATAACTTGAATAATTACAACTACCTCATTTTGAATAATCGGTGAAGTTTTTTACAAAGGACAAAATCAGTGCAAACGCTCTACCTCAAAGTACAAAAGTGCGCGAAACAGGAAATATTCGAAAAATCCATATCCTAAAAAGTGAAAAATTGCTCAAATGAAAATTCGTTCAAACTAATCCAGTTCAAAAAGGAATTTCAAAGTGTTTTTGCTCAAGTGAAAGCAGAGGCTACAAACGCAATCACAGAAACGAATATATATTTATGGCCATATCAATGCTACAGGACGCACAAACGCGAAGTAAGTATAACCTAAAAGATAGTATTTAGTCTCTAAGCCGTGTTTCAAGAAAAACTTGGTCCAAACTATTTTCAACCCGTCGCCATCTCTGCAACACAGTCCTGCCAATTAGGGTTTGTTTACAAGTTTGGCCTGAAACCGGCACCTAACTCGTTACCCCCAAAACAAAAGCTTTGGAGCGCAAAACAATGAGGAAAGAGAAAGTGCTCTCGCTCGTGTAGCATATGTGAGATTGCTCTTACATGTGAGTGCTCTTAGCAAGAGACACATTTTCGTCCTTCGAAATGCCCAAGCTCCTAACTGAAGTCCTTTCCCGCACAATTCACATGTGATAGAACCTCGAACTAACTCTTATATTCCCTTCTGTTCCAGGCTTAGCAGCTGCATTGGCCGGCATCAAACGAGAAGACGTTGTTGTCGACCGCTCCATGTCGTTGTCGCCCCCCATGTCCGCCAACACATCCGCCACCAGCGCCGCTGCCATGTACCCAGCCATTGGACTCCAGCAGGCGGCGGCAGCCTCTGCATTCGGCATGCTCTCGCCCACTCAATTGCTGGCCGCCAACCGCCAGGCAGCCGCTTTCATGGCCCAGCTACCGATGAGCACACTGGCCAACACACTCTTCCCACACAATCCGGCAGCCTTGTTCGGAGCCTGGGCCGCTCAGCAGTCGATGCCGCCCCAGGGCACCCACTTGCACTCGCCGCCTGCCAGCCCACACTCGCCAGTGGCCACGACGCCCTTGGCCAGCGGCAAGCATCCCCTGGGCTCCCCCAACAGTACGCCCCAGCATCATGAGCCGGTCAAGAAGGCCCGCAAGTTGTCGGTGAAGAAGGAGTTCCAGACAGAGATCAGCATGAGCGTAAACGACCTCTACCACACTCCGGGCGGACCCATCTCGCCGCCGTCCAGCGGCAGCTCGCCAAACTCCACACACGAGGGTGTGGGCGGAGGTGCAGGCGGCAACGGTGCTGCCAAGGATCCTTCTCGCGATAAGAGCTTCACCTGCAAGATCTGCTCCCGCAGCTTCGGCTACAAGCATGTCCTGCAGAACCACGAACGCACCCACACCGGGGAGAAGCCTTTCGAGTGCCCCGAGTGCCACAAGCGCTTCACCCGTGACCACCACTTGAAGACCCACATGCGCCTGCACACCGGAGAGAAGCCGTACCACTGCTCCCACTGCGATCGCCAGTTCGTCCAGGTGGCCAACCTGAGGCGCCATCTCCGAGTGCACACGGGAGAGCGGCCATACACTTGCGAGATCTGCGACGGAAAGTTCAGCGACTCCAACCAGCTCAAGTCCCACATGCTGGTCCACAACGGAGAAAAGCCATTCGAGTGCGAACGCTGCCACATGAAGTTCCGACGGCGCCACCATCTGATGAACCACAAGTGCGGCATCCAGTCGCCGCCCACTCCGGCTCTATCGCCAGCCATGAGCGGGGACTTTCCAATGGCCGTCACCTCCATGGCCCTGGAGTCGTCCAGCAACAAGTTTGCGGCCATGTGCGCCAGTTATGGGGGCTCAGAGGAGTCGGTGGATCTGGAGAAGGGTGCCATGGAGGACGACGCTCCCCTTGACTTGTCCGAGGATGGGGCCAGCTCGGTGGACGGTCACTGCAGCAGCTCTGGTCGTCGCAAGGCTGCGGACATCCGTCGCGTATTCCGCCTGCCACCTCCCCAGATCCTGCACGTGCCCAGCGCCATGCCTGAGCAGACCGAGCCCGAGGATCTGAGCATGCACTCGCCGCGCTCGGCCGAGTCCCACGACCAGGCCGAGGACATCGACCTGGATGACCTGGACGATGCTGCCGCTCTCTATCTGCGCCAGCAGCACCACTAGACCAGTCCAACTGCCAATTGTACATAGCTAAGGTCAGCTTTCATTAGATGAAGTTGACAGGCAATGATCCATTTCAAAGTGGAGGGTAAAAATTGTTGCAACAGGAATTTAATGCTAAGTACAAGTAACTTTAGATCATCAACCTAAACACTTCTAGAATTACTAGCACACAAATCAAAAACTCTAAAGAACTGTACAAAATTAGACAAAAAAAAAACAATTGCCATAAGCTTATTGCCGCCAAAACCCCACCAAATCGAACAGAAAATATCGTGCCATTCTTTACGACTAATTAAGTTAATATTTTAAGTTCTTTTCGAGTCACTTCAGATTGTATATATATCGACCCAGCAGATGAAAGCTGCCAATTGTAAATTATACAGCGCTCCAAAAATGTTATCGTGCTAAAAAATGGAAAGAAAACAAAAATAATCGCACCTAGTTTTATAATTTACATAAGCCTATTTTAATCCTAATGAATTCTTAAAGAAACAATGCCAATAATCACGAAATCAAAATTAACTTTAAGTTAAAAGTAATAAACTAAATTCTTTATTCTCTAATTGTTTTGTTTGCCATTAATATTTAAAACAATTATTTAATTAACTAGCTTCTAATTATTGCATGAATCTCGTTTTATTGATCACAGCATATGTTTTTACTATACACTTATATTTAAAACTATTTTTAGTTGAAAGTTGCGCAAGCAATAGCAAAATAAATTGATTGAAACGACATTATTTCTATTTATTTAAATACTCTTTACCCTGAAAAGTGAGGCGCTGTATGATAGTTTTTCGAAAGCACGCTTTTCCAGGCAAACATATATGGTACACATATAGCTCAATGCATAATCAAATCTGTATATAATCATACATAACCAAATACAAGTACTCATAAGCATTAGCTCTAATTGTAAGAATTGAACCAAGTAAACAGGAAAAAATGCTATAACCAAATACCTCCAATACCTCTTTGTATCGAAATTGTTGTGAGCTAAACAGTATATACTATTACTATATAGATACAACAATTTGGCAATCGTACAATTCAACTGAATTTATATACAACATTGAAATGATGAAATCGAAACTTAAACCAAAGTTATATGTATTGTAATTTTGATGGATATTTTATCGGGAGCCAGAATCGAATACGATTTTTGAGCATCCGAAGTCTAAGATTAAGTGTAAGTGTAAATACACCCTTAAATGGTAGTTCGAACGTAATCTGTATATAATTTAGACTGTATATAGCGAAAACAAAACGTATACTACAGAATAATTTTAGTGCAATCTTTGGTTGAAATTGTCGAACATTTTTGTCGATGCCCTTTGAGTTCGTTCGTTCTAATATCATAAAAATGCAACAAAATATTGTGTAATTTTCTTTGTTCATTCAAATGTATGGTATACAAGTTCCTCAAGATTAAATGATTACAAAAATAATAAATCAGATAGCGAGCGCATCTTGGATCTCTCGAAATTCAGCGCATTGCAAAAAAAGACCTCACCTCATGTTTCACATTAATTGTGTATATTAATACTCACTAACCTAAAACTTTAGCCTATTTAAAGCGTTAGCTCTAACTAAGTACGATATATGTATAATTACAAGGTCAATTTTTATGTAAATATTATCAACTAATACCCTTACTATAGCTCAAGTTGTGCAATATAAATATATGCAACCATATACTACTTACGACGAAACTACCAACAAATCCAAGTATCAAGGGTCATCTCCGGTTTTCGTATTTCGTATTTCGTATTTAGTCATTAATCGACACATATACCTTATGCTATATGCGTTATGCAATATGCGATAAATTAGGAAATTTAAACTAGACAAATTATACTGTAATCTATGAACGATGAGTTAGAGCTGTCGGTTTTGTCGTATCAATTTTCTAATTTACGAGTATTGTTGCACCTTCAGGCATTGAAAAGACAAATCTATGCATAATTCTAAGAGATATTTATAAATCATTTAAATTATTTATTAATTTTATCTAAAATATATTCTGTTTATTATCGAATTGTATGTCTGCGAAACAAAGAAATATATATATTACAATATTGTGTTAAATAATACAATAGAGACTTTTCAACCAGTATCCAGTAACCAGTAACCAGCCAGTGAGGAAGCCACCCCTGCAAAATTAGCCAAGGCTCCGCTTCTTTTTACCCAAAAGGCGACAACGGGCAGCATTATATAAATTTTTAATTTATGCAAACGAAGCCCTTTCGCATTATTTTACATTTGCCACAAGACGCCCCACTAATGCTGTCGCCACCACCCTCCTTAAACTACCCCAACCCGAACCCGAACCCGAACCAAGGCACCAAGGCCCCAACCCCCTCGCATCATCTCTTCACCGGAATTTGAATTTTTCGTCGGGGGCAGCAGCAGGAGCAGCAGCTGAGCAAGAAAGGAATATAAAAAACGCGCCCCGCGCAGCCAGAAAATGTCACAGTGTTTTTCCCCATTTAATCTCCAGTGAGAGAGCAAACAACTACAACGCCACGGAGGAAAGGCGACACCACCCATCACCCATCACCCACCAAACCTTCTCGCCGCCGCTCCTTTTATTCAACCTTCCAGCGCAACTGACGCCTCCACTTCTTTGTGCCCCTTTCAACTGCCAAAAAAGGCTTCATCCTGGCAGCCCCCGTCTATATACAAAATGGCAGTATGTACGAGTATTACATAAAGGGCGCCTTATATGCTTACATAGAGCCAGCCAGCCCGCCTATAAGAGGGAGATGGAGGACAAATGTTCGCGTACTGCGCTGCTTATTAGCATTTTAGCCTTTCTTCGTTTGGCGCTCAGTGAATATTGCCAGGATACACTTCGAAAAAAGTGATGAGCCATCCTTTTTCAACTTAGCATGAAACTAAGTTTCAGTTTTTAATGTTAATACTTAGATTTTATCTCCTATTTATTAGAAAAGTGTTATTTTGAACATTTTTGGGAGTGTAGTCCTCCTTGGCCCAGAGTCCCCATCCTATCCCACCACTCCACGTCCTTTTTAGCTTTCGAGTAAATGATTTGGACTTGGAGGCGGAAAATTTTTTCTCAAATGAGTTTACGAGTGTTTGGCTGTTAGGATTTTTTTTCTGGTGCGGCGAAAGAAAGAAAACCGAAGAAAATAAAAGGCATTCAAAATAAATTTAAAGGCTTCGCTGGCAACGAACCGCCAACGCAGCCGACGCAGCCAACAGCCGTTCATTATTCAAATTGAAAAATTATGATTTTCACCCGCGATCCACCACGTCCGCGAATGGCAACTGGGCAACGAGGCTCGGACTTGTCCTGTCCAGGCTTCCAGGCTTGGCGCCCAACCAAGCACGGCATTATAATAAGCTCCCTCAAGTGAACCGAGGGATGGGATGGAATATAGAAGGGCTGTTGGCCCCGGCCTCGGAATCTCTCAGGCTTGTTATCCTGGGGCCATTTGCACTAATTTAACGCTGGAGTATGGGGGTGCAATTAGTCCAGAAGATTGGATAGTATCATTTTTGGGTTTCGGTTGGTTTCGTTAAGTGACTTTGGAATGTGATAAATCACTGCTGCTGGGAATCTATTGAATCGACAATGCATCCTGCCAAGGATTGACAAAAAACATAATACTGTTTGTAGTGTTTCTGCAATACTTGGCTCCGATATTATGTAAATGTTAAACTTGCTGCTTTGGCGTAACAAAACCAGTTAAGACAGTCCAGCCGAGACGGAAATAGTTTCAAACAATAGCTGGCTAGACTGCGAGACAAAGGACACAGAAGTACAGAAAACATGTGAATATATTGAAGCCTAGAATGTATGCTCCGATTACAGCTCGACGGTCCTACCCCCGGCAGTGCCTGGCAGGACATGCGAAAAAAAGGCATGCAAATTTTGGCAAACACAATTAGCAGGGATCAGGATCAAGATCCGCACTCGAAGACAATGTTCGGGCCAGAACACCCAGCTAGCTGGGCCGGGAGAAAGTGAAAAGAAAACATTCTGTTACCCAGCATGTCCTAAGACCTTACGAGACGGAGAGAGTCCTGAACAACAGAGAAAGCAACAGCTCTCATTATAATTTCACATTTAAAATTTCTACTCCTTTTTGCTTCGGAATTACGAGCTCTGTTCTTTCTCTTATCGAGTAATTCCGGTGGATGGGGTTGGAGGGGGTAGAAAAAAAATGAAAAACAACCCTCTCAACCGGCAGCGACTGCGGCGCAGCAGCGGCGTCAACAGCAAGGATAACGAAAAACTCATTTGCATACGAAGTGCTTTCGCTTTCGCTCCGCAACCCCTCGTGGCACCTTCGTTATTTTGAAGCATGGCGGCAATAGGCCACCTGCGTCCGTGTCGGAGAGAGACGGACGCAGTTCCTGCATCTCACTCGCACCCCGCCTTAATCAAAGAGTTTAATGCTGGAACAACGCAGTCCCAACCCGGAGAGGAGCGTCACGGAACGGGGCAAAGCTCTTTCGCTCCGGCTGGTTCCTTGCTTCCTTGCTGCTCATTATCAAGCAGCGAGCGGTAAACTCATTGAGACGTTTTGCATCCTTCTCCCCCTTTTTGCCCCACAGCACGACCCAGCCCCCACCCACGTCTCAAAGCAAAGCTTTCCCCAGCAGCAGCAGTTCCTGGCGATGCCCCGACTCATTTTACTTTTATATTTTTCATTTCGGTCTCTCCGAAGTTCAAGGAAAGCTACGTAAAAGCAAAAAGACATTTTTGTTTAAAGAAAATTACAAACAACCCCTTTGGAATTAGAAGCAGCGAAGGACAAAGTGGAAGCAGTCGTGGAAGTCGCATTCGCAGTCGAAGGAAAACAAACGTCAGCGTAAAAGCTAAAGAAATGAGCGTATATTATTCATGGTATTAATGTCACGGGTGGGAGTGGGTAGGGCAGGAGAGGTAACCAAGAAGGGTATCTCCAAAGGGCTCACGAAAAATCTAGATTCAGAGCTTTAATTTCAAATGAAAGATACATATCTCATTAAAGGAAAAGTATTTCACTTGGCATCAGCAAAATGGCTATAAAGAAATTAAAATGTACAGCTTTATAAACTTAAAAATACAAGGATATTATAAAAAATAATAAAAACCCTTGCCAATAAAATTCGAAGCGCTACATAAATTCCCACGCTCACGTATCCTTTCGAACATCACATATGGTCCTCATAAATAAGCAAGTTATTCCAACCCCGACACTCAAATTCGCACAATCCGCACCAACTCTATTCTATTCCACCGGTAGTATTACCACCCAAACAACCATAATGTCAATTCTATGATAAAAGTCCTGATGATTACGCACACATTAGACAAGTGCGATCCCTTCCGCCATCAGCCTTTCGCCCTCCCCCATATGTCTTTTATTTGCCACAAATTTTCGACAATTTTGGACAAATTTACATGCATAAACCGCGACGACTTTGACGGCGGAAACGGCAATTGCCCAACAACACAGCAACAACAATAACGACAAAGAGCCACTACACATGCGATTTTCTGGCTGCGAGGATTTCGCTACTCCCCTGGGGAGGTCGTGGACCCTTTCTTCCCCTTTTCCTTTTTTTGCCAAATTTGTTTAGAGAAAATCAAGTGAAAAACGTTTGAAAATCATATGCATGGTGGTGTTGGCTGGCGGATTCGACGAGGGTCTGTGGCTGGTCTGTGGGAAGCAGAGAAGCTGGGAGGCAGTGAGCTTGTTGACATTCAGTGTCCCAAGGAAAGTGAGCTATCAACAAGCTATCATTCACTACACATACTCCTTCTCCTTCTCGTATCTGTTTATGCATGTGTGGCAAGGGCGTGTGGGATAGCGAGTGGGTGTGGCATTGGGTGGGGGTCTATGTTGGCAAACTGTTGATACGATTTAAGCGATTTGTTGTGGGTTTTCCCTCGCACAGTTGTTTATATTTTACTTGGCGGGTGCCTTGTGCAGAGCGTAAAAACTGTAGCATACTTTTCAGGGCGCCCGGAGCAGGAGGCAAAAGGGATGCTGGTCAGTATCAGTGTCAGTTGGATGCATGTGAGGCATGCCACTCAATTTAATTATAACCTATATATGGGCCTAAAAGGATTTTGTCGCAACCACGTATTATTTAATAAAGCCTCATTTACTTTCGTTGGAAGCGTCCAACTTTTACTTGCTGTGTCTTTGGTGTGCCCTAATGGACTCGTAATTCGCTTACGGAATAAAGGGACCGTCGTAGAGGTCGTGTCCGTTCTAAGAGGTCCTCTCAACGGTCTTCTAACTAATTTGGGGCGGCAGCCAGAAAGGTAAAGCGGTTCAGGCTTTAAAAAGCTAGATTACAGGTTTCGACATCTAACCAGGACTACGATGTGCTTTCCATTATTCTCTTTCCTGTATAAGAAAACGCATAGAAGTCCCCGTGTAGATATTAAAACAAGTCGTTATCTCGTTAAGATGCCCCACAAAATATGCAGACCAATCAAAGAGTCGAATAAAAAATTTTAATTACCCTTCATATCCGGCAAAGTGGCCTGGCAAGAGGCAGGACTCAGCATTATATCCTTTTAATAAGGCGGCTCCTTTGCATAACAACAAGGAAAACATTAATTAAGATGCAGACAAAACCAGGACGGCACCAGGATGACGGCAACGAAATAAGCGAATTAACAACGGCAAGAACTTTGCATAAATGAAAGGATAATCAGCCTATCAACCGGGCCAAGGACCAAAGGCACAAAATGGCGAGCAATTAACATGGAAATGACTTTGTTTGACACTCCAATGAAAGCAGGCATCCCATTGGAAAGACAAAAGGCATCCTCTGTGCCGTCCGCAGGGTTAAATTAGCAAAGGACCCAAAACGAAACGAAACGAAACGAAAACGAACAACAGCACAATGCAGTGCTGTGCGACATAATTTAATATTTCCCATTAAGCGCAACCATTAATGAATGAAGCCAAGGCGGATCTCGCGACTGCGCAGGCTCTCTCCAGGACGTGGAAGAAGAGCTCTCCTTAGCCCTCCCTGCTCCTGCTCCTGCTCCCTTCCTATCAGGCCGGCCAAGGCGAGTAATTAAGTTTATGCGAAGTACAAAATTTAATTTCGTTTGCCACCCCTTTTTAACCACCCCCCTTTGCGGCGTTGGGGAAGCGTGGCTTTCATTTTGTGTGGGTTTTTTTTTTTGTTCTAAATGCCTTTTGAAGTATTTACTCCCCCACTCGCCGGCCCGAGTTGGCTATAAGCATCTTAACAGCATCATTTGGCGTCGACTTGCGCAGGTGGCCGCGAAGTTTTTTCTTAATGTACAAATTTTTATCAAGGTGGTATTATGGGTACGTCGTATTCCTAAAGGGAGAGACTTTGTCTTAAGGACCGCTTATAATTTTTAATTGGAGTTTGAAGTGCTTTCAACAGGGAGAGAAAAAAGTAGAGCTCTCGCTTGACCTTCTTGGGATCTTTCCATGACCAGATGCAGCTACCTCGGATCCGATCTAACCCAGCATTCAGACCCGAGTCTAACCCGTCTCGATGCGTAACCAAAAATCAATAATTTACAATCCAACCCAGGCAACCCATATTGGGGTTACCGTCGAGAAATGCGTTCCATCCAAGGCATATTTTCCAAATTAAAAAGCAAGCGAAAAGAAAAACATTTCGTGATGCTGCCGTGCTGCATAATCAGCCTCGGCGAGGCATCCACTGCCACAATCGACGTTGCTGCCACGCTTCCAACTCAGCGATGCGCATAAATTAAGTTAACCCCTCTCAGGAAAAAAAAAGAATGAGTCGCGCGTCTGCCTCATTTTTTTTGTTCGTCTATTTTTTATTTCCACCGTAATGTATTTTGTGATTAACTTTCGCTTTGCATGCAACACAGCGGGCTTTTTTTTACCCTTTAATGCTTCTCTAAGAATTCCTTTTTATGAATTTATGGAATTTGAGTAGCATAAGGCGACTAAGATCCTTTTTCCTTACAAATTAGAAGAAAATTCCTAAAAATTCACATACAATTTCTTAAGAGAAGAAAGTGTTGGTTAAAAACAAAATAATGAGTAGTTCAATAAGTTTTTAGGAACTTAAAACTCTTATAAAAGTTCCCCAGAATCTCCCTTTTCACTGCCTGTACTCCTGGATTTTTTACCCTCACCACATCAACCCAAATTATTCTGCCCGAGCACATGCTAAAGTACCCACGTTTTTTATATGAACCTCTCTACTCTATGGCAGACCCCAGGATTTTTTAACCCTTGCTCAGTTAACATGAATATTCACTTGTCAAATTCAGGATAGAAAAAAACTGTACCAAAAAAATCCAGGCATTTGCGTTTTATAAAGAGATGCGGTGCCGACAACTTCTGGGGTAAGTTTGAAACTTGATTTTGAAAATCCCAACAGCAACACAAAGCAACAAAATGCAAATTAAAAGTTGTGGAAACCCCTTTTAGAAAAATAAAGTAGAAAAAAAGGGTTGTCGCTATTCCGGCCGCAGGACTTTCAACGTTGTCTAAGTAACGAACAAAAAAATCACTCTGAGGGGTGCGTTTGTCGTGTGTCCTGCCAGGCACAGTCTCGTTTTTTTTTTTTTGAATATTCAATTTTTTTGGTATGCAAATGCCGGCTGCTAAAAAAATTATACCCTATAGACAGATCTGGGATAGGGATTTTCGGTATTTGAAAAGGGTTTGGATTTCGGTTTCTGTTGACTTGCCTGCAGTTGGTAATTCTCCGGTCTCTCCAGTCCTACGTTTTGCATACCAGGATAAGCCTTATTTAGGGGCCGCACACGCAGATGAGGATCAACCCGGAATTTGCGCAAAGAATGCGCCTGGCACACGTCCTGCTCTCTGCCGGTGCTGGGCGTCTTGCCTTTGAAAACGGCGGAAATTAGTTTTTCTTATAGATTTCTTTCGGTCTGTTCGGGCGTCTCATTTACGCCTATTAGCAATCTGGACAGCTGCCCGCCAAGGTGAACAAAAATCTCAAAGGCTTGCGGGCTTAAGTCCTGGCCCTGGTCCTGACAGCTGCCCACACCACTCTCGTTGGCATGTCCTGCGGTGCTGCTTTCGTCCGCTGACCCCTGCCACTTCCATATCCATACCATATCCTGAATCCTGATCCAAATACCATTTCCAAACAGAACGGTCAATTGAAAAGAAAGGACACATGTTCAAACACTGCCTCCCCACCTTAATTTTCCCCAATAGTTGGTACAAGAAATCAGATTGCTTCCTTGACATCATATGAGGTAAATATTGAAAACTGGCAAACACACGTGCGCAGCAGGAAGACAAAAGGTCGTGGCTCAGATCTACTTGTCCCAAAACAGACAAATTTTGCTACTGACCGGCAGCAGAAATTTAAGCCAAGAACCAGTAACGTTGCTTGTACAACTATCGCCTGGGTTAGAGGACTTGACAATTCAATTTAAAATTATGCCAGGACTCGATCGAATCCCTGGCATGTCTTATCATCTTTTTCAAATGAAAATCTCACCATAAAAAGAGTTACACATCAATCGATTCAACTACGTGTCATCGAATACCTGAAACCAAAGTAAACTCACAGACATGCATAATTTTTTATAAAACCTTTTCTTGAATTGTGTTTTATTCTATTTGTGGTCCCCTCCCAAGCAACTCATTTTCGGTGAAAATTTGCTTACATAGGATTTCAATCAAGGATCATTTTTGTTTGCTGACTTTTGGTAATTTTTTCGCATTTTTTTCCCGTAACTTTGTGCTTTCGTTAATTCTTTTTTGCAGACGCGTGTCGTCCTTGTAATTGACGGCGACTTTTCATTAAGCAACCAAGCAGAGAAAGGATGCGCAGTGGGTAAGGAAAAAAAAATTTAAGAGCTACCCTTAGCGAGTGCTTAAAAAAACTGGCTCTGTCAGAGGCTTCTCCTTTTTTTTTAAGTTCTCTGGGTCCTGGCACGCTGCCGGTAACTTCGACGGAAGTTAGCGTCAGACCCATTTTTTATTCCGCTCTGTTTGTTGCCAGCGGCATCTTCAAAACAAGTTGAGAAATGGAAAAAACGAAAAAGAAAAAAATCGATGGAGTAATTTCTGATTAAGCCTGTGCAGGAAGGGCTAAGGATGGCGACCTCTAGGATGATTCCTGGCCTCAAGGCGTAGAGCTTATTTCTCCATTGCTAAGACTAATTGTCATGGACAGCCACTTTTCGGCCTCCCCACGAAGCTATTATCCCGCATATGATATATACATATATCGTTTCGAGGAATCGAACACCTAAAGCCGCCACAGTTTGTCATTGGAGACTCAACCCTTAAGATTCCTAGCTTCTAGCTCAACTTTAAATATAAAATTACACTATCAACATTAAGTTTAATACCCGCAAGTGTCGATGGGTGTGGGGTGGATGAAAGTGTGGCGACGTCAGCGAGGAGTTCAGCAAGTTCTGGCAACCGTTTTAAGTGTCAACCCACGCTACCAAAAGTGGCTGGCAGGGTTGTCGTTGCGGTGGGGGAGTTGAAAAAAATGTGCCACCCTCAGCAGCGGAGAGGCAGCGGAGACCCAAAGAAAATGCTATAGCTATAGCTATAGCTATTAAAAAATGTAAAAGCGAAAACAACGAAAATCGCGCGTGTAAAGCAAGAGTAGAGAATTTGAATAGCGCCCACGCCGACGCCGGCTTTAGCTGCGCTGCCAGCGGCGACGTTGGCGTTGAAGGATAATGTGGAAAATTGTATTTTTCTCCTTTTGGGCTTTCTCCCGGCTTGGTGCTACTTCTTCTATGCAGCCAGCTCATTTGCAAAGGGTGAATACACTTGGAGGAGATGGCGAGATGGAGAGCTGGGAAAGCGGCTAGCCCAGATCTGACGAATTAATCACTGGGGAAGCGAGAGTTATCCTGCGTTTCTGCGATATCCAGGGGCCATTCTTGCCATAGAAATTCAGTTCGCGCAGGGATTTAAGTGCCTTAAAATTCACAATTCGGGCTACACTCTTTTCTGGCTTGAAGGGGAGTCTCAGACTTTGAAAATTTATCTCCAAGACAGACACGCTCTCATATGCCAGTTCAATTTCCTCATCAAACATGCTTTTAATTTTAAGAGCGCACGTCGAGGACATACCCCAGCTCTTTCCACGCCCATCTTCCTCGAACCCCACCGTTAATACGGAAGCCCTTTCGGTTGCCGTCTCATTTGGAAAGCTTGCTCCAAGAACCAAGAATCCAAGAAAAGGGGTTGGAGTTCGTTACCACCGATGCTGATCGATATTTTAATTTTATTTTTTCACAATTTTTTTTCCATTTCATTTTCTCTTTGGCTCAATGCGTTTCCTTAGCTTTGCCTTTTGGCTTGGTTTTTTCTTTTTATCTCATTTGGCGCTTTGATTTCCCTGCCAAGGATGCCAAGGATGCTGATGATGTAGCCGAGTTCGCAAGTGTTAGTCTCTGAGTGGATAGGATGTACGAGTGTGCGAGTATGTTGCCTTTTGTTCATTTGCATTCGGCTCGTTTTCATTACGATTTTCTAATACATACATCTCAGTCCAAGTCCCATTGTGTCTATGTGGACTTTTCCCCCGGCGCTTCCTTTGTGAAGGAGCTCTTATTAAGGTTTGCCGTCTATCCTTACTCCAGGCAACTCTTTCTATTCGAATGCTGTTTCAGCAACGCCTCTAGTCCTGGGGATGTGATTGCAATTAATCTTTGAGGCTTTTCCTCATACAATATAGGAATTCATGTTGATGGATTGCCATAAAACTTTGGCGGACAGTGAAAAGCTTTTAGTTTTGATCTTTAAAAAACTACCAAAACAATTACTCCAATTACCGCGGTTATAAAAATATAAAAGCTTTCCCATCAAAACACCAGCCCCAAAACTGAAATAAACGAAATAAAACAATGTTTGTTTGTGCGAAAATCAACGTCCGGTGCGGGTGGAGTGTTGTAGGCTTTGGCGGCGGAAGCACATAGGTATGTTGACATCCTGCGAGGTCTCCAGAAGCCATAGCTGTAGCGAATAAAAATGTCATAAAATTTGAAACGCAGCCGACAGACAGACATGCTCAACGGGGAGCGGGGCCAGAACAGAGTTGGGATGGGGCGACACATCTACCTTTGGCAAGCAAGGAATTGCAATTCCCCCGGCCCATGGCCTATGCTCAGGGTGCCTGTCGGACTGCCTCTGGCTTTGCCTTCTGTTAATGCAATTAGATGAGTGCCTGTGAATACTTCAACATCGACGACGTTTCGGGCCTCGCAGCTAAATTTTGTTAATGTGCTTCCCCAGTACATGAAAGCGCATATGAATATTTTATAGTTCATAATATGAGACATGCTTTTGCTATACCAAAATGGGGCTGGGGTCCTGTTTGTACTAGCAAACAAGAAACAATATCAAAATATTTTCCAAATAATGTGAGTGCATTAACTTATTTCGAATTACATCAACATTACTTGAACTTGATTATTAGTTCGTTCAGGAACTCTTAAAGTCTCAAAAACGGAGCTGTTATTCGACTGCCAAGCCTGTTCCGGCGTGTGCCAGGAACGTGAATGTATCCTGGTGTGATTTCGGCACCCATATCCTTCTCCTCCTTTATTTTCCTCCAACACAAGCATAAATAAATCTCATTTGTGAAGGAGGAACGGGAAAGCAGGTCAAAGTTTGACCAATGGAAATTTGTTGATTTTGGTGGCGATGAGGTTTCTTTGCCGGCTCAAGATAAATGGCATTAGAATTAATTAAGTTGTTAATTTCCCATTAAGCACTACGGCCAATACACGTAAAGAGTCCAGACAATACAAACATGTAGCAGTCGTGGGTTGTGGGTTGTGGGTCGTGGGTGGGCAGCGATGGACCTTCTGACAGCACTTGACAAAATTATGTGCCCAGTGGCAACATTTAACCTTTCAGCGTGCCGCAGAAGGAACAAGAAAACACAAACAACGGCTCGGGGCCATGAGGCAGCCCTCCACTCAGCTTCACCTTCGACAGTGGCTCCCTGCTCCCTTTCTTTCTTCCTCCCCACACATGTGCGTATAAGTTGGCCACAGAAGCAGCACGCGCTAACGTTTAGTGCTGGTTTCCCGCCTTGCTTCCCATATGTGGTTCCGCGGCCAACTACACACATGTGTGTACATTTGCATAAAAAATCTGGCAACCGTGAGCCCTTCACCCACAATCGGCGGGTACACGCTTCACCCCCGAAGCCCGGAGGGCGAAAGGATTCGCATGACCTCACCCCAATCACATGTGCCCTTCGGTTCCTTCCCGTTCCCCACTTTCACGCCGACTCGGGTCTCATCGCTAATAGAGCGTAATAAATGTCATGTTTTGCCAGGATCAGGCTGAGCTACTCCTTTCTTTGTGGCTGGTGAAAAGGGTCATAATGCTCGTATGGAGAAGCGGAACCCCTCGACTTTATCAATTTGTCCGGAGAAATGAGCTGTTTATTCGACAAATACAAAAGGGCACTTTGCAATGGTTTGTGATTTGATTTGAAATCTATGATTGACTGTTTTCTTTCTTTAAAGAGAGCCTGGCTGGTGTGGAGCCTGGCATGAATTTAGATTACTAATTAGGTAAAACATAATGAATGACTAAGGAGAATGTAAGAAATATGACCAATTCTTGCTTTCTGTAAAGCGCCATGAGTCATCTACTTTGCCAACTCGGTTTCTCAGTTTCCCAATGCGGAGCACCACCACCCCTGTCCAAGCCGCCATTAAAAGCTTACAAATTGTAACTTATATCCATCGCACGAAAATATAAGAAACCGACAAGCGGGCGGGGGCTCTTAAGAGGACGAGCGAGAAACCATTGTTTTTATCATTTTCCAATGCCCTGGCTGCCCTTGCTCGATGCTCGAGTTTTTTCCCATCCACCCATCTACCCATCTACCCATCCAGCCAGCCAGTCACCTCCTTCATTACAGCAGCCGCTGTGTTGTTGGTGGCACCGCTACTTTTGGCCTACGTGCTCTTTGCTTAATTTTAAACACCCCCTCATTTGCATAAATGAATTATTTTCAACCCCAAAGAAGCATCAACAAAAAATTAAGATTGGAATACGGGGAAAGCAGCAGAAAATGAAAATGAAAATGAAAATGAGAAACAAGTGAAAGGCGAGACGAGACGAGTCGAGACGAGACGAGCAATTGCTGTGCATGCGCAAATTTTTCAAGTGCAAAGCGCACAGATAGGACGAAAGGACGCGCAGGAAGGATGCGGACGATGCTTGGAGGAGAAGGTCGAACGGGGCTGAAGGGCACTTAAAAGTAAGCTTAATGGGCAACTGGCCACGTCAAGAGTTTGGGCCATAAAAAGCCCAAAGAAAAACAAGAATTCAGATAAATGCGCCCTCTCCGGCTTCGGCTCCGGCTCTAGCTCTCCGACTCGGTGGTAGCAAGCTGATAACCGTTAAACGCAAACAATTAAAAATGACAGTTAGAAGGAAGCAGCGTACACAAAGGACATAAAACTGCTCGAAGACCAGGTGTATACTATGAGGTCCTCCGCCTGCTGCTCCTCCTGGCATGAAATGACACAATTTCAATTTCAGTTTCAATTTTTTAGCCGGACGGGGGAATCATATTCCTTTTCTCTGCAGAAAGGCAACACCAAACTGCAACTGCACACCGTTCTCGTATGAGTCCCGAGACCTCTTCATGATTGACCTGCGCACCCCGACACTCCCGCACCGAGTTACCGAGTTACCGGGTCCGTAGTAGCCAGGCCAACAGAATCCCTTTTCTACCGTTTTTTCTCCTTTTTTTTGCAGTATTTGTTTGTTTAGCAGCCAAATGTCAAGCGGGCGTTGGTTTTAGTTTCCCATCCGCTCCATTGTGATCCTTTGAACCACTGTTGCAATTCCTTCGGGTCCGCTCAAGAGTTAAGGCCATTGTCAGAGGGAGGGTGCGTTGCAGCAAATCCGCTAGCTCTCTTTCTATAATGCCCTAAATGAGCGTAAAATATTAGGCAAGATTGGGTTTAGTAGCGTATTGAATGAGGTGCTCATCCAGGGGTACCTGAGTGTCCACCCCAGCCTCTAATCAATCATTTTGGGTTTGTCTTCTTTTGGACAATTGAAATCCATCTATTCTTTAATAGTTTGATCCCTTCTGAAAGAGCCAAAGGAAGATCTAATGGATTCCTAAACGACTTTACTTCCAAGACGCATGAAAAAGGAAGTTCTCAGTTCCGATAGCTGCTAGAGGAATCTTAACTTGGCCAACTTTTAAATCGCTAAGATATCTACCAGTTCCAATATCTCTTGGCAGCTGCTTTACATCTATCTATTGCCCAATTAGGTCTAATTTTTGCATGACAAATGGCCCAACCACTTCTAAAAAGAGGCAGTCGAGCGTTGGTTTGAGACATTGCAAAGACACTCGGGCCAAGCAGGTGGTGCTCCTCCCTTTGGCTTGCAGCCGTTGCAATTCGAGTCCCATTTCAGTTTACAGTTTACAGTTGCATGAGGCACGCACCCAACAGATATGTAATTACGATCGGGACCCATTGAGTGGAAATGATTTATCCCAGATAGCTCTGTGTGGCTGCTCTGCCGGGAGTGGTTGCCCTAATGTTCGCTGTTTTCCTTTCCTCTAACCAAACAAGATCGACACACAACAACTTTTTCATTTTCTGGCTCTGAAAAATTCCTTTTGAAAAACAAACTCCCATCAAAGAGGCTCACGAAGAACTCAAAAGCCAAGACAAGTGGGCAAAGCAGAATGAAAAGTTGTAAGTCCTTTTCCGACAGCTGCTTTGGCTACCAGGCGATATTTATATGGGTGGCGGCCACAACTCAACAAGAAAGTTCATTAAAATTATGCCCTTTTCTAATTTCTGAATTGGTGGCCAGGACAGGATGGATATGGGGGCAGCGGCAGGAGGATGGCGGCCCGATAGGCACTTGTCTTGGCTTCCTCTTCCTTTGCTTTTGACAATAATCATTGGACTGTTAATTTGTTTTGAGCACGGAATTTGGTTGGCTCTCGTTTTCTGTTTTCTTTTCCAGTTGAAGAAACTTTGGCGCATGCAAATCAAATGAAATCAAAGTTTTCGGCTGCGAAACCAACAGGAAAACTCTGGGAACTCAAACTTTACCGACATCGACAATTGACCAATGTTTGTAGGCGAGAATGGGAGGGTTCTTCGCGCACCCTCACCCACCCCTGTCTCGGAAAAAAGGGTTAATCGGAAGCCATAACCCCATTGGCTGCCGGTCTGCTGCCCAGTGGACTTTAACAGTCCACAAAGGGTTAACTTGAAACAAAGGGTGGTCTCCTTCGACCATTGGAAAGAGCTGAGGAAGCACCACTCATTAATGTACACTTTTTTGCCCCCACCTATTCTCTTATATATATATTTTAGATATACTTTTGAGCTTCGCTTATGCCTTGAATGATGCCAGGACGGGAAACAACCCCATCGGGCGAGCAGACGTCGCGAGTCGCGACACGGTAAAATATGCAAATTTTTTTCATTACTGAAAGCGTGCTCTTCCTAAGGACATACACGAATAATGATCGTTCTTGCCTTCAGCTCGACAGTTCTTCAGAGCGAGTACTCTTACCTAATTTGAGGTGAGGGTACCCAAAGGACGACTAGCGCAGTCCTCCCAGTTCGATACAATTGCTGTTGCTGAGAATCCGTGCCGTGGCTGGCAGCCTCGCCTCTGTTGTTGTAATCAGCACCCCAGCCTCAGTCCACATCCTGGCCATATTGAGCACCCCCATCACTTAATTTTTAACAAATGCTGTTGTACGCCGCGTCTTTGCCTCGCACCGTCTTATAAATGAAAGTTTCGCGTTGTTTTCAAGGGTTGTCTCGGGGGCAAATAATTTATGGCCCCCGCGTGTACTGCTTTTGGCTTTAACCAAGCTCCAACCCACGCAGACTCTCTCTTGCGCCCTGTCTCTGGCTAATCTGACATGAGCTTAATGAGAAAAATCTGCAATTTGCGTCCTGGCTGTGCGTGTCGCATTTTGTCCTCATTTTCGCATGTGTGCGCTTTACAATTATTTTAACTTTCCAGAAGCAAGGGTTGGGGCAATATTTTACGACGTCAGAGAAGTTTCGGGGCACTTTCGCAGGTCCCAAGGACTATGATTACTTTGATATCATTTTAAAAACCACACGGTTCAAAACCAGGAGCCTTCAATCGATGTAGATGCCATAAGACAACATCTGAGCTCGGAATTTAGGAATACACACTTTGAGCAGAGCAATTAAAATTTTCCATTTCATTCAACCGAAAACGAAGAAAACTTTTCACCATTTTGAGTTGTGTGTTTTTCTTTTCTTTCGTTGATTTGTTTATTTGAAGTTTATCAAAACAAGAGGATGGATGCGGAGAGAAGAAATGAAAAGAAAACCAAACGAGAAATTTTCCCTAGCTGCGGTTAGTGCCAGGAATTTGCCTCAAACTTTTCTCCAATGCCCCCTAGCCATGGGCGCCGTTCATTTACACTGAATTAAGTTTATCATAAACATGGCAACCCAAGCCAAGCCGTCGCTTGGAAGGAAGAAAAATTAAAGCTCCTGTCATTTGCAATTACTTCACCCGCAGGCAGATATCCGGTTCACTAGCACAGCCAGTGCCAAAAATTGGCAGAACGATTGGCCGCTGACTTACCATTTTTGGAAAGCTCCTCCTCTGCTTTTCGATTCAATTCTTCGATTATTAATAGACTTTTATTCAACAGCAACGATTAATTAAAATCAGCATTTCCCAAGCGGAATTACAACATTTCGCCGTGTAATTAAAACGGGAGTAATGACATTCCCATTCGAAAGGGATACAAGTTCCGTACGTACAGGAAGTCGAAAAAAATGCTGAGGTACCTCGAAAAATAATAACACCCCTCATTTTTTGCAGCTGCACTTTATGCAAAACAGTTTACCCGAATAGACAGGGTTTCGCTGGGGTGGTTGCAGGGGAAACCAAAATGAATTTGAATCAATCCCTGCCTGAATCGAAGTCCACAATTGAAGTGGTCAAGTTGTATAATCGTTAAACTGAAAGGATTCATGGAAAGGAGCTAAAGTTGTCAGTCCGAAAGCTAAAATATTCCCTGCATAAAAAGCACTTTGCAAAATAAACGAGGTTTTCTTATTCTGTTTACACTACTCCATTCCGAACAGCCACACCCACCTATTTTCCCGAGGGACTTGACACTTTTCGAATAATTCAAATGACAAAAACATGGCATAAAAGGTGACCCAATCAGGGTCCACTCTTCACGTTTCACCTTTTCACCTCCCATACGATTATGATGACTTATATTTATCCTTGATTTTCGCACAATAGCTAACCCCAAAAACTTTCAAGTGTGTCAATGACATATTTCCCAGTTCCCGTACCATTTCTTACGCATCTATAAACGCTGAAGTTGGGGTAAGCCTGTTATTTGCATTTGTATAGTTGGGTCGCAGTGGCAAAGGTTTTTGAAAAAGGTTCTCTAAAGGATCAGATTATCGAAAAACATTCCGCTTACAAACTGTCCTCTGTGGGACAGTTGTAGCAGGCCATGTAGGCCCCCAAAATAATCAATTTCTTCTCAATTGTCAGACCAGACTACAAACACACAATAGAACCCAACCCAAAAGCGTTCTAGTCAAAATTTTGTTTTCTGTTAAAAATGGGAACCTGTTTAGAGCGTTATTTTTGCCCGAACAAGCCGGTCTGCAGTACAGGCAGGCGTGGCACCTTCTACTATCCTGGAGGAGGAACCTACTCCGGGTATTGGTTGTGCAACAAGCACCAGGGATGGGGCGTGAAGAAGACCGCCAAGCGGACCACGGCCGACTTTGCGGGCAAGAAGGTTCCGGATGGGCAGCTCGTCTACGAGGGCTACTGGGAGCAGAACAAGCGCCAAGGAGTCGGATCGATGCTGCGCAAGCGCGGCAACAACTTCCAGTTGATATACACGGGAAGGTGGTACGACGACATGAAGTGCGGCGAGGGAAAGCAGATCTACCCGGACGGGTGCGTCTACTTCGGAAAGTGGCTGAGGAACAGGCGACACGGACTGGGCATCCAGTGGTACAAGGACGGCAGCATTTATGTGGGCGAGTGGGAAACTGATTTCCGACATGGTCTAGGGGTCCTGTTCTATGGTTCGTAATCGAGTAAAGATATATAGACGCCACCCTCACCTAATCATCCCGATACTAGCTAATGGCAATCGTTACGAAGGCCACTTTGCACGTGGCTACAAAAATGGCGAGGGGGTGTTCTACCATATGCACACTGGCCAGATCCAGAAAGGGATGTGGGAGAACGATAATGTGAAGACTTCGGTGATGCAGGATGAGAGTACCATCCGATGCAATGATGCTGTCACTCCCTACCCGATTCCTCGCAACTACCTTAAGTATCCCAATGAAATAATGCGGGAACTCTTCCAGCGGTACAAGGTCTTTGGCGAGAAACAGCATCGCAGATTCAATGACAAGCTGAGCCTCAACTTCGTCCACCACCACCGCCAGTACGCGTCCTTCGAGGAGCGGTACGCGACACCAACTATCGTGGACCTGTATCCTGACATTAAGTTTGCCTGCACCTGTGACTGTGAAAAGATTGCCAGGCATGAGACGACTGTTAGTCAGATATAGCCTTTGAACACGATTCCGATACTAATTTAAGAAATCTTTGTGCACTTTGAGCCGCCAAGCCTCTTACAGATGTCATATACGAATACGAATAAGTGAGCTATTAATATAAATTGTTTATCAATTATTAAGATTCTATTTGCTTGACGTACTCTCACAGCTCCATCGCCCTTTCAAAGTGAAAAACATGGCTACTTTAGAACTTTAAGCCGACAGAGGCCGAGTGAGGCTTTCTCTAATGGCCGCTAAAATACCTGCGTATCCCCGTCGCCCCACTGCATGACACGGACTTGCCACGCCCAAGCAGGACCACCCCCGAAAAAGACACCCACGTTTTCTACTTAATGATAAAAGAAAGGACATTAGCGAGCCTCGGCGCATCTCCACGTTTCGAGCGCCTTTCAAGTGAAAAGCAAAGAATTAAAAAAAATTAACAAAAAAGGTCGGAGAAGAAAAGCGGTGGAAAAAAAGGAAGCAGCAAAAAAATGGGGACGCGCACAATGAAGGAAAAGAAAGAGATTTTGAGTCACCTCCCACCTTCCAGCACCCACTGCCTGTCCACGTCCTTGCTCTTCCAGCTCCCAGCTCCCAGCTCCTCCAGCTCCTTGTAGCTTTCCATTTATCAAGTTCCTTTTATTTTGGTGCGCGGGCGTAGTTAAAAATTAATAAATGAAATTAATGCCGGCGACACTTCGCAAGGCATTGGCCAGTGCGGAAGTTGAAGATGTTGCCAAGGTTTTCCTTTGACTTCCCTCTGTTTACATCAAAAACATTTTCATTTGAAATATTAAGCGCCTAAAAGTCGATAATGCTTTTTTCTTGCCACTGACAGCTGCGTCGCATGAATTTAATTAGAGAGCGGCCGAATTTCGAATTTCTCCAAGGAGGCAACACTTTTTTCCTGACCACCATCCACCAAGTCCAAGTCCATGCAACGCAATTAACTGCCCAGTCCCAGTCCCAGTCTCCGTCCCGGTCCCGGGCAATGAAAGTAAAAACTTTTACGGACAAAAAAAATCTCTGTAAATTCATCTTTGTCGCTGCCGGTGATTAATCACAAGCCGGAGAGGAGGCCACCGGGAAAGGCTCTGCCACAGCCACTGCGTGCCCTGACCCATTGAACAGGTGTAATGCTACGAGATGGTGTATGGGTGTGTGCTGGGTGTGTGCTGTGGGTGTATGTGCCCTTTAAACTGTCCCCCCGGTGCCGTTAGACGGTGACTTTGAATTTTAAAAACTTTGGGCCTAATATGCGAAAGCGAAAGCAGGCTGGTCGCAGGCTTGGTTGAGGATTAAAAAGTTTCCGGGCTCTTCCAAAGCCACGACAGAAAAATGGAGTAAGACATTAAGCGCTTCAAGCCAAATTTGCGTGTGGTAGAAGGGACTGTACCTGAGAAGGACTTGCTACGACTGTGTTTAAAAATCCACCTTTACCTTAGACAAAACTGATATTTAGATGTTACGATTTATTTTAATCCTTAGGCTAAGTTCTGTGATAGTTTCTAGGTGGCAGTTGAGATAGGATACTTCCCTCCGGATGTCTGGATGCCAAAGGCGTCTCGAATATGGATGGCCCCAGACCCGATAAGGGTGGCTGAGAAGGGAACGATATGGGATTGATTATAGTTTTGCCCGGTGGGAACATTTCATCAAACGTCGCCGTGGCCAGAATTTCATTAGCCACGTCCAGAAACTTCTTGGAGAGACCGCGCTCCAGGCCCGGCACTATCTCGTTCAGATAGAGGTCCTGATTGTTGTTGATGAGACTATTGCCCACGTCCCCCAAGATCCGATCGCCGTTGAAAAGGTTTTCCAGGTTCAATTTGAAGTCCTTAAACTGAATCCGCATAGTCATCTTGGTGAACTTGACAAAGTCTTGGCCGTTTCTCTGGTATCGAGTACCACGCATTTTGACCGAGGCCTTAGCGTTCTCTGAATGATAAAGCAGGAGGAATGGAGTATGTCCTGTTTTCCTCGGATCTGAGGCACTTACCGCAGTAACCCTGCATGTTCCCCCTTCCCTTAATGTCCAATAGCAGGAGGTTAAGGTGCAGCGAGTACTTGCCCCTAAAGTCAATGCGCGGGAGGGTAATCCAAAGGTCATACGCAATGTCCATCGGTTTGGCACTTCATGTAAGGAATTAATAATTCATTAATGTCATTTTTTGAATAATTGAATCGCATGTACATTAGGCGATCAATGATGAAGTTACTGCCCCCCATGGCCTCCAGATCTTGGAACACGGCTTGGAACTGGCTGCTCCTGCCCAGTTCGATGTCATCTAGGGCCAAGGGTTCTAAAGGCGGGGTCCTGTAGCCGTCTCCCAGGTCTCCATGGACCAGCAGCGGCCTGATTTTGTAGACAGAATCGATAATGCAGCGCTCCAACTGAGGATCGTCCCGGGAACAGGGTCTGATTGTGGACGCTGTGTGCAAATTAATGTTTCAATTTATATTGCGGATCTATTCAGCTGATTTTCCTTGGAGGCTATTTCGTTTATAGTTCATTAATATGCACAGTAAAAACTGAAGCTTACTAGAATGTTAATTGGTTTTACTGGACAGGTCCTTGGACCGTTTTTAAACTTACGCAACTTTGCACTAATAAAAGGGCACACAGCCAAAAGCGACATCAGCACCACCCCCCAGTAAATGCAACTCCCATCGGTGACCATGATGTCCAGCTACTACAGCTAATTGCCCAACTAAAATAAATTTACGGCTGTGTGTTTTTGGATCACGGATCGGAATGAACCGTAGCTGGTGGGCTCGAGCGATCGACTAACGATTCGTTAGGTTACAGACTGTGCTTTTGATTGAATTGAATTAAGAAAGCTTGACTAGAGTCTCTCCGGCGACATTTTCGTTGCTTTTAATGAGCGGCTAAGCGACGGCGAAGACCCACTAGCCGCACTATTCGAAAAAACGCGTACACGCCGCCTATGCCGCCGATGCCGACCCCACTCAGGGGCACGTGAGTTGTCGCCTTGCATGTAAAGTTAAATTTATGTAGTTTTAAGTGAATTAAAACAAAGCTGACTCTCTGAAGACTCTGCTCTTGTAATTTTCAGTATTAGATGCAGGCAAATCAGCTGCGAAAATTTGAATAATAAATTTGACTACCCTCCTCCTCCGGGGGACCACTTGGCGCTCTACTCGTTAGATATGCGCCAGAATGACAAGCCAGATTGGGGATAACATCAACATCAACACCAATCACGGGAATACAAAATATTTATGTTTTTCGATGCAAATGCTCGAATTGCTAACGAAGCAAACATTGGTCCTTTTCACCACTGACTTGGGTCAGAAACCCAGTGTCTGGATATAAAGATTTTTCCCAATGGAAATAAATAACATATTCTGTATGATTACGGAAATTTTCTTGACGGCATCAGACATCGAGACCATTTTACACACAACCAATAAAGTAATTGCTTTCAAGTGTTTAAAACACCCCCTGTTCATAGACTGACCCACTGACCGCTGACATTCGGCACACGTTTGTATGTCCTCCCGAAAGTAGCAGAATTTACGAGCTTTTGATGCTGTAATCGGTCCAACTTTAGCGGCGAAATGGCTAGTTATACTACACCTTCTCCGCTGAAATCAAAAGTTGCTTGATCATAAAACCTGCAACGCATTTAAATGATGGGTCCTCCGCTAGAGAGAAAATAACAGTTGGCAGACCATCATTTGAAACACCCACAGTTGGATTCTGACCATTGAGTCCACCCATCCCTGTCCCCATCCCCAACAAAGAACTTTTTTATTTATGCCATTTTCAAGGAGATAGAAACACATCAAATTTGTAACAAATTACTTTTGATGCATGTAATAAAAATCCAGCGCAGCTGGCGGAACAAGAATTCTCTCTTCCATCAATAGGCGTTCACACCGCATTGTGGCCTAATTAAGTTTTCAAGTGCAATAAAATAATGCCAGGACTCGACCCTGCGACCTGTGCGTCAAAGGTGGGCCATGGCCTACCCCAGATGTGGGGGAGTCGGATTTTCTATTGCGTGTCGGCATCAAATTTGCGCAGAAGTACATAAAACACAAGTTCAAAACTTAAATGGATTTACCACAATTTGACGAAAAGCGCTGATGGAGATGATGATGGAGAGCAAACACGAACGCGTGTCCGTGTCCGTCTCATATCTGGATTACCCAAATAATGCAGGAGGATCGCAACTGTCTGGTCTTTTTCTGATCGTTTCGACAACTTGGCCTTTAGATTCTTCATAGAATCGCATTGAATTCGAATTGCTTACACGAATAAACTAAGAAAATCGTCCCTTTTAAAACCATGTTAGTTTTATTTTGAACATCCAGCTCTTAAACTGAGGGAGTAAATGTATCTATCCAATGGAGTGTTTTAGTAAACCCAATTTTCAAGACTTACATCTATATGAGATCATAAAACTGGGTCTACTGGAAGAATCGCTATATATTAAACCATCTACTTATCCTAAATTCATATTAACGTAAAAGGAAATTCAAGTTATGGACTCTATTCAGTTGATTCCATTTTTAAAACAAATTTCTCCATTATAACATTAAGACGCTTGCGTTCTTTAAGCTGTTGTTGCATCAAGTCTGAAAGCTGTGTGCCGAGGGCCAACAATGCCTCCGTTTTAGCTTCGTTCCGCTGGGCATTCAGGCGTGTTTGTCGTTTTAAGTCCCTCAATTCCTTGGCTATGTCCATCAGCACTGGAATGGCATTGTCCTGCTCCAGCGGCAGAGCCTCCTTGTCAACTCGCTTTCTTTTTCTTGGTGTGTTTCGTGGGGTACTGGAATTGGGACGCCGATCGTGTCCCAAGCTCCGAACACTGATGGGATTGCCGCAGTCTTCTTCGTCTTCGTCTTCGCCTTCATCCTCGTCCTCTTCCTCTTCCTCTTCTGGGAACGACAGGTCTCTTCTCGTGCCATCCCGACAGACTTCTGGTCCTTCGTCCTGGTCCGTTTTTATATTCTGCAACGACGACGACAGGCTGCAGTTCGATACATCCGATGATCTGGTATTGGGCCGGGACTCGGCAATGGTGTCGGCCATGTCATACAGGTCGGAAATAACGGCTACCGCGTCCTCCAGCGGTGTGAGAGTGTCCTGGTACAGCGACCCCTTGCCACTAGCCTTGGAATCTTCCAGCCTATTGCTGGTGATCTTCTTTCTTATGCAGCTCTTCCAGTCCTTCCACACCTATCGGGACGCCAACCAGAGTACATTAGCCGATCTACGTTTCGGGCGCACTCACTCTTTTCCATTGGCCAGCCTCCTTTAACGGCGGTCCCACACTGTTTAGCTCCTTTGAAAGTCTGTTCCAAGCCGCTTCCGTCGCCTGCTTGTCGCCCTTTAAGTAATTCTTAGCAATTATCGGATGTCGCTCCATGAAAGCGACGAAAATTGCATCTTGTGCCGCGTTTCTGTGTTTTCCCATAGTTTTAAAATTAAAATAAGTTGCAAATAACAACACCTACTGAAAATTCAGCAAATTTGATAACTCAATGCTGCCAGATAGCGGGATAAAGGTCTTATCATCGGTTCGATAGAAAAATATACTACAAAAATATACCAAATATCTTCCATCCCTAATCATAAAACCCATCACTAAAAGAACAAAATTCCATCTCTAAAAAAACAAGCGCGAACTTTTTGCTTGTTTATATGCGGGATTTTTCAATGGGAATTTTAAAATGTGGTTCAAGGGATTCAGAATAGAAAGAAACTGAATAGGTCAGCGTTGGGAATAAAAAGATCATTACCTCCAGGTTTTCATCCGGACTAGTGTAGGATTAGAATGTTTGCAATTTTGGCGTCTCAAAGTTTTAAGATCTGAAGATATATCCAACCAGAGGTCTTATTGGGCTATTTTGATGCAGGCAATTGCGTTTTTTTAATTCTTCAGTTCTTTAATTCCTTCAATTATGTTTTGTTACAGGTTTTTACATTATGAACACTGCGCGCGTTTTCGCGGTAATTTAATGAAACACAATTAAAGAGATGGCCAACTAGATTTTCGTTCGGTTCGCGACAAGGATCAAACTATATCTATTCACAACTATATTTCACTTCTTTAAATCTAATAAGACACTTTATTTACGCCCGCTTGGGAGCTGGGAAAAGTTTGGTGGCTAATTGGACAAGTGACGCCAATGGGATAATATCGATTTTTTTTACTATCGGTTCGATCGATAATTTTTCATGAATTGTGGTAACCTTTATCTGGCAACTCTGTAAATGAATGGGCAGGATTTTGCGAACTGGGCGGAAATGTTTAAACCGGAAAGGATAATGTAAACAGGGATTAATATAGGATTGAAGTTGCTAATCAAAGCTTTTTAAATAATCAAAATCAATTATTCTATATTCTTCAAAAAAGAACTGTAAGGAAGTAATATTTTTATAGGGGAGGCTAAACAGATCCTTGGAACTCTATCCATCTCTATCATCTATCAGTGGATTCATAAGAGATCATGTTATGCAGGGCTCACACTGCAAATTTTATTTCCACTTCTCATCTCATACAGGACTCCTCGATTAGCTTATAAATTTCATAAAAATTCCGGAAGATTAGAAACGGGAGCGACACCCAAAACATTTCGCACAACGGGCTATTCAGAATTATTCACCTAGTCCCGCAACAGGTTTCCTATCTTATCAGGGTACTGTGATAAGAGTCGTTGAGATTGTAAATGGGCGAGGCACGGAATAACTGGCCTGGAAAGTAATCTGGCAGTTTGAAAAAGCTATCCGGTGGAAGAAGGTAGTGCCTAAGAGTGCGGGTTTCGGCCACGTTTGGGATATTTACAACTTTTATGAATTAATCAGTTGAAAAACAGTAAATTCCGTTGTGAATCTAGTAACAAATATGTGTGGTTTTGTGTGAGAAATCGAAGAATCAAAAACTGTTTAGACCATGAATGTGGTTAGCCATGAGTTCCGCCCAGCATGTTATCTAATCACACTGCCTTAAATTAAAAGGCTTTACGAAGTTCATAAAATGGGGCGCAGTCCCACTGTGTTTTTCGTGTATTTTACACCTGACTCACTGGATTCTATGTAGCAACTTTTATCGCAAGAATCGCTATTATCTTTTCAACAGTTAAAACCAATCTATATGGAGCACAAAAGAGAAACAAACTTTGCGGATCCCATATAAACTGATAACAGAAAGTAAAGTGTGTGCAATGTACATACCTGTCCAGTGGACTTGACTCATGGACGACAGCTTTATAGGGCTTCATTTTTTCAATTGATAACTGAATAACCACGCAGGTGACGACACGCACCAAAGAAATGCGGGAAACGATACACCAAACTTTAAAAAGATTTGGTGGAGCTTCCAAGATATATTTGAAATCTTTTATTTTTCAAGAGTCTGGTAATATATATCTATTCCTTTCCTATATATTCTATTAAACCATAAACAAGTTCTAATCATTTATAAGAAGCTTATTTCGGGGCTTTCCAATGGCTAAAAATGACGCCATCTTCAAAGCCACACTCGGCCTTATCGGAAAAATGAATAGTCTACCGCCAACAAATGATTCATTTGATTGTTACGACAAACGGATGTGAAGAAATGTTAAACTATAATATTACTATATTAGTATTGCAACCATTTTGACCCGATTATTGCTGTCCATAAAACAATATTTACAATGACTAATGCGCTGATCAATATCCAGACATTAGCTCTTAGTAAACAACGGGGAAACATCCAAGGGCCCGAGCACGTCGCTTATTGATAAGAAACTCAGATATAGGTGGGCGTGGGCACCATTACAAGTCCTAAAAACACAGGTTGCATCCGATACCAAAGTCAAATATAGTAGATATGGACTAGCACTTGGCTGGAAATTTTTCATGTCAGGGTCAGAGATGTTAGGCAGGGAATGGGTGGATACCGGTCATCGCAATTGATAAGAAAATAGTATTCAATTGTTATACTTTTCAGCCCCGAAACGAAAACGACACATAGGACGACTGAAAAGCCATGACATCGAACCAGTTCAGGGCGGCAGCCGTCTGCCTAGGCGTGGTCCTCTTTCTGGGGGCCGTGCAGGCTCAGGAGAATGCCATGCTGCAAATTCCCCCGTCCCTCGTTGAATGCTACAACACATCCTTCTTTATGAATCGTGACAACCGGCTTCCAGCTAACATGGACACGCTCATTTCGCTGATCGAGAAGGTGGAAAACAGCTACGTGTCCTCGTCCGGTGTGCAGCCGGACATTCGGACCGTGGCAGTATCCCTGCTTCATCGATTCCGTCAGGACGGTATCAAACGGGCTGCCGGAATTACTGCCATCGACGGCGTTATACCTTACAGCCCAACCGGTTTCCAGTTTCCCAAGTTCCGCATCTTGCTCTCTCGCTTGATCCCGGGCAATGCCAACAGTTTCCCCAACAGCTCTCTGACCAGCGTGGAGCGCTGCTCGCTCCACTTCATGCTCTCCAGCACGTTTGACACCAGGCAGCGCGGCGACGAGAATACGGTTTGCAACCAGCTTTCCCAGTACCGTTCCCAGCGACTGCCCCGGGCGCTCATGAGGAAGAACCAAGAGGGTAACAACTTCGTCGCCGACGTTGAGTGGATGAGCGCGCGTGCGAAGCGGGGTCGCCTAGTCGCCTCGCCTCAATTGGGAGAGCTCGACTACGACTCTGATTGGGCCTATGCTGGAACCGAGGGCACCAGCCAATGTCCTGTTGAAGACGGCCTCGTCCGCACCCGATGGGGTACAGTATCGGCCGGAACACTGATCGCCGGCATTGCTGCTGGCGTCCAGCAACAGACAGTACAAGTGAACACCCTCCTGGCCCTTTCTGCCCAGAGGCGCGCTCAGTCGCAGACGACTACAGGAATCGATAATCGGTGGGCTGCCACACTCTCCGGTGATCTGGCTGAGGTGACGCTTGTCCAGGTGCCGACAGCCACAAATAACGTCGCTTCTGTTGGAGCCACCGGGGGCTGGAACGACACTGTGCTGCCCCACTGGTACTTCCTGTCCCAGCGAACTAATCTTGAGGCGACCGATGCCGAGATCAGGGGCGGCCTCGATGGTCTGATTCTCGCCAAGAACGTGGCTACCTGGAGGACGCAGGCATCCAGTCTAAAGCTTTCTCAGCTGCTCCGTATGTACTATTCCACGAACGGTGTCTTAAGCTCCGGAATAAATGCTTGCAGCAGACAGAGCGAGTTCACCAATGTGGCTCCGTCCCAGGAAATGCAGGATCAGACTAGTGCTTTCGCCCAGGTCCTGGATCGGCAAATGCAGCTGAAGGTCACCCTTTCGCCATCTGTCATCGCCCAGTTTGCCAGTAACGCCGCCCTCTCACTGGTAACATACGTGCGTAAGTAATCCCAGCTTTGAGAACCATCGCGGAACCACTACATTCTCCATAAATGTGTTATGCCTAGAATACTGGAAGACTTAGATACCAATTAAGTGCACCCGTTACGAATTTCTGCCTTTTCGGCATTTTCTTTCACAGCTCAATCCCTCAACGACGTCTCCTGCACTGCGACCAGCAATCTTGACCGGACGGATGTCATTACTCCCATGACAAATGTATTTGTTTACCTGGACACCTCCTGGCAGTATAGCAACATTGTTGACTATGTGACGTAAGTCTGTTGTCTTGCCTTGATCCGAATCTACTGTAAACTGGTTCCTTGCAGATATGTCCTCCAGCAGCTGAACATCCATCCTTATGCGAGCACAGTCACTCTTCTGTCGGCCCAGGACGCCCAGGTCATCGTAAACACCACCAACTACATCACCGATGTCTATCAACAGTGGAACGTTACCACGCAGGCGCAATGTAAGTTACTCGAGTAAGTCTGCTGCAATTTTGACTAATCTAATGCCAACAGATACCCAGGGCTTCAACCTGCCCAACGTGCTGCGTTCCATTCAGAACCTCACCCAGAACCTGATGAATGAGGAGAGGACCAATTCCAGCTTGAGCGGGCGTTCTTTAGTAGCGCTTCTCATCCCGAACCAGCAAACTGTCAATGACGGCGATTCAAGCTACGCTACTACGGAGATTCAGTACATCCAAGAGCAGATCCCAGACCTGCGGTTCATATACTATGGCGGCGGAAGCATTCAGCGGTTCTCGAGCTTTGTCCGAGATCCCTCCCAGGACCTGTTCTCTCTGACCGTGGGCAGCACACCGGCCACTTCGGCGGGACCAGTTGCCAAGCGCATAATCCAAAGTAAAATCAAAATCCCGAAGAACCATTTGTTTAAAATCCTTGTCGATTATTAACACTCATTATTTCAACATTGTTTTATATCGAAATTAGTTTTCTGCCAATTTTTGACCAATTTCTAAGGTTAAATTAAAACCTAAGAATCACTATTGGACCCCATTTCCAGGATTTTGATAAGAACGTAATTATAAAACATAAATCTTTTTGCAGTTCCTCGGCGCATCATCAATCCGCGGTGTGGCTCGAATTGGTACACCAGCACCTGGGGCACGGACCAGACTGCCCAGTTTGTGGGACCCGGAAAGGTCAACTTCTACCGGGTGGCGGCAAACTATTTCTTTGGAACCGGCGCCAACCGCTACTTTACCATTCAGTCCCAGAACGGGGGAGCCTTTACCATTTGCACCTCGCGCTCCTACGAATGGCCTCAGCAGAACTCGACGACGAGCTCAACCGGCTCCACAGCGATTGACCAGACCTGCTCGCAGATAAGCGGAAGCAGTTTTAGCTACGACCTATCCAGTGCCTGCCAAGGATACTACACCATCACCCAGTGCCCCGACCTCTTCGTGTCGATTCAGGCCACCACCAACACCACGTCCTGCACCCAAGATGCCTGCCAGACACCCGACCAATGGCGATACATTGTGTCGATGGCCAACATGGGATGCTACAGTGGAGTTTCGGGTCTGGCCGCTAGCTTCCTGATAGTCCTCGTTGCCCTAGTCCTGAACAGGATTGTCCAGTGACAGCAGTGTCAAGCGCCCTAGCTTATTAGTAGTGGTAGTCAGAGTTCAAAGGCTTCCTGCCCGTCCCCAACCCATTAACCAAACCCATTTATTTGTCGTTTTACCTTATTCTTATAACCTTTCTTACATAAGTTGTACGTTCCAGTGATTGAGCCGCGAATAAATTTTCCCACTAGAACTGCACTTTCTACTTTTATTTAAAGAGTGGTGGTTCCCGCTCCAGCTAAGCGACCGCATCCCGTACTAACGTTCTTTTGTCGCTTTCTAGAAACCATGGACTTGTTTCCAACCCAGCATTGGTCCGACATATCCAACGGGACCACTGTTATGGCGGATATTTTTGTGTTCGTGGACACCTACTGGCCCTACAACTGGGTGGTTGATTATGTTGCGTAAGTTGAAGCTGATTCATATTAATTGGATAATTATATAAGTTATTTTACAGCTATGTGCTGCAGGGCCTAAACATCCATCCTTTGGCAAGCAGAGTCACTATCTTTGCGGCTTCCGACGCCTCAGTGATTGTTAATACCACAGACTACATTATTAACGTCTATCAGGAGTGGAACGCCACAACCCACTCCTGGCGTAAGCATCATATTTTACAAAAGTCGCATGTATGTAATAGACCGAATTTTAGATCCCACTGGATTCAATTTGCCTTTGATTTTGAACACGTTGAACTCCAGAGTGGAGGACCTGCTTGAAGCCGACAGAGCTTCTGACAATCTTGGCGGACGCTCCTTGGTGGCGCTCCTCATACCCAGCGCCCTGTCCTACGTGGACGAACAGGACTACGGGTATTGCCAGCGTTACATAGAGCGACTGAACTGGCATCTACCAAACTTGCAATTAATTTACTACGGAGGGGGAGCATTGGTAAGGTTTCATGACTTTGTTCATGAGCCAAGCAGAGATCTGTTTGTTTTGAATACCGAGATGCCACCTGAGATCTGCGGAAATCCCGTCATAACGCGAATCCGGCAGAGTATGTTATTTGTGCTTTAACATTGCTATCGCCTACTGAGCTTTTTTGCAGTTCCCCGTCGTGTGTCTAATCCACGCTGCTACTCGAACGGAGCCATAACCGAGTTTGGAAGCAATTCCCTAATCCAGTTTTCCCGCCTGGGCAGCATAAATTTCTACAGACTGGACTCCCTTTACCTGCCGCAAAGACAGAGTATGCGCTACCTAAAAATCTCACCAGTCAGCAGAGTTACGTTTACGGTTTGCACTTCAAGAAGCATCGAGCTCCCATTTCGGAACCTGACCTCGCCCCTGCGACCGGAGGAAAGCTGCGAGTCAACGGCACTGGGATCTTACAGCTACGATCTAACCGACGCCTGTGTTGGCTACGACTTCGAGCCCTGTCCTCCCTTATTCTTCTCAGTGCAGGCCCAGAGCTTTGGCGACGTCTCGTGCACCCTGGACGCCTGCCAGACGCCCGACGAGACCCAATACTCCATCAACCTGAATAATCTAGGTTGCAACAAGGCCAACCGCTGGAACATTAGTCCTACCTTGGCTCTATCTGCATCTTTACTTGTTTTAAGTACATATTATTTACTTATAGAGACCCACTAGGAACGCAGATTTATTGGGATTATTGCCATTACCAACTTAATCTTTTGATAAATAAAATTAAGTTAATGGTTTAAATCATTTTTAAAGATTATGAACGTCTTTGCAGGAGTATAAACGTTAATGAAAAACTGTTTTCCCTAAATGAAGGTTGTTCTCCTTACTAAGTACTTCGGAGCCCAGGAAAGGGATTTGTTTTCCCCGTCCGGATATGGCTGGCGGAACTTCCGGTGGCTTGAAACCAGGATACCAAACCATCCAACGGCCAATGCTCAAAAAGTGGCATCATCTTTGCGCTACCCGTTTAGTAACTGAACGCTTACTTAACAGAACGTTAACATCAAGTCAAGTAAGATTTCATCCATAGGGGGCGCTGAAAAGACAGAGCCGTACACCATGTGGTTGTGTTATCGGATGAAATGGCTTAAATACTATTTAAGAACATTCTAAAAAGTTTGATTTTATTTAGTAAATTAAAAGAATCGGGTGTATATAAGATAATCCGCTTAAGAATTTGATGCATATTAGCGAAGATATGGGCATCGCAAGAGGTCATATGTGAACTTTTCAGTTTTTTAAAGGAAATCCATCGGAAAAGTTTACAAAAAATTTAAATCAACACCATTCTTAAGATTTTGATGTAGATTGTTAGGGAATCGATTTAAGAATCGTTAAAGGTATTCCGCTTAAGCATCGGATGTATATTGACGAAGATATAGCCATCGCAAGAGGTAATATTTACGTTTCATGTGAACTTTCTAATTTTTTTAAGGAAGTCCATCGGAAAAATTTGTAAAAAACTAAATCGAAACTGAGTTTAAGATTTTGATGTAGATTGTTAGTGAATAGATTTAGGAATCGTTTAAAATATTCCGTTCAATAATCGGATGTATATTGGCGAAAATATGGCCATCGCAAGAGGTCATATTTACGCTTCATGTGAACTTTCCAGTTTTTTAAAGGAAGTCCATCGGAAAAATTTACTAAAAATTAAAATCGAAACTGAGTTTAAGATTTTGATGTAGATTGTTAGTGAATCGATTTAAAAATCGTTTAAGATATTCCGTTTAAGAATCGGATGTATATTGGCGAAGATATGGCCATCGCAAGAGGTCATATTTACGCTTCATGTGAACCTTCCAATTTTTTTAAGGAAGTCGATCGGAAAAATTTACAAAAAATTAAAATCGAAACTGAGCTTAAGATTTTGATGTAGATTGTTAGTGAATCGATTTAAGAATCGTTTAAGATATTCCGCTCAATAATCGGATGTATATTGACGAGGATATGGCCACCGCCGATGGTCATATATCAACTGCAAGTGACTTTTTAATTTCTTGGAGGACCAAAAAAATGAAAAAAAGGTGCTAGGGATAAGATGCAAATGAAATGAACTGAAAATGAGGGTAGAAGGAAGTCACTTTAATTTACGAAATGTCAAAATACTTCAGTATCCTGCAAACGTCCTGCAGAAGTTGTTCTCATCGTCGGTCTGCCATTGTTACATTTTAATAATCTAAAAATCATTGCTCCACACTACCTTCAAGCGTTCGAATGTCAAAAAAAAATTGACAATTTTTTTTTCGGCTCTCCGATTTAATATTTTTCCAGGACTCATGTTGACATTCAGCCAAGTAGTCTCCCTATTGTTGTCTTGGCACAAAACCAAATTTGAGGTACAAAATGCCCCTTTTGTTCAAAGAACGATACTAGAGTAAGGAGGAGGTGTTGTTAGGGCGTTCTAATCTTAATCAAGCGAAAGGATGTAAAGCGAAAGTGAGTGTGGTTCCTGGGGGTTGGAGAAAAAACCAAAAAAACAAACATCGAAGATGTGGATCGGGTTTTCGCTTTAGTCGAGTAAAATATCTGCATACTTTTTCTAGACTTATTGCGCCGGGAGAACGTCCGAGTTAAAGTGCATCCCGTATGCAACTTTTCACATCACCAACTGCCTTCGGGCCCGCCTTGCAATGTCAAGTGCTGCATTTACCCCATCTAGGAATGCACGCAAATCAAAATGTCATGCAGCCAATTGGCACCACCCCATCCCCACTGACCTACCCTCTGGTTGCATTACTCGAGAGTGCAAGCAGGGGCAAAGAGGAATTGGGGTGAGAATTTAGGGTTTGCGGGTTTGCGGCGCACGCACGCTTTCAGCCAATTGCTCGTAAATGACCTAAGGTCAGTTTTAATCTTGCGTGAAATTGAAAAAGTGAGACTTGCGGACACTAGTGCTAATTGTCAACGGAAGCTTGGAGGTTCTTTTATTATCTAGACATTAAAGAATAAAGCTGTGAGTACAAAGTTTCAGTTTATGAGATGTCGAATAAGTACGTTTTATGATTTGAATCGACCGGTATCTATGCTTTACTTAAGCGTAAGCCATATATTACCAATTATTGGAAATGCATTAATAAAACTAAGTCGAATACTTTAAGTTCATATATCACATTTCTACCCGTTTCTTGGCCAAACAAACTTAATCAAATCTGTCAGAAAACCGCAGCCCAACTCATCCTATTCCAGCAAGGGGTCTGACAAATGTCGCCCAAAGACACAGAAGCTCAGTTTCTATATGCACTTGGCTCTCTTGAGTCTTGAAGGACCCGCACATGTTCCTCAAAGCCAACTTCTCCGACCGCAAAACAGGGCCCTGGCCTCTCTGCAGTTGAGAATGTGTCTAAGAAAATATTATTGCTGACTGTGCAACACAAGTTGATGAAATACTTAAATAATACAAGACGTTGATACGGAGGCTGGGTCGCATATCAGTGTCCTGTCAGGCGTCGGCTAAGGAGATGCAAAGGACAAAACCAGGGCGACCGCAAATCAAACTGGCTGCTAAAGTTTTCAGCCCCAGGGCAGTGGCCAACATGTGATAAGTTTATTGTCTTACCGCATGACGCACAACCGCACTCCCCACTACTTATGTATGAGGAGGAGAGCAAAAAAAGGACCCAAGACCAATATCAAATTTCACAACAGAAATATGCTTTCTTCGCAAATAAATTAAGTTGTCTCGCCCACAAATATTAATTGCATAATTAGCATATGCGTCTGGCGTGACCGGAGAAGACCGGAATCCTTTTTGGGCCGAGCTTCCCAGGGGATGGACACGAAAGTTGGGTGACACTTCGAGGTCCAACAGGAGGATTCGCCTTGTGGCGCTTTCTTTATGACCAAGTTGGCTAAAGTCATATGTTTGTCCAACAAGACACGTGCCCGTGACGCATTCAAGAAAGGCCTAGCACACACAAGCACCCAAAATTTAAAAGCAGGTGAAATACAATTAGCATTTACCGAATTTTTTCCCTCTCAAGCTTACACAATTCGTCCTTAAAGAGCCATCATTAGGTCCGAGGGCTGAGGCATGGCCTGGCCCCAGATTATGTTGTTCAACAAAAAATTCTTTTACCCACGTATCCTGGCTTTTTTCTCTCAAATAATAAACATACACGAGGCACATGAAGATTTCACAGTCAAAACCGAGGGTTGTTATTCATTTTGGGCCCTTAATTATTCCTGTTTCTGCTTTGTTCTTGGCCATTGTTCATTGCGTTTTTTATACTTCAGATGTAGGTTATCGATTTTTCCTCTCCTTAGAAATCCTTACATGGTAAAATTTTCTGAAAAGTTTTCTCTTCGGATCATTTTCATCCTACAACGATATTTTGACCTTGAAAGAAAAGCCTGAAGGGTACATTTGTAGCTTCATGGAAGCGATCTTCATATTCATATTAAATTGGCTGGAACTAAAAGAATTTTCCTGAACCCAGTATTCTTTTTGAAAAACTCATGAGTCAAAACTTGGAAGTTTTTCTCAGTTAAAAACACTTTCAACCAATTCATTAACTGCGAACGGACCATAAGGGATCCTCCTGGAGACGGAGACTGCGTATCCTGGCGCCTTAATTGCAGATACCAGGGAAACCACAAGCTAACAATCCATTAACTTTTTGCCACTCCACTGTGAAAAAACTAAGGGAAGTGGAAATAGGCACCCAAGGCAAGGCAGTTGCTTTGCATGTCGGTCGGTTGGAAAGGGAACTTTTTACTTTTTGTGCAGCTGTAGTGGGCTCTTCAGCATCATCAGCAGCAGCAGCAGACCTGCAAATTATGCAGGATAAAGGACGAAGCGGATGCAGACACACAACCTCGCGTATAATATTATGTGCTTACAATAAGTTTGCTTCCTTTTTTCCACTTCACTCGCGGCGAAGCAAGTTTTCCACTCTTTGAGTTTAAAAAAGTAATTTTATATTTGTTTTTGTTTTTCGTAATTTGTTTCCTTTATGTTTCTTCATCTCCTTGAAATCTCCTCAAAAATTAACGAATTTAAAGTTGAATTTTTTCGAGTAGTTCAAGCTGTCTAGTTCCCTCATAAAGGAATGTACGAGTACACACATGCAAATGGGACATTCTGTTCAGGGTCAACAACCCCAAGTTAACCCTTTCTATTGCCCAATCTAAACCACCTTTGGAAACTTGTAGCCAGAACAAACAGCTGTTCGGAAGGGATGCCAGGGAAGAAAGGAACTGTCAGGAAGAGAATTTGCATGCGGCATAAGGACGCGAGGGTTAGAGTTCTGAACAGGACTGTGCTGTGTGCGTGCCCAACGACTTCAAAACGGCTCCGTGTGTCAGATTTTCAATAAAAGCGATAAGCATCTTATGAAACTTGGCACTCTGCAAACGCACATGTCCTTGACCACAGGACATTTGAAATCGTTGGCCCGTTCGGGTTTGATTAATGAAGTGTTGACCAAGCCAAAATTAATGCAAACTTTGCTTCCGATAAGAAAGCTGACTGACCCTTTTCCAGCCAACGGCAACACATGTGCAGCGGCCCAGAATGCGAGCTGACCGGGTCCGCAACCGAAGCTATGTGCTAAGTGGCATGTGGTCAAGCGGCCACAAGTTTTGGGTCCACGGTCAAGAATAGTTTCAATTTACGCCTTATGAGCAAAACATTCATCAGAAGTGCTCCTCTAACTTTAAATGTCAGAAACTGGGGCGGATCCATCGCCACCCCCACCGCAAACGCAAACGCACAGCTGCTAGTGCAACCCTTATCGATGTCGAAATGGGTTAAATGTCCGGCCGAAGAGTCCGGTTTTGGAATAATTAATCACAGACTCACATGCGATTTGTAAAGTTAATTACCGTGGCGAAAGCCCACATTAGAATTGGGGTAGACCCTTTCTTGCAATCACACATTGCAAGAAAGGGTTTACCCCAATCCTAACTTAGGCTTTCGCCACCGATTTTTGAGTAAAGTGGATAGGAAACTGCCTAAGTGTTTGGCTTGTCTCCAATTACTGGCAGTTTAGCACATATTCCAACTGGACCGAGCTCCAGCATTTATTATTCATGTCCTGCCGTTGATGGAAATCTGCACTCTGACTCCCCCTCGTGCGAGTGAGCAGGCACTTTCCAGAGTGACAGCTTTGCTGCGTCCTGTCTACGTATCCGGCTCTTGGGTCGATTCGACTGCAAACGCGAACTCAGGGCCATAACAGTTAGCACTTATCTCTTAACTCCCTGGTTTACCTAAAAAGTGCAATGAAAAATTCATGGCCAGACACAGGCACACGCAGGGCAACGCTTAGGTGGAAAAAGAAGGACTGATAGTGCATTAAATTGCATAGAGACCTTTGACGATTCCAAAGCCTTGTTGTGTAAAATAACCTGCAAGTTTCCACACATTCAATAAATTAAATTTGAATGTTTCAAACACTAACTTGGAGTGCCCCAAGCAAGCCGACACTCAGCCCACAAACTAGGGTCACAAGTGGATTATTGATTTTGTTTACGAGTCAAAAACTTTGTCAACTTTCATTGGGGAAAATGAAAATTGAAAATAAAAGACAACAATATTCTTGCTTGGAGCATGACTTTCCGGAATTTATACCAGCGAATTGGCATTTGGTTTTAATTTAATTCTGGAAATAGTTCGGCTCACATCCGTTGTCTGTAGAAACTTAAAGGGAATTTGGTTTCATTGAAACGCTTTGATTCGCTACACAAAAATAACCATTTCCTTTATTTCCATTATCTTTATAGCGCATTTAGGAACGATTAGAAATAATAAATGTAATTATCTGAATTCCTCTCATTAAACTTGAGGTTTTACGAGTAACACGCAATGTTGATCCATGCAGGCATAAGTAAATAGAGAAAATATAGAATTTCACACGAATATTCATAAATTAATCAAAAATATTGTTTGCCCATAAAGAGTGTAGAAGGAGGGACACTCACACGCGACAATTGACCCTTTTGTTAATTAAATTTCCGAGACAATGGAAGGACATTTCTTGTATGTTGCGATGATATGCAAACAAGCAAACGAATTGGCTCGGGGCGGAGGTGAAATGTTTACCCAGATTACAAGAATAGTATCGCGATAGACAGAAAGCGATAGTGTCAAGGTTCTTTGGCAGGGTCCTGGCTACTCAGTGGCCGAAAATATAATAAAATATGTCTCGTAAATTAACGGAGAAAAAGGGTTGACGTCGCTGACACAACCCCAGTGGGTAGCGACACCCTTGCATCCCATCCCTTCAACTAGAGACCAGTATTCTATGCATATATCTATGGATGGAGATAGGCTTACCAGACGGGACAGGACAGGCCGTGGTATGATGTCCCTGCATATGATGTTTATCCTATTGCCTATTAGCCACATAAATTATTAACGCGCATTCGCTGTGCATGTAGTTTATTAGCACTTGAAGACACGGACCCGAGCCAGAACTATTGCGTGTGTCCTTTTGATGTCCTTTGCATGTTTGGGCCACCAACTCCAAGTTATCCTGTCTCTTCGTTCGAACTAATTTACATACGACACGCATTCTCGCACTTTGCCAATCGGAAGGTATAATGGGTTGACATTTATGATATATGCGTGTGGCCAAGTTTCGGGCCGATTTCAATTAGTCTAGATGCTTTTATGTAAATAGTTTGCCGAATTTATAAAAAGTTTAAAAAATAGTCAAAATGATCTTAAACAAAGTTTTAGTATATCTCGGACCACACATTACTTTGTCAATCATCATAAATTAAAGCCAATAAAAGTCAACAGTGGGCGAAAAAAGTCAGATAAATGATATCAGGGCTTCCTTTGATGCGGGCGGCATGGCAACCCCCAGTACCAAAATCGAATCAGCGGCAAGGACGCAGCCTAAGGAGGGCAGTAGCTCTGAAATGAAAAAGTAAAGGACATTACCATCCTGGGCCGGACAACGACCAGAGCTGCTGGCGATGTCGTAGCCGCAAGTCTTGTCAATAATTCAACTTATCACCGGCGGATATTGGAATGGAAAACCCAAAGGACAACACATCCGGGCAACGTCGGGTCGCGTCAATAAAAACACATTCGAATGCATTTTCCACTCAACGTCTTACAGGAAGGTGTTCGCGTTGAACAGAAGAGGGGTAGAATCTTAAAATACATTCCGCAAAGTGTTGTTGGCCCTTCAAGTACTTCAACTCTAAACTTTTGCTGCTTTGAATTTTAAAGTAACTGAGGAGGGCAACTCTCCTATTTTAATACGAAAAGTAAAATCCTTAAAAACGCAAACCAAAAAAATAAACAAAAACTCACCACCTAACCAGATAGCAAACTTTCTATTTGCTTTCGTTCACTTCGATCTGGTTTTCAGGTTTCCTTTTTTTTTGCTCCTTGCACTCTGTAAAGCATCCTTTAAAGTGCGAAGGTGCTTGTAAATATTTTCCTTGGACAAACTTGACATTTTTGAAGATCTAAAAGCGCGGATGAGGTTATTGACGTGGAAACTTCATCTTAAGGTAAACTTAAAATAGCGAAATGTGACTTTAATATAGTTATACTTACAACTTTAATTAAATTAATAAATTAATAGAAATCTTGAATATGGATATATTCTTTTAAATTTTTCCCGTAAAATGATATGGAATCTTTAAAAGCATAAAGATTAACAAAACGTAAGGAGACACATAGGGACACTATGGATTTTTCAATGGGCAGCCCCACAAAAGAGGGAAAAAATCGATCGGTAAACGTGTAAGAAGGTTTTGAAGCAGTGAATCCAAATTTGAATCTTTGTTACGATTTCCTACGGTAATAAGCATCTCTACCTCAGCCGATTTTTGAACTTTACAGCTCACTTCTGCATAATTATTCTCCGGGTCTATATTCCAATTTCCATGCACCCAAGTACTATAAAAGCGGGATGGTCGAAAGAAAAAGGCATCAGTTCAATTCAGCTCAGCCATGGTGAGACAATTGGTAAGGAATTGGGTTTGTTTTCTCAACCCAACCAATAATTAATACCCAATTCTTGCAGATTCTCGTCTTTTCGCTTGCGCTCTACGTGGGCAACTCCCAGGCAGTGCTAAGCGAAATCGCCCGCCAGAGCGAGGCTGCCCTGCATGGATTGGCGGACATCAAGTTGGCGCCTCTGCGCTACTTGGACGTGCTGTTTGGAGCTAATCCAGGAGGAATTCGAGGACTGGATGGGGGATTCTATGGCACCGGCAGGGGCGCCCTGTCGGCGGCTGCCGCATTGCAGGCTGCCCAAGCAGCCAACCTCGTGGAGAGCGGTGGACTTTCCTTGAATCCCTCCCACAGCAAAATATCGGCTGGAGCCGGTCAGGGCAGTGACTTGATAACGATCATCAAGAACCCCCGGCCCTACGATCAGCTCCCCCCAGTTCCCGGTTATAATTATCCGCCGCTTTATTCGCCAATCGGTTCGCCCATCCCGCCTATAATTGGACCTGGTGGTCTAGGTGGTCTAGGTGGTCCAGGAGGTCCAGTTGGTCCAGGTGGTCTAGGTGGCCCGGTTGGTCCGGGTGGTCCGGGTGGTTCAGGTGGTCCACGTGATCCACGTGATCCACGTGGTCTACTTGGTCCATTCGCTCCATTAGTTCCATTCCGTCTAGATGGTCTAGGTGGTCCAAGTGGTCCAGGTAGTCCAGATGGTCTAGGCAGTACAGGTGGTTCAGGTGGTCCAGGTGGTCTAGGTGGTTCAGGTGGTCCAGCTGGTCCAGGTGGTCCCGGTGGTCTAGGTGATATAGGCGGTTCAAGTTTACCTAATCAGATTGCCATTGGCATCCCTGGAGGCCACGTTCCTGGGCCACTCAATGTGGTGAACGATGACAATGTTGGAATTGGACTCTTTGGCAATGGAGGAATACTCGGCACAGGACTGTTCGGCCAGAACGGACTCTTCGGCACTGGGTTCCTGAGAAACCCGGGATGGAACCTACTGGACCCCTTCGGCATTTTCACCCCTTTCTTCAGTGGTCTGGGCAACCTCTTCGGTATCACCTCATCGATCAGCCACGCGGCGGGAGGACCACAACTAAACAAGATCGGCTGGAATCGAGAAGTCCAGAGCACCCTCAGCGTAGATTTAGGTAGCTCACTGCCCACGCCAAAGAGAATATTGGCCGGGCTATTCTCTCCCCTGTTCGGTTTACTAGGTTAGCGGCAATCAATTCGAAATTTAATGGATACAGGATCTGACGGTTTAACGTTTAGGCTTAATCTCTTTAGTATTAAGAACGACAAGTGTCGGGGTTATATTAACATTTGTCTTGGCCAAGCTTTGTAATTGTAATACCCATTAATAAAACTAAGCAGCATTCCAAAAATAATATTTTTTAATCGAAAATTATTCTTCTTTTTTAAATGATCTCTCAAGAAATTTATCAAAGCCCTCTCGATTCAAACTACTATTTGGGTCGCCATTGAATTATCTTAAAAAAATGAGTTTACCATTTCATTATTACCACCTAATATAAAAAAACCAAATAAATTAGCTAATGACAGAATTATGCGATAGGTTTCTTATGTACCTACAGTATTATTTTGTTTAATTGGTCTAAAAACATTCCACTCTTTTATAGCATATGTTATATATGTATATATGTTATATATATATCCTATGCTATATAATATAATATATAAGACGATCCCTAAAAAATATATAAGACGATTCATAAAACTTAACGTAGGTTTAGGCCACCCGATGTTTCTAGACTATGAAATATTCTTGTACTTCATGTACAATTCATGTGTAATTCATGACTAAATTATTTATTATTCATATAATTCTACAAATAACTCACAGTGCTTATATTAACCTATGCTCTGTACTGGAACAAATGTTGTTTAGTTTTGTGTTAACCTTTTCAACCTGCATATTAATGTTTTTAAAGTTGGCTATATAAACCTAGCCAATCGCCATTTGCTTTTATTTGAGAATCTTTCACCAACGAGAGCACTGAATTTTAGTTTCCATAATGGCTCAACTAGTTGTAAGTAAATATTTTATTATGTTGGGAAAATATTTTTAAAATATAGGATTCTTTTCAGTTTGTATTTCTCCTGGTGGCTGTGCTGACTGGCAGTGCTCTTGGAAACATTGACGCACTCATGAGGGCTATAACAGGAGGATTTGGCGGTAGGGCCACAGTGGATGTTCCCATTTCTCTCAATACCCCGTCACTTCCTAATGTCATTCCGTTATACCCCCCCCTCAACGGATATTACGGTCGTTGATGTCCTTGATTCGGTCAAGTGTTCTATGTGGCTAGGTTCAATATGAAATGAATTTTTTGTGAATATAAAAATAAAATAGCCACTCAACTATAATTACTTTCTTCTGTGTTTCAAACTTGGGTATATATTTTGGGTTATTTTGTCTTGAAATCATCAGAAAAAGCAGTAAATACATTTATTTTAACAAACTATAAGCATGGAAAATTCATTAATTATATACCATATATGGATATTTTGTTGTTTGATTTTGTTAAGGTGTGATTCAAAGACTTGCCAGACGACTCAGGAATGTGGTAATGTCATCCCTTTTGGCACCATCCCAAAAATAATGTCTAAAGTTCAGTTTTGTATTAATATTTAACAAAATGTAAGAATTTAATTATATTGTTTAATGATTCCTACTAAAAGTGTCAGTGCCAAGAGCATGAAGCTAATACATTTTAATGAAGTTTAATTCAACCTTTGGTCCTTTTTACAAAATTTATTAAAGTTATGAGTTTACTGATTTAAATTAGCATATTTTAAATTTGCGGTACTATTTGGGACTCGACTATATAATCTAAACTTTGGGGTAATTCCACAGCAGTTTTGGAACAACCTCCATCGACGTTAGTGTAAATCAACCTTTCTAGAATGACACGTCTTTTGGTATGTCATTTTTGGATCTATTTAAACTATAATCCTTTAGCATTGCAACTTCAGGTTTTGGTCTTCGTTTTGGCTTTGCTGACTGTAGGCGCCTTCGCTTCGGAGAGGTTCTTTGAAGCCCTATTCGGCCGTGGAAGGGACACTGGCTTCCCCTTGAAGGGACTGGACCTGGGCATTACCGCTCCTGGTGGCGGCTTCTCCTTTGGATATGGCTTTGGTCGCTAGGCTCGATAAGCTCTCCGATGTGTGAATCTAATCTTCGTCCAAACTTTGCGTTTTAAAATGTTGGCAAGGAATTATTTTGAAATACATTTGGTCCCTGCAAGCTGGAGCTATCGTGTGATTGTCATTAAAACGCGAAATGCTGAATATTTCAGAGTCCTACTTCATGGGGGAAGCAGATCTATGGGAAAGTAGGCGGAAGGCTTAACAACCAGCACGACAAAGCAATGGCCGAGATCCCTTTCTAAGTAAAAAAGTAAGAATTTACACATCAAATTTAGGATGCGCATCGGTGGCCATTTTAATTTTTGGCCACGAAAACCGCCAACACGCGCCATCAACGTCCACATCCTTGGATTTCCTTTTGCCGCGCAACCTCTCCTCAACATCCGCGGACTCACTGCTTTTTACCCCGCCTCTAAAGGCTTTGTTCACCCACTTCGTTAGTTATGTAAATGACTTTGTTTAGTCTTCCCATTGTTGTCCTCCTTCCTTGGGCTTCCCAAGATAATTCCGTCGGCGGACTGGCAACGCTGTTATCACAAACACACGCACACTCCGCACATCCCGCTCACGCATGTTTTCGCTTCTCGACTAGGCACAGATTTTAACCCTTTGGAAGCCTTACCACCCCGAAAGTTGGAAGGCTTGGCTTATTTACTCTAAGTACATAGAAGCTGTATATATGCATTGGCTGAAAAGTGGGGAAATTTCCCGCTCATCACGCATGAATGTCGCGTACATAAGCCAGAGTGTCTGTGTATGTATTCCGTCGCTGTATTGGGTTTCTTGATTCCCCGCGTGTCCTTTCGAAGGTCCTGCGTATCTTTTCGTTTTCGATTCGCGTGCAAAGATTTTTGTTGCCGATAATTGATGAGAAATTGTTAAAATTCTGGCAAACAAATGGCCCTACGTGAGACTTGTCCTTCGAATTAACCAGGATTAAGTGCATTGAAATAATTCTCCTTTACTTTAGATTACGGTTCGTATTGGATGATGGTCCCTGATGATGTTCTTGGACACACTTCCAGCATTGGATGCTTCTCTTTATGATTCTGATTTTCCCTCTGAGCGAAATGTGGAAATTTAAAAGAAATTAAACCCCAAGGACAGCGTGTCTGTCCATCCAGTCTTTCCGTATTTTTGTATATTCTGCTTTGATTAACCTTCGTGGCTGGAAGGAGGCAGCCAGCGCCTCCTCCGTCTGAAGCGAGGACCGAGTGTTTTAATTACTTTTGGGGGTAGTTTTAAAAATCTTTTTTCAACATATTTGTTTTTTTCCGGCTGGCACAGAGGACAAAAATGTCTGGGACATTAACTCAAGAAATGGAATTTTCCTCCAAGAATTATACAGAGTCCTGCCTTTAACATGGAATTTAAAATATTCATTACGTTATTTATAACATATTAATCGAAATGGATTTAAGGAAAAGCTTGGTGTGACTCTAGCTTTTACTTGTATCAAATCCGGATCCAATCCAGAAACCTGATAGGCATTGTGATCAGCTAATAGAACTTCCCCAAGATGCGGCAATATGTGTCCAATTTACTTACCACTCCATTTGTGTTTTTGTGGCATAATCCGATATCCAAGGGGTCCGGGAAAATATCACTAAATCCGGTTTCAGTGCAGCCAATCCCCTAGAGTTCATTCGTCACGGATATAACCACTTGACCATGATGTTTATACTTTTTGCCCACTGACCAGATTACACCGGAAATAACCTAATTGACCTCAGGGAACGGACAAAAAAATGAAAGGGGATGGGGCGAATTGGTGTCTTGGCAAATCGCATCAACTGACCACTCTGCCCTAAGTGAACTGGGAATCTATCTGTTGCGCAGGCAACGAGAAGGGTCATCTTGCGCCCCTCGGCCTGTGTTCTGGCAAACTGACCGGCAGGAGGGTCGTATCTGGCTCTGACCGAGCTGGTTGGTCAGTTTCGTGTGTCCTGTGTCGCGTGTGTGGCGAGTAAACAAATCAATTACGACGCTAAATGAACATTACGAACACGCACTCGCATTTGAATTTTAAATTAGGGCTGTCCCCTGGTCAGCCTGCGGTTCACACCTCGTTATGCCCCTCGAGGGGTCACTTTATTGTTAATTAAATGGATTTTTATGGATGAATAGGCTGATCATTTTAAGAGGCAAACAAGTAAATACCGGTTTAGACCCCAGAACCGACAACAGCACCGGTAATTGTTGAACAGCTAATTTCAAATTAAGCCATACCTGTGTTCATTTTAACTCAATCATTATCATGTTTGTGCCACTCCCACCAATAAGTACTCTAGGCGCAGGAGCATGCCAAGCTGGATGCACCAGTCCTAAACATATGTACGTTTTCATGGCACACCACTTGACTTGAAGCCCGACTCGCATTCAAAGCAGTCAAGTGCAAAATAATACGCCTCTCCTCCTACTCTCCGTCTGTTGTCCTGCTGGCGCTGCAGCTGCATCCTTGCAGCACAAAGTCCTTTATCACAGTCAACTGCAAGTCAAACGAAGTGCAACAGTCAACGTGCTTGTGCATATGCATTTCAATGCAAATACAGGACCTGCCCCGTCCTGCTCCGCTCCATGCCCTGTCGAGGTGTTGCACATGCGGTGCAGCCACAGCCTACGGTTGCATTATCCTTTCAAATTGCTGGCTGTTTTGTGCTCTCCCTTTTATTTCGTACTTGAATGGCTGGCAGCAAGTGGCCTTGCTTTGGTGGGCTTGGTGGCAAGGGGCACATCACACGTCATTTTTGCAGTTTTCGCACTTCAGCTGGAAGAGGCGGATGATACCCAACAGGTGGGCTCTTTACTCAAGTGATATGGCAGGCATTGAAGTGAAACCACGAGCTTGTGACTTTGATGTACTTTATCAGTTCAAAGGGTGGGAGGTTGCAAATAAGTTAAAATAAATAAATAAATAAATAGAAGCTAAAAATTAGAGCTTCATAGTTAGCCAATCATCTTTTCGGCCAGGCTGCGAACGACGTTTTCGTCATAGTCCTCGATCTCATCTTCTCCGTCATCAATGTCCACGTCGTTCGGCCTGTCCGGATATCCCTGTTCCGGGGGCACGATCTTGACCCCGTGGTCGCCAAACAAGAGGCAGTCAAAGTTCCTGAAAATTCAAGCGGGTCAGTAGAGTGTCTAGCCAAAGTGTCATAGAAGCCAACCTTTCGAAGAGCTCGAATCCCTGGAACTCGCCAGACATGTACATGCAAACGTGCATGTTGCGACCTACAAACCAAATATCGTGGAACTGGATGCAGGCTCTGGCGAAGTTGAAGCGCGGCGGCCGGAAGCAAAAGGGCGGTGGGTTCTGGCCGGAGACCTTCCGGCGGAACCAAATGTTGTTGTTGACCCGCATTCGCAGCTCGAAGGAGAACTCGTCCGGGCGATAGGCGACTTCGGTGCAACTGTTCATGCCGATCACGGAGAGGAAGCCTGGGGAAGTTAGGGAGTTATAAAGGTTACGTTCGCATATCCTTGCAACTTACCAGCACAGCATTTGCACAAGCCGGTGTCGCAGCTGCAGGGAATGCGGTTCACCAGGTTGCCCAGGGTCACGTTCGGGAAACTCAGTTGGCGGGACTCCTCTTCATGGGCGAGGAGATTAAGGCGATAGTTCAGTAGGCCAAGCTGCAGGGCTGCGTCGTATGCCAGGTCCTCAGCTGGAGGTTGCAACGGCACTGGGGAATCGGATTATGTTTATAATACTAGACCACGAGAAACAAGAACAACGAATATAATTCTATCACCACAACTTCCTTCCGAAATCGAAGTCGAAATCGAGATTAGTAGCTCAAGACTTTTGTAGTGCAGTAAAAAAATAAAGCCAAAAAGCAACAAAATATAAACAAACAATTTTGCAAATCATCCGCAGCCACTTCCGCGTATTATGCTAAGCAGTTCCGCGTCGAGCCGGCAAGAGATCGCCTAACAGTTTCAACTATTAACCTTGGGGGGCAGAGCCAAACGGGTTGGTCCGCGTCGAGCCGAGGAGACGAGGGGATTTTGATGTCAATGGAACCAGTTGGCTATGCTGAGAGCCGCCTGGTGGTCAAGATCATGGACGGCAGAGAGACTCTGGGGAGAGACAATCGTTCAAGAGCTCGAATCTCTGTATTGGCTGCATATATTATGTGGGATGAGTAGCTTTCGATGCACCGCTACCTTAAAACGATAAACACGATGGGTTCAAGGTGGAGAATAAGTCATTGAATTATCTTCAAACAACGCCAAAAATTAGCCAAGTACACGTTGGGAATGTCGAATACACATAATAGCAGGTGATTCGGATTTACGAGCCGACTCTATCGGCGTGGCATTGGTCTGGCCGGCACGTATCTTCTTGTAACTTGGCTCGATTATTCAAGGGCTATGGGAAAGCTAATGTGGATTAAATTTAGTAGTCCAACTAAGACTAGAATATCAGTATTTACATATATGTTCAAAACCGATTCCAGTACCAATGACCAATTAGCATAGTATCTTAACAAGTAATTTAACTTATGTAATAATGTATAAATATTAACAAATGAAACACCATCACAAGTAACGATACAAACATTTTCTTTTATTGTACATTTCGAATAACACAGTGTCTCATTATAATTATCACAAATTTGTTGAGAATAAAACTAAAACACGTCCAATCAACCATTACCTAAGCTCTTTCCGGTATTTACAAGCTAACTTGCACAGATATTTACAGACTTATAACTAGCATCCAGTAAGTATTCTCTATATTTACAGACTTCTGGGGCTACTACTACTACCTTACTACGTTAAGAATACCTTTGCGAATCGATAGAATATGGGCATCGCGAAGGGATTAATAAAGTTAATAACTAAATAGTAGAAATAGGACATGAAGTAAGAGTTCTTTGTACTACCGGTGTCCGATTTGGAGACGGCCAGGAGGGAGGCGGCGCAGAGCAGATAGAAGAACAGGCGGGGGTGCGAACTGGCGGCAGGCATCTTGACCAGAAAATCGGCAATGGAATCGAAGGTTGCTTTTGACGGCGTAGTCTTGTCGTTGTTGTCACAGCTTTGCTCTGTGTTTAAATTAAAATTTTAGAGGCGCTTAGCGATCGGCTTCTTTCTTATTTGGCTCTTTGTTTATTTATGGAGGGCGGGGAGCTGTTGTAAACACCAAGCGAGCAGAAAACTCCACTGGGGCACGCAACTTTCGCTTTCGTGCAAAAACCGTCGAAAGTGTGTTAACACCAACTTCAATTTTAGTTTCTACTTATAAAGAAGTGGAGCCGCGGTTGCTCGTACTCGCATTTGTATGATTTTCACACTTGGCTCGGACTCAAGGCGCGGGCGCAGCTCCGTACGTGCTAATGGCCAAAATACAACTGGCCAAGAAACGGTAGCGCATGCGCAGGCTAAGTTGAGGCGGTGATCGCGATCGAGTCTTGGCCATCGGCCCGGCCCGGCTCCACAACACATCGTCGTCGTTTTCCCGGATCGCGATGACAAGTTCGACTGCGTCAAAATCGAATGTCTTTTGTGTCTCTAAAAAGACGTCTTCCCTGTCTTTCGGGGTGCATCAGCTAAGGCGAGGAGTTGGTAAAAGAGCCTCCCAGTTTCTGCCAAGCCAGGCCCATTAGGGTGTTTGAGGTTCGTTAGCAAAACTTAAATATTAAACTTATTACGACTTTGGGCAAGAGAAAAACCAGTATTTTATGCATAGTTGTTTTGGAGGAGCTCTGTTATAATTTCGCTCAGACAGTCTCGGCTTTTCAAGACTCTCACTTTTAGTGTCGGATTCTTTGGAGTTTATACGATTTAATTAACTTGTCACCTTAAATGGTGTTTTGATCCCCACAACGCCTTCTCGACTGGTGCACTTTTCAAAGCCCTTTCAATGGCCTCTTATGACTCTATAGATCTACAGATCTATCTTCTGTAGAAGACCCAAAATTTGACTGTATGTTGTTGACTTTAACAATGGTATAACAATAAAGTGACGCGCTTTGTTATTTAATTTAAAAGGGGACAGCCGAGGAGCACACTTTCATTGCCTCCAGACATTTTTGGGCCAATTGAAGATTTGTTTACACACCCGATATACTTTGGATCTAAGAGCGCTGCTTTCTGATTATGATTATCTGCGGAACTGGTTTCTGGGATGACATTGCAGATTCTGGCCACCTTCTAGACTCTAAATATTTCTCCAACAAAGCCCGTGCTGCTTTAGAAGGAACAACACAAACAACACAAGTACCTATGCAAATAGCTTTGGGTTTGGGCATTGAATTAATGAGCTGAGTGACCGTAATAAGACAGTTCACTTGTTTCCAATTATGAATTGACATTGACTTTGTGCGTATTTTGAATACACAATAGAGGGGGAGTGCTGTTTATGGATTAAAAATGGACACATGTATCTTGAAAGTTTGAAGAAATTTTGGGGCTCCACTCCGTGGCGCCAGGTAAGACTACTAGCAGTTCTCCAGACTGTACCGTGTGATTATCTTTTAGGCCAAAATCGAAAATTGATGAAATGGCCACCCCGAACAGCAGCGGCAGCATGACAATCAAGATTATTTTCTGTAGGATAGGTCTCCACGTAAATCATGTGAAGTCAATTTCTCCTGCACAATTTTCCACTTTTGGCAAATATGTCAAAAAAGGCCCTGGCTGGGTTAGGGGATTCGCGAAAATCGTGAGTAAACATTCGGCTGGGCCAGGCTCGTTTCGGCCGCTGTTGCTATTGTTTGGTAGCATCTTGTGGTCTAATCATAGCATGTTAACTCATAACATGCTATCAATCACTCAAAGTTCGTAGCTGGTTTGGGGCAGGAGGACTTCCCCGGAGACTGCCGAGTGCACCAGCCCCGTCGAGGAAGAGAGGGAGGCTGACCAGTAATTCGCATGTAAAAATTGGAAAATCGTTGTTGGTTGAGTCAAAAGTGGATACCCGATAATGCAAGACGGCGAATGTGAGATTTGATGGCGCCGGGCTAAGTATGAAATTGTGTTTATTTAAACTCCAAAATTTAATGTGTCTTTTTGCAATTGGAACATAAAAACCTTTAGAGCGGGAAGCAAATCGTCCAAAGCCTTAAAAAAACTTTCTGAAATTTCGTTTTTTTGTGGCTTACAAAAGGCCCTTAATAACATGAATAATGTACACTCTTTTCTTTGGCTTTTTTTCTTCGACCTCCGAGGCTGCTTCCACTTTTGTCCTTTCTCCGCTTCTAATGCCAGGATGCCCCTTGAAGCATCCTTCGTTAGCAATCATTTGCGGGTTATAATTAACCCTTTTGCATGAGCAACATGTAAAAGGTCCTGCACCACGCTTCTCCCACCGGCAACCACTTCAGCGTGCATATCTGAGAGTGCAGAAATATGAAAACAAGCTGGAAGAACAAAAATTAGTTTTTTACTTTTTGGCTGAAACTGCCGAAAATGAAAGAATTGCAATATGCAGGCACATATTCTCTAAGGACACTTGACTTCGGCATCTTGCTGCTGCCCTTGGAGCTCCGAGGGCTCTACAGGCAAATGGATAGAAAGCAAGGCTGGCCCCACTGAGTGTTGACAGCTCCCCCTTTTTCGCTGGTGCAGATGTGGACTCTGTTTTGATGGAGCTTTAGACATTTGGCACTGCCAATTAATTAAGCGAAATAAAAGCCAAACAAGCCGTTCTCGTTCGGGAGTAGGAAGGAAGCGTTCATTAGTAGCTGCTGCACCAGGGTGGTGCAGAGATTCCGCATAGATTCTACAATTCAATTTTGAAACCCCGCAATTTGTTTGTGCCTTCGAAATGCTGAGCTTTAATTCGCAATTAGTGCAATTCAATCAGTGAAGCGCCGCTCTGGGGGAGATCAGCTCGGGTGTCTGCGCCAGAGTCTGCCAATGGATGAGGACGTGGACATGGAGGTGGACGTGGACGTGGCGTGGACGGGTTGAGGTTGAGGTTATTCACGACGCCTTTTACCACCTGCGGCTTGCGGTGATTACGAGCAACATGAGCATAAAAATTGCTTACGCTTCGTAGACAAAATCTCCGCCACTAAGAAGCAATCGCCTGCCGATGTCTCGGTTATGGAAATGCAGAACTGGTGGACTGGAGAGCTGCAGAACTGAGATCTCATCCGAATGTTGGTTTTGGTTGCAACCTATGGACGGCATCGTGACACTGGCCTACCTTCTAAGAACTGAATGCAATGAGCTAAGAGTAAAGGTCCGTGTCACGCTCCCACTTTCAGATGAATCTGAGCTTTTGTCGGCGCCTTACAACCCGTCTATGACACATGAGGCAGCTGATGGAGATTGCCGTTCCGCGGCCATCGACAAGCCTCGGAAACTGGTGCTTAATTTAGATTAAACGACTTACTGCGCACAATTTATTGGCGCAAACTTTAATTGAACAGCAACAAGCTGGAGCTGGAGGAAGCTGCATCCGGAAAAGTTAAATCCGATATTTGTAGGTGGCCAGTGGTCAGTGGTCAGTGCCTTGTCTGAAATGTTCCCTGCTCATGTGCTCAGATTCGTGGCTATTGATCACGACTCTATGGGATTGTTTTCGCTTTGTCCCTTGATCCATTTGATATCCGGAGTCGGAGGCAGAATAGTCTCAACATTTTCAGTTTGCTTGTACCGCAATTTGCCAAAAGTACCTACATGTGGGCTGCGAGAGTGTCTGTAGAAGCGAGGACATCGTACTTCGATACCACCTGTGGGGCTCCAGTCGGGGTCATGTCTACACCGGGGGCGCCTGCTCCTCCGAGCCTTGTTAATGCCAAGATCTAATGAGGGGATATAAATCCTCCGTATTGATGCTCTCAAGATGGGAATTTAAGCTCAGATTCAAGGCAAGACACCAGGCCAGAATGGCTTACAATTCAATTCATATCAATGTGAGGAACAGCTCATTTCCATTCGTCCTCGTAGGTTGCGTTTCTCTCATGTCTTCCTGGCAATTTCAATGCAGTCACGTCTCATATGAATGAAGTTGAGACGGAGCACGGCAATCACAATTCAGTGCCCGAAAACCAATCAACACAGCATCGGAGGCGGGTGGGGAGAACTATTGTGCAGTATAAAACAATCTATCACGTATGTAATTCCCATGAAAAATCTGAGCCTGATGAGGATGCTGCCGAGAAGCCAAGGACGGCAGCAAATACTGAAAACGGGAGCCAAATTGTCGAAGGTGGAATGATAATTCCGGGCAGCCCATGCCCAGGCTCTGGAGCGTGGCCAATCGATTCGCCAGACGCAATGCACATGATTGGAGTGCACTAGTTTTAATGCATTTGTACGGGTCCCCGAAAGCATTAGGCCGGGCGAGTTCAACACAAAGTTCAGCTCAATTTGTGCTGTGGTGGAGCAAATGAAATGCTATCTGCACGATCTGTGCGATCTGTTCGATCGGAGCAATCGGTCTGATCTCTGTGCGTTGCTGCAACACGTAGAGACCCAATTTTTTAGCGTTTCGCCAGCTACTTGTTACAGCGGGTCAGGAGCGCGCTTCATCATCAATTTTGCTGGGCTTCTCAGGCTCGTAATCCGAAATCCATGTTTGTTTGCATTAGCCACCGCAGACAGGCTGCAATTATGTCGTTTGGGGCTTCGATGGCAACTGTGGCAACGTCTGTCTGTGACCTGAAAGCAGAGGGGTGAAGTGCACTTCGGGGGTAAATCAATCCTCCCGGGCCATCCACGCCACTGCGAAGCGAAGACATTCAGAAGCAGTTTGGTTTCCGTACCCTCTCCGGGAGTACCAAGACTTTGTGGGCCAATCGACTAAACTTTCATTGCGGTGTCTACTTAGGGCTCCCTGAGAGGGTACACCGAGATTGGTGTCTTTTCTTCTACTCTGTTCTGCTGCTGCCGTTTTGATTGCTGTAGACTTTGCGGCGCATATGAATTATTGCCACGGTTCGGTATTAAAATCGGCAGTCGAGTCACATTCCTTTGGTCTGCACTTTGGCTCTGCCTTCTGAGTTGAGCTGGGCCATTCCCATTGTCGGTTAGTGGACCATGGGAAATAACATCCCATCGTCAGGCGACAAGCGCCAGCCAGACGCGTTAAAACGCATGCACAACGGTCCAACAAACCGTCCGCTTCGCTTCGGTGCCTCATCCAGCGTTTTTTCATCTGCTACTTACTTTTTGCCCATTTCTCAAAATTAACACTTCGCTTCATTTTAGCAAACCCCCACTTTCCCAAATTCAGAAATGCGCATAAATTATGCCAAAAACACAAGCCAACCCTGCGGTGCGTTCGCGGTTTTCCTTTTCCTCGGCGCTTCATTTTTAATGAGTGAAAAATCATGTTAAACATTTAATGCACATGTCTGCCCCGTCCCCCTCAGCGTTTTCCTCTCTAAATTATATATAATATATATATATTTCGCCCAAAACTAAAGTACCCTGTGCCTCTACTATTAAAGTTTTGATTTACGATGCTGGTGAGTATTCACATTAGCCCCCGGAAAGGGTATTTTTCGATTTTTTATTCTATTTATTTTTAAGCTTGAGACCTTTTTACCGCCGTCTGTGGTCGCGTGTCGCCTGGTTTTGTTTTTGCTAAGTGAATGCCGTTTGTTCGTCCTTTTTTTTTTAAATTAACTTCATTTCGGCAGCCCTCTTTTGAGGGCAATACAAGGCTTTCTGTTCGAGTGCGTTTTTAAATTTGGTAGCGGCGCGAAATTGGGGACGAAAATAAGCTAATTTGCAACAAATAATGGAGCGAATATTAAATGAAGGTAAGAGATATAAATGTGCTGCAAATAATGAACTTAAAGTTCTCTAAGTCTGACAAAATGAGACGGATCAATAAAACTTCATTTCCGGTCTCCATGGACATATTTAAACTGAACGAAGAGTGAGTTTTCCTCTAATAACTGAGCTCGTAGAAGGAGTCTGCTCAAGATTGCGAGGCTTTCCGTCTGCCTGACTGAGTTGGTAATTTTGCATTTATATCGAATTTATATCGAATGAAGTCCTCTCTGGCAAAAAAGTTTTGATTCGCACAAAGCAAATGAGTTTGCAATTTATTTTCGGAATTTCTGTGCCGTTTGTCTGTTCCTCTTGCCGCATTGCAAATAATTTGTAATGAATTGACAGAAATCTACGGCCTGGAGACCCTTCTCACCTTTCCACCTATCCACGCACATAATGCGCTTTTAATGAGAAATGCTGAATGGTGGTCGGGGTCCTGGGGGTGCAAGTCCTGTGGGGCGCAGACAAGACAAGAGCACTGTCCGCGAACTGTCAATTAAATTAAATCCAACGTTTGGTTCGGGCCCTAGACTTTGCTTAATTTCGATTACGCGTCTTCTTTTTTTGAGGTCCTGGGATTCGGCAGAGTCATGCCATGACAGTCCTAGATTGCTGGTGACACGCAAGGCGATCGGCCATCCTTAAATTGGTGCGGAGACCAAGTTTAATTGCTTTCTATCATGCAGAGAGCATCTGCGCGAGATTTTATGCGTTGCCTGCTTTTAGGCGCTCCTTAAAGCTGAACCTCAGATGCTGCGTTTATTAAACGGAGTCATACGTTGAACACACTTTGATATTCAGAATCAAAACTTTTGAACAATGAAACAAGCAGTCAGAATTCGAAGCAAGTGAAGGGATCCCCCCATTCCCTGACTCGTATAGGAATCCAAGGTTGGGTCCCCCGAACACAAAAGTGAAAATTATCGCCTGGCTCAGGCTCAGGCTCATGCCCAGGCCCAGGCACTGCCACGGAGGCACTGAGGAAAGGACACTCAAGCAGTCTCGTTGCCTTCTAGTGTTTGCATGGCTTATTCAACTTTTTCAGTTGCCAAAAATAAAATGCAAAGAATCCCCGAAACAAGTGTCTATGCGCGTAGGCTGGGCAGCTCCTTTAGGCGTCTGCAAATCTCAAAAATGTGCACAGACTCCGTTCCGCTCCATCCGCTTCCGCTTCGTCCCGATTCATTCCGCTTATCCCCTTCAGAATCCAACAACAGCGACTGGAAAACCTGAGCCCTAGCCACGATGTCTGGCAAGGCGATTTAGCAAATTAAAAGGTTTTTAATGCATGGAGTGCTCTCTTACTTATTTCATAATTTGATGCCAACTGTGCCTTGCGAGGCAAGTCCGCAGGATGCAGGATGCAGGAGTCTGAATCCGTACAGTGGACTGTCTTTTACTTTTTTGCAATCTTTTTTCAGACTTTTGGAAGGGTTCTCTTCCACCTTTGCTTGGGCTCTGTGCAATTTCCTTCCCGACTATTGAATTGCAGACGTCGCAGAATGCGGATGCCAAGTTGCACCTCAACATAGGTATCCATGCGTCTGTTTTAAATATTAATTACATCTACTAACCACAATTTCAATGTCCTCTCTCCCCCCAAAACATTTCAATATCCGTAAAAACTCGATTATTAAGGAAGTCGACATCAGATTAGAGACTCCCACTCCTCGTACCCAAAAATCAAGTAATCTATTCAAACCCTCTTAAAATGCTACCACAAATTACACACTTGACTGCGACAGTCACACACGTTCGCCAAGCATCGGGAAATGGAAAAGGCAAGCCTGTTTTGCAACAACCGTCACGTGTCGTCGTGTTGAGTGCTCTATCCTGGAAAATTTCGCAAGTCGGAAAATTCGCAAGCGGCGCCACCCTCGCCTCGCCCTTCAGCCAATTTCCCAAATTTTGGGTTATTGGGTTTGTGCTTTGTTTACTTCTGCGGGTGGTAATGGGAGGTAATGGAGATCTGCCAACTGCGGGCTTATGAATTTTCAATTGCCGCTTGCCGAAAACCCAAAACATTTAAGTACAAGCCGAGGAAGCCATAAATGAGAGTTGAGTTCTTGATAAATGTCACCACGAGTTCTTTTAGGACTGATGTGGAGATTTTATTGTTCGGAAACTGGTGCTGTCTTGTAGAATTTAAGGACGCCACTTTCGGCAAATTAAGCCAATTTAACAGGAACTGGTGGGAGGAAATACTTTCTTTAAGAGTGAAGCAGAACAAATGGGGAAGAAATACGTGTCCCGGCGTTCTCATAGCTTTAGAAACTGGAATTCAGATTGGTTGCTGAAATTGGCAAGCATTAAATATTTAAAGGTAAGAATTTAAGCATCTCTGAAAAAAACATATGGGCAGGGTAATATAATTATAAGAAAACCAAACTATTTCTCAAATACCAAATAAATCCGGAACAGTAATTTCCTGTTGTGCTCCTTCGACTCCTGCGGCAAGCAGTCCTAACGAAGGAACAAAGGTGGCCACAAGAAGGAAAGCCTTGTCCAGGATAAGAAACTTCAAGAACTTCAGCCATAACTACTGTCCAAATACCAGAGCAAGCAAATAATAATAATTTTGTTCACAATTGTGGGACCCCCGCTCCGTGCGTCTCGGAGAGGTCAGTCTACGGCTTTGTTTATGACGCAGTAATATTGAAATCAGGATAATTGTGCAAAAGGATGTGAAGAAAAAACCGCAATACTCTGGCCGTCCGGGGCACAGAGAAGCCGGGGCATTGCACCAAGTCCAAGTAGTCATTCATTCCGTAACGAAGATATCTCGAGAGCAATTTCAGTGCGACAAAAACTAAGAGGGGGCAGGCGGACCAGTGGGTTCCTGAAGTGGAGTGAAAAACTCTTCCATGCAGAAAGTGGTCAACATTTTTGCCACTGCCATGGGCAAGAATAAAAGACGTTGCTCAGCAAATGCAATCCGAGTGCAGCAAAAAGGTAGCAATCATGGTGCCGAGTAGTCGTCGAATAATAACCTCCATCCTAGTTCCAGTTGTGTGCTGCTTGTGGTAATAAACCATAAGACATTCCCCATGGCATATTCTCGTAAATGTGGCAGTGAAAGGCAAATTAAAACGAGCAGTCAACACAGAAGCGCAGCCAGTTAAGTTGAGCTCTGGCCGGGGTCTTCGACTTCTGCCTCAGTGAAAAAAATGGAGGTTATAGCTCCACGAAAGTCGAATTGCAAAGTCTTTAAATAATTAGTACAGCATACAGGGACATACCAATATTTCGTATTTCTAGGGCCTAAGTTGAAAAATTGAACAAGAAAAACTGTGTTTTTATTCGCATGCAGCGAGGCAGCCAGCCAGCCCATTCTGAACCCAGACCCAAATTGGCATTCATGAAACTCCCGCTCATCAGGGCCGCTGTCGCCATCTCGTCGTGGCCGTCAAGCGCATCTCAAAGGACCTTCTCTTTCATAATTAATTCTCACACAGAAAAATGTTCAAAGATATTTTTGCACTTTTGCACAGCCACCCCATCCATCCCAGCCGCTCTCCCCAGCCTCTGGATTACGCCTTTCAAAATATCCTCCTCCTTGTAGGGCAACGTCAAAAGCAGCGACAGCCCAAAACAAAGCAAAATGCTAAATGCGGTGAAAAATCAAAAAGCAAGCGTGCAAAAATAAAACACGTTTACCTCAACTCCCCTCGACTGCTACTTGTTTCATGCGGGTGGACGAGGATGGGGTGGATATGCAAATTATGTTCAGCGAAGGAAATTTTTTTGGAGCTTTCCCCATCGCGTCCCACCGCCTCGTGGCTCTGCTTCCTGGCTGAATGCGCTCCGCTGCTGTGATTTATACACTCACGGCGTGCGCGTATTTATCAAACTCTAATTAATCGGTGATAAACCGATCAAGACGCTAAATGCTGCACTACACGAATCGGCCCAGTCCCGAGACCCTAGTCCGTAGTTGCCAGTACCAAAGCCTCCGCGAACTCTCACTCTCCCAGCGTATCTGCACTTTGCGCCCGCAAACGGGTTTGAAACACCTCTTCCCAAAACTGGGCTCCAATTTTTCCAAGTTTCCAAGTTTTCATGTTTCTGGTTTACCGATTACCATGTGATTTTGCCCCCTTCCACCTGCACACTCCCAATGCAAGTCTCCTCCCCCTCCCGGTACAAGCTGTACGAGTATTTGCTGAAGCAATTTGCTTTCCTGGATCTTTTCGCTGACCAAGGCGACTGCGATGCAATCAATATATGCTCGTGTCCAGCAAATAATAGACTTCAAACTGGCATTTTTAGCGATTTTCTTTCATGGTGAACGCCGAGTATGCACTCGAAAATATGAATACCTCGGGTGGAACTTGTGGAAAATCGAACTATCCCTAAACCTACGAATCCGCCAGAGGTTTCTTTGAGTGCACAGTGACTTGGCGAGCGTTTTGGGGGTCGACCTGCCAGTCCTCTCTCCGGGGCAGAGGGGTTTCTTTCCAAATGCTCACATAGTTGGATTGCAGTTAAAAATAGTGGGCATACAGGGAGCTTGGATCGCATCCAGGCCCTGTCTTCCTCTAAGCCGCGTAGCAATGAACTCTAATCCACTTTAGCAAATCAATTTATTAGCCACGTATGACTTATGCCTTTTTAAATGTGCGCTTGCATGTGTTGTCTAGTTGGAGGTTTCAGGTTGGGCTTGAGCTTAGGCTGATCCTGATTCTTGGGCCGACCTGGGGAGACGCGGCAAATTTATGTTAACATGGCCTGCGTAGCGCCCTCCGGTGTATAATTTGGCGTTGTTTAGGTATCACGATTACGAATCCGCTTTCTGGGTTTGTGCCCTCCAAATAGTGCCTTACAAATGGACTATAAAATGTGTGCATGTGTCCTGGGTGCTTGGGTGTAAGCCATGATTATCTTTGCTGCAAATGATATGTGTGAGCGGAATCGGGCTCTGGACTAGACCGTTTAGTGCCGATTCTGAGCGTGTGAAATGGCCAGTGGGAGTGGTTGGTAACCGTATTTATTTATGGGCATGTAATTACAACCAGCAATGTAGCCAAAGCTCGCAGGCAACTGGGCCAAAGTCAACAAACGGCTAAAGTGTCCTGAAAATATCAATTACCTAGCTAGGCGCCACTTGTTGCCAAAAAAAGAAGTGCGAAGAAGGAACGTGAATGTTTAGTTTTTGTGGTGCTGCCTTTTCGGTGGCCTCGCTAACTCCGGAGTCAGAAGTCCGGAGTCCTGAGTCTGGACCCGCACATAAACGTTGAATATAAATTGAAAAAGCCATTTTGCTGCCAATTTAGCAAACACTTAAACCAATTTTGCACTTCAATCCACCGACGCACAAAAAGCAAGCACTTCCCACACACTCGCAGGTCCTGGCGGAAGGATACCAGTCCATGCAGGCTTGCATCGTCGCCGACATTGACGCTGCGGGAGAAGGACGAGCAAAAGTCAGTTGCCTGCCCCGCAGAAAGCGGAAGGAATGTGCCGGAGGAGTCCGAATCGTTGCCAACAAAGTGTGAAAATGTCAAGTCGTAAAGTGTGTCCTGGGTGGCAGGAGGTATAGTCAATGAAACGGAGTTGTTGCAGGGAGACACTTTTAATTTAATAGTCTTTCCTGGCAATGGTATCAGCATCTATGGAACGATAGCATTTTTGGCAGCTCCGAAGTCTAGACACCTCGTGTGGGAAAATCTGTCAAAGGTTCTAGAGCTTGACTAAAAATGTCCTGTATTTGTGAATATTATGCTTCCGATGAAAATAGCCAGACAGAAGGTGATCTCTTGGTGGATCCCTCATTGGAGACACCAACTGCTGCTGATGAAGATGGTCCTGTCCCTGAAAGCCCTGCGAAAGAGTAGGTATTATTCTAATTACCTTTTAGCTTCTGACATTTATACCATAGAAGTGCAAGTGACTCCCCATCGGAAGTAGGGACCTGCTCTAAGGTTTCCGCTTCTGACCTGGTCGATAGTCGAGCCGAGAACTGGCTGCTAAGGAAGAAATTGCGGGAATACGAGGTTACAATTGAGAACCTGGAACAGCTAGTGACCACCATAGTAGAAAAGCAGCACCAAATCCTTAGCGAGTTGTTTAACATGCGGCAGGAGAACCGGGAGCTTCAAAACGAGTGCCACCTCCAGCGCGAGTATCACTCGATGGAGCGGAACGCACTGATGAAGGAGCTCCACGATCTGCGCACCTTGCCCATAAACAGGGGCCTAGGCTTGGTAAGTCCCCCAGTCCTTCCCAGTCAGTAGTTACCTTATATTCTAAAAATCAAAACAGGAGTGTCGTTCGAAGAAAAATGAGAAGGTTGTATCTGGAGACGAAGAGGAGGAGGAGGAGTCCTCCAGTGAGGGCCTGACTGACTATGATGAGAGCAGATCGGAGGACGATGATGACTGCGCAGCCCCAAGTTCGGCTTCCAGTACTTCCTGCAGAAATTCAGATTCATCAGTTGACTCAGAATCAACGGCTTCCGATTTGGAAGCAGACTGTGATGAGCGAAGCTCCGGTAGTTCCAGTGAAACAGACTAATCGGAAGAGTAACTCTTGGAGAATTATATTTGTTTACCCATTAAAGATGTAATTCAAACAACTCTGGGAAGTATTCTATCGCTCCCATTTAATGCATGGAACAGTAGGAAACCAAAACGTGACAATCTCACAAAACAAACCGCAGAATGAATTTGAAATAACGTGACAGACAGCAAAAAACAAACGCCTCGAATGGGAAAAATATAGAAAACCTGTGCCAAGTATTTGCATACCAAGGAAAGCTAAAGGGATGTGGAAACGCTTCGCAGAAAGTGATTGAAAGTCAGGCGAACAGAGAGGGAAACAGCAAAGACGAGGGTATTTAAGCCACTGGCAAAAACCTGTTAAGTGTTTATCTATTGGAAAAGTTGGAAGGCCCCAAGCCCTTGGCCGAGGACTAAGGTGTGGGAGTGTATGGGATGTGTGCGAGGCAATTTATCAACCTGAAAGTTTTCGGCACAAGTGAGTCGAGGGACAGTAAGGGACCGGGCCACCGTTTGCCGCCAGGATTAATGAGTCTCGTGTGCTCCTTCTGCTACATCCTCGATGTCGGGCCAGCAACACGTTCGAATAATCCATCATCATCCCCCGCCAAGTGGGAACTTGTGGAGAACAGCCTGCGTTGCTCCACAGGTCACACGAGCTGGGTGATAATCATTGAACCTCATTTGATATGTAAAAAGGTATCGCATGCTCCATTCAGACCTTCAAACTTGAACTCTTGCCACTGAAAGAGGTAAGAATACCCATGTACTGCCTCTTTCTGGTCAGTTTCGAACGACCCGCAGCAATTATTAATGACCATCGAGGTTGGCTCTATGCACATCGAGTCAAGAGCTGTTTGCAATATCATTTATCAGACGTAAATTTTGTTCAAAACTTGTTGCGCACAAAAAAGATTTTCGTGTACACGTGAGATTTGCCAAGGATGCTACCGGGAGGATAGGAGATGTGAAACCGAACATGGCATGAAAGGAAGCGCACCTCCGCGCCTCCGCGACGCAAATATATTAATATGCGATGCCAAGTTGGCAACCTAAACGCTATGCAAATTGCATCATGAAAGGTGAGGCGATATCACACCGCCGAGTGGCTTCCTTTCCAGGTAGCTTACAGGTAGCACAAAGCTGCACGAGAATAGAGGAGAGCTGGAAGATTAATGGACGTATATCCAAGGCAACATCGCATCATTCCGGAGGTCTCGCTCAAAGACAGACCAGTCACATGACACCAAAAACAGAGAGAATCCAACCGGAGCCGGAGTATCCTCCTGCCGACTTTCGCGAATGACTAATAAAGGTGCCCATTCTGCCAGATCGCTGCACAAGTCCTGACAAATAACAATAAGGAACTCGTATTTTCTGGATCAACGCCTACCTATTTACTCGACCGTATAAACATTCGCACAAAAAATGCAGAAACGTACTCGCGTGTTCTAAGCAATTTCAAACCAATAATCGTTGGGTGTCTTTTAAATTAAGTAACCAGAGCCATGCAAGCCAAATATTAAGCCATATTGACTTCGCAACCTGTCAATCCCGCCAATACCACATCCCCCATGAGGATGTGTGGAGGGAAGCAGACCTATTTATTGTATTTCTTTTTTCATTTACCAATCTAAAATTAAAATCATTTTGCAAGTAACTCTGGCAGAACGATGAGGAGGAATGATGATATATGCGATTGATAAACTTCGAGTGATGGGACAAGCGTACGAGTATTTATTTATTCGAATTTATGCCTTAATGAGAATGACAAACGAACTCTGGCCCAAAGGAACACAATTAAACAAACAGGAAGAGTCCTGATACGAAATACCTATTTCTCGAGCGGCAGGCTGGCTTCCTACCCTTAGCAAACAGTTTGATTTTAATCAATGAACCGCAAAGTCAGATACACGAATATGCCAAATGCCAATAAGGGCCAGCAGACAGACAAATTTTCGTCTTAATTGTGAACCTTTCGTTTATGTTGCACCACTCATTAAATAGCTTTTGTATTTGCCTCGAAACGGAAACTATGTGGAGACTTTCAGCTGCAACTTTCTCCGAGGGAGTTTTTGTTTTGGTGAGGAAAGCCTTTCGCCTTACATAAGTTCAGTCCCACATACATCCTCTCCCCATTGGGTTCCTCATGCATATTTATGGCACTTAATTTTTTCGTTTGGCGAATGACTGGAACCGAAGAACGATTACTCCAGCGACTGTTTGGGGAGGGGATTGTTTGATTTTAAGAGCCTAACCCTTTGGTGAAGTAATTAGAAGGCCCCATTGAGTTTCCCCTGTCGCGTCCCATGCATATTTATGAGTATGGATTTAATAAAAATTGTATTTTTTTGTCTGATTACCATTCAGCCAAGACAGTTTCGATGGCCGCCTTTCTTGTCTGGAAGTAGGCACTCTTTCGATTTTTGGAGCTCGAAGGTTCCCCGGAACCACTCTAATCATAGCCATATAGGAGCCAAAACACATGTTTCCCCATCAGCTGCAATTTCAGTTTCGGAGAACCCTAACAAGGCGAATGTACGATAAATGCGGACATTGAATCATACTAATTTAGGTTGGGAAAACCATTTTCTAAATTGGGGAAAATAATACGGCCAGCACACAGCAGGCTGATAGTTGCAGGGAGTCGCGGAAAGTGCAACATGTGTTGCACCTAGAGTCCCGCTACGATTACGATCGTTATCACCAAATCAGCGGCAGGGGTTAATAGAGCTGTGCACTGCGGAGGAGCAAGCTGGGCTAACGATCACCCAGGTGAACACATGGCCCCCACTTTGGCTCTGGTTTTGGTTCGCCCCTAGCCCTGGACCCTGGACCCCGGACCACATTATTTGCAGATCTCGCACCTCCACTGTATTGCCGGGCTCACCGGCCTCGATGCCCTCGATCAGCAGCTTTTGCACTTGACCACACTTATTCGTACTCTCGTCTTCCCGCAAACGTTGTGATAAAGCCAGCGATCGATGCGCAGAGATCGCAATCGCCTCGCTATACTTCGATTATGCTTAAGTAGACAGCCAGCTACTTAACCTCCAGCTAAAGCGGTTGACTTTGACGATCATCTCTGCCTGACTCGCTGCCAGGACTGCTGCCAGGAGGGGTCCCCCTTTGCGGATTATCTTGTTTTGGCAGGGCGTCATTTTTCAGTAAATTACTTTAATAGTATAAACACAATCATTTGTGTTGCGGCTGCTGCTCAGCTAGGCAGTCAGAACACTGGATGACCAAGAGGGGCCAGCTCGTGCCTCCATTCTGGAAGTGGTTTTCTCCAAGTGGATGCTGCGGATCACAGTTATCTGGTTAGCAGCGAAGAATTGAAAATTGCGCATGTGCGATCAGAGCCCGGCTTTTTGGTTCTAGCTCCTCATGTTTCAAGCGCTTGGAAAAGTATTATTCCATCTTATGACTTTCTCAACTCATTTTACTCTGTTCCTGCGAGCTATACTTCCTGCGAGTTCAAAAGGTGAATTACATGTGGCCAGGATCAACGATCCACGAATTCGAGAACTCGAAACGCAGCTGTCACAAAAAGCGAGAGTGTGTTCCTGGAAGGGGACCCTATTTAAATTTTTAATCAAACTTATTTGCATACGCAGAGGCCTCATGTACACACATATCGTTTACCTGAGCTCACAGAGATCGGTAGTCAATGATCACCCAGAAAAAAGGGATTAATTGAAACAGCTGGAGGATGCTGTGTTGGCTCTGGAAGGGTTGAAGTTCCTTCAGCGTGGCTCTATTGCTCTCACATAAAAATCGTTACGCGTTAAATTTTTGTTTTCATAGCAAATAAAAAATTCACACAAATTTGAATAAAACAGCAAGTAAAACGTTGCATAAAAGGACGAGAAAACGAGAGGGCGAGAGGACCCGAGGACGATAGGAAAGACCAAGGGAGAAGCGCGAAAACCACGAAATTTTTTGCATAATTTATTGAAATTTCGTGCCACAGACAAAGGAGTCGAAGTGGGACACAAGAGTCGTCCTGACTCTACAAGCCACCGGGTCCGTTCCGAAATTACATGAAATGTGTTTCTATTTTCTCACTGCTCCCCGATGCGGTGTGGTGCTCCTTGCTGCATTATCCTTTTTGGCTTGTGTGCATTTATTTTTCATTTGCATGAATTTTTCATTGTTTTCCCAGACACGAAAGGAGCTGCCGCTAGGATGCACTTAACGCTCCGCAGGATCAGGGACAAACACGCGATATTTGTCAGCGGGAAATCAGCTTGAAAATCGTGGCAAGTCTAGTTGAAGGAAGCTCCTAGTTGAACGCGGCTCGCATATAGACATTCATCCTTTGGATAAACCACAAAAGAACGCAAGCTAATATTTTTGCTTTTAATACAAGCAAAATCTATAAAATTTTTCAGTAGCCGGAATGCAAACAGATTCTCCAGCAATTTGTTGTCACTTCTCGGAGAGGAGACTTCAGTTGGTTTACTCAGAGCTTATGGAGCTTGCACTAACCAGGGACAGTGAAATAACATTAAATCAGTTTTGCTAAGCGGATTGAAAGAACATAAAAAGAGAACTTTCTTATTTGGCAGAAATTTCTAGATTCTAACGTGGCCATCGGAAAGTCCTTTAGTAACGCCGGCGGCCATTTTCCAAGTGTCTATTCCGGGTGCGGCCCTTGTGATTTAATCGAAAGTTAAATCCTTTACACGAGTGTGTCCATATCCTAACAACAACAATGGGAACGCATGCCCGGACCACCCCACCATTGCAGTTGCGTAGGAGAGGGTGCTTGGCAGCTCGGTTTGGGGGTGGTGGTGGTGGTGGTGGCGTCGTGGAGTGGTGTGGTGGTGTATCTTGGCGGCGGTGGTTGCTAAATGCAATTTATCATAAAAAAGCATAAAAAAGATAGAAGCTTGAAATTGAAGGAGACGAAGAAGGAGAAGGAGACGGGCTGTCGAGGGTGGGGGCCAGAGTCAAAGTTCGCTGGGAACGTTGGGAGGGTAAACACGGTACACACGCACTTATAGAAACACCCACACACAACTCATCTAATAAGACGCATTTAGCGTCTGTCAGTCTCGAGTGTGGAACGGGGGCAGCGAAGGGGAAAGCAAATAGGAAAAAGTTATGGAGCTGTAATAAATTGGATTAGTTCGAGAAGCGGCGCCATTTTGTCTTCCACGCTGATATTTTAAGGCAAGCAGGAGGGTGAAGGAGAACTCAACTACACATTCTACCGGCCGCACGCTGCTTTTCATTTGGAAGGGATTAGCGAGGACCCCGGGGTACCCTGGGGGATAAATAATGCTACTGAAACTGGGGAATGTGGGGATGTTGGGAAGGAGTACTTGAGAACGCCACTTTCATTGAAGTGCTATGGCCGGGCAGGATGCTTCCTCCACCTAGTAGGCTACGTGCCAAATCAAAATCAGATTCCCATTACGGCTTTCCCTCACTTTGCTCGGATTGCACTTCAATTTGCATATGAAAGCGATTCATATTCCTCCTTTGTTCCGCCCAATATTTGGCACCTTTGCTCTCCATGGCCAAATGATTCAATTCGGTTCTGTGTTGGCTCTACGATCTGTCTATGTCTGTCATGCGGAGCGGCATTTTTCATGCCCTCCTTGACAGCATCCTGCGCCAGCACACCCAGCTTCCCGAATTTCCCGCCTGTTCAATTGAATTCATGTGTGTATGCTAATTTTTCGATTTGAGTTTGGAGGTTCGGATGCAGCTGCCTTATACTGTTTTCGGGGTTTTCCGATGCGTAATTGTGATTTCTGCCGTCGGCAATCAGCTCAATTGTTCGCCCTCGATATAGGAGATAGGTCCAATCAAAAAAAGTAAAACAAGATGGCTTACTCCTTAAGCATTGCTGTAAAAACTTTCAGACCTAAACCTCCTTTGCTAGTTTTTTTTTATTAGAAACAAGTTCCATGGGGCTTTGGGTTAGCTTTTACTCGTAAATGTAACTTTTAATTCACATCAGTCAATGCTAATTCAAACCCCTTGTGACAGCTTTATTACTTCCCCAGGATCCATTCCCGGCCGCCGGCTGTTAATTTATTTAACTACCGAGCTTTTAAGGCTGCTCTGGGCCGCTCAAGGCCCCCACATATCAAGCATCATTTTCCATCAAATGGATTTCATTTTGAAATCCAATAACTGTCGCAAGGAAGCATTCTCTGGCCAGGACAACCCTTTTAGTCGCTATCTACTGGGGCGGACTGGAGTATATATGTAAGTCGTAAAATGAAACATTTTTACAGTACATAATGTATCGGGCGGGCACTGTGCGTGTGTGTGCGAGTACTCGTATACAGGGCAGCGAATTTCGCACTTTACGCAATTTTCCCCGCCGGCGCGAAAAGGGTTGAAAGTGCGTATGGACGTAGTCCTGCCACGTCAGGACAAACACCCCGCAACGCACACACACACCTACAGCCTCCGAGTGGCGTTGCCAGACTGTCATCGGGACATCGACACTGTGCGACTTCGTCCTTGCCTCGTCCTGAAACCCTTCCCCGGCAGACCCCGTCCTCGTTGGCGGCCATTATTATTTTCCCTTCCAGCTCCCTTGGCGGTCCCGGCTTCCCTCCTCGTTTTCTTTTGCATTATTATAATTTTCTTAAAAATATTTTGGCAGTAAACTTTCTAGATTTAAGCCCTTCGCGGCCGGTGTCCCTCCCTCTGCCTCCCCGTCAGTCTAACCATTCCCAGAGTTTTGTGGTTTGCACGGCTTTCACGGCGGCTCCCCGCCTGGCCCCCACCAGGACCCCACCAGGCCACCCAAGCTCTTCAGTTACCAGAGCTTCTTGCCGCGGCGGCGGCGTTTTAATCTCATTTTATGAAATGAAAATTTTTCAATTTTCGACAAGAGATAAACTTTTTCTACTTGAATGCGTAATTACTCGGCTTTCCATCGAAATTCTGTGAGTTCTCGTCGGGTTCTTGGCTGACTTTTGTTGGTCACCAGCGCCGCTGGTGATGCGGTAAGTTGCCCCCGCAGTTGCCACAGTCTCCATTCTCCGTTGACTTTGATTTCAATAATGGCGGGCGATAGAGGCATTACTGTTATTAAGATTATTAAAATGTACAGCCCAGTACAGGCTGGCTTGTGATGTGGTTAGCGGGCTGCTCGTTTAGTCCATGATGGAACGGGTTCAGCGGGCGGAGGTGTGAGCGCGGTGTTGTAATTAAGATTGGAAAGCACGATTAATATTCGTCATACAGTCGCGACTATTGAGAAGATTTTCAGAAGGAGCTCCTCCTCCTCCTACCAAGAGCAGAGCAGATCGCGACCGTCCAGGACAATACCGACAAGTAAGCACGTAAATAAACAAGTCACAGGGAGTACGAACATTTTACAACGTCAAGATAAGTAAAAATTAATGAGGAAAGCTCCAGTACAGGGAGCACAGGGACTTTCTTTTGGCTGGATAACACCGTAGAAGTCGCAAATGCAACTTCTTCACCTCATAACTTCTTTGGGATCTTGATCCTAGCTTGGGGTGGTCATGTGTATTCTAATAAATGTATTTTTAAAGTCAAAACACCCTGTTTTCCCTGTTAGAAAAGTCAAATGGAGAAAAAAATGGAAAAAGTGAAAACCCCAAAAGAAAAATGCAAACAAAACGGAAAACAAAAAACGTCTGAAGATGGTAAAAAACTTTCCTTAACTTTGTTTCTGCTTAATGAGCAAATACACACAAACACACACACACACGCGACAAGCCGGAAAAGGCATTAAAAAATGTGTTAAGGGCGCGCCGCCAAAAGCCCAGAGAACAAATAATAATGTCTGCCAAAGCGTCCCTCACAAACATATCTATGAGTACATAGTACATAGAAAAAGCGTAGTGAGTTTTAAAATATTTTGGAATCTAGAGCGTCCACTTGCTGTGGGGGTTGATGCTGGTTATACCCTGTAATATTGGAAAAGGGTAGAGAATTTCACTCGCAGGGTAACTGTCTAATTGAATCCTGTACTTGGTATGAAAATGGCTTTTAGGTTTTCTTCAATAACAAATCTCATTTCTAGCCTGTCTTAGGGTATGCCGAAATTCGGTGCTTTCCATGACTATTTTGGGATGAAAATCACCCGAAAATCTCTCCGGCAAAACCTTAAAAAATTAGCGGGATGCGAGCACATGTCGCTCTGGGTGTTATCCCCGCTCCAAGTACCCTCTCCTCCCACTGCTGGACGCATCCTGTCCTATACGCACGTATCCCCCACCTCTCAAGGACTGGCATAAATTATTTAGACTCATTTAATGTTCCATTGCTGAAGCATCGCTTTTTACGATTTTCAATTTTTATTTTCTCTTCTTCCTTCTTTTGCCACCCTCCAAGTGCGTTTTTCTCCCTCAGTTTTGGGGTACTTTTCTGAGTAAATGCAAGAAAATTTCTGTGGAAAAATTAAAATAATGTGTCCCCTGTCGCTGCCAGACGCGACTGGCTGACTTAGCAGTAACGTGGATGTGGATAATATGGATGGATCACCATAAAAAACGCCAAACGCCCAATGTCCAGAAGCTAAGACATCTGGGGCTTTGTGAAATATATATTCTCTTGATCATAAAGGATTAAATCACCCGATTACAATGAAAGGAAAGCCTATTATGATTAGGTAATTGTTTTGGATGTTTCATATACTTTTTTCACGCTGACCAAGGGTCAAGCCGTTCGTCCGGCTGTCCACCCCTCTGGTAATAAAATGCTAATTACTGACATAAGTGATAATGCGAATCATGTCATGTTTGCTTTGTCACCCAACCCACTTTTAGCACCCCTGCTTATCCGTGTTGCCACTGACCACGGAAACAGGGGAACTGAAACCGGAAGTGACCAGGTCCAGCCCAACCAGGAGCGGTCAGTTGGGTCAACTGGTTTACAGCTGACCCGCTGACTTTTGAAGTGTTTGTGTTGTCCGGCTTTATAGTTCTATTTGACTTCACGCCATGGTCAGTGCATAAATTAGCATTATTTAGTTGTAAAGGAGTGAGGTTTTTATAGCGGTCGTAAGGCAATTAGCAACGTAATTGATGGGATAATGGAGTCGCTTGAAGTGGGCCCAGTGGATTTATTGACCAATCGCTTTGCTATTAAAAAGCCGGGGTTTTACGGGTCATCTTACATTTCCTTTATTATTGCCTGATTTGATTTGTGTTTACATTTTTTTTTCGCAGACATATGAGTCGGTTTATATGATACGCAAGGATCCGGTTGTAGTTCGTCCTCGCCTATGAATTTCGCATACAGGGAAATTTAGCAAGATGGTCCACAGCTACTGCAGCAACCGCCACCGCAGCAGGGCCCACAGGGTCCACTATAAAATCCGCACCGGGGTCCGAAAACACGCCCACTAAAGCAGGGACTGCAGCAGGGGTAGTATACTGTATCACATCCAGATCCGCAGCACATGATTAAGCAATGGAAGTGCTGAAACGAAACAACTACTTTAGAACTGGTGTCACACAGAAACCGATAAATTTACTAACTATTTACTAAAATACTAAATTTCCTTGTGAGGAATCCAAACTAAATTTTGTGAGAAATCCAAAAATAAAAAAAGTCCGATACAAATGAAGACAATAGACAAATAATTTTGATGTTGCTTGAATAAAGGATGGAGTAAGACTGACGATATTCTTACTGTTCAGTTCATACACACATTTGACAGATGACAGATGCGAAGGCAAGGCCTACTTGATCTAAAGTTTTTACCCACAGAAATACGTTTACCTTTTTAACTTAACAACATTTTTTAGGTGCTTTTGCAGAGTCGAATTAAATACACCTGCGAAGTAACTAGCTTTACACCAACTCCTGGAACTCATGACGGATATTACATTGTATATTTACAAACATTTTTCTGTGGTTGAATCATTTGTAAGCCAGTTTCCGTTTGCCATCAGAAATCCATTTATGCAATAACTGCGATACCCACATAAACCTCGCACGCGCTCCATGCGTTGGATTTCATTAATTTCCAAATATACCTGCCAACCTAATCACCCTGCGACACTTATGCAAATCAGCGGCCCTACCTAAGTGAAAAAACTGCGCCATATACCAGGACATTTATCCACTTGAGGTAAGTCTTTTCTGCCCTTCGTGCGTGGCCCCGAACTCATGTGGTAAACGTGAATGGAGAATGGCCACTACTTGGCCATTTAGCGTACCCGCACTAGCCACGCGTCCTTGGTCAGCGAAATAATGTCCAGCCTAATGACCGCTACGCACTTCCGCCTGGGTCCTTCGCAGCTCAAGGACTCTCATGCGTATTTTCTAACTCTGGACTCTTAATAAATATTCAAATCGGACTTGACCAGCTCAGTGGCCTAAGTGTGTCGCATATTAAAAAGTCATTTGCCAAGCAAATGAGTTAACATTTTTCTATAGTCCTGATCTGTCGAAGTGAGCGAGACAGAGCTGCAAAAGAAACGAGACGGAAGCACATGCTGTTCGACATGAGCTTGGCCGGAAGTGCCATACGTGCCGGAAATGCGTGATTTTTGTGGTAGAAATATAGATTTCTTGACCGATACGTGAATGCCTAAAGCTGATTCATGTCCCAAAAGCTAAGCTATGAACTAGAATGATTATTAAGTCCATTTAGTATTTTTGTCCCCTTTCTCTCTGTGCATTTGTTTATTCCTGCTGTCCTAGTTCTTCGTCCTCGCCAAATCCTTGAAAATCATAAATATTCAAAACTCTCCACAAAGCATCTTCCGTTTGCCGCAGATGACTGCTGATGGTTGAGTTTTTCGTGGATCGGCTTAGGATACTGCCAGGACTCGTCCCTGACTGCCTCCCTGAGCTGCGGGGATTTTCGTTCGTAGTTCCGCCTCTGGCTGTCATCGTGAATGCTCTACTGTTTTTATTTTATTTAAATTTATTATTTTTCTTACATCAAAAACACGAGTGTGGCGTTGAATCCCGACCAGAGATGCGACTGTGGCTTTGAAAATCATCTTGGGATCGATTCATTATTTCTCTTGGCTGGGCGCGTTTGTTGTTCGGGCTTGTCATCTGGCTAAGCTCTAAAAATTAATGATGCGCAGCACATTCGAGAGTTCCCTGCTGTCATTGGCTGGCCTGGATTTCCAGGATATATGTATATGTAAAAAAATTTAGAAACAAAATTCACATTCGCCGCTCTAAGCTGCGGCTTAGGTTCGCTTCCCCATTGATGAAAATTAATGAGTGTGCGTGTTGTGTTCCGTAAATATTCGGAGGAATACTTTCGGTGATTCTGTAGCTGGTTTCCTGCCCCAGGACCTACATAGCTGTCGCGCATTCGCCTCGCAACGAGCTACAGACTCAGGACTAATTTGCATAATTACAGCCCGTAATTTTTTTCCTTTTTTTACGCAGACAAACGTATACACACGGTCTGACTGTTTTGTGTTTTGTATTTTCTATTTTGTATTTGGTTTTTTATATTTTTGTATGTATGTTCCTTTAGTAAAGGGACGCAATTTCCCTTTTTGTGTACGCATGGCACTTTTTTCACTTGATATTTGTTTTTTACTCAGCCATACGCATATTTTTTTTATATTCAGAAACATATACATACACATCAAGAATCCGCGGGACCAGGACAAAGCCGTTTATGCCCATTTGCATATTGCCAACTAAAATCAAAGAATAGTTTTGGTTAAGCTTAAAATTATTAACTGAATTAAACACAAAATCTTATTAGTTTTTCTGTTTTTTCACGTATCCAGCGTATCTCGAAGTAATTTTCCTTTTCCTATCTGTTTTGAACTAACTTCAAATAGCTACTCTCTCTTTATGGTCTCCTGGTTTCAAGGATAAAGTTTGCTCGGACGCAGGACAGTCAAGACTTCGAGTTCATTCCACTCATTAACATGCTGAAAGAGAGCTGAGTCTGCGGCGTAGCATTTCCCATCCGCCGTTTTCTTTAATTTTATCGATTTTCCCGGATGGGTCGCCACCAAGCCAGCCAGCTCCTTACCGTTACTGGCTAATGAGCTGCACTTGTGCTTTCTTCCCTCGGACTCTTATTCGGACGGGCAATCATTCAACCTGGCTGGCATCGCTGATTATAATCAGCATAATGTGTACTCTCTTACACTTCAATAGTTCACGCCACGGATCAGTGGTGCTCGTCCTGGCCGGAGCGGACCATCCTTCCTTGGGGCACAACGGTGCGTATTTCCGCGCTTCCATGCCATCGTTCTTATAGGCTCTAATAACCGTAATCAGGTTAACGTTAACGTTCAGTTTACCCACTGATTTGCTGCCACTTGGCAGTCACTCCTATTTCTATCGCAGTTCACCGGCAGGTTCCTGGTCCGCTCAGTGAATGTGTGAACATTCGAAGCCTAGTTTCGAGTTCCCCAGTCTCGACCCAGCCAGAATGCCCCCCAGTTATCGATACGGATGCTGGAGATTTTAGATTTTCGATTTTAATCAAAAAGGTGGAACGGGGCTTCGCTAGCTTCTCTAGCTTCTCTAGCCAAAAGGCTCTAGCTAGGCCAAGGCGTAACCGTTTCTCAAAAGACCTTTCTCCCGCACGTTAGCTGTTTATATAATTATGATATTTGATTTAATGACGACTTGCTCCCGAAACAATCCAATCAAAAAATTTGATTGAAGTGGGCGTAGTCGCTGCGAATCTCCCAGAGTAACTTCTGTTGTCTGCCTGCCAGGCGTGAAACTATTCCAGAGGTCAGGCCCCCAAGAGTGTAGTGATTCCTTACACTTGCTAATGCTTAACCAGCTCCGCCAATTGTTTCGCCTGATTTACTTCAATGGCCTACGCCTATGCGGTGTAGGTAGTTTCCTACAATACGTATAGCTATCGATGCAATCATATGGGAAGAAGGCGATCTCTCGGTATTAAATTCTTAATTTGAAATCATTAGCAGCCCCATGGTGCAAAAGTGCCAGGGCTCAGTGCCCAGAGCCCAGTGTCTAGTATCCAGTATCCAGTATCCAGTATTCAGTATCCAGTACCAATGATTCGCCATGAGCAAAGGTAAGGCGGTAAAATTTAATACCCATATATCGTTTCCCGACTGATACACACAGTGCTCCGGGGATCAGATCCCTGCTCGCCTGCTTTTGATTTTTAAATTGAAAATAATAATTTTGCGCACTCAATTTTCAGCGATTTGTCAAAACATTGTTTATTGTCGACGCCAAGTCCCGATCCTGCGATGCCCCGACTCGGCGATTCCGCGATTCTCTGATTCTGTGGCACTGGCTCCACATAGCCTGGCCTTCTCCTCTACTTCGGCGGCGCACTTTAAGTTAATTGAAATATTTCAGCGATTTTCGCCCTGTGGTTTCTTCTACCTGCCTGCCTACCTGAGTCGTGTGTCCGTCTTCGGGATCAAAGGGGATTCCTCTCTGGATGCGGCTCCGATCAAAGGCCTTTTGCATATTCCCCGCGAATTGCCTCTGCTGGCTGGCTGCATTTTAATAGAATCCAACGCTCATTTCTATCGCATGCGATTTATTTTCTATGAATTTCGGTTCACGAATCCCTGAACTGCCTGGTGCGGAGTTCAATATTGATTTTTGTGGCCGTTTGACCGCTAGGCGCCATAGAGCTTTACATTGAGTGATTGTTGCAGAGGGAGTATTGATATGGGAAAAGTTTTAGGCAGAAATTGGAAGACTATTTATTGGTTCTCTACCAAATTAGCGATCGTGTATTCTTCTTGGATTATTTAATAAAATTCAGCCTAAACCCTTGGCGATTATGAAGTGGCGCATAAGCCCTGAGGGGATACGATTCTGGAGAGAATGTTCGTCTCCAACTCGAAATGATTTACTGCCCTGTGAGCTTCATCTCAGGTGCCCAGGGTCTACAAGATGCCCTGGCACCTGGCCAGAGGCCTGTAGAGCACTTTTTGCGGTAATCCAGGGGCTTTGTAGCCTACAAATTAGCGGCATATTCCGTGTCCTTGCCATCTGGTAAATGTTTTTCTTTCTGTGAGTGTATGACTGTCATACGCGTCCGGCTGAAAAAATATACCCAATGTGAAGGGCGACTGGGGGACAACACCCCAAAAGTTTCCCAGCCGTCAGAAGGCAGCGCGTAAATCTTTTGCATAATTCAGTGCCTGCTTTGCCTTGTGCCTCTCCGAAACCCACTTGAGAGGCACCTCCACCTCTTGGCCTGACAGCCAAGCCACCACCCTCATGCACCCCCTTCCTACAGGACTCCTTGTTTGTGTCCATTCACTCGGAGAGCCCTCCGTCTGTGGCCCTTCTCCGGACAGCATCTTGCCATCTCCGAGCTCCGTCTGTCCTTCATTTACACCCAACCCACCCTCGGACACCCATCCTCGTGGCGTGCGTTTTATAGTTAAACATGCCACCCATTTAATAATCATCCCTCCACGTTCCTCTAATGCCCCAGCCACATGTAAATGATTTCCCCGCTCCGCATCCGAGCAGGACTCTGTTCAAACACACTCTAGATGCTTATGTAAATGTACGGAGTACATACACTTTTTAAAACTTATCCCAGATCCACGTCTTGCTTTTCTTTCTTGGTCTCTCGGGGCGTCATTTGTATAAAGCGAAGGTGAAGGATTTTTCAATTCCTGTTGCCACTGCCCCTTACATTGCGCCATTCGTCTCTTTGTTTTCAATTGGGTGCCACTGTGGAACAGCGTGGCTTTTAGTTGATTGTACGGCCCTGCGTGTCCCACAGTTGCTAAAGACGATTTATTTTCATCTACGCATTTCGATCCTTCTTCATTCACCTTAATTTTTATTGCATGTAATGGGAACAACGGTCAGGTGGGATGGGCAACATTCGATTTTACCGCGAGGTGGTGGATAGTCTGACTTTTTTAATGATTTCGTTTTAAGCAAAGAATATGGAATTGCTATTAAAGACTCTCGATATGTAAGATATAGACGGATTAACATATTTTTAGTATCAAACGATTTGTAATATCATGATTTTTGCCAAAAATCGACTCAAAATTTTATCTCTCGGTTTTTACGATATTGGCTAAAAAGTAACTTAAAAGTTAGGTTTTTTGCCAAATGGAACCATCCCTTAGCCAAGGAAGCTTTTCGCGTTATTTCTTTTCAGGGAATTATTAATATTTTACGTAATAATTGGCAGATTGCAAAATGTTATACCTTCCCGATCTTGTATCTTCGAGTACTATAATTTCCAATCAAAATCTAGACATCGAAAATCTGACCCGATTTTCGCAAATTTTCAAAGGGGTAACATCATGATTTTTCCAAAAATCGACTCAAAATTTTATCTCTCGGTTTTTAAGATATTTTGATGCAGATCGACGCGGAATAAAGCTCTGATGCATAAATGGTATTCAATTTTTTATTCAGATTAAAATTAGATAAGATATTGGCTAAAAAGTAACTAAAAAGTTAAGTTTTTTGCCGAATGGAACCATCCCTTAGCCAAGGAAGCTTTTCGCGTTATTTCTTTTCAGGGAATTATTAATATTTTACGTAATAATTGGCAGATTGCAAAATGTTATACCTTCCCGATCTTGTATCTTCGAGTACTATCATTTCCAATCAAAATTTAGACATCGAAAATCTGACCCGATTTTCGCAAATTTTCAAAGGGGTAACATCATGATTTTTGCCAAAAATCGACTCAAAATTTTATCTCTCGGTTTTTACGATATTTTGATGCAGATCGACGGGGAATAAAGCTCTGATGCATAAATGGTATTCAATTTTTTATTCAGATTAAAATTAGATAAGATATTGGCTAAAAAGGACTAAAAAGTTAAGTTTTTTGCCGAATGGAACCATCCCTTAGCCAAGGAAGCTTTTCGCGTTATTTCTTTTCAGGGAATTATTAATATTTTACGTAATAATTGGCAGATTGCAAAATGTTATACCTTCCCGATCTTGTATATTCGAGTACTATAATTTCCAATCAAAATCTAGACATCGAAAATCTGACCCGATTTTTGCAAATTTTCAAAGGGGTCACATCATGATTTTTGCCAAAAATCGACTCAAAATTTTATCTCTCGGTTTTTAAGATATTTTGATGCAGATCGACGCGGAATAAAGCTCTGATGCATAAATGGTATTCCTAATTTTATTCAGATTAAAATTAGATAAGATATTAGCTAAAAAGTAACTAAAAAGTTAGGTTTTTTGCCAAATGGAACCATCCCTTAGCCAAGGAAGCTTTTCGCGTTATTTCTTTTCAGCGAATTATTAATATTTTACGTAATAATTGGCAGATTGCAAAATGTTATACCTTCCCGATCTTGTATCTTCGAGTACTATCATTTCCAATCAAAATCTAGACATCGAAAATCTGACCCGATTTTTGCAAATTTTCAAAGGGGTAACATCATGATTTTTGCCAAAAATCGACTCAAAATTTTATCTCTCGGTTTTTAAGATATTTTGATGCAGATCGACGCGGAATAAAGCTCTGATGCATAAATGGTATTCAATTTTTTATTCAGATTAAAATTAGATAAGATATTGGCTAAAAAGTAACTAAAAAGTTAAGTTTTTTGCCGAATGGAACCATCCCTTAGCCAAGGAAGCTTTTCGCGTTATTTCTTTTCAGCGAATTATTAATATTTTACGTAATAATTGGCAGATTGCAAAATGTTATACCTTCCCGATCTTGTATATTCGAGTACTATAATTTCCAATCAAAATCTAGACATCGAAAATCTGACCCGATTTTTGCAAATTTTCAAAGGGGTAACATCATGATTTTTGCCAAAAATCGACTCAAAATTTTATCTCTCGGTTTTTAAGATATTTTGATGCAGATCGACGCGGAATAAAGCTCTGATGCATAAATGGTATTCCTAATTTTATTCAGATTAAAATTAGATAAGATATTGGCTAAAAAGTAACTAAAAAGTTAGATTTTTTTGCCAAATGGAACCATCCCTTAGCTAAGGAAGCTTTTCGCGTTATTTCTATTCAGGGAATTATTAATATTTTACGTAATAATTGGCAGATTGCAAAATGTTATACCTTGCCGATCTTGTATCTTCGAGTACTATCATTTCCAATTAAAATCTAGACATCGAAAATCTGACCCGATTTTCGCAAATTTAGAAATGGGTACCATCATGATTTTTGCCAAAAATAAGCTCAAAATTGTATCTCTCGATTTTCACTATGTTTTCATGCAGATCGGCGGGGAATGAAGCTCTGATTCATAAATGGTATTCCTTTCAACATTCTGATGTCAATTGAATCAGATATTGCAAAAAAAGTGGCCAAGAAATTCGTATTTTGACCAAATGGATTCATCCTTTGGCCAATGAAGATTTTCGCGGTTTTTCTGTTCAGGGAATTATCGATATTTTACGTAATAATTGGCAGATTGCAAAATGTTATACCTTCCCGATCTTGTATCTTCGAGTACTATCATTTCCAATTAAAATCTAGACATCGAAAATCTGACCCGATTTTCGCAAATTATAAAGGGGTACCATCATGATTTTTGCCAAAAATCGACTCAAAATTTTATCTCTCGGTTTTTACGATATTTTGATGCAGATCGACGGGGAATAAAGCTCTGATGCATAAATGGTATTCAATTTTTTATTCAGATTAAAATTAGATAAGATATTGGCTAAAAAGGACTAAAAAGTTAAGTTTTTTGCCGAATGGAACCATCCCTTAGCCAAGGAAGCTTTTCGCGTTATTTCTTTTCAGGGAATTATTAATATTTTACGTAATAATTGGCAGATTGCAAAATGTTATACCTTCCCGATCTTGTATCTTCGAGTACTATCATTTCCAATCAAAATTTAGACATCGAAAATCTGACCCGATTTTCGCAAATTTTCAAAGGGGTAACATCATGATTTTTGCCAAAAATCGACTCAAAATTTTATCTCTCGGTTTTTACGATATTTTGATGCAGATCGACGGGGAATAAAGCTCTGATGCATAAATGGTATTCAATTTTTTATTCAGATTAAAATTAGATAAGATATTGGCTAAAAAGGACTAAAAAGTTAAGTTTTTTGCCGAATGGAACCATCCCTTAGCCAAGGAAGCTTTTCGCGTTATTTCTTTTCAGGGAATTATTAATATTTTACGTAATAATTGGCAGATTGCAAAATGTTATACCTTCCCGATCTTGTATATTCGAGTACTATAATTTCCAATCAAAATCTAGACATCGAAAATCTGACCCGATTTTTGCAAATTTTCAAAGGGGTAACATCATGATTTTTGCCAAAAATCGACTCAAAATTTTATCTCTCGGTTTTTAAGATATTTTGATGCAGATCGACGCGGAATAAAGCTCTGATGCATAAATGGTATTCCTAATTTTATTCAGATTAAAATTAGATAAGATATTAGCTAAAAAGTAACTAAAAAGTTAGGTTTTTTGCCAAATGGAACCATCCCTTAGCCAAGGAAGCTTTTCGCGTTATTTCTTTTCAGCGAATTATTAATATTTTACGTAATAATTGGCAGATTGCAAAATGTTATACCTTCCCGATCTTGTATCTTCGAGTACTATCATTTCCAATCAAAATCTAGACATCGAAAATCTGACCCGATTTTCGCAAATTTTCAAAGGGGTAACATCATGATTTTTGCCAAAAATCGACTCAAAATTTTATCTCTCGGTTTTTACGATATTTTGATGCAGATCGACGGGGAATAAAGCTCTGATGCATAAATGGTATTCAATTTTTTATTCAGATTAAAATTAGATAAGATATTGGCTAAAAAGGACTAAAAAGTTAAGTTTTTTGCCGAATGGAACCATCCCTTAGCCAAGGAAGCTTTTCGCGTTATTTCTTTTCAGGGAATTATTAATATTTTACGTAATAATTGGCAGATTGCAAAATGTTATACCTTCCCGATCTTGTATATTCGAGTACTATAATTTCCAATCAAAATCTAGACATCGAAAATCTGACCCGATTTTTGCAAATTTTCAAAGGGGTCACATCATGATTTTTGCCAAAAATCGACTCAAAATTTTATCTCTCGGTTTTTAAGATATTTTGATGCAGATCGACGCGGAATAAAGCTCTGATGCATAAATGGTATTCCTAATTTTATTCAGATTAAAATTAGATAAGATATTGGCTAAAAAGTAACTAAAAAGTTAAGTTTTTTGCCGAATGGAACCATCCCTTAGCCAAGGAAGCTTTTCGCGTTATTTCTTTTCAGCGAATTATTAATATTTTACGTAATAATTGGCAGATTGCAAAATGTTATACCTTCCCGATCTTGTATCTTCGAGTACTATCATTTCCAATCAAAATCTAGACATCGAAAATCTGACCCGATTTTCGCAAATTTTTAAAGGGGTAACATCATGATTTTTGCCAAAAATCGACTCAAAATTTTATCTCTCGGTTTTTACGATATTTTGATGCAGATCGACGGGGAATAAAGCTCTGATGCATAAATGGTATTCAATTTTTTATTCAGATTAAAATTAGATAAGATATTGGCTAAAAAGTAACTAAAAAGTTAAGTTTTTTGCCAAATGGAACCATCCCTTAGCCAAGGAAGCTTTTCGCGTTATTTCTTTTCAGGGAATTATTAATATTTTACGTAATAATTGGCAGATTGCAAAATGTTATACCTTCCCGATCTTGTATATTCGAGTACTATAATTTCCAATCAAAATCTAGACATCGAAAATCTGACCCGATTTTTGCAAATTTTCAAAGGGGTAACATCATGATTTTTGCCAAAAATCGACTCAAAATTTTATCTCTCGGTTTTTAAGATATTTTGATGCAGATCGACGCGGAATAAAGCTCTGATGCATAAATGGTATTCCTAATTTTATTCAGATTAAAATTAGATAAGATATTGGCTAAAAAGTAACTAAAAAGTTAGATTTTTTTGCCAAATGGAACCATCCCTTAGCTAAGGAAGCTTTTCGCGTTATTTCTATTCAGGGAATTATTAATATTTTAAGTAATAATTGGCACATTGCAAAATGTTATACCTTCCCGATCTTGTATCTTCGAGTACTATCATTTCTAATCAAAATCTAGACATCGAAAATCTGACCCGATTTTCGCAAATTTTCAAAGGGGTAACATCATGATTTTTGCCAAAAATCGACTCAAAATTTTATCTCTCGGTTTTTAAGATATTTTGATGCAGATCGACGGGGAATAAAGCTCTGATGCATAAATGGTATTCCTAATTTTATTCAGATTAAAATTAGATAAGATATTGGCTAAAAAGTAACTAAAAAGTTAGATTTTTTTGCCAAATGGAACCATCCCTTAGCTAAGGAAGCTTTTCGCGTTATTTCTTTTCAGGGAATTATTAATATTTTACGTAATAATTGGCAGATTGCAAAATGTTATACCTTCCCGATCTTGTATCTTCGAGTACTATCATTTCCAATTAAAATCTAGACATCGAAAATCTGACCCGATTTTCGCAAATTTAGAAATGGGTACCATGATTTTTGCCAAAAATAAGCTCAAAATTGTATCTCTCGATTTTCACTATGTTTTCATGCAGATCGGCGGGGAATGAAGCTCTGATTCATAAATGGTATTCCTTTCAACATTCTGATGTCAATTGAATCAGATATTGCAAAAAAAGTGGCCAAGAAATTCGTATTTTGACCAAATGGATTCATCCTTTGGCCAATGAAGATTTTCGCGGTTTTTCTGTTCAGGGAATTATCGATATTTTACGTAATAATTGGCAGATTGCAAAATGTTATACCTTCCCGATCTTGTATCTTCGAGTACTATCATTTCCAATTAAAATCTAGACATCGAAAATCTGACCCGATTTTCGCAAATTATAAAGGGGTACCATCATGATTTTTGCCAAAAATCGACTCAAAATTTTATCTCTCGGTTTTTACGATATTTTGATGCAGATCGACGGGGAATAAAGCTCTGATGCATAAATGGTATTCAATTTTTTATTCAGATTAAAATTAGATAAGATATTGGCTAAAAAGTAACTAAAAAGTTAAGTTTTTTGCCAAATGGAACCATCCCTTAGCCAAGGAAGCTTTTCGCGTTATTTCTTTTCAGCGAATTATTAATATTTTACGTAATAATTGGCAGATTGCAAAATGTTATACCTTCCCGATCTTGTATCTTCGAGTACTATCATTTCCAATCAAAATCTAGACATCGAAAATCTGACCCGATTTTCGCAAATTTTCAAAGGGGTAACATCATGATTTTTGCCAAAAATCGACTCAAAATTTTATCTCTCGGTTTTTAAGATATTTTGATGCAGATCGACGCGGAATAAAGCTCTGATGCATAAATGGTATTCCTAATTTTATTCAGATTAAAATTAGATAAGATATTGGCTAAAAAGTAACTAAAAAGTTAGATTTTTTTGCCAAATGGAACCATCCCTTAGCTAAGGAAGCTTTTCGCGTTATTTCTTTTCAGGGAATTATTAATATTTTACGTAATAATTGGCAGATTGCAAAATGTTATACCTTCCCGATCTTGTATCTTCGAGTACTATCATTTCTAATCAAAATCTAGACATCGAAAATCTGACCCGATTTTCGCAAATTTTCAAAGGGGTAACATCATGATTTTTGCCAAAAATCGACTCAAAATTTTATCTCTCGGTTTTTACGATATTTTGATGCAGATCGACGGGGAATAAAGCTCTGATGCATAAATGGTATTCCTTTTTTTATTCAGATTAAAATTAGATAAGATATTGGCTAAAAAGTAACTTAAAAGTTAGGTTTTTTGCCAAATGGAACCATCCCTTAGCCAAGGAAGTTTTTCGCGTTAGTTCTTTTCAGGGAATTATTAATGTTTTACGTAATAATTGGCAGATTGCAAAATGTTAATGAAGGTACATAGTGGCAGCCAAAATCCATTGCAAAAATACGGATGCTTATATTGACATTGAAAGATATTTTAATAAAAAATACATATTTTTCTATAAATATTTGTATAGTGCCAAATGTTTATTTCTACTATAACTGCCATGACAATAACATTAGCAAATCGAACTCAAAGCTGGAATTTATCTAATGTATCTAAGGTGCAATTTAGTGAATTTGCTAAAACCATCACACTTTGCGAAGTTCGGACAGCAGGCAACATTAGTTCAGCTACGCAGTTGGTACAGAGGGCCTCCGGATGGCACATTCCCCGCTACCACACCCACTCCTCAGCCTCGGTCCCCAGACTCTCCAATGCTGGAAGAGGAAGTTGCAAGTTCTGCAGTGATGATATCTTGTTGGAGGCATCGATGCCTGGCTTGCACGAAACGCGAACTAACCAACCTCAAAAGCAATATTTGTATGCGTTGGCCGGCAGAGAGGAAGCTGTTGCAGAATAGCTTGTTAGGAAGGTTTTATCATCATCACTGGGGTCCAAGCAGGCATTGAGTTGTGAATTCCAGTAAATGCCAGTGCCCATGTCCATCCTGTGCTCACTAGAACTTCAGCTGCGGTCGGAGGGAACCCTTGGGTCATTTGGCTTCTTAAATGATGCTCGACGTGTTCGTGCGGTATTTTTCGGCAACACTTTAAAAGTGTTTCTCCCAAGATGAGTTGAGTTGGCAAGCTTTGCTTCTAGGAATCATTTTCAGTAGGGGTTCAGTAGAGGTCTGAAGCCTCCTAGCTAGACACCAGGCGAGCTTTGTTTTATTATTTTAACCTTACTCATTGATAACCTAGACAGCGCCAGCAAACGAAGATCGGAGTTATATTGACTGCCCAAATGGAATGCCCACAGCTCAACCCTCGTCGATTGCATTGTTTTCCGGTGCCCAAATTGTTATCCTTAGCACCATAAGCTCTGGCAGCACAGTTTGGGCTTTCACTTTGGCCAACTCCCGGCCACCACACGCCTGGCGAGAACCTTCACGAGTTTTCTGTGGCAACCATAGTTTTTGGTTGCAACACCCACAATTGCGCTTTCCAGTTCGCTTCTTAGTTTGCGGCTTTTTTGCACTTGAAATGAGATCGGCAATGGATCAGACACTCAAGTCATGGAAATGATTTATTTGAGCACGCGCACTTGAACCCACAGAGTGAGCCCCCGAAGCCAATTGGCAGTTTAAGAACCTCTGCTATCAGAGGGCAATTAATCCGGGTGATTGGCAACTTCACGCCCACATGGTGTAGGGCAAAGCGGTTAAAAAATGAAGGAACAGCAATAATAAAAAATGCGGATATTTCGCGCGCTTTCCTGAGTGCAAAGGATGCTTAGCAAAGTATTGACATTCCTAAAAATAGTATTTAAATCTCTGCTAATTCTAGCTGAGTTACTAAAGTATTTACAAAAAAATCGTGGAGTACGCGTATGAGCAAGCACCCTTTGTCCATGGAGAAGATAAATGACAGCAATTGACTTCATTAGCCGTAAATGTCAGGCGTTGCAATACTTGGTGAGTGCGCATATAATTTTTTATAACAACAAACAAAACGCCAGCGACCTCCCCAGAGTCAGACGCCGACCCACCCGCTCCCACAGTTTTGTACAACTTCCACCGCCCCTCAATCCTCAATCCAATCCACGTCCAAGCCCGGGGCATTTGCTAAAACCCCCGAGAAGTCAGATCAAATTTGCATACGCATTTCGGGTGCAGTGCCACGCCACGTAAGCCGGCCGCAGTGACTCCATTACAGGGTACTCGCTTTCCGGGGACAGACAATGAAACCATCAAAATCCAATGAAATAAAATAAAATTCCAATAAAAACATTTTGGCACAGGGCAATACGGGGGAGAGTCACTGGCCAAGGGCTCTGTTAAGGTCCCACGAAGGGGAAAAAAGTGTGTGCAGCCAACCAAAATCTGCACATATACAAGCCATCGACCCACCACCACCCAAACAGCCAAGCACCCAACCACCCACCACCACCTCATACCCTTGACGTGTGCTTGGGATTTGCAAATTTTCGCAATGTCGTGGAAAAACCACTGGAAAAACTGTTTTCTTTGTGCTCTGCTGATGCCGTGCTGGTGTTTGCCTTTGCCCTTGTTAGTGGTCTCAGTCCTGCGACTCCTCTAAACTGTCAAATGCGTGAAATGTCAACATGGCACTTTGTGGGTTTGGTTCGAGGAACGGGATCAAGAGGCAGCCAAGGGGACTCGAATAAGTGCAGCCTGTATGCAAAAATATATGACTCGGCGCTAGAGAACTTGGAGTTTGGCTTTCGATTTGTTCACGTAGCGTCTGATTTCACGAGTTATTAAAAATTACACTGCATTCGATGCGTGCTCGAATGCAATTGTTTCCAGGAAAGCCAGGCGAGTGCCAGAGTCGCAGAGATGAGCCAGATTCACAACATACAATCACCGACATATGCCACACATACTGGGAGAACTAGCCAGTTGGCCAGTTAGCCTGTTAGTCTGACCGTGGTCCGGGGACCGGAGCCGCACAATTTACGATGCACATTTGGATCAGGTCGCATTGTACTGTGTAATCGTTTTGCAAACGCTTTCTGCACGTTTTGCAGAAAATTGGATCAACAGAGCCATGCGGTTGACGGGTTCTGGTAGTGGGATATGGTAGGAGTGTTCCCTTCTCACTGGCAGGCAAATTGGATATTTCATGCCAGATTCTTTGCATTTGCACTCTTTATTTGTCGTTTCGAATTGCACCAATTTCGTGACTTGACCTTGGAGAGCATCGGCTTTGTATTCTATAATTTAAGTCCAAAAATATTTGTTGTGCAAAGTATACAAATATGATCACCCTTCTTTATATTCAAATACCCCAATCACGATCGGGTATTTAACACCAATTAGGGAACATCCGAATGTTTATTTCTTACGAAACCGGTTCGAGCCCTTCTTCAACACTTTTATTTCCTCTGCAAATTACAACTTAATCAGAAATTGACCCACGGCACGAGTGGAGGGCAGAAAAGGCCGCAGCGGATAGGGAATAGGAGAAAGGGGAGGAAAGTGTGACAGCCAAAGGTCACCCAATGTCCATGGCAGCGGCGGCTACTGACCGCACAAACAAATGAACGGACATGGACACGGGTCGGCGGCAAAGGTCAGTTTCGTTTTCATTTTCGGTAGCGGCAACAAGAGGTCGGCAATCATAATAAAAAAGCACTCGTAGAGGGGTGTCCGTTGTTCGTAGGGGTGAGTCCCTTCGTCTGGGCAAGGGAAGCAAGGCAAGGCAAGGGCTATTCCTAGTTGTTGTTTTCTCTGCTGGTCCTGGCAGCGGCCGCAAATCAATTAAGGTGGGAAATCACAATGGAAATACCGCCAGACCGGTTTTTGCCAGCATTTTTGCAGGTTGACCTAGGTCACCTTTCGGAGACGAAGACGGTGACGGAGGGTAGGGTGGTTCTCTGGCAGTCTGGGAATTTGGCAAGCCGTTAAATTAAGCAGCCGGAAATAAACGGAAGCTTTTAAACCCCAGAAACCAGCTAGGGTTGGCCAGCAATAAAAATTGCCTCTTTTTGTGCAAAATTTGTTTGGATTTCGATAATAATTTGCCGGAGAATATAAAATTTTATTTGCTCTGCCCTTTGAATTTCGTTCGTCCCCACTCCCATCGTAAAATCCATATTTGTACTTATTTGTAAAACAAAAAAAGATAAAATAACATAAGCTACGGAAAAATAAAGAAAGGTTAAAATATTACACGCTCCAAAACGTGACCAATGCAAATCCATATGATTCGGCGGAGGCACGGGGCGAAGGAGTCGACTTAATTGAACTCTGGAGGCAAGCGTGTTGCTTCTGCGGAACAGGGCTTCGTTGGGAGTATGGCTTTGGTCCTCATGTAGATCATCTGGGCACTGCGAGAGGAGAAAAGCTGGACGGGCTTGCGTGTGTATCGCAGTTGGAGGATCAGCAGCGGAGCGGTCTCATCGGTCACGTAGTAAAACAAACATTTTTATAAGAACGCAATACGTAAACTCTGCAACTAAGCTGCAAATCCATGGGCTCGCCATGGATCGCCAAACCACTCATAATGGATGATAATCGCTTAGGTTGTTCAATGCAATTTTGGCAGTGCCTGTGTAGCGCCACTTGGGAAGTGGTGTGAACAAGATCCTCCAGCTTCTGCCCAAGGCATGAGAACCTGTTTATTAGCTATCCATACCATGTAAACCGTCAATGTTAGTAAGGCTTCGTAAACATGATGTAATTCTGGGGCTCGTCTTGTGCCATTTTCCAGAAGATCAAGTCCCATTCAACTGGGATGTCCTTCGCCATTGTCAATCCGGATTGTATGACAATCAGATAATAATACCTCAGAGATACGAGACCAATTCCCTTTATAACCATGAGCCGTTGACAGGCGCCGCATGCTGTCCTGCCCCCAAGGAGGCGGAGAAAGCGGGAAGTGAGCACTCTCTGCTTTGTCGGCGTGCAAATTTATTCTGGGAACAAAAATTTATGACACGCAACTTCGCACACCCGCTGCACGTAAACAAACACACACCCTCTAGCCTCTACATCTCCACCAACCCCGACCAGGCGGCCAATAAACTAAACGACAAGCCCTCCCCCGCAATGTTTGCGAAAAAATAACAGGGAAGGAAAGAATCAGCCTTACCCTAATTTAGTTTGGCTTTCACTTTCGTATTCGCGGACTTTAGCAAGCACTTTCTCCGGCATCCCATCCCCTTGCAAAATGAGCAGCACCCCTGCGAGCGCCTTTCTCTAGATTTTCTATTTCACGTCATCGCTTTGATTGCAATTCAATTGCAAAATTGGCAAAAACATCAATTTCATGCCGCCGCAGAACAATCATCAAGTGCCAAACCATTACGTAATCAGGAGTAACAATGGCAGGGGTGGAGACGGGGTGGAGATGGGGGAGGGACCAACAACAAGGGCCAGGACGAGGGCCAGGACGAGGGGTGTGTCCCAGCAAGTATTAGGCAAACATGTTACCCATATCCTAATCCTCCGCCCTGTTCAACGAACCCCATAAAGGATACTTAACTCGACTTTACACAATCTGATTTTCGGCTTGCAAATTTTTCCTTCTGCGTTTCTGCGAGCTACGCAGGCTGGCATTTTCCCGAGTTTGCCAATTTTCCTATCTCTTTTCTTCTGCGGGACAGGGTGGCTTGTTGTGGTTGTTGATTTAGTGGTGTTGTGATTCAGTGGCTCTGCCCTTGTTGTACTTGGCCCCTTTGTTGTCGTTGTTGTCCTCGATGGTGTTCAAGGTAACCAGGAAATATTTGATAAACGGTTCAATCGTTCAATCGTATTTGCATTAGAATAAGCATCAAAAAAGTCTGTTGGTAACGAAAGTAAGGCAGTTGTGGAAGCGGTGAAAGGGATGTTCATTTTGTGCGAATTTCGATCAAATTAGCGGCCTAGAGGCTCGACTTACTGTCATGGCAGCACTGCATCGGCCAAAGGGAAAGGTAATTGTGATTGCAGTTAATTTAGACTTAATACTTTCCTTATTTAATAAGGTGCCATTTGCTAAATGGTACAGTAGGCGACTCATTGCTAGAAAGTTTCGACTAATTTAGTGACCGGCACCGGATCGAAAATTCAATCCGGTCTGGTAGTTGGTCCATTCACTTTGAATTATGCAAATCGCGATTCATCTGCTACTGCACTGACATGGAAAACAAAAACCCATAGATCCACTCCACCCTCGCTCCTGGACGTTTCAAAATGCTAATGGCAGTGCCACCTAGAGGCCTGAACCGGCCTGCTGTCGCTCAAAAAGTTCTTCCCAGCAAATCCAATTGATTTCAACCAATTTCTCAAACCCCTCCGTCCAAGATGGGGCATCGAGAAATGGGGAATAAAAGGAATACGTGACGGGAGGAAGAAGAATAGAAAAAAATCAATTGAAAAAACTTTTTTATTTGCCCGATACTGGGGCCGGGACGAGAAAAAGTCTCACGCCCACCATCCCCCAATTCCCCAATTCCCCAATACCCCAATCCCTCGATCCACAATCTCCTAAGCCGCCAAAGACTCCAAGAACCAGCGGACCATACTCGTGCGTCGCATGAGTGACAAAGAAATGGGAAAAATTGAGAACTAAATCCAGCGGTGCGGCTAGTCCTTCGACGACTCGGAGGATTCTCATTGGCCGTCGTGCAACACATGGAACATGGATTGTCAATGGAGGAGTTGCGTATCCAAATGGGCAGCTGCAGACCCAGCTACATATAACCGTATATATATATATACCATCTCAAGTGTATGTATATCGCCCGGTCGGTATATATTGTACTGGAACATGAAGGCTGCTTACAAATGTAGCAAATAAAATGCAAAAGATTCCAAATAAAAAATGACATTTGGATACAAATCGAAACCGGAGGGCGGGTCGGAACGGCAACGGAAGTACGAAGAGGATTTCAATTGAATATTTAATGGCAGCCAACTGCTGCTCAGTTGGCCGGAGTTTTCAGGGCTGGGGTGAACAGGGGATTGGAATTGGGAATTTTTTCTGTGGTTTCCAGCGATGTTCTTAATTCGGGAATCGCGGGAAATGTTTTTGTCTTGACGATTTCGACATTGCTGGCTTAAACTTTAACTAGTAAATAATTTTATTCAAAATTCATCTAAACAGTAATTGTTAAATATAGAAAATATTGTTGGAAACAGGATATTGGAGATTGGAAATGGAAAACAGAATTGATTAACACTTCAGATGAAATCCCAGACACGTGTCGCCAACAGGCACGCGACATTGTGTAGATCTTCTGGAAAAAAAGGAGAAAACTTTTAAAGTAAAATTAAACGTAAATATATTAAATTGCGATTGTGAAAATATTAAACTTAAAGCTCGTCGCATTGATTTCGGCAGCAAGGTTATACTTCTTAAGTTGTCAACGGTGGCCCGGAAATTGGTCATTATGTGCAACGTCTCCAGAAAACTTCACGTGGCTTTTGGTCATTATGGCCGGCACGGAGGAAAGAACGAAAATGAAAATACAAAAAAACCCTAAGAAAACTTGCGCTTTTCGTTTTTTTTTTCGTTTTTTTAGCGCGGGAGTCCATTGTACTTGGGGCAAGACGTCGTGGAGGTGCAGAGCAAAGCGGAGAAAAAAGCCATCCGGCAAACTGTTGTTCAAAGTCAAGGCGAAATCTTAAAGTAATAAAGTAGCCGCCACCGCGAGGTCAGTGCCGGACTTGGTCCAGAGTGTGAATGACCTTAAAGTGACCCGTTTTCAGCTTCGTTCTGTGGCATCGTCGTATTCCTCTGCTCTTTAACTTCCTTCCGCGTTCTACTCGCAGTCCAGTCCAGGCGCTTGGCCTTGACTCGAATTAAATTTAACATTTTCCAGTCTATTTCTAAAGTTCTTCTGTCTTCTGTTTTATTTCTTCGATTTCTCAGCCGTTTCCATTTTCATTTGCTAAAGGCTTTTGCAATTGAAGAGCTTTTGTGGGACTGGGAACGCTTTGCCTTTGACTGTCAATTTCTGTGAGTGAAGTGCTCCGGCAACTCGGTGGTCTTTTTAATAATTTGAAACGTTTGTGATGCCAGAGGGGCCTTCTAATCCTTTGTCCCCAGTCCCTAGTACCTCTTTCTAGTTGCACAAAGTCGAGTTCATGCTTCTGAAGCGGCAATTAAAGGGTTCTTTCTGAACCTTTGACGAATACCTACACAAGTACAGCCACCATGTCGTATGCGCAATTTTCGGAACATACAATATTACTCATACGTACCGTTGTACAAACTCCGCTCAATCCCGTGTGTGTGTGTACGTGCACATACGAACACACATAGTCCCCATTTGAGTCAAGCGCAATGCACTGGCGAGTACATAAGCAAAATGGGAGGGAAAAGGTGCAAGTACATAAGCATCGTCGTACATGTACAATATGTATGATTTTGTGTGCTAAATAAACCTAAACATGCTACCAGTACCAGCAGAAGAACTCATTCGTTTCCCATTCGTCGGAGACCCGGCCAGCAACACATTAAGTTCAAAACGAATGGATGAGAGTTAAAATGAGCCACACACACACTCTGGCAGAGACACACACACAAGCACACAGATTCGAAACAAGTGAGCATAAGTACGCAGCGAGTACAGAGAATAAATCACACGAAATGCGAATGGAACGAAACGAAACTCGCAGTCTCTCACATACATACATTCACTCCTTCACCAGGCAGCTTCTTCCTCATCTTGGCCCCCTTTCGGCTCCCAGCCGCCCATCTCCCTCCCCCTATCCGGCCATCTAACGCTGCTTAAAAATCCAACGGCAGCTGGTTGGGGGCGGGGGAAGCGCCACCGAAAAAGGGGGAAGAAGCAGGCTGGCGAAGACACACAGCCAGAGACATGCAGACGACAAAAAAGGCGGAGTCTAAAAACTGGGGAGCAAAACAAGTACAACAACAACAGCAACCTCAAAAGCAAAAGCAACAGCACAGCTAAAAGGAAATAAAAAACATGTAAGACTCAGACACACACCCACACATATATACACCTCTATATGTATTGAAGCGCCAACTCGTGTGCTCCCCAACAACAACATCATCAGTGTGTGTGTGGGTGTGTGGGTTTCTGTTTCTGTTTCTGTGTGTGGAGCCACTCTCTCCTTCTTTCTCTCGTGCTCGGGCTCGTGCTCGTTCTCTTTCTTTTCCACAGAGCTGAGCTTGGAACGAAAAAAGCGTGGAGCAAAAAATTAAGCGAATGCCGAGTAAAAGCTGAACTGCGCAGTCGGCAGAACTGGGACTGCGCTGCCGCTGCTTCTGCTTCTCTGATGCTTCTGCCACAGCTGCTGCCGACGTCGACGCATCATGTATGACGAATACAACTCGCAACTGGCATTGCACACTCTCATACGTGGCCGCTGCCGGCCGGGAAAAGAAGCAGAGGGATCCGGAGGAGCTCGGACCCCGGGTGGGTGTGGGTTGGTTAGGGCTGGGGGCAGGATGACGGTGCCTGATTCGTACATGGGTAAATATGCTTACATACGAACGATGTATGGATGTATGTACCTATGTGAAAATGTACTTACGTATGTACCAATGCATGTACATGGGGGAAGGGTCGGTGCATGTGTTTTTCAATTTCCTCAGCCGGGTGGGGACAGTGGGACAGTGGGAGGTTCGTGTGGAAACGATGATGGATACTCCTCCAATACGAGGTCCCGAATTTATGAGCTATGAAAATAAAATTGGTAGTTAAGTCTGACTGACTATTGGATAGGAGGAATCCATAGTTCAATACTTGGTAATAATAATGGTGATATCAAAATCGTATAACTTGGCATTTGAATTATGTCAAACGCAGCTATAATCCTCGGGCTGGCAATAAAAAATCTGCATTTGCTCGTCCTTAAAACGAAGATTCTTATGCAGATTCGAGGGACTAAGCGCGGCTGAGAGCAAATTGCGCAAATACAAAACGGAAATGTTTCCATCAACAAACGAGACGGCGGAGAAAGAGAAACAAAACGAAGCCAAAGCTTCTCTGAGCTGCTCTGGGGCAGGAGGAGGATGAGGCAAATAAATTAAAAATCTGACTTAATGCGCAAAAAAAAAAAAAAAAATGGCGAAAATCTGTGCATTTGTAAAAGGAAACAAAATATGCCAGCGGACGGAAGAAGGGTCCGAAATAGGAGAAGCGGCTCGGCGTGGCAAAAGTGCTCAGCATTCCAGTCGAGATTCCATGGAAGTCAACCCAACCGACGACACTCTGTCTATGGGCCAAAAGCACTCAAGTGCTTGCAAAGTTGGCTCAAAGAGAGCGCGCAATCGTGGGACCCACGGAGCGTATGAGTGATTTTTTGAGCGGTCGGTGGCCGAGCACTGCTGGTTGCAACCTCTTTACTGGACGTGTCTTGAGCTGCTTTAAATATCTGTTAACTTCTTATGTACCGAGACATATAGTGAAAGGGTTAAAAACCTGCGATCTTCCCAGACACCCCCGAGTTACTTTCCCCGTTTCACTTGGTCCGGGTCCGGTCATACATAGGTAGAAGTTGAACTTTTCTTGTCTGGATTATTGATTAATTTTCCCGACTATTTAATTTGGAATGGTCGCAGATACTACTTGCTGTCCTATCAGCGCTCTATGCTTAAAGCAATTTTCTATCTGCCAGAATATCTTTGGAAGCATTAACCCTTGACGTCTTGAATTTATTCCCTTCCATTACACCTGCGGTATTTGTCAAATACTTCTGCTCGGCCGTGGGTTGATGATTATCTCCGATGCCATTTGCCTTTTGAACGATTTGCTGTGATTTTTCAGGCAAACCGTAACACTCTCCCTTTCCGATGTCGTTGCTCCAAAGAACAAATTAATAATTGTACCTAAAAACTTCATCGTTTGCAAGATGGCCATCTAACTCCCGTAGAAACAAATTCAATCAGCTTGGCATTTGAGTTAATTAATTTATACACATTTGTCTCGGCGCGAACTGAAAGTACGATTGCCAGCTTGGAGGTACACGGGGTTTAAAAAATCAATTAAACGGTGAAGTACATCCTCCTCGCCTTCTGTGGCAGGAATTTGTTGAGAAGGTTACTTATTGAATAATTAATATCAAGGGAATTTGGCTAGCTTCAGTTGCACTTTTACAATAAGTACATAATCTTATAGGCTCTTACTTACGTAATAGTCCGTATCACAGCAACAGTGAGTAATATTCACCGCCCACACCAATAAGAGTCTTAAACGTGCCTTCGATCGCGACGATTGATCATTTAGCAAGGGTTACCACCTCCTCTAGGTGGCCAGTGCCGCACATTTCCACATTTTCTGTTGCTTCCAGGCATTGCGAGGTGTTTTCCAATGCACCGGCGAGCAATTTGTTGCCTTCACCGTTCCTATACCCTCGGCAAAGGGTAGAGCACTTTCCTTCTTCGGAGCCAGAGATCCTTGCAGTCTCCTGGCCAATGACCGCGAATTACCGCCGAAAAGAGGTAGAGGGTATTTACAAATTCGACGCCAGGAACTAAAATGATATTCTGTGATACCTTATTGAGGTTTTGGTATCCCAGGTTGTGGGCAAATATTTTATTTATGACTTTGCCGATACTAACCCGTGGTTAGTTATTTCCAACCCATTTTTTTGCAAAGGGAGCTGATTTTCTTTTGATTTTTGAAACCTTTGAAACTCTGTAGTCGCAGTAGGAATGGGGGAGTCAAGGTGGTTCCTTCGTAAAGAGACCCATTAGCTAATCACGTCTAGTTTGTTGACCATGTTGGAGGGAAATAACCAAATTAGAATAATAAACCTGAAAATTTAGTCAAGCTAATATTTACCGACTCAAAAATGAAAAACAATCGACGAGAAGTCAGGCAGAAAGGAATGGGCCATGAAAGGGAAAACACTTGAGGAGAGAAATGATTTATTTGGAGCAATGGCGAATGTCTGGCATCTCCGGGACTTCGTTAGGAACCATCAGGAGTGACGGAGGAGACGATAAATGGGCCCAGACAGAAGCTGGAAGACGGCAAGTATGGTAGGCCAAAATAGGGATAGCGCCACGAGGGAATGCTGAGATCGGAGCTTGCAAAATCGATTTTGGCACTAGCGAGCAGTTGGACATCTTCGACGTTCCAGCACACCGGTTCGTTAGCAAAACTCGCTGGTTGCCTCGCTGGTTGGCTCTTGTCTTGGGAAATCTCTGTCCAGACTGCAAATTTAGCTGTAAAATGTCATTTCGTGCAGACAAGTTAACAAGGCAAATAATAATGTTGACGGGTAGCATGGACCCGATCCAGACAATAACCGAAATCCAAAGCAACTCGGTCAACTGGTTTACTGGGTCAATCTGATTAGTTTGAGGAGTCTGTGTCTGTCCAGGTAACTGGCCCTCTAACTGGCTTTTAGTGTCGAAACTTATTCGCGTAACAATAAATTATCGACGGCGATTATGAGAGCGCTGCGCTTCCTTCCTTCGCGGTACGTTGAACTTTCTGTTGACATTTGAATTTGTCTAATTACCGGGTAAAGTTCAGAAAAATCCGATGATGTATCAATAGTAGGCACGCCACAGATACTCCGATACACCGATACAAAGACACAAAGATACCTATCTCTGCAGGCGATTCTCATTTCCACGCTTCGTTCACACACAGAGAGCTTACAAATTTCTCACACTTGCCCCCCGACAACAACAATGGTCCAAAATATAATAGACACATTACAAGATCAGACAAAAACAGACAAATACCCGAACTACAATTCGTCAATTGTATTCAAATTCATGCAAATGGGTAGGGGAGGATCCAGTCCAGAAGAAGAAGTCATCCCCCCGACTCGGTCGGGTCCAGTCTGCTCCGAACCCGGTAACGTGCCATGAAATTGATCTTCACACTTGAAACAATTTGAAAGCGCTCACATGCTGTGCCTTGGGCAGCTCTGCTCTTGGCTTTTGTCTTTTGGTCCAAAACAAACCATTCCGGTCGGCTGTTGTTTGACTTGATAGTTGATACTTGATCCGCTGATCCGCTGGTCCACTGATCCGCCGTTAATCTTGATTTGTTTCTGGCGAGCTTTGATGGGCGCATGTGTCTGATGGGAGTCCGTTGCCGTTGCCGTTGCTGTTGCTTGTTGCCTGTTGTTGGAGCTGCTAATCACGCGTGCAACATGCCGCAAAAGCAAAGATGGAAAGGGTTCACCATCCCCAATTGACCGATGGTTCAAGCTCACCGGTTCAAGTCAAGCGGCTCTGGACCTTTGCTTTGTTTGCCTGGGATTGAAATTGCGAGAAATGTGTGTCAGCTACTTTCCACTTTCCGTGGAGGGAAGGCAAGCAAGGGAGTCAGAAAATGGGCATAAATGAACAACAACAGACTGGTTTATTATATCTGCAAAATCTGTAAGGCTGTTCTTGACTATACGATGCCAGCGGAATGGCTCTTAAGAATCCTCCAATAAAGCGCATCTGATAGGCGAGTAAAGCGCCAAATTCCAGTCCACGACTGATCTAGGAGCACAAATCGGTTGTGGCATGATGATGGCGATCGGAAAGCACACCAGCTGACGAACACAGCGCCGACAATTAGAATCAAATTTGGAGCTGCCTTCCCCCGCTTTTGAAGTGGAAGTGGATGCATCTGCATCTAACAAGGGAGGCTGGCCCATGACCACATTGTGCGTCACGAAGCGGCCTCCGATCGAGATCTCTAGCTCGGACTTGGAGTCGGGACACACGTGAAGAGTCAGCATACCCTGTCCTGCCCAGCCCTTCCCTGCCCTTTGTTTTGATACGTACGGCGTGGCCGATGATGCTGCTGATTCGGATCTCCCAGTTTCTATTTTCTGATCTTGATTTCGATTTCAGCGACATGCATTGTTGCTGGTGGCTGTTGTTGCTGTGTTGCTGTTCCTGTTGCCGTTGGTCCACTGGCGACGACTCCCCGGTGCGGCAGCTGCAGCTTCAACTCTGAACTTGCTACAAATTCAAGCGCCAAATTTGAATGCCCCACCACGACGATGGAGACGATGGAGACGACGACGAAGATGATGACGATGATTGCTGCAGGAGTTCCAGGCTCCAGGGGATTTTGAGCGTGTTGTGTATGCGATCGGTTGGGTTCGCAATACTAGTAATAGTAGTGGTAGTGGCTGGCTAGCTGCCTGGCTGGCATCCCTACTACTACTTTGTACTATTTTTCTTTCGTATGACACGACAAACATGATCTTGTTGTGCAGTTGCTGTTGCTGTTGGGTTGCTGTTTCTGTTAGTAGATCACTTCTCTCTTTGTGTGGCTTTATCAGTCGAGACAAGCACTACATTTATTGCTGCAGGAGTTAAAAAGGAGTTGAGTAGAGTTCAGTTCAGTTCCTACTCCACCTACACTACCGGAGATCCGCACCCCTCCGCGGACCCTAGCTCCGGGCAAGCCCTCTTGACCACGTGATCACGATTTATTTGCTCGCCCGGCTTTGTGCTGTTGCTGTTACTGTTGCTGTTTGTTTGTGCCTAAATACCCCGCGTGTTGCTGCTGATGTTGCAGCAGCCACTGCAACTGTTAGCTTTGAGAAAACTGTTCCCTTGGCTGGCCCTTGGAGTTGTAGTCTGATGGAGTTTATATTATTTCACAGTAGTATTGGGAATTGCTGATTTAAGTTTTCCAACCGTTGAGATATTATCTAGGAAGCGGGCTTTTGCTCTAGATTTTAATCAGTTTACCGTTTGTCTTTAAGAACAAGCTCCAGGAGTAGTGGGTTTTTCGTCGTGATTACACATTAAGACAATAACGCAGATCAATATCCCATGAGAGTTCATTGAATGCAAAATTAAGACATTTTGCCCCCAAACTACAGCCTCGGTAATGAGGAAAAAACGAATAATCGCGAACTTTCCGCACCATTGCCCATCCAAACCAAATAGAAGCCTAATTAGCATTCAGCCTCTTAAACCCCCCCAACAGTCCCACACGGCACCAAGCCCAATCAGATGATACTTCAAAATCTTTCGAGAACAAATACCCAAGATCCAACCTGAGCTTTGACAGTATAAACCAGTTCTGACGGCTCCTTACTGTTTTTGCGATCGGTCAAAGCAAATGTCGGTCATAATATATTTCTGACCAATTAGAACGATAACTAATTGCTCAAGAGCCAACGGGGAAGACCACTGACCAATTAGTCAGGCCAAGAAAACAGAGGCCACGGCGTCGCCAAAAAAAGGTGAGAGAAGCATAGACAGGAGGCCAAAACCAGTTCGGAGACCTCTCGAACGTGGCCAACCAACCAGAGAGCTCGAAGAACGCTCAAAACCCCACAAGCCACACAAAAAGCCCGGCTTTCAGTGGCTCCACCGACCCGATCCGATCCAAGTCGGATCAGTTGCTGCCCAAACGCGAAGCGGACCTGACGCGCAGGCGCACAGTCCCATTGGGATCGATTCGTAATACCGTGATGCACCCAACATCGTAACAGTGTCAAAAACACCACGTGCCGTCGGAAGTTTCTTTCGATCGAACTAATCAGAAATCCGAATTAATAAAGTTCTTAAACACACAGAATCGATTAACAACTACATCGTTCACCCCGAAAAAGTTTTTAGCAGCTCATAAATATAATAATCCCTGGAAACCCAGATTTAAATTAACTCAAACTCACGCGATTGTGATTGCAAATGCAAAATTTCGATCTTTGCCTGGTAAAAATCAATTTATTTCGATGCATGAAATGCAAATATCTAACATTGTATTTAGCATTTATCATTTAATAAGTTTTAACGTAATTAAAAGTGAGCAACAAAAATAAGTTGAGAAAACAGAAAACGCGACCCTTGTGTCTTTGTGAGGGCCACCGACTGAGATATTTTCGATATTTGCATAAGTTCACAAGCCCGAGTACTTTTGCATTCTCAAATTAACTTAATTTTTGAATATTTCTAATTGAATTTGAATGGAAGCCCCGTGTCGATTTTCCAATGACCACCTTCAACTTGGCCAGTTCTTAAACAACCCGAAGGTAAGCTCAATTAGTAATACCACAAAGGTTAAAAGTTCGGAACTCTCTTCGGCTGCTGCCCCTGACAATAAACTTATGCTTTAAAATATGCACAACACGCAAGGCAATGCAGAAAATATTTAAAGTATAGTAAAGTATGTATTCCTAGATATTACATTGGGCTTCCATTCAATATATTTTCTCAACATTAGATTCAAAGGTTATGGACTCTTGGCTTTTGATGCGAAGGCTGTGAAAATAAGTAGTTTAAATTTAGTCAATATTCAACAAGTTTTTGCCATCAAGAGTTTTTGTGGAAAACAATTGCCAAATAGCGAAACCGGCTCTAGGGTGGAGCAGCAGAAAATAGACTTCTGGCTGCCATGGCAGCAAATGTCGAAGTCCAGGAATCAGACACCAAAGAGGGGGGATCGGGATCCACAAGTCGAACAATGCCAACCAGACATGGATACCAGAACCGTCATATCCGCAGGGAATTGGCAACAATTACTAATACCAAAAACAATAAAAAGCAACAGAAACAGCAACAGCCACACACAAAAAGGTTATCAAACTGCTGAAATCAAAACAAATCGCACAGCGAAATGAAGCAATAAAGGCAAAGCGCCGGCATTCGTTTCGGTTTCTCCGTTTCAGTCCTCAGTCTTCTCGTCTTCAGTAGCCCAGGGATATGCAAAAGGATACGACATGTTGATAGTGGGTTTGCTTTTCAGAGCTTTTTGTCCACTTGCAACTCTCCGGATACAGTAGCCAGCTCCGAAGGCGAGTGGCAGATTCACTCCAGATACGTGTTGAAGGGGGCGTGCATAAATTTATTGCAGAGTGAAAGTGCTTGAGTTTCTGTCTGATGTGCCGCCGCCATCGCCACCGCCATAGATGGGGCAGGCTAAAGTGCTGACAATTGTGGGAAATATTCGGTTCATATTTGAGGCTTTTTTTAAATTTTCTCTAAGAATCTGTAAGCGAAATTAACATGATGCCTATCGAAGGGCTTAGAGACGCTGACGTTCTCCTAATGGTTGAACTGCCCATTTCCCAATCGCTGATCTTGCCTAATTTTGATGATTATCCGGCGCTTCCGAAACAGAAGCACTTCCCTCTGGTGCCCCTAGGGCTCTTGCTCAGACTGACCTAGTTTCCTGTGTGCGTTTTCGGGGGGATTAGCTGCCCCTGTCTTGCGGTCACTAATAGTGTTCCGTCGCAGCCTGCGTTGCCGGGTAGAAACATCCTTCCCTTTACCCAGACGATGCTAATCTTAACTTTTGCTGCCAAAGGATTTTGCATTCGGAGCTGCTCGGCTTCTGTGCTGCCTGCTAATGTTTATTTGATTTCGCCTTAGTCTGGAACTGGGACACGGCTGGTTAATCCTGGCGCTAGGATAATCCTCTATTTAGACATGGCTCAGTCACAAGTCTAGACAATGGTCAGCGCCAGGCATCTCGATAAGCGTGTAATTTGTGCCCAATTGCCGTCGTCGTGATGATGTAATGCACTCCCACAATGCACTCCCACATCCTGCAACTCACATCCCTTGGGGCTCTTTACTTCTGGGTCATCGAAAGCCACGGCTAACAATGGACCACACCGGGGCATGCAAAGTTTTGGGTGCTCCGCTCCAATCGGTCCAAGTAGCAAAGTTAAGGTCTCTGCATTTGGTGCTTGGATGCTTTGGTGTGGCCTAGAGATGGCCTCGTGAGCCAGCCAGATCTCACATCCGATCAACACTGATCCCTCCCCCTGCCCAGCCCATGGAACCCTGCAACATGGTGCCCTGGGCAGCTTCGTGGATGTCGACGCCGTGCAGCTGGCTCCCCGCAACGATTTCAATATTTCTGTGCAAACAATAAAACCATTTGGGGGCTATAAATAAATATTATTTTACTTATTTTAATTCATCTTTCATACTCGCCTGGCATTTGCACAGATCGTCTAGGCTCGTCGCCAGCTAACAGAGCCATCAATTGTCCAACTGCAATCCACCCGATTCCAGTCCATTGTTCGGGGCCCGTTGCACGTGTGGCACCAAGACACCGGGGCAGCAAGGCTGAGCCCCACATATGAGCCGGGTGTGGCAGCTAAGAAGCCACTATTCTTGTCGATGTAGCCTTGGCACCAAAAAGGAGGAGCTAGGCGGCGCCTCGACTCCAATGTTTTAGAGGAAAACGTAAAATTACCTCCCATGGCCTAGAGCAGATCTTACCGGACAGAACTTAAGAGGCAAAACATTACACATAAATACAGTGATTAAATAAATACTGATCTGTACGTAACATTGGGGACTTAGAGGTCCGCTTTATTATGAATTCCTTTTCGATTTCGTACTTAGCCTAATTTCAAAAGTTTCGAAAAGCTCTGGGAAAAACTTTGATTGCATTTACTAATTACAAATATGACTCAATTAAAAGTTTTTCTGTCATTTTCCAATTAGTTGTGTGAGCAGTCCCAAAGTTTTGCTTTCAGCTAATTTTATGTACATCAACAAGTCAGAGACGGCAGTTTAATGAGAAGCAGAAACTGGTTTTATTTTCGGGATGGCTGCAATTTCGAAACTTCTTCTGGCATATGAAATTTTAATTTGTAATCCTGTTTCCGTGAATTTTCGCATTTCATTCAAGAATAGAAATCTCTTTTGTGATCTACTTGTAGTGAAATCTCAATTCCCAACAAAAGACAACATGAGCTGTAATTAAAAACAATGAGTGACCATTGTCCGGGAAATAGAATATATGTGTGTGTTGAAGAATCGGAAAATGGGAGTCCAATAGGAGGCATCTACAAACGCCATGGGCAGCAATAAAAAGAAAGACATTACATGGCACTACAGTAGCACCCTGAAAGAGAAACCTATGGTAAGAACTCCACCCTCGCAAACAAAAATGAAAGAAATTCGAGCGGACAGAGTTCTCCGGGGGAACTGGGCCTGAGATAATATCTCTTTAAGGTGATTCCCAGCGCATATTATGACAGAGATAAACATCGGTTAAAGCGCCAGACAACGGACGTCTTCGGTGACCAACTTTAAAGGCCATTCTTAGTGCTCAGTGCTCAGTGCTCAATGCTCGGTGCTCGGTACTTGGTACTCGGCCCTAGGTACTGGTAGAATGTAAATTCACCTCTAAAACAATTTTGCGTCCGCCGAGAAAAGCCGAAAAAAGTGCAAGAAAATGAAGGAAAAACGAAAGAAAATACCAGAGTAATAAGAAGAACAACTTTCGGACAATAAAGGTTAAGTTAGGAAAGTTGTCCGCCGGTCAGTGGTGGTGCCGACGACCGCGCGAATCGATTTTTATCTCGGCGATAAGGCAAGGCGGTGGGTTGGAGAAGGGGACGAACGCGGAACTATGGGCCAAGTTAATGAGGCAGTGCACAAGTCACGGCCTGGTCAACTTTCTTAAAGGGAAGACGAAAATTTAAATTAGCCCAGACAGCAGTTTTGTAGATTGTCCACCTCCATCACTCCCAGTCCCACTCCCACTCCAAGTCTGACTCTGACTCTTAGGAAATGTATGCTCATGTGTAGACTATGTGGAGGGTAGGCACCCGAAATAAGAAACTAACTGGAATTATAATTTAAGCGTGTGAAAAACTCATTGAATTGTGTGAAAAACTTAAAGATTTCCTTTGTAGCTCTTAAATGTGTTCACATTTGAGTTTGGCGGGGAACTGGACTAGTAATCAGAGAAGTGTGTGGGAATATGTAGTTAACTGTATAAGTAATGATCGAGTCTGAATGCACAGGAGCGTTTCGGGTTAATGTGTGTGAATGACCAGGCCCTTGGGGTCTCTCACATTAGAAATTCACAGACCCTACCCACTTTCTCAAGTGGGAACACCTTTGGGTTGATCCGACTAGTCCTCCACATGACAGCCCAATAATCGCAATACATACGTGTCCAGTACATAAGCACAAACTCCGTGACTTGCCGCACTCATCTGGGCGGGCTTGGGGGCCTCAATGGAGGAAGGGCTTAGAGAGCCAGCCCCATTGGGGGAGCTGGGTGCGACGTATCGACTGGCACTGGCATGGGCGCATAACTCTTGTATGAGCCTGGTTGGGTATATATCAGCCACATGCTATGTATACGCGCCAGCAGTCGATAATACGAGCTCTGGAGCACTGTATATATGTTTGTACATATATTTGGGGAGATGTGTGGGTGTTGTCAATGCAAGTACCGATTGTGGGAAATCAGCAGCGACAACGACGAACTTTTCGTGGGGGCTTCGAGCGAGGAGAAAAGAAAAACAGAGCTCGTGGAAAAACTTTGCCACATACGCGGGAACGAGATAGATGCCGATAACGACCACGAAGGCTACGAGAAGATACGACCATGGTTGGGGCTGGGAGGTGGGGGCCAAGGGGGTTGGTGAAAAGGGGAGTCGCTGTGTATATGGATGTGTGTGTGCGTTTGCGCAGCCAAAGCCAAAGTCGCTGGAAAAGCGATGGCGAAGTCGCGGAGTCCAACCCACGCAAAGTCCTTCCTTACGAAAACACTTGTGGTGGGCTCCGAGGCTTTCCCTTTTCCCTTTAGAACGGGCGCACATTCTTGGCCCTAGTCCATTTTGGGGAAAGACTTTCACTTTTGGCTCCTCTGTCGCCCTTAATGAGTTAGTCGTCGAGTGAGGGGCCCTCGATTTGGGCCCTAACCAGGGTCCGAGCAGGGATTTAGGCGCCAAGAGAACTCTGATAATTTAGTTGGAAATTTTAAACAGCAGTTTATTAGGCTGATAATGTGGCTAAGGCAGGAAGCAAATAAAAACTTATTCGAAGCTCAAATGTCCAACTTTATTAAAGATTGAATGAAATCAAGCTCTCATTGACTGCGAGGACTAATTAGTTAGAATCTCAAAATCGATTTAGTGCACTACGGGTTTTAAAAAGGAATAACAATAGAGCTCAATAATGAAAAAGGACAGACATGCAAATGATAAAAGGACTAGAGAACATCCAATAAAGAGACAGTTGGAAATTACAAAACAAACGCCAAGAATTTCCTCACTCCCCAATTCTCCTGGCTTCAACGGCGAGGCACAAAGAATGTCTGGAGTGGTCTAATAAGAAGTAGCAAAAATTGAAATATCCTACGCAGGATATATTAATGAAAGTAAAAACGAAAGCAGAACGCGAAGGAAAGAACCCTGCTCACAATTTCCACATATCCTTTACCCCAGCCGAACCCACCTAAATCGTTGTTTGCTCTCCTCTGTCCTGGAAAGTTATTTAAAAAACCCGGCTATTGTCTTTGGAGCTCAAATTTCAACTTAAGACAAACAAGCAAGACGGACATGACAGCCCATGGTCGGGGATTGGGGTTGTGGGGATGTGGGGATGTTGGGGGAATGAGGACCTGGCCATGGCAACGGTTTTTGTTTTTCAAGATGATGCCGTCCGGGAATAATTCTCTAGGACCAGGACAGCTGCTCTCGGGGCGAAAAATGCTTTGGTAAACAATATTAATGAATAAACCGAGAAGCAGGGCACGAGACAGAAGGCACGGAAAAGCTCGGAAATAAGTTTCAGCCATGCCAACTGTCTGGCAACATTTTTCAGTTGACACGGCAAAGAAAAGGGCAGAAGAGGACTTTTAATAACGAAAATCATGCAAGGAATACTCCTAGTATTCGTATCCATTCTGGGTAATATTGAGGAGTCTAGTTTGAAGCTGGATCCTGAGTCCTGGATCCTAGGCCTCCCGACACTTTTCATCCTTCGATTTCTACGTAACTGCGTTACTCAATTATTGCACTGGCCGCCACAATTTTCCGGCTCTGTTTTCGTCATTTTTAATTTCAGCCATCGCTTCGAAAGTATCCTGACCAGACTCCTCGCCATGGGGCTGACATTGTCAACAGTTGCAAAATGAAAATGGCGTTGACGGCCAGCCCAGTAAGCGCCTTTTTAATTTTGTTTTTGCTGTTGTCCTGCCGCTGCCGCTGCCGCTTCTGTTGTTGATGTTTGTTATGCATGTCCTCTCGGCGTTGCGATGTGGAGGTGATGGCGAATCGCTAACCGCTCCGCCAGGAAACTTTTCCCCAACCCGCAAAGGCTACGTGCCTGCGTTGCTGCACCATCTTCGTTGCAAGTCCTTCCAGCCGCCCCCAAGCCACGCAGCTCCGCGTATTCGCCCGCTTGTTGCTTTTTACTCCCCGGCGTATTTCTTGGACAAACTTTTCTCGCGCCCGTCGCGAACGCAGCTGCCCTCCCTTCCAGGTCCTTTCCACCGGCTTCCTTTTTATTTTCTTTTAATCATATTTAATTTTTTTTAGCTTTTTCATTCTCGGGCTCGAGTCTTTTCCTTGGATTTTTTCGTTCGTTTTTCACTTCTTCGTCTGCTTTTCTGGCGCTTTTTCTCGACGTTGTCGAGCCAACTTGCTTCTGCTGTATCCTGGGCGCCTGTTCCTCCACTGGACCCGGCCGGACTTGGCCATCCAGCTCCCCAGTTTTTCGCCTTCGTTTGTGGTCAAGTTGTATTTACACTTGTAGCGCATTGATTTTTTCAGTCCCCTCTCGGGACTTTTTTTTCTCCATCCGCTTTTGGGTTGTGCCTTTTTGGCTGGCTTTTGTTTTTATGCGTTTTCTTTTCTGGACTTTTTGCTGCTTCTGGCCATTGTCTTGGCTGATGTCAACTTTTGGCCAGACTTCTCAGTTTGCAGGTGCGTAGGAGAAGTCGGCGACTTATTATTTTCTGTTTTCTACTTTTCCACCAATTATTTTGAGCGTTTCTTACTTTGAAATATACATTTCTTTTATGAGGAGGAGATACCAAATACTCGCAGGGTTTGTAAACTATAATTAAAGGGTTCGGCTTCTCAACAATCTTATAATTTGAGCAGCATGGTGAAGGGTTTCGAGCTGTGCATCTGAAAAATTAGAAACATTGTGAACCCCTGAGAGATACCGTGGCTACCTGATATCTCGTTAACATGCATCAATAATGACCCAATCCCAAGAGCATCCTCCCAGTGCCCCTTATCCTTGCCCCCTGTTCTGTAAAGAAGTTACTCGCAGATGGGGGCTCTCAAAACACGCTCCGCCGGGCCACTGGCGACGGACGGAAGACAGCGGACGTCGGCCAACTTGTGAGCTCTTAATTAGTAAATGCTGGCCATTATGGCGGTCCCTCCGCCTTCGCCTCCACAACTCCCCCGCAGGACCACTATAGAACATCTCGAGTGGCAAACAGACCAGAAAGCTCCTTCATCCTCCTCCGCACACAGCTCGTATATAACCCATACAAAGGGAATTTCATACATTTCATAATTATCAGGCAAGTCAAGAACCCCTTTATCACAAGCAGGCGCACCTACAAGCACTCCTCCGCCCACTCCATAGCCCCCTCCCTTATGTGCTGGGTTGCCAAAGGATAACTGGGGGGGAGACATACTATATAGAGGGAGAGAAAGGGCACATCCCTCTCCTGCCCGGCCGCGCCATGTCCTCACGAGCGCGCTCATTTTCGCGAGCGTGAAAAATTGAGCAACCAGGGAAAATGTCGAAGAAAAAAGGAAAATAAAACTGCGTTCTGGGCCAGGACATGCGCACGTGTGTCGCGGGAAGTGCGGAAGGGGTGGCGGAAAAGGGAGCGGGCCAAATGTAAATTTTCACTCGGTTTTCCAGTAAGCCCCACGCGGGCTGTGGCAGAGACAGAGGTAGTGGCAGCGACAGAGGCGCCGCAACCGCTGGCCCGAGCACAACTGCCTGAAATGAGGCACGCGCTGCATATGGCAATTTGAGGCAACGGATTCAGCACTCTGCTCAGTCGAATTGAAAATCGAAATAGTTGCGTTCTAATTTGCATAATTTCCATATAAATCCCTTTGAACGAACTCGAAAAAAAGAGGTGCATCCTGCCACCCCTTGAATCCCTTTCCGCTCTCCCCCTTTTGTTGTAAGGTGTAAAAAATGTGTAAACGTATCCTTTATTTATCCTTTGTCTGAATCGAATTTGCATATGAAAAACGCAGTATTTGCTGCGTTTGAATACCTTGAATTTGCATAATCGATGCGCGCATGCGTGCAGTTTGATTTTTTTGTATTATTTCATCCGAATCCGAATATTCCTTTACCTTTACCCTCCCTGATTGATCAGATGCGATTTCGATCGGGGTTAGAGTGACATATGCGCCCCAGGTTGTGCTGATCTCTTTTTTGGCTCATTAAATATTCACATGCCGATTAAAAAACTCTACTTTTATCATTGCCACGACCTAACATTGAAATTTTTGCATTCCCTTCAAGAAACAAAAGTTTCAACCGAAATGAAAAGCCATGTCCTGGCTAGAGGACCCAATGGGGGGTCGGAAAAGCGGACCTGCCACCTCAACAAAGGTGCGACCACCCCGATTGAAGGAATGGCGCAAAGTGAAAATCGAAGAAAGACAATTAAAATTTATGGCACAGACACAGCGGTGCCGAGGTGGAAGCTGAAAGAGCCGGCAAACAAATAATAAAATGCAAATGAGCCCCCAAAGAGAAAACTGAAAAACTGAAATGAATGAAAGGAAAGGAAAGCAAAATAGGCTGCAAAAATGGGGCCGAAAGACGTAAAATAAGTGTAGCATAGCATTGTGGGCAAGAGCCCATGTATCCTTAGGATCCTCGTAATTTTACTTGTAACAACGTACAATGCAATGAAATGCTTTTATTCTTAGTCCTTTCCCTCCGCCATCGTATCCTTTTCGCTCTTAGGCTCCTCGGGCATCGACCAATGCCTGGCTTCGGCTTCGCCTTCGTCTGACCCCGACTAATCCATCCGTGCACATATGTGGGCGTATGAATGTGCACGTATGTACGTGTCCTGTGTGCCATATCCTGTCTTATGTACTCCTGTATTGGTGGGCGAGGGATTTGCGCCAACAAATCGAAATGTTGCAAATTCGAGCTCATATGGCCCACACACACACACACACACACACAGGCACACCACATGTCGACATACACTCATCCACCCTCCTTCCGTTACGTTTTCGCTTTTCCGCTCGGCACTTCCCACAGCCGCTTTTCCGATTTCCACAAAAATCGCGTTCAGCCAGGGGTTGGTTTTTCCGAACTCCGCGATGTATACTACATACAAACATTTTTTGTTTTCCATTTCTCTTTCGCACACATGCCAGCAAGAGCGAGAGACATATGCACATACACACGGGTATGTACTACGTGTAATATGTTGTGTATATGATTTTTTTCCATGGCACTGCGCCAACGCCAGCGCTGAGGTTCTTCGTCCTTCGTCCTTCGTCCTGCCACCCAGGGCTCCTCTCTATGTACAGAGCCAGCTCCCTGCATGCATGGAACGAAATAGATAACATATTAAAAACCGGGCACATGCGACAGGGACAGCAACAGAGCAGCACAGCAGCAGAGCAGCAGCAGCACTGGAAAGGCAGGAAAAACTGGAAAAGCTTCCCAGCAGATGAGCAAAGAGTTGTGTGTGCATGTGTGGGAGGCCAGCCACCCACCCACACACAGATACACCCCCACGTACGTTGTTTAGGTATCGTACGCTCTCTATCTCGCTTGCTTCAAGTCAGGCCTGGCATGGCCTGGCCTGTTTCGTTCGCCACTTTCTCGCTCTTCCCCACTCGGTCGGTAGCGGGAAAAACTCAACTCGCAGATTTCGAATTTCCATAAGCAAAAAAGGGATATGTTGACGTCGACGTCGGAATTGGCGCTAGCCGCGCCGCTTCAGTCAACGTCGACGCAGACGCTGGCGTTGACGCCGGCGTTTTTTGGGGGTCCTGGTACGGTTAAAAAATGTTACACTCACGCGCAGTCGGCGACGCCAACGTGTGACAACTGTGAGCCGTTGGATGTTGGATGAAAACTGAGTGAGTGAGTAAACTCCATGTGAGCCAAAAACAACAACACCCCAACTGGGGGGGCTGTTGTCTGGTGGTGGCTATTACTCTTTACGAGCAGTTTGAGCCTCCACATGAGCGACTGTGTGTGTGTGTATGTGTGCAAGCGGGGGATGTTGGTGTGCGTGTGAGTGTGTGCGGGTGTTCGCTCTTCGTGCTCTTTTTGCAGCTTCGGCTTCGTCAATCGTCCTTCGTCCTTCGGGTGCGAGCTCAGCTACGCATGTGTATGCAAATGTATTTCGTATACACATATACATAATAAATTTTTTTCGGTGTACGTGACGTGCGAGGACATCGTGCCCCATCGACTCCCCCCCTCCCCCTGCTGTTGTGATAAGGGAAATATATAGTTTATATGATGAAGGAGTAAGAAGCCGGCTTTGACGCCAACGTCGACGGCGACGGCGCTGTCTATGGCGCTGCTTCAGAACCCGATCCAACCCGACGAGGACTTCATCCTGCCGAGCGGGTAGCATCCTCATGTGCTCCTGTCTCGCTGGCACCGCTCATACGTGTGCGCGTACGTGGGCTGATTGCGGGCCAGGGGCGTGGCAACTGGGGGTGGTGGTGGCGGTGGGGAGCAGCGCGTGTGTGCCGTCGCTGCTGCCACCGCCGTCGCCGCCGCTACCGCTGCTGCTACCGTTGGCTGCGTCGCAGTTTCTGTGTGTTTTTTCGACCCGGCCGAAACATCATTTGAATTAGTCGCTTCGTGACGTTTGAACGGTTCGAAACATATACGCGAACCTCACGGCGAACCCACATACGGATCGCCTTGAGCTTTACCCGTTAGCCAATCCGTTTACCACCCGATACCCGTTAACCGACACGATGCCAAGCCAACCTGGTCTATAACACCGCCGCCGCCAAATACAATTTAAAATAGACCCGATCGAAAAAGTATGTCTAAAAAATGTTAAAGTGGAAATTGTAAAAACCAAACTATTGTGACACTGAGATACTTTATCTCATTTTAAAATAAATGTTTTTCCATTAATCTAAAAGTGTTTTTAAGCAGTGAGAAAGGGTTTCTACCTTTGCAGAATATTTGATTCGTTTTAGAAATTAAAAAACATTTTCTTCACCTGAAATAAATATTTGAATAATTTGTCAAGTTTTGAATAATTTTTTTCGAAACCCTTGCTGACTGATCCGAGCTTTTGCGATTTCAAAATTTATGGTGTATTTTGAGTGTTTTGGGTGTCGCGCCTATCATAAACAAACATGTGCGAAACATTTCAAACGAATCGCGGTCCCGATTCTGCGAAAATTACCAGAACCAAATTAAAGGATCGGCGTATCCAAATAAACACGCAAATTGACCTGTCAACGGCCATTTAGAGAAGAAACCCAGGGTCCCTCCGAGGATCTACCTGTTTCGTTTATTTGTTATTCCAGTTCCTTGTACGAGTGTGTGTGTGTCTGCAAACATAGACGATCACGCACCTGATTATCACCTGCAAGGTCGAGGGTTTGGAAATCCTTCGGCCAGCCCAGAATGCCTCTCGCTCTGCAGCGAATCTCGGCCGATCCTTCTACACCCCTCACAGACCACTCACACACATATGCACCCCTAAGCGGTGGTGTGGCATGGTTGAGGGTTGCATGTGTGCGGCGTAGTGTGTGGCGAGGGCAGGCTCATAGGTGCATTTATTTGCATGGTTCAGTTTGTCGCAAGTCCTCGACAGAAACGTGTTACGATTGTCCGAGCGCGTACGAAATAAATTCGAAAAACATTTAGTAGTTGAAAGTGTCCTTCCTGAAGGGTTTAAGTGATCTGACACCGACCTAAGACTAGATAGAGCAAGTGAAATGTTGACAAGAACTTGAAATTAAAGAACGTTTTTTTTGGTTTCGATTTAAACCGAGAAATTTAAATGGTATGTAAAACGGATCCTTAGATAATATAGCCACCTGCCACTGACTTACTTTGCAATTAATTAAAAAACTTGACAGTTTCTCTTCTGCTTTTGGCGTTCTACTAACTTGCTTTTACCTGTCGCCACTCTAAAGCAAAATAAATAAATAAAAATGTTGTCTCAGCTGCCGCAAACCGCAAATGAGTTACGCGCGCGAAAAAAGGAGCAAGTCCAAGGACCAGAGACCGAGAAACCAAAGCCTGCAAAGAACTGCTCTGCTAATTGCACATTGTTGCATTCTAGCATGGTTATCCTTGGCTCTGGTTTCGGTCCTCCCAGTCCGGGAGCAGAGAAGCATGTGTTAATATGCGGTTTCAAGCCCAAGCTCCCAATCCAATCCCAATCCCAATCCCAATCCCATCCAAGATGCAGCAGCAACTACGTCAAATAAAAATGTTTGTTTTGCCTGTGCGCTTCTAGTAAAGTTTTTTAATTTTGCCCCATAGATGGTAGGTGGGTGCTGGGTCTGGAAGTTTCCCAGGCGAACGTAGCCAGGCAGCTGGTGGCTTCTTTTTAAATTCACACACGCAGATGAACTGAGACGAGATACCCCAGACAGCGGCTGAATTAATTAGATGGCTCGCACTGTATCACTGCGTATACTTTTAATGTATCATTTAAATTTGCGTTAATTTATTCTGAAAGTAAAGTATTATTGAGTCTTTGGACTCTGATCGGTGTGTAAAGACTGGCAGGCAAGAGATGAGATATCAAGAAATCTACGAACTATAATGGAACCCAAATATAATTCAGATACCTCTGAAACGCGGAGTTTATTCCACTGTACGGGTAGCTGGGCTGAGGCACGGTTAATAGCGAAAAAAGAAAAGAAAGCAAAACAAAATCCGGGACAAGCGCATGCTGAGATGAACCATTATCACACATCACACATCTGCATGTGATATCCTCAAGGATATGCGACACGACACGTAGCAACTGTGATTGCCGCTCCCTGGCTTTGTTGTGCTTTCAGCTGCTCAGCTCCTTGCTGTGTGTTTGGCTTTTTTGTTTCTCGCCTGGAAAAATGATATATGCCGCCACTCATTAACATATTATCACTGCAGATATGCCTCCGCACAGCATATGTCATGAATACGAATACATTATCCTTAAGCCTTGCTAACAGCCTCCCGACTCTTCCATTTTAACCTCCCTACTCGGATTATCTTTGCAGAGACCAAGCGCTCCACTGGTTGCACGTGACTAGAACGGGGCATGTTAAAAGACGTCGACCAAGAGTTGATTAAACGCCACCAACTGACGTCGCTCCCCATGACCGACTTCGCCCGCCAGGTGGCACCGCCCATCCAGCTGCCCCTGCCGCTGCCGTTGCCGCTCAACCTGCCGCTGCCGCTGCCGCTGCCCTTGCCCCTCTTGGCCAAAACCCCCGGCAGCGATCACGCCCCCATGCATTCCACGCCTCCCACGACTCCACCTACGCCGCCTCCGCTGCCGCTGAACATGAGCCAGACGAAGACGGCCGAGGCAAACGGTGGCCAACAGAGTCCTCCGGTGACGCCTCCATCCTCGGGAGTGCCCATGGCCCATACGAGCACCGGACCGCAGGACCACTACAGTCTGCGATGGAACAACCACCAAAACCACATTCTGCGCGCCTTCGACGCCCTGCTGCAAACCAAAACATTGGTGGACGTGACCCTGGTGTGCGCGGAGACCTCGATCCGGGCCCACAAGATGGTGCTCTCCGCCTGCTCACCCTTCTTCCAGCGCGTGTTCGCCGAGACGCCCTGCAAGCACCCCGTGATCGTGCTCAAGGACTTCCGCGGCTGGGTAGTCCAGGCCATCGTGGACTTCATGTACCGCGGCGAGATCAGCGTGCCCCAGCAGAGGCTGCAGACGCTCATCCAGGCCGGAGAGTCGCTGCAGGTACGCGGTCTGGTGGAGAGCTCCGTCCCGGAGCACACGCCAACTCCTGCCGCCTCGCCTGATGACTTTGGCATGCTCGACACATCCATGCTCTCTTCCAGCTTTGAAGACGACGGTCCACCCTCAATGGTTCGCCCGTCGGCTACGTCCGCCGGCAAGCAGCTGATGATGCCCAGCGCCGCCCGAATGTTCGGCAGCCACCACACCAGCTTGCTGAGCCTGCGGCGCAAACGGGAACCGGAGCAGGAGCCGGAAAGCGACCAGGAGTTGGGGGGTAGTTCTCCAATGCCCCGACGGAAACAAGCGCGACCCCGTCGCCGATCCGGCGATGTGCCGCATGACTTTGGCCTCGGCACCAGCAAAACGGAGACCGAATCGCTGCAGGCTGTGATTAAGCACGAGTTGCTGGAAAGACCTGAGAGCAATCAGGAGGAGGATGACCAGGACAGCGAGTCAAGAAAGAATGGCTCTGCGGGGACAGAGACCTCCGAAGAGAAGATCAAGGAAAAGTGCGAAGATCAGTCTCGAAGTGCGAACGATTGCCACCATCACCGACACGATCTTGAGGAGGACGATGAGGAGGAGGGCATGCAGGATCAGGACGACCAAGAAGAGGAGGAACAGGACATTGAAGAGCTTATTCACACAACCAACGAGCTGAGGCGACAGGCTGCCGCGGCTGCTGCCAATGCTGCGGCTGCCATGTCGCCCACCCCCTCGCCCTGTCCAAGTGACGGACCCGAGGACCTCTGCACCACCAAAAAGGACAAAAAGGACAGAAGCGGCCACCCAACGACCGCCCCCTCGTCCGACTGCGAATCAAACAACAACAACAGCAGCAAGCTGCAAGACAACAACCAGCGCATCATGCTATCCTTGAAGGATATCCGCCAGCTGAACGCCAATCCCAACGCCGGCCACAATACTCCAACCAGCGGATCCGGGTGCAACAACAACGGCATGCTGAGCTTCCCCCCTCCAGGGATGCGGCCTCCAGGACTCCCGGATAGTCCACCCTGCCACATGGAAGCCTTGGAAGCGCAGATGCACGCTGCCGCCGCCGCGGCCGCCGCAGCTGCGGCTGGCGACCATCCGTTCCATCACATAGAGCACCAGATGGAGATGTCCCTGGCAGCGGCCGCTGCGGCAGCCGCGATGCACCAGAGAGACTCGCGGGATCCCCGGGATCATCGCGACCACAATGCATTTGCCAGCAACTTGCTGGGTCCGATGGGTATGTCTCCATACGGAGGACCCAACGGAGGTGGACCTCCGGGCCAGAGTTCCGGCCCGTCAAGTGGCGGATGTCCTGGACAGGCGCCGCACGAGAGACTTGAGGAGAGCATGAACCGGCTAAGCAAGGAGCTGGGGAAGGAGTTTGGCAAGGACTTTGCCCCCACATCGCCAATGAGTCTTCCCGGGCACTTCAATCCGCCGGATGGGCCACCTCATCCGCCTTCGCCGTTGCCCTTCCCTGGCATGTCCTCAGCAATGACGCTAACTCCACCCCACAGTAAGTACCCCCTAAATCATATTTTCTTTCCCCGTGTCTGCTGGGGTCCCAAAAGGTCACTGGGTTTGGGCTCATCTGGTCCAGCGGAAGTCCTCAATATAAGGCCTACTTTCAAGTTGAAGTGTCGTCGTCCTGATTTTCCGTCATTTCGCAGACACATTTGCGTGTTCGTTTCGCGACTCTAAAATGCAACATGTGGTCCTCTAAGCCCCTCAAAGTATCCTCAAGCGACAAGAATCCTTGGAGAAGTACCTAGACGTTTTTTTGCAGCCACGAAAGCTGTCGCCAAGCCCCTAAGCATATTATGGCTCCACCCTAGTACCTAGTCTGTTTTGCCTGACAAAACGTACCTGGCAATCCCCTCTGTTCATTTCCTCAAAATACAATAATTAAGTCATAAAAGTTTACGCTGCTGACAGCTCATAAGAAATATGGAATGCAATGGGGCTCCTAATAATTTGACAGTCCGTTCCCCACAGAAACGAAAACGAACTTGCTGTTTTGCGGTTGGATCCGGGTTGCTGCGACTGCAGTCGAAGCAAATTCAATTGCGCTTTATATGATTTTTTATATTCATGTCACTCGGAGTCAGGCGAAATAAACGCAAACACAAATTGAGGTGCAAAGGTCGGTGGAAAGGTTGGGTGGGGTGGGATTGGGCTGGGATTGGGATTGGGATTGGGTTGGGTTGCTTCCGACATTGCGTGCAGAAAGCGCAAGAAATTTATGTTGTGTCTATTCGAACATGTGAGGAGAAGTTTTCGGAGCGGGTTGAGTCAGCAAACTGTCAGCAGACGTTTAGCGAAATGACTTTTAAGTTGCCTGGCTGCCAAGCCGCTTTCCCCTTCCACATGCAACCGCCCACACAGCCCACCATCATGTGTTGTGTTTAAAGTATGCCAGAGAGCGCACAACTTAAACCTTTTGGCAAACAACTTTGGCACCGTCTCCGGGCGGCATAAATAAAAATAAGAACGGCTACGGCAACGGCAACGGCTACGGAGACAGCGACTTCGGAGGACTATTCCTTGCACACAACTTTTTGCACATAAGTCGCGCGATATTCATATTAATAATATCCGTTTGGGGAGACCCAAACTGCACAGCCAGAAGCAAAAACCGGAGCCATAGCCCAGGACCTGCACCTGGGTGGGTGAGGTGGTGAGGTGAATGCAGGCAAGACGCGCGCACACAGGATATAAAATAAATTAAGGCACAAAAATATGAAAAATTTTTTGAAAATACCCCAAGTGGAAGGTGGGAGTCGGGCAGGAAGCGCAATACCTTTTAATGCGACAAAAATTTCACAGAACATATCAGCAGAACGAGAGTCGCTAACTACTGCATAAACAGGCTGCAGGCAATGAAGGATATCGCAAAGGATTCGGTATAGCGAACTTTCCGGGCTAAGCATTATCCTGTAAAATACTATAGCTCTTAGTTAACCAAAGCATGCGCCTTGTCCATGCAACCCAATGAGACGCTCAACGACTTAAGGAACATCCTTCTTAGCTTTGAGCTTGGCAGACACACTGCCAGAGATTTACCACCGTTTGTCCTTCGTATGAAAAATGTGATTTATTTTTTCTGCTGGAATAGAACATTTCGGCGTGAAAATCATTGAACTAATAGCTTGTGACATGTGGTTGGGGGGATGGTGAAGTCTACCTGTTCGAGACTGGGGACCCTTCAGAGATCTGAAAGGGAAATCCACTAATTTTGGGCGCCGTCAAAAGAAGAGGGTAAAAAAATAAAAGAAAAAGCACATTACGTATACGCCGCGTGTTGTAATGTCTACTTCAGAACACACAGAGGCAAACAATATGCGCTCGTTATTTGTGTCATTATGCTGTAGCTACAACACATCCTCGAGACACAGATACCTCTACAAATACAGATATAGATACAGATACGGATAATGCTGCGTCCCTCGTTCACATGCTTGAGCATTGTCTAGCTCGTCCGTCTGCCTGTGTTTGCATCTGGGAATCCGCGGCGCGACTTATGAAATCATTCAGCACAATGTCAATATTATGCGTTGCCTCTCAGCCGCTCTGCCTGACAAGTCCTTCTTGCGTCTTGTGTCTGAGTCCTTCAGCCCGCCTCATCAGCGCTCCAATTGTTTCACTCATGTGAAGGAGTGCTCTCCATGCGGAAAACATTAATGAAATAACGACGTCCTATTGTTTACCATCCGGGGACTATTGTCTTTCAGGCTAATCATTTTCAGTGAGCTGGAAAATGGGTTTGCAGCCAACTTGCAGTGGAAATTGTATAAGCCAATTGCAGTGACAAATATAAATATAAAATCTTACTTCTCGTTGCAGTGTTTGGCCTCGACTCCCCACTCGGATTATTTCCGCCCGGAATCGATCCTGGCAAGCTTTATAACCCGCTAATGGAAATGAGCGACCCCCGAGAAATGCCTGGAGGACCACCGCCGTTCCTCAAAAAGAAAAGTAAGTACCCTGATATTGATTGTACAAGAACAAGCTTTCGCCAAGCCGAGCAAACAACTAATTAACCCCAGAGACAATTGCTGCTAGCCCCTAACAGAAAGCAAAGGGAAAAGAAGGTTCAAAATCACCTGGTCTTGATTGGCGTCGATCACGTTGAAGCACTCGAGCGTTAGGTTCCGTGCCTGGCTGCAATACTTCACACCTGACTGATTGATCTCTGCCTTGGCACCTCCTGCCTTCGATCGGCTGCACTTTTGCTCACGTCTTTGGGCTTTGGGCTTTGGTCTTCGGGCTTGGATCGATTGTGTGGGCTATTGAAGAGCAAATAGAAAGGGTCACAGCCAGTGTTGTGTAAGTGGCTGGGCTAATCTGTAACTGATTAGATTCGATTTGGATCTTAGTTACGAAACGAATTTAGGGTTAAGCCACTACCGAGTTTACTCTCCCTTCGATTTATCCGCATACTATATATGAATCCCCTGCTCTGCTCCTGCTTTATAGTGTATAAATACTTCACTGTCCTCCCCGTCCCGATCATAAGCCGTTCCAGATGCGATCACTGATCACTAGAGCGATCATGTGAGGCGGCAAATTTGTTTCTGCGGTTTTCCTGTGCCTTGATCGCTGCAATCGCGGAGTCGCTCAAGAAATGGTTTGTTTGTCTTTCTTATTGGTTTCTTCAATGGGCCAACATGTGCACCTATGCATATCGCAAACGCAAACGTAAACTCCAACTCCAACTCAAACTCAAACGCAACGTAAACGTCGTTTTTTCTGATTGACAAATGGAAAAGGCGAGTTGAGGAAGTAGCGCCGTCTCCACCGCTCTTGACTGGCTCACCTGCAAAGATGTGATGCAAGTGAAACCTCAGAGAGGTAATGAAGTTTTTGTGCATGGCTGGAGTGCGGGGAAATCATAATAATACAAGTATTTTTACATTTCGTAGAAGTATGGTTCGGAAATCAATTATAACCACAGCCAGCGATAGAAGACGGAGTGACTGGAGAAATATATTTTATAATCCTCATGTGAGCTCTTTGCTTCGACAGTTCATTTGACAGTCGAACGGCGTTGATGACTTAAGTGCTGGCCTATTAACAATTTTCGATTTTTATGAATTGTATGTAGGCCGAATCATTCGAGTCATTCGTAAGACTTTCAGTGCTTTCATTGTATTTGGCCCAGTGCTAGTTAATTGCTTCATTTTCTGCCTCGCAAGAATCGAAACTGAAGAACCAATTCAAGTCGTGATCATATGTTCGAGGCATTGGACGAGTGTATATCAAAGAGGTTCCTGGCAGATGTTATCCGATCTGTATCGCCCAGCGTACTGGAATGATGCCGAATTACAAGCACAATTACAACAAAGTACGCCGGTAAATAAAACGCAAGCAAATCTGGCGTATAGCACGATATTCTTTTTATTGCAAATCTAAAGAAACCCGTTTCGCAACTGATACCAATCAGCAGCAGCTAGGGAAGCTCTCCGATACCCCCAATACCTCCATGGATCCTGGAGTCGTGTGGGTGTGATTAACTGATTTGTTCACATTCATTTGTTCATTCGGCTACGGCGATTGTTTTTCTCTCTGCTGTGTCTGTGAAACGTGATTTGCGATTTGTAGCAAATTCAAATATCGTTTATGTGAAAGCACTGGCTGGTCTTCAGCGGGGAACTTCATTAGACAGGCCAGGCTATAAATGTATGGTTGTATGTATGTGGATATAGCCGGAGCGAGCTATTTTGTTGCAATGTCGTCTTCACTGGAATCGAAGGGTCAGACCCCGTTTGTGACCCCGTGCAACTGCAGACAATTCAAGGGAAAATTCATATGATCAGCCAAGCCAAAGCGGTGAGCCAGTTAGGGGGGAGGATCAGCCACACGTTTGCCTTCAATTCCGCAGCCCATACTCCTCCATGTGTCCAGGTCCCCAAGAAACCCCAAGAAAGGAACCTGTGGCTTTGTGGCGCTCTGCGCCGGTGCCAGGCGGTATCTGAGGATCTAAATTAAGTTTTAGCGGCGCATGTGACGCTGCGAACTCGTAATTTGCATACAGAGGAGAGCATAGCCGCGCTGTGGAACCACCACAGCGCTCCACCTCAAGAATAGCTGCCACGCAAAGAATCGTAGCTGGGTGTGTACGGCTACGATCTCCTCAAGACCGCCAGATCCCAGTGCCAGACAATAGGTGACTTTTCAGCAAATTTGTCTAGCCGGCATATGGGGCCAGGCAAGAGATTGAAACATTAGCAGATGTAAGCGCAGCGATAAGCTCGTGTTCATTGTGATGGCCCGACCTAATCCAAAATATTTTCTTTCTTCTTCTGCAGTGCCCCGACCCAAGGGACAACACTCTGCGCCCCGAGGAGGTCCCCCACGATCCTGGACGAACACGGAGCTGACGGAAGCGCTCCAGCATGTGTGGAACAAAAAAATGACCACGTCGCAGGCCTCTCGCATCTTCGGGATCCCCTACAACTCTCTTTTGATGTACGTGAGGGGGAAATACGGCAAGAGCCTGAAGCTTGAACAGCTGCGAAAGGACTGCATCAGCGGTCCGCCCATCGAGATGCTCCAGATGGGCATCAGCGGAGGCAGCGGCAGTGGCGGCGGCAGCAGCTCCAACAAAAGCGAAAAGAGCAAGGAACGCAAAGAAAAGGACAAGGAGAAGGGCTCCTCTGGCTGCAACAACAACTCCAGTAGCTCAGGCAACTCATCATCGGGCGGTCCAAATTCTGGAAATGGGTCCCACCATGGTGAAATGGGACCGTTGAGCTCTCTCGACCTGGAGCTGGGCCTGCCTTTGGGACCACCTGGAGGACCCCGAAGCGGTAGCTCGGAACCCGATCTGCTAGGCGGTCCCAGCACGCTCTTCAATCCCTTTAACCCACAGGGCTTCTATCCAGACTTCTCCGGTGGCTTCCCCGGCCTGCCGCTTAGCATGCTGAACCTCCTGCCGCCGTCTGAACGACATCACGCGGCGGCCGCTATGCATCACCTGGGCGTGACCATGGACGAGGACTGCAAGTCGGTAGGCTCCAAGCAGTCGTCCTCCCTGGACGACGACTTTTCGGGTTCGGGGCTGCCGCTTTCGCTGGAGCAGAGACGAGAAATGGGAGCAAATGGACCCCCGACGGTGGCCCAGTCAAACGGGAGCTCTGGACAGGATTGAAACTTGTGGCCGGATTGGGCGACCGGGGCTGCCAACGCCAATCCATCTCTATACTTTCCAGCCATCGAGCAGAGCCAGGACCTGCCCATGCACCAGGCGGCGTGCCGCGACCTCAGCTTTAAGCCCGACATATTCCTGGCCAGACGCAAGCTGAAGCGCTTCCGAGTGAAGCGCCACCTCCAGGCCCAGATGAAGGCGCCTCAGTCCAGCGGAGCTCTGCCTCCCCTGCGAACTTGAGTGTAAATGTGAACTTGAATGCAATACAGTACTCCTAGTTTGTTTTTTTCGATTATTGACTCGCTTTTATTTGGTAACATTAGTTTCTCCCCTCTAATTTAAGCAATGAGTTGTGTATATTTTGCTGGTGCTTTTAGTTCCTAATCCAGATTAAACATATTTTGTGGTTAATTTTAGTTCGATATTTGAATATGACAAAGCTTACAAAGCATTTGAGGCAATACGTTAAACAGTATATTACATTATATTTAATTTAAGTATTGAAAGGTATATAATCAAAACGAAAGCTGACTTAAAGGGATGTTGTAAATATGCAAGGAATGTTGAAAGGGAAACCAAACCAACAACTGCGTTTAGTTGGAAGACCCATAGATTTTAATGCAACAACACTACATTTAGTGGTATCGAAAATATACATTGCCGATGACTGTACCAAAATTTTTAATGTTATTTGATAAAGTGAAATATGACTATTAGTTTTAGTCTTAAGTGTTTCTGTAGGCAATTTGTATCTGTATAGAAAACATCACACGCGACCCCATCCATTGACGTAAACATTCCCCAACCTTCGATCAACCTAAAATCATTCCAAAAACCATTCCAGTTCCCCAATATTAGTGGACTGTGCTTTGTAAATCTCAGCCAAATGCATCCCCGCGTCAATTCCGCGGAATCCGTTTTGTAATCTGAATTGTAAAGACCGCCACTCAACCCATTAAAATAGCACACTTAGTGACTAATTTCCCCCGCATAGTGTTAATAATTTATAAGCTCAAATAAAATATTTTAATATTAAATATTACAACACATTAAGTAAGTAAAACAAAATTAATGTATGCATTACAATAAATAGTAAAAGTTATTAAATAAAACGTTAAATACGACTACTTTTGTACGTACACTCGCAAAGAGAAGCGTAATTTTGTAATCCAATCAAAAATGTTGTGAAGAGGTTACTACGTGGATAGGGAACTGACACACGAATTGAAAACCGCATTCCGCTAAAGAATCGGGTGCATATATAAGAAGATATGGTCATGGCAAGATGTCATGTTTACGCTCCATGCGAACTTTTCCATTTTTTAAAGGAAGTCCACCGGAAAAATTTTGAAAAAATTAAAATCAAAACTAGCTTTGATATTTTGATGAATATTGATAGGGAATCGATTAACAAATCGTGTAAGGTATTTCGCTTAGGAATCGGATAAAAATTGGAAAAGATATGGCCATGGCAAGATGTCATATTTACGCTCCATGCGAACTTTCCCATTTTTTAAAGGAAGTCCACCGGAAAAATTTTGAAAAAATTAAAATCAAAACTAGCTTTGATATTTTGATGCAGGTTGGTAGGGAATCGATTTACAAATCGTGTAAGGTATTCCGCTTAGGAATCGGATGAAAATTGAAAAAGATATGGCCATGGCAAGATGTCATATTTACGCTCCATGCGAACTTTCCCATTTTTTAAAGGAAGTCCACCGGAAAAATTTAGAAAAAATTAAAATCAAAACTAGCTTTGATATTTTGATGTAGATTGGTAGGGAATCGATTAACAAATCGTGTTAGATATTCCGCTTAGGAATCGGATGCAAGTTGGAAAAGATATGGCCATGGCAAGATGTCATATTTACGCTCCATGCGAACTTTCCCATTTTTTAAAGGAAGTCCACCGGAAAAATTTAGAAAAAATTCAAATCAAAACTAGCTTTGATATTTTGATGCAGATTGGTAGGGAATCGATTTACAAATCGTGTAAGATATTCCGCTTAGGAATCGGATGAAAATTGAAAAAGATATGGCCATGGCAAGATGTCATATTTACGCTCCATTCAAACTTTCCCATTTTTTAAAGGAAGTCCACCGGAAAAATTTTGAAAAAATTAAAATCAAAACTAGCTTTGATATTTTGATGCAGGTTGGTAGGGAATCGATTTACAAATCGTGTAAGGTATTCCGCTTAGGAATCGGATGCAAGTTGGAAAAGATATGGCCATGGCAAGATGTCATATTTACGCTCCATGCGAACTTTCCCATTTTTTAAAGGAAGTCCACCGGAAAAATTTAGAAAAAATTCAAATCAAAACCAGCTTTGATATTTTGATGCAGATTGGTAGGGAATCGATTTACAAATCGTGTAAGATATTCCGCTTAGGAATCGGATAAAAATTGGAAAAGATATGGCCATGGCAAGATGTCATATTTACGCTCCATGCAAACTTTCCCATTTTTTAAAGGAAGTCCACCGGAAAAATTTTGAAAAAATTAAAATCAAAAGTAGCTTTTATAATTTGATGCAGATTGGTAGGGAATCGATTAACAAGTCATGTAAGGTATTCCTCTTAAGAATCGGATGCATATTGGCAAAGATATGGGAACCTCCTATCGGTATATGTTATATCCTCCTTCTTCTGTCGCCTCCTCCTTAAGTTTCCCATTTTTCAAATGGGGTCACCAGAAATAAAGGTATTCCATTTTTATTTAATTTCTAACGTTCAGGGAATGCTTTAAACCTAAAGTTTATGGCCTAAACTATCTCGAAAACTTTGAATCACCGCCAAACGGCTATAGTGTTACAAAATTTGTGAAATACGTTTTGAAGAAATAGGTTCGCTGATGTCCGGTAGATGGCTCGGTATATTGGTTTATGTATTGGATAAGAAAACTGAGACTGGAGCAAGCATACTTTTAAGGATATATCTCGTAATGAAACAGATATTTATAAATATTTGTTTTAAAACAATAATTAATGAGTTATCCATTTAATAATTAAATGTTGCGTTTGGAACAGACTGATTAACGTATACCGGTCTCTAACAATGTTTTCAACATTCGTAATACTTGAGAATAATCCGACTTTTTTGACAATGTCCTGTCGTTACCTGTCCAGTCGGTCATCCGGCCAGACTAATCCCACTTTATCTATCTTTCCGCGTGCTAATGTACTACCATCCGGCTATCTCGGGGTGTTTGCTCTTCTATGCCGGACTGATGTGCCATTGAACCCTCGACGCAGTGACGGCTCATTAACTCTCGAGCGCCGCAGCTAAATCTGCGGCTGCATATCAGGACGCCTGCCTTTTGTTAGCTTTACGACTTTCCGAGTTCTGAGGTTTTCGCAAAGATTTGCCCAACCAAACGAGACGACTGGAGACTCAATTGCGTCACGCCGCCGCCATCAGAGCGAATTGCAAGATACTTCGGTCATCTCGCTTATCATCACTGGCTAAGATTAACTGCACGTGCTAAGACTCGATAGCTTTGATTTTGGGGTTGACCTGTAGTGACGTTTGGGAAAGGGCAGTTCAACCTTCTGTCAACTGCCAGTGCATCTACGCAGCAATTAACCAGACACTTGGCTCTCTTTCCCCTTGTCACATTGCCGAATCAGTCGGCAGCCTGGCCCAGACCGTGCACATGATTAGGTTCTGGCATGTGACATTTGCAACGTTGCACCGTGGCGGTCTAAAAATAGGGCACTAAGCCTGGCTTGAACGACAGCGAGAGCAAAAGCATTTGATACCTAGCAGTCAAGGTCGACCATTTCATTAAATCCATTTACCAATTTTAAAAATATATGACAAATATTAATATATTAATTATTTATTAGTTATTATTATAGATTTATTATATTTGGATACATCACAAAGCTATCAAATAGCTGCACGCAAAGGACTCTTTCATCTTAACCTCTACTATTTGGGTCCCAATCGAACCCACTGATTCTGATGCTACTGAGGGGTTTCCAGAAACTTATTAAAGAACCCCATCCGAACCGGACTCCGAAGCCCAGTAACTTTATATTTCAACTCTTTTTGCTAGTGATTCGGGCAGTGCTCCAATGGCCCCAGACCGAGACCAGTCCGTTGGCAGGGGAGGCCTAGGGCTAGGCCTCCCATGTGTCGGGGTGGCGATGGGGAAGGCCACAAGGGCTGTTTTCTATATTGCCACGCTTATGGTCTCTCAGAATGCTCTCCCGGCGGACTGTTGGGTCGTGTACACTACACACCGAGCAGCGAGAAGTCTCTTAGTCAATACACAAAAAAATGTATAAATATCCGAATCAACAATTCAGATTTTCCCAGTGTACGTACGAACCGAATCTTGGCTGTGCTCGATCTCGAACATGGTTGGATGGGCCTCACCAACAATTGAGTAAAGTCGGCAAGCTTCGTGAAAAGTATCTCACCAAGGTATCTCTCAAAAAGTATCTGTATCTGCTGCGAGCTGGATGTATCCATCGTCGTCGTCGTTGTCGCCGGCTGGTATATTGGCGTCCGAGCCGCGTCTGTATCCGAATTATAGTTAGTTTGTTAGACTAAATTAGTGAAAGCATCTCCAGAGCTAGCTGAACTGCAGTTAGGCTGACGAGAACACCTCTCAAAAAAGTTTCTGATAGATACGCGACAGAAGAAAAAGAACCTCAATTTATGCCACTCGCGTTCGTCCAACGAAAAATAATAATAGATAAAAACAACAAGAAATAATTACGAAAATGCGCCAAGAAAATTAAAAAGCACAGATACATATATTCCGATCGTACTAGGCGAGGAAAGTATCTGATTCTGATTGTTTATTTATGTTGTGTATGTGTCAGTGTGGGGGCCACAAACAGCTGTTGGTGCAGAAAGAAAAGAAAAGCAACAACCGCAGCAAATATCTCGAGTGTTGAATAAATTTCGTCAGCAGCCACCACAATAATAAAGTTCTCTCGTTTCGCGAGTCGCGCAATTTTGGTATTCTCCCAGCCCTTTGACTCTGCTCAGGTGAGTTGCTTTCGGCGCTAACCGAAATCTGTTCATTGGATAAAGATACTTTTCGCCGAGAACTATTATAAATGTATTTGCCTTTTCCGCACTCACCGATAACGCATTCCATTTGGGACGAAAGCTTCCAGGTATCGCTAAACAGGTTCTAGGCGTGGGAAGAAGGTAGGGAGGTATTAGTTTGCGGAAATTCCAAACGCAGATAATTTATGCAACAGGTAACCAAATCAAGTCGATTAAGCACCTCAAGCAAATCAATTTATTTACATTCAAAGTTCTATAAATCAAAACATAAAGGCCTAGCTCGCCAAAGGGGCTCTGTGTTTTGTTCGAATACTTTATGGGAGAGGAGTTGAATTGCAGTAAGCTGAGTGCCAACTTGGTTAAATGGAAAGAACGTGGGAAAAATCAATAAAACAACGTATCAAGCATTCGGTTGACTTCTTGAGCGTTCCTGATGAAGTGCATTGGAGGTTGGACGGATAATACCGCCGACCAATGGGCTCTAGAGTCATCTCCACCCAGAAAAACGGGAACCAAATTTGAAAGGCAGAAAGTATTTCAGATATATTTTCGTTTGGGGACTTGAGTCTCTGGATGTCGACGAAAACAAAAACAATGTCAGAGTCGCAGAGAGCCCAAAAAGGACGCAGGCGCAGGTGCTGGGATCTCTTCGTCTCAGTTTCAATCTTCGGGTGGTGTTCCGACTGGATTCGAAACAGATTTTTCATCTAGTTGATGATTGTTTTTGTTTTTGCTGCGAGTGGTCTTTTGTTAATGCTGCATTTTTGGCAAAGAATCGCGTATTTGTGTGTATATCTGCCAGCCCAACCTCAATAGCCGTTCCAAAACGAGTTTTAAGTTCAAAATAGAGAAAACTGCAATTGCGACGGTTGTGTCGTTTGTGGGTGTTGCAGCTTCAATTGGCGGACAAACAAATGTCTCCGTCACTTTAGCGGAAATGTACTCATTTTCTTGATATCAGTAAAAGTTGAACAACATTTCCCTGTCCCCTGTCCCAGTTCCCGTTCTCATTGCCGCTTCAAGTGGGTCACTTACAAACTAATGTTCTTGGCCAACATCTAGAGCGGATGCGTTTATCAGAGCTCGGTGGGTCGCAACCGAAAGAAGCTGGGCCCTCGAGGAGCTTAGGCTGAACCCAGACTGAACCCAGGTGAGGTGACTGCCTTATGAAGGGGAAAATATGCACGGAAAAACGAAACCGCTTCCAACTGTATTCCCTTCAGGTGAGGAGACAGCGTCGCGGGAAAACAAGGGAAAGTGAATTGGAAAAACTTCCGCATTGCGATTCGTGAGTACCTGCAGATTGGGGAAGCCTCAACAAATGTTCAGCTGGGTTTGCTTGTTTTTAATCATGACGATGGCGCAAAACAATTGCAATTAATCTGCAATTAAACATCCCTCCCTCAATTAGCCAATTCCAATATGTTGGATCCACTCCTCCTTTGTTGTTTTTATCTCTGCCTGTCTGTATACGAAGTTTTCAATGTTTATCTCCCCTTGTTTTCCCACGAACCCTATTCGGACGCCAAGTGCATTGAACCCGCCAAGCAACCAGCAGACGCATTAAGTGAAAAGTATTTAATTGTCCTCGATTCGCAATCAAACTTAAGCAACGTTCTCCTTTCGTCCAACCACCTTACTTTCGTTCAGCTGATGATGGTTGACTATAGTTTGATTGACTATAGACTAAAGATACTCGAATCAATAACTGTCCCAACAATAATTCCGCACCTGACTTTGGGGTTCTAGGAACTATTTGGATTAATTGCATCGGCGGCATGACGTCATAGCTCCAATGCCGGGGAAAGGTGCCAAAAGGCACGCTCCAAACCAGACCGGCTGAAAACCAGTAAGCCCCCTCCCATGGCATAGCAGTTTCCTCGTAGGAACCTGTACTAGCCGGCACCTAAAACGTCACAATCACGTTCTTCTGGCTTATTAATGATTAAACAATACAGCTGCCTCTGTTGTCATTCAAGTCTCCGAGAGCGTGAAAATTTCCTAAAGCAAACCAAAAATCAAGCTGCGACCGGTTCATTCTAATAAATTGTTAACGATCATAAATTGCCTATTGCATTAGTCAATTTACTGACCGGAATTGAGTTTTGTAGGCCTGAGACGTTCGACTTAATAATATTGCTATTGATAATCTGCTTTGAACACTTAGGCTACATGGCATTTCCATATTTGATTTATGATCACTAATGTCATTGGGCCAGGTTTTCCTCGGGTTAGAGTGCATTGCCAAACCGGTTTTGCTTGTAACCTCTTTTATTTGATTTGGGTGCATTCATGATATCTACTTACCAGAGTGAGCTTAAAAGTTGATAACCTTGACACGAGTTTTAGTATTGATACCTCTTAAGTATCCCGAAATTATTCAGAATTAACTCTCTGGGGCAAGATACTAATTGGACGTTTCTTGACCTCCTTCGAACTCTGCTTTCCGCAACCACGTATTTATCAGGTGAAATCAGCGATGATCTCCCCATTAAACGTTGACTTTCCTAACAGTACTCCTAGAGCTTAGTGCCACATGCCACGAAAGGAAAACACACAAATTGCAGATTATGCTAATGGCTCATTAAGCCGTTCCCGGCGTCAATGCAAAACGGTCTATGTGCCAAGTAAACAGAGCTCACTCCACGGCAAAAATAATAGCAATAATGGCAGGGGGAGAGATTGCTCAAGCACTGGCTTTCAAAAGCGTGTGTTTTTTTTATTGGGAGCTCACTTAAATTGAACAATAACCAGGGCCAAGGGCAGTTGTACCTGAGGTGAGTCACAGGGAACAAGTGAAAGATTGTTGTGGCTCCCACCACGCGTCTGACGTGAAGTGTAAATTATGCTAATTCGCAAACATTTATGGCATAATTGCTGACCGATTGCTGTCACCCATTAAATAAGCGCTTGGCCAACACGAGCCTCCAGAGAGGTGAAAGTGAAAAGCAGCCAAATGGCAAAGAATTGTTGAGATCAATATTGAAGCATTTCCCAATATGGAGTGAAAGTGAAGTATTGGCAATTGGATTGTCATCGAAATAAATTCGTGCACATGTAGGACTTACTGTGGACAGGTTGGGGTTACAATGTTTGCTAACTACCTACGAGTTATGATTTACCCTCTAAGGGCATGGCCAATCGATTTTTATATGGCTTTGTTTGCCAACTATTCGAGGGAGACATGAGTCCTTCGGCACACACATCCCACGCCACGCTCCCATAAGCTAGAGCGGAGTCCACCATCCCGCACTCTCGCACATCAAAACGAACAAAGCTGAGAGGGAAAGCGACTCAACAATGAACTTTAGTCGCAGAACAACGAAATGAAAATGGGTACGCGAAAGCGTTAAAAGTTCAACCGCCCCAAGCGACAATTTAACAAGCCCAGCAGTCATTCGTCTACTTTTGTCTGCCAAAAACTACACTAAATGTATATATATATTTTCTCCGCCAGCTGTTACCATAGAATCAGCTCTAAAATAAAGTCGTCAAGCCACCAATTACAAGCGAACTCCAAGATCTTATGAATCATACTCGTAAGTGGTTAGTTCGTTAGATAAAATGCTAAAAACAACTGCAATTAACGACATTCGACATTCTTCCGTTTGATAAGTTAAAAAAAACTATATGCGTGGCATTTACTGATGTCCAAAGATCATTGAAAATGATGGACTCAAGCCACTTGAGGCTACTGACACTAGGAGTTCCCGAAATCCTCGAAGCTTTGGTGAATTCTATACCAGTATCAGCCACCTATGATGTCTAAATGATGATCCAGTCGAAAGAGAATCACCTAAATCTGTAATCGAAAACAAATGTTTGCAACCAATAGAGATCCACTGAATGTAACAATTAAGTGTAAACAACAAATATCGAGAGCCCAGTAAATGCCAAATACATATACGCTCGTAAATTGTGATTATTTGATTTGATTTTTTTGTGCTTGACAACTGAACAAGGGGCAACCTGCCTTATCGGAAGACCAATAAAGTCGATATTGCCAACTAAATATAGCAAGGGAGGAGGCTTTTGAAAAAATGCTAGCCTGGTGATGCTTTTACTTCTCGATCAATTAGAATTTTAGGTATTTACTGGCTGGCAAGGAACTTTTTTTTATTAGTCTTCAGTATCGTGACTCACAAACTTTCCTAAACGCCCCCCAGACAGGCCTTTATAGCCGGAGTAGAAGCCACCACCAGGAATGCGTCATTTCCCCGGCAACCCCGATCCATTTTCCACAACGGCGCTGCAGGAGATGCATTTGCATGTCAAGTCGCTGGGAAATTTTCTGGATCTCACTGGCCGCAGTCGGGCGAGGAAGGGCTTCCCTGTGCGAGAAGTTAATTAAGGCGACAAATGGTAATGGGGGGACACAAGACGGGGGACTAACCATGGGCGACGTCTTGTTTTTCGGAGGCAGCTGCTAGCTGAAGTGGCAACCGATCCCCGATTTCAATTATAATACGAGTGTCTTTACAAAATATTTACTTTATTCCCCCTCTTTCGATTTTTCAATTACGACGCCCTACAAATCAGATTGCGTCAAGAAGGTTAATTGGTATTGATTAGGGGAGTAATTCCACGAGAAGTCAAGACCACAGGTTATACTTTTTTCGTTTCTTTTCGAAAGGGTATTGCCAAATTCCAGGTGGATCTCGCCTTGTACGGAAAAGCAACCGAAACAGCAACTTAAGGAGCAGAACATAGTTTAAAACAATGTGTTCCGGGTTTGAGATCAGAACATAAAACGCGAAACGCGAAACGCCAAGCGTTGAATATATTAAAAATTAGCGAAACGACAATAGAGAGGGAGAAACCTGTCCAGATATGTGCGTGGAATTGGAAACCGCTTAAAATATCACTTAATAAGAAATAAATCTACACCACTAATTGGATACAGAATAAGAATTGTCTGTTGGCCAGAGGGCGCATCAAATGCGGCTTCCTTTTGACGATGATTAAATGCCTCTGCGTACTATAAAAATCAATATTGCTTAGCAATCATGGCACGCAAATCGCAGCACGTTGCTGTGGACAAAGGCAGTGGTGTCTGCGGGGGTCTGGGGCCAAAGGCCTTTTCTGGGGGACTGCTCACTAATTACCAAGTGCTAAACATTCTGACGCGTCTCTATAGCCCCCAAACAATCTAAAAAAGTGAAAATAGGGATGACTTGTTTGATGGGGATACAAGCGGTAATAAAATGTAGATACTTTATAGGAATTGGCATACCAAACAAAAAATTGGTTCCTTTTTTAATTGACATTGCACTAAAAATCGAAACGTAAATGCATATATGGATGTAGGTTGGCCAAGTACAGACAGTAATTGACACATCTCATAAAATTTTCACAACTAGACACTAATTAAATTGAGAATACACTCGCATTTAAAAATCAATTTGCACAGCAACTCACTCTAATTTCTAAATATTTATTTTCCTGCTCTCATTTCAGACACTTCTAGCTGGAATTTGATAAGTTTGGTAAGCAGGAACCTTTTTAAGCCACAGAATTGTATTATATATACATGACATACATGGTGTCAGACTTCTGACAGGCAACTAATCGCAAACTGCAATCAATTGTCTATATGCGTTATTTCAGCCATAGATATCCATCCATCTGTCTATTACTTTTATCTTTATTTTTTTAAGTAGTTTTATCTATCCAGGGGCACAGGCACTTGTTCCCCACCTGAAATGTCGCTAATCCATCACTCCAAAGTTGGACAACCTCATTCAAATGGCATTCATTTTGTGGCTGAATTTGAACGGAAGATAAGGACGCTTAATTACTCAACTTTGGCAGTAGCCACCAGTAGGCCCTCTCTGCCACCCTGCAGACCTGGTATCCGTTGACAAGTCTAGGAGAAGCGTGGCGTGCCACGTGTTTTGTCATTCTGTGTGACGCTTGGGGCATGGGGCAGGTTTTAAAGAAACAACACTAACAGTTTTGTAGATGTCAATGGAATTTTTTGTATTTGGCGGATGAAAAGTCTTCTAAAGATGAAAAGCGATGGTAAAGATATGAATTCGTCATCAGAATTGATTTTTAATTTTATTCAGGTCATAGTTCAGGACTCGTTAGAAGAGATACAGCAGTCCCATTACCCATAGTTTTCACTCTTGGCTCTGAAATCTGTCGACTTCGCTGGTTTCTGCTACACAAAAATGTAACCAGTTGGCAGGTGCTGATGGCAAAAAGCTCAAAAAACCATGACAATAATTCCAAAAAAAGCGGTTTCAGGATAACATTGTTATTGTTATCACCATTGCCCTGGCTCTGTTGTTGCCATCGCTGTTGACAGTTCTCAAAATCAATACCTGTCCTGGAAAGCACTCGTCGGGCATGTGCCAGGCCCAGAACTCCCTCGTACCCGTCGATGTTTTTCTATAAAGAAGAACTATGTTTGTGAACTTCCTCTCTGAGGTTGCAAACATTAAATAAACTTCATAATTGGAATACTTGCTATTCTGTTGACGTAGAACCAAAGTTGTATTTTCTACACTTCAAAAGTTCGAAGTCAACCAAATCGCCAAGCAGCCTAAACGGAATGGCTGTTTTTTTTTTCATTTAAACAATTATACTTGTTCAGTGGCAGCAGGCAAATAGCGGAAATCACGTTTTTACACTGCTGACGTTCAAGTGGCTAATGAATAGCCGCGTAAAGGGTGTTGGACTGAGGGGCAGCTACGGCTAAACGGACCCAGCCCCGCTGCTTCCGATACAACGAGGGGCACCAGGCGGCTGTGGGTGGAAGTGGACAGTACAAGGAAGGTGTGTAAAGATTTATGACGTCGTTTCCAGCGCCAGCTTACATGTGTTCTTAGTCCCCCTCATGGCCCTCTTGCAGTCTTGCACTCAGGAAAACGACAAACACAAGAAGAATAACAACTCGATACCGTGCCGCGTGGGTATTTGTTGTTCTACCCCCTTTTATGCCCCATCTGAAAACGTGACGCTCCGGAGTAGCGGGTGTTAATATTTTTATGGCCGTGTCTGCTTTGCCACCGGATCCGCCTTTCCCCTTCCCTGGATGCACTTTATTAGAAGCATGTCCCCGGGAGGAACCCATGGCTCCAGCTCTGGCTGTTTTCAAGGCGTCGTAAAGTGTAGTGCATCATAAATATTTTCAAGTGTGCTCTGCATTATGGCGGCAGTTGCGGCAAGTCCTTTTTGGCAACCGTCCAATAAAAGTAAAATATAAGGAATAATTAAGCTTGCCATTCCTGTTCCTGAGAGTGTCCTTGCCCCGAATTCCTCTGGGCAGACAAAAAGCATTCGGATCCATTTACGGCTGCTGCTCAAACAACGGCAATCGCAATGACTGTGATGAATGGCAAGGCGATTCGCAGCGAGAGTGACATTAAAATGCACTTGCCAAATAAAAACTAGCATTGTACTATAAATTGGGCAGTCGGCCAGGCCAGAGGGCCTGAAGCCAAAAGCCCTCAGCCGGGGAGCCCGGGGAAAACAATTTAACAATAAAAGCAAAGTGAAGAAATTCAGGCTTGGGGCTTTAATGGATAATTTTCCTAACAGCTGGCAAGTAATTAGAAACTTGAAGGGCCCCCCGATGGCAAGAATATGAGGCAATTCTATCGATGAAGTTCGCTTTGAACTTTTCTGAAAATGATTTGCACCACCACTCCCAGGAAAAAGGAGAAGTTTAAGAAGTTTCAGCTTCCGCAGTTGCGGAAACTCAAAAGGAAGACCCAACTTGTTCGAGCACTTCAACTTGCCTCCAAATAAAACAAACAATTTAAGACTTTATGTGGCGGTTGAGTGCACATCCTTAAGCTTGATGGAGTGGGAAATATTAACTTTGGCTCTTCATAAGAAAAGTAATATGTTTTATATTCGAGGCAATTTTGGAAACAGCAAGATCAAAGTAGCAAAAATGCATCAATTAGCCGTAGCAAGAAAGTGAATAATTTATGTGGGAGCCCAAAAAGCGACAAATTGAAGTTCAAGCATCGCTCGCGCTACGAAAACTTGAAAAATGTGTTGCGCCAATATTTTTAGAAAGAAATTGGGAGCTTTTGAAGTGGTGTGGGTGGCGTGGGTGCCATGGGTGGGGCTGCACACACACATCAACTTATTTATTTTTGGCCATGCGAACGAACCATATCAGAATGTTTCTTAAACATGTGTTGGCGTATGTTTTGAATTGCTGCCGCTTGCACAGATGTTGCAACATGCAAACAAGCGGAACATCAGCCACCGACGACATCGACCACAAGGTGCCAGGGCTGGACGGGATCTGGGGAGGGGGTCTCCGTGCCACTCATTTCAATGGGTATTTGAAGCATTTCTTTTTTTACACTCCTCTTCGGAAGATAAAGTAATGTTTTGGATCGTATCTTGGCCCTAAAATGTTCCTTTATAGTATGGTTTGATGCGGAAACAGATTAAAAGTATTGTTATGTTAAGGAACCGCAAATGTACAATTGCCACAAAAAGGTCGAGATAAAAAGAAAGAATCCGGAGAAGTTGCAGCCACGGAGGTATCGCAAGTTCAATTAAAGAGCTGGATAATTCCTTTTGCTTTCAACATGTTGATTGCCTCTGGACGCTTTATTCAACTTTCCATACAACTATTACAACTATTGTTGCTTTAGTAATGCTGCCGATTGTTTATGCCACAATAAATACTATAACAATATCGGACTGAATAAATTAAGCCCCTATCAGTGAACAATTACAGTTGTTCAAACAATTCCATGCACCTTCCATAAGTAACCGCGCACACAGTTCCAACTTGGTCAAAACGCTTCAGGCCCAGTAGAGCGCACTGAAACGCATCAAAATCACTGAAATGTTAAATCAAAACTTTTTTGCTTCCGACTCCAGCCCAGATAGATGTTTAATGTGGAAAAACTTCCGTTGCTTTTCGATTCAAAATTAAATTTTTAAAAGTTCCAATAAAATCTCTGAGGCGCAAAGCAATTTGTTTTTGAAATGTTTTAGTAAAACAGTTTCTTAGTTAGTTTATTCATCGAAGGGTTTCAACAAAATGAAACTCAAAGAAATAAAAGAAAAAACTAAAACTTCTCAGATTCAAAAGGGGGAAGTAAATATGTCCGGCATATTTTTGGCCACCGGAAACTGTTGAAAAAGGTCGCCTCGAGGCAAGCTTGCAGTTAGCTTATGCAAATGCCTCAGTTCTACTTCCTTCCTCTTATTTCTCGCACTAATTTATCAAAAACTCCAAATGCCTTAAAGTAATGTTAAATTAAACAGAATATAAATTAATATTTTATTAGACCGTTTTGTTTGTTTTCCAGCATCCTTTTAGTGATGTACGTATTTAAATCTATTTCGCAAAGATACCTGATTGGTTTGTGTTCAAAGGTGATGCCATGGGTTCGCTTTTTGTTTATGTGCAGATACCCACACTCAATGGAACTGAACACAAATAAAATATTGAATACTGATTATCATCCGAAGCACGTTTTTGCAAATCACGTTTCGCCATATCTGCGTACACATATTTTATTTCTATTTCCATTCGTATTTTAATTTATTCGTAGACTATTGAATTCGGTATTCAAGAATTGGCTGTGGATCATTTATTTGATTTGCTTCTTTATCGTATCCACAGTCTTATAAATATTTGTATAGTCCAGACTTAAGACAATCCAAGTGTATTCTTCACCAACCAGCAAATCTCTATAAATTAATTCAATAAGCAAAAAATCTCTTTAAAATGCTAACCACTCGGGAAAATAAAAATATCCACCCACATACACAAAACACAAACCCAGAGCCATTTGTGTTATTTATTTGCTTGCAAATACGAGTATGTTGGTCATTGTTTTTCCTTGGCAATTGGCCAAATTGAATAAAAGAGAATTTATAAAAATAAACAATAAGAAGTGCAATAGCCGCAACATGCGCCACCAAACAAACTGTTGATGCAAAAGTAAACAGATTCGCCTACAAGCAAACCTAATCTTTTCTCCGTTAATAAAATATCACAAATTTAAATCTTAGTATTTATGGTGTAAGAATTTTAATTGCGAAACGGAAACAAATGAACCCGGTGTTCCGAAATCTTCCCCATACTCAACGCCGACCTTTATTATATGTGCATACAATATACTATATATACGTATTCCTATATATATATGATTACGTATATTTGTTCCATCTTTTCTTTTACCTGGCTTATCTGGGAAGGAGAGCAACGCAATTTCAAGAAGATCCCACAAGAGCACACCCACATTCTCATACTTACACTCAGTGGGAAAGGTTAACGCTTTCAGACATCGACTGGGGCAAAAAACGGATTCGCATTAAACGCATCAGAGTGCCAAAGTCACTCGAGCAATTTTTCACTTTTGCTTCTGAGGCTGCATTGGGGCAAAGGCATTCCATACTGATGTGCATACTCGCTGATTCCGTGCCGAAAGCACACTTTTGGCAGCAACTGTCAGGGTCATTATCCTAAACCAGCAACACGCTTGGTTGTGGTGTTGGCCGCTGCCTCTTTTGTTGCTATTTGGCACAGATCGCGGTTAGCCTTAACAATAAAGGCTTTTGGCTAAGGGACTGAATAGATTGTTTACCAGTTTTTAGGATTTTATTTTAAAACTCATATCACAGGGGCTTCTGAATTAGACTTAAATTGAATCTTTCCTGGTATTATTCCCTGAAGACTTTAAATGCGAAGAGAGTAATAATTTATAAGCCAGCAAGAGGCACTGTAATCCGAGTAGGTGTCTTAGCCAAGGTCCGAGACTCAGCGAATGGCAAATGCAAATTGTCCCTGCCTGCTCCTTGCTTTTCACTGGAAAGCCGGTTATTGTCGCGGTTCAGAATCACGTCGCATGCCCCGCCAAACCACTTTTCAATGTCAGTTCACACCCACACCATATCTTGGGGGACCAAACGAATTTAAAAAAAAAAAACCAATAATAAAATTCTTTCGCAAAGCCTTAATACCTTTTAGCCAAAAAGGCCACTTTAGAGTCAATCAAATTAGCAATCCTCCCCCCTGTCTAATGAAAAATTGCTGCCAATTGAATATAATAGTGCGCAGTAGAGATAAAGTCTCTTATCGTGTTAGACATCGCCATAAAACAGAGTTAAAATAACCGCTCGACGCCAGCTAGGTATAGCCACTTTTTAAACACAGCCCTTATCGCCCGATAACCGCAGAGCTTCCTCCAATAATTTTGCCAAAATCCATTGCTTTTCGCTTCAGTTGCCGAACCACACCCGCTTGGATGAGCGAGTCTGATTAAATAGCGACAAAACAACCTGCGAAACAAACGCCAGCGTCATGTTTTTACGGGAAATGCTCCTCCTGGCCGGTCTGGTGCTCCTGCTCGGGGGGCTGCCCCACTTTACGTCCACCACGACTACCACCACCTTGGTAGCTGCCATGTCCATTGCCAACCAGGACTTGGAGCGCTACTTTAGGCCGGCCAACGCCACACACACTTTCGCTGGCATGGAGGAGCGAATTGCCGTGGATGTCTACAACTACGCCTTCCTCAACTGGTCGTACGTAGATCACGGAAACACGCTCTGCGATACTGACTTTCCTCAGGAGCAGGCCCGCTACGGAGAGGGCCGGGTTCTGAACGTAACAGGCCGTCTAGTCCATATCAGTGCCACGGATAACGTCAGCGACGATTACGCTTGCACGCCCTTTATCCGGGGAACCATGGGCAACCCTACGCCCGAGAAGGGGGTCACCTGGATAGCCCTGGTCCGGCGGGGCCGTTGCACCTTTGAGGAGAAGGTCAAGCACGTCTACCAGCAGAACGCAGCCGGGGTGATCATCTACAATGACAAGCAGGTGATGCAGCTGGAGAAAATGCAGATTAAGGGCAAATCACGTAAGTGCATTATAGAGTCCTGCTAGACAAGCCAACTAACTAACACCTTCCTTTAGGAAACATTGCCGCTGTGATAACCTATCAAAACATTGGACAGGACCTGGCATTGACACTGGACAGGGGTTTCAACGTGACACTCTCTATCATTGAGGGACGTCGGGGTGTACGGACAGTGAGCAGTTTAAATCGGTAAGTAATTAGGATATTAATAAATAAAAATATAAAAAGGGTGCAACGGGATATGATGGCAACCCATCAACCCGTCTTTAATATGGAGACGCCGGGGTTTGAACCCGGGACTTCTCACATGCGAAGCGAGCGCTCTACCACTGAGCTACGTCCCCCATAGAATAAACCCGATTTTAATGCAATTGTTTAATTTAAACAATTACTAGTTCCTTTAAAATTATTCTCTAATTATAATTTTCACAATATATCAAATTAAAGATTTTAACTTTAATAATAATGACTTGATGTCATTCCAATCCAATCAAAAATTAAGCTCAATACTCTTTCATTTTAAGAAGAACCAAATCACATATTTAAGAGTTTTCAATATCTAAGTTATATCCGAATTATTCATGTCATTTATAAGTTAGATCAAGTAAAAAAAAGAAAAAATTTAACCGTACATCAATGGAGACGCCGGGGTTTGAACCCGGGACTTCTCACATGCGAAGCGAGCGCTCTACCACTGAGCTACGTCCCCCTGCATTCTCGCAGAGACCAATTTCCTACTTACAGCAAGGGAACTATATTAGACACTGCTTTATCGACTCTTTATATTCCAATGGTGTCAGAGTCGAATTTTTATTACTCTTCCTGATTCTAAAAGCTCACATCTGCCGACAAATATTTATAATTATACTTGAAACTGATTCTAAAAAACTCTCATCTGCAGAAGAATAAATATATTTATTCGTTTAACTGAAAACCTATAACGAATATCTACGTAAAGAGTTAACTCCAACTAAATTAGGTCTAGTAAAATGGAAAGCATCTAATACAAACTCTGAGAACAAAAATAAAATATAAAATAAGGCATCAATGACTGGAGACGCCGGGGTTTGAACCCGGGACTTCTCACATGCGAAGCGAGCGCTCTACCACTGAGCTACGTCCCCTTGCGGCCTATTTCGACCCAACGTCTTATTTGACGTTCAACGAAACATTCTTATTAGACTTTTGACTGCTTGATGCAAACGGATTACTGCTTGATGTAGAATTATTTTACACGATATTCGGTATAGCATGTCGTATATATCTCCCGATTCTTCTTGCAGGACATCCGTGCTCTTTGTGTCAATTTCTTTCATTGTCCTGATGATTATATCGTTGGTCTGGCTTGTCTTCTACTACATTCAGCGCTTCCGTTACATGCAGGCAAAGGACCAGCAATCGGTAATCAATAGACTCCGCATTTAAATTAAGCTTAAACTAATTCGTTTCTTGAATTGCCATTACAGCGAAATCTGTGTTCGGTGACAAAGAAGGCCATAATGAAGATTCCGACCAAGACGGGAAAAGTCAGTGATGAGAAGGACATCGACAGTGACTGCTGCGCCATATGCATCGAGGCCTACAAGCCAACGGACACAATTCGGATTCTGCCCTGCAAGTAAGTGATCCTGCACAGGAACTGGGGACCATTCAATTCTGATTCCGACTCTTTTTAGACACGAGTTTCACAAAGCTTGTATCGATCCTTGGCTCATCGAGCATAGAACCTGCCCCATGTGCAAGTTGGACGTGCTCAAGTTTTACGGCTATGTGGTGGGTGACCAAATATACCAGACCCCGAGTCCGCAGCACTCGGCCCCCATTGCCGCAGTGGCCATGGCCCAGCCCTCCATAGAGGAGGTTCCCGTTATAGTGGTGGCCCTACCTCAGGGTCAACAGGCGCAGCAGCAGCCTCTCCAGCTGCTGCAGGCCGGTGCCATGAGTAGTTTTGCTCCCCCCAGCCACTACCTTCCACGTAGTCGTAGTCCCAGCAGTAGTAACCGCCAGCAGCAACCCCATCCGCTCCAGCTTCAGCTCCAAAGTCAGCATCAGCAGGTGGCGTCGGAGCGGGGCAGACGAAACTCTGCTCCCGCCACAGTGCCGCATGCCACTATTTGTACTGCCAGCCATCAGGTCACCGATGTCTAAGAGTGGTTCGAAGCCCAGTCCCAGTACCACAGACACCCACCACCCATGATTTAGGTTAAGGCACAATCTAGGTAATCCTGGCGAGAAGTAATAGGTTAGACCCCTGAAGCCCCGAAGCCACGACGCTCTGGACCCCTGCAACCTGACCAATGTTCACCTTGCTGCGGCAAGTCCTTTACATCGAACTTGTACGAAAAAATCAAAAGATTGAGTCGAGGGAGTCCTTATCAACCTCGTTCGTTCAATAAGAAATAAGTTTTATAGCTTCAAATATGTCCTTTACGCACAATAAGTGAACTTATTGCGACCTGTGTTCGTAGATTCCTTCGTCCGAAGGTTTTCAATGTTCAAGACGATGTATTCACTCATTTGTATATAAACTCATTTGAGATCAATGTACTTAAAAGTGCTGATAAGTAAGAAGACTTAATTTTAGTTTTTACACCAACCCCACACACAAGCAGGAAACAAAGTAACCGCTAGAAGTTAAACTTGAAGTCGGATTAAAAACTTAAATCGCCTAGGGTTTAAGCTGTATAATGTTTAAGTTCTTTGTAAGCGTGCCCAATGTCGATAAACGTAGACGAATGAAATAACTTGCGAGTACTACAATAACTATGCCTACCTATACTTACTACTATACCGATACAATTATCAACAATGACTATATCTTATAGCTGTAGCAGTGGTAATGTTAACGCAATTATCTGTAGCAAAATCAGCGCCTGTTTTGCTAGTCAATGGTCTACCCATCACCCATAAAATACATAAATAGAATAGATATCGATTACATATGCAAGAAATCAAATTGCACTCGACGCACATTATGTGTTGGAGTTTACTGTAATATAAAAGGTGCCAAAGTATTCGCTTTTAGTTGTTCAAATTGAATAAATCAAGAAAAGTTTTATTTACATTAATTATTAATGATTGCTGCGTTCATTTGCATTTATTGTTTTGTGTCCCTAACGCTATAGAGTATGTAATGTATGTAGTATGCACCTTGGGTTATCAAATACGGAACTGCCCCTGAACACCGTGACCATAGATTATCGTTGCTAAAGCTGTTTAATGAATTGTGGACTCAAGTAAATATTTTAAGATCCAACCAAATAAACACATTGAATTTTGATGGTAGAAATTCTTAAAAACTGTAGCCGCTTGTTCCTTTTGTCAGCTCTTTGCCAGGACTGCGCTGAACTGGAAGTGCGTTTTGTATTGTATTGTTTCAGTTTCTGGGCAGCGAGGAAAGTATACTGGAGTACCAACCCGATCCTCCCGAGCGAGTAGTGGTGCCTCCCGCCGCAGCCTTCGAATCCGGTGTGTCTGTCCCGGCTCCATCTCGCGCCCTGGCAGATCTCATCCATAGCCGAGACTTTGTGATTGATTTTCCGCGCGTGTTTGTACTAGACAGTGGCAGTGTGGTGGGCGCCCGGGATGTCCTTTTCCCGGGCAGACTGCCGGAACGATCGCAGAGCTCATTGTCGCTGAGACAAGCCCGCGACTGGATGTCCCTCATGACTAATAAGCTGGAGGAGCAGCAGGGGCTGCGGCGCGTGCGCAAGGATGAAATGCAGCAGGTATAAGTAGAAGAGCTTCTTTCTCCTTAAAGTTACATTAACTTAATCCCTATTTTGTGTATTACAGCAACTTCTCACTGCCCGCGACTCTGCGCGCCACCGTCGATCGCGATCGGCGGATGGACGCTACTCAACTGGCTGCTTTGGTGGCCGCCAGCGCCAGGCTACGGGCCCAGGACAGCCGCAGCTCCACACCCAGCTTCAGCCGGAAGCGTCCCAAATCCGTCGCACCAGCTCCACACAGACTTTGCAGCAGCTAACCGACGCCTCATATGCCCAATCTCGTCAGAGGCAGCGTGAGACCTTCGACTTTGCCCGAACCCGAAGGCGATTCATGCGACGCGAGAGCGACGAGATTTCCTTGCGGTCGCTGTCGCGACGAGGGGCTGGAAATGCCCCGCCTCCAGCAGCTCCACAGCGGGGTCGGGAGGTCGAGGGAGGAGTAGCTCCCTCCAATGACCAGGTCACCATTCAAATAAATGGCGAGGGGGTCGAACTAAATGAGTGATTGCTTACGCTTATTCCATCATTATCAAAAATGTTACAATAAATTAAATAATTTAATATTATTATTTTACAAAATAAATATAACACGGTAATCCTAGATTTCTGAATCTCTCAGAATAATATATCATGAAAGGTACATCCTTATCTAAACATTATTGAACTGGACTTGATTTAATTTTCTAATGACACTGGAGTCCGTTTGATTGACTTTTTTGTTCAGCGAAAGTTCGCTTTTGGCTGGAATTTCTTTAGTTCTTATTTAACACAGAACTTTGGCGAATTCCACTAAGGATTTGCGCGTGCCCCCAGCAAGAAACAAGTATCGAAGGCCCAGAATTCAGAGCCGAACTGATCCCATTCCACTGATATGTGCCTGCCCTTCGAAATTCGAATCCCCAAACCAGGCAGACAGCAAGGCAGCCAATTCGACATTCTGATCCCACCGAAGGCGCAGTCGAAGGAGAAATAGAGCACAAGTTATGAAGAAGCCGAGTGGTTGAAGTTGCCGCGGTCAGTGGACAGCTAATAAGAATTCATCATGCGCGCAGAGCGGAAGGCTCCTCCAGAGGATCGGGAAAGAGACGCGGGACAAGCGTCGCCTGCACGCGCCGTAATTGCAACGCAACGGGAGGGCCGCGGAGGATCAGATGGGACCGGATTGGACGAGGAGCAGAAGCAGGAGCAGAGCAGGCTTTTGAGCAGGCCACAAGGGAACCATCGATGTTTATAAACTTAAAGTCTGTAATCACATTAGGGCATGTAGCATGGTCTGTAGGTCTTCGGATCTTTGGAGCTCAACTGTTGCAGCTTTATCACCTCAAACCTGACGAGTTTTCTCCACCCTTTCCGATCGATGACAGCACGTACGAGCTGGATTCCCCCATTCCGAGCTTGCCGCATTGTTTTTGGGGAGCTTTGGGGCACGAAGGGCGTGCCGTCAGTGGGCGTTGAAGCGCGCATTCATGATAAAATTATTATATTGGCGATGAACCGCCGTTTTAAGGAAGCCGTAGGTAAGAATAAGACGAAATCATGAGAAAAGATGCCCCAATCTATATCTCAATAAATATTCATGCATATTTTTATTTTAAATAGTTGTAGTTTGTTGGTTTCTGTGCATTTCTAAGTTCTTTTCTTTTCAGTTCCATACATCAACAAAAATATATATGAAAAATGTAAAATGTATGAAATGTAATGAATATTGTATTTTCTTTCGGATATTAATTTAAACCAAATCCAAGCATATGTCAGCAAGCCAAAATCTGTATACTTCCTTCAAATTCAGGACATTGCTTGGACGGCAGGCGTACGACAAAAACAATGCACCGTGCTAATGTGGCAAGTAGGGGCGATTTCACTGAGGCGCATCCAATCACACAGGCGGCAGATGTGACTGCATCCTCGGTCTTCAAATTCCTTGATGGCCTAGGCCCAGGTCAGTCCAGTGCCGTCGCTAATCTGCTGTAAATGAACAACACCCTGCAATGCAACGATTGCAGTTATTGAAGATGGTGCGAGCCGATCCTCCATATGCCCCAAGACTACTGCCAATCGGAACGAATTGGGGAAACAATAAAATCGTTCTTTTCAACCCTCCTACGAATGCGAGCCCTTAAATCCAATCACGAGACCTACATATGAAGCAATCGATTTAATACTATATATGGGCAGACATAAGCCAATTGCAGATCATTTGGTTAAGTTATTTATATTCATCATTTCTGAATCAAGAAATTTCCAGAAGAAGTCGGCTATATAAATTGATCATTGATCTAATGGTAATACGAAAGAGTACTTAATCAAAAATGGCGATTTCCCCACTGACTATTGGGTGTGGCGTTGTCACCCTTGTCAATTTGTAGCCAGTCAGATGTCCAATTCGGCAAAAATTCGAAAATCGTTGAAGACATTTAGCGCAAGGAGAGGTATTTCCTAAATACTGCAAGAATTAGGGCCATATATGAAGCATGTGAATTTTACAAGGGCATGTCCCATAAAGTATAATATGAGGAAACAAATTTATCGCTACATTGTAATTGGTAAGGAACCGTTCTTTGAATTTATCCGCTCAAGGATCGGATGTGAATTGGCCAAGATATAGACATAGTTTGGGGTTATATATGAAAAATTCGGATTTTACAAGGGGATGTCAACAAAAAATGGGAAAAAAATCTAAATTTTCTAAGGATGTAAAGTTTGGATGCAAATTAATAGAGAATCGTTCTACAAATCCATAAAGCCATTCCCCTCAAGAATCGGATGTAAATTGGCCAAGATATAGGCATAGTTTGGGGTTAAATAAAGAAAATAGGATTTTACCTATTTTTTGTCACAAAAAAAGGAAAAAATCGAAATTTTCTAAGGATGTAAAGTTTTGATGCAGATTGATAGAGAATCGTTCTACGAATCCATAAAGGCATTCCGCTGAAGGCTAGGATGTAAATTGGCCAGAATATAGACATAGTTTGGGGTTATATATGGAAAAATTTGATTTTACAAGGGGATGTCTCATAAAAAAAGGGAAGAAAACGAAATTTGTTAAGGAGGTAAAGTTTTAATACAGATTGATAGGGAAAAGTTGAAGACCAAAGCTATGGTACACGAGCTCTCAAACTGTGTTTATACTCCAAAAGCTGTAATAAGTATCTGGATCTGAACCGGGCTACACTTAATGTCTGGTTTAACTCCTTGACCTTCTCTCATAGTAAGTGCTTCATTCTGTGGGGGATCAGCGTAATTTCCCGGGTAACTCAGCAACTGAATGGCAGCTTGTGTTCGCCGTAGGGACTCTATTAGATCATGGATGTATTGCTTGGCGCGGATTTGAGACTCAAAGTGATTCCTAGACCACAATGGTCCTCGGGCAACCTCCGTTCAATGTAGATATGGATCAAGTCGATTGCTTCCCGATATAAATGTAAATGGCAAATGCTGCGCTGAGTTGCCGGCTTAACTACAAAGCAAAGACTAACGGCGATCTACAGGTTTTTTTTTCTACACCGCTCATTCACAAACCTGATCATAAAGTTAATCCATAAATTGTCTCAACATCAAAAATCAACCAAAATATGTTTGGGAAATGTGCAGACCCCTTCCTGCTGGGATTCTCGTGAAGTCGGTATATCCGAATATCCGCTTATATAGATCAACGTGATCAGCGGACAAAAAAGAAAACGGCATGTTGTCAAACGTTGAGTTAACTCAGCCGCAGGCTCAGATTAGGTCCTGGTCCCCGCACCCGAATCCAACGAGAGCAAAAAAAAAAAATAAAGGAGAATCAGTCAAGGAATCAAGTCTCTTCCGAAGGCTGCGTGGGCGTTGCTGGATTTTGATTGAAATCAAACACAAAGGTAGTTTACAATTTATTTATTTGGCCAAGTGTATGAGAAAGGAAATAAGGATGTGTTCGTGAGTTGCGCGTGTGCAGCAGCGGATTATCCTGGTGCACTTGTTACACATACCCACAGGCAGTCGGAGGTCGACTGCATTTAAAGACGGTCAAGTTCAAGAGGAGGCGAACGGATGAGATGAACTCATCAGGCAGATCCAGGCAGGCCGGGTGAGCCCGGATTAGTTGAACGCGCACGGGCTAAGTCGGGTAAACGCCTACGTGGTCCGAAAGTCATGTCATGTTGTGCGCCACAAAGGATTTTCTGCCACTGCCGCTGACACAATTTTTGCACCTTCGATAGGGCAATGCAAACGGTACAAGCAACCTGTCGCAGATCAAGATCTAACTTTGATCCTTTGCTTCGACCCGACAATATTTATTTGGTTTTATTGGATTTTCGGCTTAGGTTTAAAGCGCAATGCGCAATCTTAGATGTGCATCTGAGAAATCCGGAAAGTGGTCAAAACGACCGCCCCCAACAGCTCACCCTGTCGCCTCCCTGGGTGCAACAACTTTGCCTTAGTTACGCCGCATTACATTGATGGTAGATTTGATTACCAGCACCTTGACGATAATCTGCTAGTCGCATTTTTTGGTCATTGTCGAATTATCAACGATTGATCAATGAATCCGGAAAGGATTTGATCTTGCAAGTGATAAACGAGGAAAATCCAAATAACTTATTTCCTTTTTAAAAAGCATTAAAATACTTTGCAAGAGTTCGAGGGTTTAGAATGAAAATAACTTTTCTTTAGCAATTTTCTTCTTTGGCAATGGCAATTAAAACGAAGAGTGGCAATGGCTGCCGCTGAACATTGAGTTGCGATTCATAATGGCTGCCTTTCATGGACAAAAATTTGCAACCCTGGAAGGACATCCACACAAAAAATTCTGAACAAATTCAGGGCTAGCCGGACTCGGTCACACCAAGCGTTTATAACCACCAAAAGCAAACATCCACCGAGCAGATCGAAATAAGCGTGAAAATAATCCATCTTCCGCTAAGCAAGCTGCCGTCGCTCCAGCAGGACTCCCCTCGACGTCACATCGGCAGGATCGGGGTAGGCCAACAGCTGCGTTGAGAGAATGTCAGCCAAAAAAGTGTCAAGAAATGTTTCATTTTAGATCTGTTGAAAAATAATGCTCGCGTCTTTGTCCCTATCCCCGTGATTTCTGCACGCTTCACGCCAATTTGTGCGCCTATCACCCAGATGAAGGCAATGATGGTGGTAGCAGATCCTGCCCCGTACCACACACCACACCCATTGCTGGATGCTCTCCAGGCTTTTCCCTCTGCTCCTGCATCCTTCCGCGCATTGTCCGTCCTCCTGCCATGGGAATCGTTTCCGATGGCGCGGAATATAATTCATTTGAATGATTGGGTTGTTTGTATAGCGTTCCCATCCAACAGGGTAGAGCCGTGGAAATTCGTTTTTCCACTCGTTCACAGAGGCAGCCAGGCGGGTTCTATTTCTGTTTGTATTCGGGGGTGTTAGAATATGGCTAAAATTTGACTCTAGCTAGGAAAATCGCGGCGCATCTAATCTTTCAGATGTACTTTGGAAATAGCCAAAATGACCAACAATTGACATAACAACTATCGCCTGGGTATCACCTTTTACTCCAATAGAAAAGCAGCCGAAACAAACTGTAAATGAATCTACTCGAAAGTATTCGAGTCGGAATCCGGTCGAGAGCACAATATGGCCACAATTACAATTACAATTACAATTACAAATGCCAGTTGGCGGCTGGTCGGCTGGTCCGCTGGCCGGCTAGTCGGCGGAAGATCAAAGCCAAGCTCAAAGCTGTGCAGGCTAAGAAATAACAGAAAATAACGTTGCTCGGCGTGCGCAATAACACAATGGCAATAAAGATAAAAATAATAAAATATAAGCCAGGGAAAATAACGCTCAGAAAAGAAACGGCACAGACTCAGTGGCACAGCATCTCCTTTCCTTCCCATGCTACCACGGCCCTCTCCTGTTACCAACTTTCCCAAGCAAATGCAAATATATCACAGACGGCTAGTTACCCTGATGGATGGTACAGCCCGATGGTCCATGAGTCATCCGCGACCGCTGGAGAACCGCGGCAGGTACGACACCAAAGTTACGGTTTGATCACAAGTTGAGCGTAAAATATGCTAAAGATCATCGGGTGTCAGAGCCGGTGATGAGCGTAAAATGATCAAAGAATCTTCGCGCGCCATGCCAGCTCGACCCTGGACTGGCACTGGACCGGCACTGGAGTTGGTACTGACAGTGGACCCGCTCCAATCCCATCACCTGGTCCTGCAACCTGGTCCAACTACGTGCGCGCATTTTGCAAAATAACATTCAATTTGTGCAACCTGATCAAGCCATCGATCGCCCTTCGATGATCATCATCATCCCAGAGCAATGCCTCAATAAATAATAAAAGTACTCCATTGTAATCATATTTCTGCAATCCCCAACTGACGTTTGTGCATATTTTTACGGTTGCTTAAGTGGCCGAGTGCCGGGATCCAAACTCAAAGAAATCGCCGCCGGGTGGTTTCTTGGTTGCTGGAGCAACTGCCACCATCGAGGCTCGAAATTACACGTCGCAGCCACTCTGATGATTTCTGCAATTGCTGCCCAGCATCGGCAAGGCAATAACAACAATTTGTTCGCATTGACGGTGCAGACAGGCTGGCTGCTGGCTGCTGCCTCTGCCTCGTCCTCAGCCTCAGCCTCTGCCTCTGCAGCGAAATCAACTTGCAACTCGCAGCTGCACTGCCATTACTCAGCCGATCGGACGATCGTCCAATCGTCCAATTGTCCGATCGGGCTCCTCCCGGTCTGGCCTGATGTGGACTGGACTGGTCCGGGCAGGGGGTTCTTATTGAATTATAATGTTATTTAGTCGACCGAAGACTTTGTGGCTGCGCTTGGGGGCTCTCAAAGAGGAGATCGCTTCGGGTGCCACATTAAGACATTGTAGGAGGTGGATTAAGAGGGGATGCCTCCCCCCTTTTAAGCCAAGACATCTGCTGATAGAAGAGACCCCTCCATCGTCGAAAAAATAACGCTGCTCACCTGAGTAAAAGTTCATATGCGTAACTTAAACACCCTGCTTATCACATTTTCCACGCAAATCGATCAAAATTCATACGTTCATGCCCCCGGCTCACCCTTCGTGCTGAAGACCAGCCCTCTGCGCCTCAAACCCAGCAAAAAGCAGCACAAAAAGAGACACGCTCTAAATTTGCGTTACGTAACGGAATTTAAAGCGTTCCTTATCAGATTGGTTTTGATATTTTATCAACGCTCACAGCTCGCTCATGAGTACGGAATCCGTCATGGTATTCCCCGACTGCTCCATTTAATACGTAAATAATTTTTAATGAATATATGATAAATATTTTTGGACAAGCTCGTGACGCCGGCCAGAGAGTGCGTTTAAAATTGGCGGAAAACTCCTAAAACATCGACACTTCAAAATTGTTTTAAATATTTCTTAATTAAACAAGCAGCAGCAGATGTTTGTTTACTTGAAAATCGTCGGCAATTACCTGTTGCATTATCGATTCGATGCATATAATTTTCGTCCTACTTAGTCAATCTTCGAATGGATCTCCTATAAAGATTTAGCTTACTTTCTTCAGTTAAATAAAATATGAACATCAAAGATATCAATATGCGAGACTGGAACTGATTCTGTGGGAATCTTAGCTATCCTAAGCAAGGCGGTCAGTGGTAATCAATCAAAAATCGAAAATTCACCAGCTACCGGAGCTACACCTTCACGCAAATGGACCGCACAGGAAGTTTTATGAAAGGCCTGAGAAAAGGGAATAAATTCGCATGCTTCCAGACTGACAGACATTAAGAACAGCCTATCGAAAACGCATAAATCACCGGTTTCTCTTCACATTGCTGCGGCGGGAGGGCCTTTCAACAGCTTTGTCAAAAAGGCCGCAGCGGAACTCGCACTCCTTCAAGTCGGGTTCTACTTTGCCGCACAAATTAAATTTGTATAAAAATATCGAAGTTGGTGGCCCCGACAACCCGACAATCCAAGAGCCCGAGAACCCGAGGTCCAGGATAAGAGAGGTCCAGGACAAACGAGGCCGCAGGCTACTGTGCGGCAGGAGTAGTGACAAAGTGGAAACAGGCCCCAGGACGAGATGTGCGATCAATTATGATTGTCACAGTTGACACAGATTGCAGGCAAAGAACCTGTCGTCCTGCTGTACTCTGGGTGCTCTTTCTAGTTCTCGGGGATACGAACTAATTGATGTTTTCATTTTGGGCACTCTGACGGCACCCAGCAACGTATTCATTCTAGGTGGTAAGTGCAACACCCGCTGCGCACACATAATCGAGAACAGCGGGGGAACATGAGGGGGTGCCGAAGAAAGGCACCGAGTACTACCGTGTCCTGGCTACCACCCAAGATCCTGATCGGCCGTAACTAGTGCAGGGAAGAACAAGTAAGAACAAACCCCCTCCTCCGCTCCGCTCAGGACATTCTTCAATGGCTTTGTTCACTCCCGTGAGCGCTTCCCTCTGCTCTTTCGGATCCTCTCATCTTCTACCAGGCCCACAATTGGCGGCATCTTGAAAGTCCGGCCCGAAGTGACGTTGGTGGTCGCGCAGGACATTCCACTGCTCATATTTTGCGCATCCTCCGTTGTCAATTGCTCTATTTGGCAGCGATGTGTGTGGTTCCTTGCCCGAACAAAGCACTATTCCTTAATTATTTTCCTATTATCGAATCGGCAATACGTGTTTGTCGTTTTGTCTCTAATTGTTTAATTGTCAGATCATGAGTCGACTTGTTGTCTGGCCCTCGTCCCTGGGCCTCCAGGATCTAAGAGCAGAACCCAGCCCAAAAATGCTACAAAAAGGCCATCGACATGTTAGTACATTGTCAGCCTGTCATTTTAGGGAATGTTTTTGTGGTACTTTGAGGGATTAAGTTGGTGGTGCTTGCGGACCTGTTTGGACTCCTCCCCGACTGATGTGTGTGGTCCTTGATTCTCCACGACAATGTTATTACTCTAATATAGCGTGAGAGGTTTGTCTGCTTAGAATTTTAATAATAGGATATACAGACTTTTTTGTCATTCAAATGTGATAAGGGAATATTTTTAAGAAGAAAATCAGATCATGTTTTTGGGTTTTAAATTTTGATTTTGTTTTAAATGAGAAATAGCTAAAAAACTATATTTATTACTCTTTCTTTTAAATATTGTAATTATTGCATACTAATCGAAATTGGATACAGTGTGTTTCTTAATCTGCTGGCATAAATAATGAAGTGAAATAATGTCTCTGATACACTATCACATATCGGATATTTTCCATAACTCGAACTTTACTTAAAATATTCCATTTAATTAAATAAAATAAATATTTTTTTGTATCAAATTTAAAATTTTATTGTTTTGATTGGCGCTTGTTTTACATTAAAAATTAAATTAGTTTTTGAATGGTAAACAGTCTTGGAACCTTAGGGTCTATCCTTAAAATAATAAAGAAGTTTTGTTATCCTAGAACCCGAAATACGGGTAGGCGGGTCCAGTCGGCATCATGGAGCTCTTCTGCTCCACCTGATGGTGGTGGTAGCTGCTCAGGTGGCTTGATCCTGTCGCCGCAGCAGCAGGGGTCGGCGGGAAGAAGGGCCCGGCGAAGTTGTAGCTGTCCCACGAAGATGTGTGGTGGGAGCCTGAGGCGGCGGCGGAAGCAAACTGCGAGCGCAGCTGCTCAGCGGACGTGGCGGCAGCGGAGGGCATGGAGTACGTTGATCCTCCGGCCGGATATCCATAGGCCGAGTTCATAAAATCAGTGCCACTAGATGTTGGCTGCACTTGAGCCTGTGACTGCACGGGGCTGTGGGCAGCGGAGCTGCTGCCAGAACTGCTTGCGGGTGACATGGAGGCCACCGATCCACCATAGCCGGTATGTGGCATTGGCTCGTAGTTTGCTGCTGCTGGGGCGGACCAGGCAGCTTGAGATCCGTAGGTGGCTGTTGCAGTGGCTCCGTAAGAGGTAGCTCCACTTGCCGCAAAGCTAGGAACCTGCTGCGTGTTGAGCTGTTTGCGCAGGCGGGCCCTCCGGTTGGAGAACCACACCTGCACACGAGCCTCGGTGAGACCTGTGCTCTGGGCCAACTCCTCTCGGGTGTAGACATCCGGGTACTGTGTCCTGGCAAAGATGCGCTCCAGGGCGTCGATCTGGTCGTTGGAAAATGTGGTGCGCGATCGGCGCTGTTTTCGCTTCAGCTGTACGCTGGGCTCGGAGTCGTCCTCACTTTCGTCCTCGCTTCCTGCCGATGCAGATCCTCCTCCGCCTAAGATACCATCGATGCTGTGAGAAGGTCCAGCTCCGGAAGAACCCCGCAGCAAACGGGAAATGGAGCTGACAGAGGGAGCACTCTGTTTGTCGCATACTCCCGCCTCGATCAACTTGGCTCGGATCTCCCAGCTGAAGATGCCTGGTTGGGCCTGCTTTAACTCCTCGATTCTGGCCTCAATGTCGGGGGTGGCTACGCGAGGCTTGGATCCACCAATGACTCCGGGACGAATGGAGCCAGTTTCCTGGAAGCGGTTCAGGATCTTGGAAACGCAGCCGTGGGAAACGCGCAGCTGTCGGGAGATGACGCAGGGTCGGACTCCGGCAGCAGCCATTTCGACGATTTGACGGCGAATGTGGTTGGGCAGTGGCCGACCGTTGATGAAGACGCCGCCAAGTTGGTTGACGCGACCTTGTCCTGGAAAAGATTAAAGGAAAATCGGTAAGTAAATTTTGTTTGGCATGTAAAGATTATAGATAGAGATACAGATTATCCGTATTACGGGGGTCCAAGTTCGTATTGTATTTGTAAATATCGGTCGGTCTGCTATTAACTTTTTTGTGTGCTCGATTGAGCGGCAGCATTTAATCTAGTTACGGGCACTTGGCTCTAAGCAGGATAAGCCAAGGATCAATTCGCACGACCTTTTGTTTGCGGAGCGGCACAAACGATTCGATGACCATTTGTAGACATAACAAAACGCAAATTGCCAATTTGCGTAGGCCTTTTTCAGAGGCATAAGGTAGAGGCACAGACAGAGAGGGAAAATAGAAAGCACTATCCCGCGAGAAGGTGCAGCTGCATCTTTGCAACCTCTTCGGATGCAATCAAATCAAACTAATAATCCATAAGAGCTGCAGACGCCCAGCTGTGCCGGCTAATACAGGAGAGCATGTAAAAGGCCGCCCCAAAACTGAACAGCCGAAAAGAGAAATAAAGAAAGATCTGGGCTCTGGAGTCTGAGGTATGGGGTATGAGGTATGGTGTATGGTATATGGGGTCTGGGGTCCGAACAGGGGACCCCGGAGATGTGCCGTGTTGTTTGGGGCGCTGACGTTGTTTCTCGACTACGTGATACACAAGACCCCGAGAGCTGGGCTCAGACACTGAGCCAAGATCAAAGCCCACAGCCGACGCGACATGGCCGGGCCGCGCCAAAAAGTCTGCAAAGTCTGCGGCGGGAGGGCGGCGGGACTCATCAGGGGCAGGCTCAGGTCCGATCGGCGATCACAATCAATAAGTCAAAAAGCTGATCATGCTGCCGAACGGGTAATGATCTCTCGTTTGGAAAACAGCGGGCGAAAGCGGACTAGCTGCCACGAAATGATGAGCCAGCGCTTTTCTGACGTTTTGTACTCGTAATTGTGGTAATTGGTGATCTACAATCTACGGCCGGTGGATGCTTACCTTGGAAGGGATATCCAGCAAAGTAGGGTGTCATGTTGATAGCCGACACAGCCATATCTGTTTTGTAATCCGTGTTGGGAGATGTCGTGTCAACGCTTGTTGCTCTTTTCGTATTTGTTTTTTGTATCTTTATATTTTCTACGATCGGCAGAGTCTTTTTAGAATTCACAAGATTTTTCTCTTCACTCTGCGGAGGCTTGAGATGCTGTTCGTTGGGCTGACAGCTCGAAACTGATTTTGAAATGGTCAGCCAGCAAGACTAAAACGAATCCGTGAGATTCTCGGGCCGAGCAAACCAGTTTTTTTCGAGTTTTTCCAGCAGCGAGGGTGGAAGTGCAGGCTGGCGAGGGCAAGAGTGAAAGAGATGTGATCGCCGGGGAAGGAGCGGTGGTTAGAAGAGAGTAGCTAGCTGGGTGGGAGCAGGGCAGCAACACCAGGAACGAGAAGGAGAACCAAGCTGGTTCCACAGCATGGCTGCAATTTTGGTCCAGCTCGGCTTAGCTCCGCCCCTGAGAAACCCAAGCTGACAATCCGACTTTAGGTTAACTCCTAGTGGGTTTACACCATTATTGTTATTTATTTTATTCGCGCTTGATGTGGAGTTATGCGAACCTCTCTTGATGGCCCTAGGCATTAAGGCTTCGAGTATCTAAGATTTTACATTTCCTGCTCAAGCTGGGTGGGCTGTGCTGTGGGTTGATTGCAGAAATCGTAATCACTTTATGAGCACGATTTCCAACGCCTCTTCGCCAACGAGCAGAAATAGAATACCAAAGTTCTCAAATAGTTTTCCATTAAGAAAGCTTTAACAGTCCAAACAATCCCGGGTTGGAAGAAGTAACTAAGCCCTGCCAACTGCCACCTTTGACAACCCCAAAAACCCCCTACTCCAACCAGACTGACCATGAAACGCATTTCATTTGCATTCCTCTTCGGCGGGAAACGCCTCAGACAATTCAATGGCCTTGGGATGCTTGCTGGGAGTGGCAGAGACTTTGGGGGGATCAGGTACACGTGTCCATATCGCTGCTTGGAAGGATTTCCAGTTTGCTGTTTCTATACAATTAATGTTTCTTTTGCAAAATGGCTTAAAGAGGCAAGAAAGTTTTTCCTGAACAATGTAACAACGGCGCTACTATCTTCATTAATAACTCGATTTGGGCAGTAGTTTTGGGTTTCGCAGCTGTGATTCAATTACCGAAACAGGGCTGTTTGCCAACATTAATTAGAAGTAACCCCCACTCCAGCAGAGAGCCAAAAATTAATATTCATGAGAAAAAGTGACTCTGAACGACCACAAACTAATATGCCTACTTATGTTGTTCGAGTGGGAAGCTGACAAAAACATTTTCGCACGAGCAAAAAGGAAGAGCAGAGCCATGAAAAAGTAAACTCCATTTCCGAGTGCATGACTTTTGGTTAATTTGTTGGGCGGTCGAAATCAAAGAAGTCTTCGCCATGTTGCGTATACGCCGTGTGTGCGAGCATTGAAAATTATGCGGCATCATATCCAAGGCAAGGCTGCCGCGACGGGAACAATGCGGACAAAGTTGTTGCCACTGTTGTTGGTGTCGTGGTCGGGCGTGTGTGTGTGTGTATCTGTAAGGCACGCTGCGTGGGTGCTGCTCAGAGCGCTGAATGTGTGCCATTTGGCAATAATTGTGGGGCTATTGTTTGGTTGGTCGCCACGCTCGGTGTGTGGCTTCGCCTCGAGGCAATCGCTCAATTCGTATGACAACTGAAACTGCTACTGTGCGATTGGCAAAGTCGCCGACGTCGATTTCGTTGCCGCTGCCGATATAAATGCAGATACAGAGACCAGCTACCAGATACCAGATACCAAATACCAGATACGAATTGTGTACGTCAGTGGCAATGATGAATCTGTGGCTATTGAGCCGTTTGAATGGCAAGTGCCCTGCCTCCGCATTGTCTACCGTTTTTTCATACCCAGCTCTCCTCTGTTCACTTTCACATTGACCTGAAAGACACATATTTCTGATACCCCTCGATACACTTTATTTACAGGAAACAAATGGCCCCGACCGGGGCTGCCACCGACTCCCCAGTTGCTGGCAAATACTTTTCACTCGTTGACTTTGGCATTTTTGTGGGAATTTTTTAATATTTTTGCCTGACTTGAAGGCAATGTATTTGCCTAGCTGTCGAGTATCAGTTGAAAGTTGGAAAATTCATTTGTGAAAAAACGACAGGCGTCTGCTGAATGCGGCCAAAAGGAAAACGGACTTGACTGATAGCCTTAAAATGCCAAAGAATTCAATTTCAAAGGGCATGCTTTTTCTCCTCGCTTTAGCCCAATTTAAAAAGAGGTCTTTACCATATTTAGGCGCAAGTCTTTTGGTTGGGAATAATTTTTTATAAACGACTTATATTAGTGTGTAATGAAGATCCCTTAAAAAAATACTGGGCTAATGACTCCCAAAGCGCTCCCAATAAATTCGGCTGAAATATTACCACTAACGCCCATATGTCAGCTTAAACGAAAGTCCAACAACATCTGTGAGGCATCCACGGTGGGGGAAACAAGAAAACTAAATTAAAACCCAACCGCAACTGTTTACACAGCAAATGTTACCACAAAGGGGCGGCTTGGCCAAGTCGGCCTGACTTTGAGCAGAAATCCCTGTCCGGGGCAGTAAGATGATTAATTAAGGCGGCTACTTGGCAGGGCCTCCTCTGAGGATTGGGGAATCGGATCTGGCGAGGTGAGAAGAGTAATATGTACAAATATATCACTCCTTCGGAACGGTTAAAAACGAATTAATAATGTGTGATCGAGGGACGCCTTCAAAACCGTGGAATGTCAGTTGGCGAGTTGGCCAGTTGGGCAGTTGACCAGTTGGCCAAGAACAAAGCCAGCTAATTGCCCGCAGGATAGGATGCTCCAGCCAATCAGGCACGCGCACCTCCAGGATATGCCATGGCCGCAGGATCGCACATACACCGCAACAAGGACAAGAAATGCCATTATGAACATGATCTGCGGTTTCCCCTTCTTTTGCTCTGAGCATCTCCTCTCCTTTTGCGGCGCTTTGTCGGCAAAAGTGTGAACAGATCAGGGGCGGAAAGAGCCGTCGAGTACTAGGAAAGGGGGTGAGTTGTAGGGATTGAAAGGAGGACACCCAAGCCGCCGCCACCATCGAAGTGTGAATTCTAACAGCCCGCGTCGGTTCCGTCGTAAATAATGCGTTTGAGGTTCGGTCCCAGTCACTGAAATGCTCTGAAGCCAAGGAACGAAATTATAGGAGTTTAAAAACTATATTCGCCCTAATTGTTCACGAGTGTAGCGCCTTCGTTTATCGCGTTCCTGTTAATTTCGACCTGATCCTTGATTAGCACCCCACTTTTGATCGAATCCTTCGCCCCGATTCGATCTCTGTTGGAGCGATTTTTGTGGCGTCAAGCCATAAAATTCGTTTAGCACCTGCGCGATTCTGAGAAGTGTGTGAGGTCATGATTACAATTGTAACGCCTGCGCTTATTGCCCAATGAAAGGGTTTGCCGACATCATTCGGATAGGAAAAAATCTGACATCATGATCTACACATTCCTCTGAAGGGAGAACGGCAGTGTTCCTATCTAAGATCTTCCATGACATTGAATCATGCCTTTTCGATCCACTCCAGTTGAGATGCTTCTAGCCGTAACCTTGTTGGTTTCCAAAATAATTCATATTTTATCAAACTACGATTAGAACTAATTTGACGTTGAAATATTAGCAAGATGGTGTCCGGTAAGAAGTCCCCAAGCCTTCAGAGACACAGTAATCACGAAACGCAATCAATCCTTTGGTGAAGCTGATGGAGCCCAGCAGCCCAAGAACATAAATAATCCAAATAAGTAGGATTTTCCTTTTTCGGTGCTCCGAGACACTACACGCTACTTTTCTTTTTTGATTTATTTACCATAGTACGGATTCGAAATGGATTTTAGTTCTGCATTTGAAATTATCGCCATCAGAGGCTCTCGTGAAAATGAAAAAATAAATAATTATTCAAAAGTTTCCCAGCTACCAAGAAGGCCGGGAGATCCACCTATAATTAAAAACTCATTTCTAGGGATCAATTCCCGATTCGTAGCTCCACAGTTGCATCTTCGAATCGATTTGATACAATTTCAGTTTTTGTTGATTTTTCCCGAAATGTGACAATTGGCTAGCGTGAGTTTCAATTATTCCCAGCCAAATCGATTATGTCAGTCAGCCAGCCAGCCAGCCAGTCAGTCGGCACACGTCAAAGTGGGGATTTGCTGGTACCAACTTGCAACTTGCTGCAACTTCCACATCATTGTGGCACCAAGCCCAGCGTTACCGTTGAGGCATGCCAGTAAAACGCAGTCTCGTGCCGACTTTTCCCAAATCAAATTGCAGCGGTTTCTTTTTTCGGCCAGTGTGGAAAATTAAGCTGCATGTTATCTCCAGTTGATTTAATTAGATTTCGATTTGTTGCGCCATTTTTCGCATTTAATTGATGTTTAATTCCCGGAATCATTATTGAGCTGTAGCTGTGGTTTTGAAGATGCCGCCAATCAGATATGACTTTCCGAAATCGTGATATACTTTTCACTTCCTCCCGAAAGTAACCCCCAACACATTTACAAACCATTTCTGCAAATCTAAGACTTTATCTGATATTGGGCTAGCATAAACACACAATTCGAATCCGTTGAATTGTGAATAATTCAAAGACTTTTAGTGGGCGTCCAAATCAATTTGCAATAAACATCTAAACGCCATTTGGTCGATTAACACATAAGGTGTCTTCATCTTCATTATCATTGTCATTATAATATTGTCTTATGCTAATTTTTCCCCCTCTGTCGAATTCCAAAACGACTCGCCATCGCTAGCTTCCACGTTTAGGCCACTAATTCAATTAGCATAATTTGGCAACACCTTTTTCGGCAACACCTACGGCTCGGCGGTCAGGTCAGGTCCGGTCCAGGTATCTTCCGGATATTCTGTCGTATTTCTGTTTGTGCGTTTAGGCTAAAAAGCGCTGCTAAAGCGATTGGCAACGCTGGGCAGGATGCAGGGGCCTCCCGACAGAAGTTGACTAAGTTGGCGTGTCAAATCGATCATCGGCACAGTTTGACAAGTCTATTTTCCAGGACTCAAAAACGAAGAACAGGATTCGGTCCGCAGTTCCGAGTCCGGACCACCGGCAGGTCTAGACGAAGAGTCGCCTGTAAAGGTCACCCAGTCCTGAAGCGTAACACTTACAATTTGTAATGGCTTCTAATCATGCGACAAACAGATCTAAGTCTGAGACGGAACCTACCGCAACCAACAGGTAGCACAATCGGCGAGTTGCCTTCTGCGGTTCCGAGTGTTAATGGTTTGTTAGTACACGGTCAGTGTTCTTGTCCAGTTTTTCCGCCCAGCTCCTCCCGAAATTTGGCTGTAATTATGACGCCCATGGTCGTGATGGTGTTTTGCGGTAATTTAGTTATCCAAGCTGAAGACTGCACGCGATTTTCGCCGGAAATTGACAGTCGGCGGTCGAAAACCACAGATCTTTGATTTAGCATGCACTGTTTAAAAACACATTCGACAGCCTATAAGCGGGCTTTACTACCAATGCCCGGCGATAAACACCCAAGACAATACAATACGCCCGGCTCGTAAATCTGCGAAAATCTGCCCATCGATTGGCGGTTGCATGTTTAGCAAATTACTCAACACAGCTCGAAAGCCAAAGCAAAAGCGAAAGCCAGCGAGGGCAAGGAAGATTCTGGGCTGGCGGGTTGAGCGACGGAGAGCCAGGCCATTAAATAAATTATAACGAACTGCCCGCCGAAGAGGACCTCTCGGCAAACAAATTGCTCCCTGCCAAAGAGCTCTCCATGTGGGAGACGACACGCAGTCTGCAATTTCCGCGGATCTGGGTTTCAAGTTTTGGGCCTCGGCTTTTGGGAGATCGCGAATTGGGGAGCCAAAGGTGGAGGAGCATGTGTCAGCAGCTTGCTCAAAGCGAATGCCGCTGGGAGTTTCCCTTTGGGTGAGTTTTTAATTTATGTTATTGATGGGAAAGATGAATGGCGTGCACTGAGAGAATCTACAGAGGGAGTCGGGAGAGTTCTAAGCCAGGAGTTTGCGAGTCCTGCAGTTTGCGAGTCCTTACATCAAAACATTCTTTTTGTTTTCTAGCTAATTTTCGCTGCAAGTGTGTGGGAAAATTTTGCAATTGCAAATGCAAACTCAAATGCGGAATTTCGGTTAAGGCTGCACTTCACAAAATTTTGCGTGAGCAGTTAAAGAAACGAAGATTAAAGGGAGAAAAAGAGGCGAAATGAGTTACGGATTTGCAATCGCTTAAGTTGAGTGCCAATCTGCGAGCCGGCACCAAACTCCAGTCATATAAACAAATGAACATATGTAAAATCCATGCTCGACAGCTCAACAACGACAACTTGGGGCTGACGCTGATGCTGATGTTTTTTACGACTTGACACAGAGAGCCTCAGAGGACGGGTTGGGTTTGGGTTTGAGTTTGGGCTTGGGTATGGGGATAAGGTCCGCGGCATCTGCCAGTGACTGGACAAAGTGGCCGACAAAAGTCGGTCGAAGATCCATGCCGACTTGGAAACTTGGCGAGTTGGCGACTTGAAGTTCGGAGCTCGAAGCTTCGGACTGAAATAGCTTTGAAGCGCACATTTGCCAAAGTGATCGTAAAAATGCCAAGCCAAATACCTTGAGCACGTCAAGCGCGGCAATTAAAATTGAACTTTTATGTTACAATGACATATAGCCCGGGCCTATGCCCATTCTGTGTTGGAGCGCCTCAGCTCCAAATGAGATGCTGATGGGTGGCGGCAAGGAGAAAGGAATGGGATAGTCCCTCCGTCCTGTACTGCAGCAGTCCAGGAGGAGTGGAAAGGCCATGCGTGTGAACAGGCGCGAGATCAAAGCTCTGCCGCCACGGCCACGCACTTGCAAGATACAGATACAGATAGGTGCCGGACAATGCAAATGCCGAAACTGCCCTTTCCCGTGCAGTTTTGCTTCGCAATTTAATTGCAAATAAATTGAGTTTTTGGTACTTCATTTAAGCGAAACACGCTTAAAGGTTGTGGCGGATCCATCAAAGGTGGACGAAGATGACTCTTTTTTGCTTCCTTTCTGGTTTAGTGCGACTCACTAAAACATTCCGAAACGAAATGTTTGCGTGAAATCCAAAATGATTTCTATCGTTAAAGGACTTAGCTAGGAAACTTTCTTCGCTGCTTCTTCCTGGAACAACGCAATCCTTTTCAAATTGTCAAATTGTCAACTCTAGTCTGAATAATAAAGTTCCCCTAACTGATCCATCAAAACTCCGTTATCCGTTAGAGAACTGTCAACAGGAGCCTTCAGGATATCCCGAGAACAGTTAAAATAAGCAGCAGTAGCCGAAAACCCGATATCCAAACGGAAGGCAAAACAAACAATCGTCCGGCTAGAGTACAAATATTGAACAATCCCACATGACAGATCGCCCATCTGGACATTCCTTCTGCTCCGAGGAGGACAAGTGAAAATTAGGCACACACACGCGCAAAGGCAGTTGTCAAACAGTTTTCACTCCTTCATGCTAAATTTGCGAGTCAAACAAACGCTGTTTGTCCTCCCGAAGGACACGGCAGACGCAGTGGCAAGGAGGTGTCACTTTGCGGGGGGTGAATGGCTTGGGACACACTGAGCACAGCAAGTGCCAGGCTCAGGAAAAGAATATTCAGTAGTCCTTTGGCTCTAGCTCCGACTCCGGCTCTGGAGCCTAGCCAGACCGGCCAGATGCTCTCCCACTCGAACTGGATTGCATTCTGAGAATCCTTTTTTCATTACGAGTTACGAGTTGTGAAAGAGGTTTACGATCTCCAAAGGTTGAATGAATTTAAACTGTACTCACACTTTGCCTTTTAGTGCCCCTCATAATGATCTATACAAAAGTTTATATCTGTACTGCTTGGCGACAAAATTTACAACCCCTCAGTAAATCAGTATAACTCCAACATATGCTCGGACGTGAAAAGTCAACGCACAAATTTACAGCGTTCATAAAATCCTGGCAGTAGCCTGGAACATGTATTTCGGATATATTGTATTCACAGTGATACTTATTGATTTTTGAAATCGGGTGATGGAACGTTAATTGGGGGTTTTGTTGGAAAAAATATTAACTGGAACGTGTCCCTAAGAGTGTGAACTGTCTCGGATATTCACACATTTTTTGTAATTTAACGAAGTTTAAAGAATTCCAGAGTTTCCAAAAATTTCTAGGATGCCATTCATCTTGCCATAAATAGTTCCTTATAATGTTTTGTACTTAATTAAAACGATTCCGACTTAACTAAAGAGGCTTTGTACCATAAATCCGATCATGGAAAATGGCACATTTCATACATACCATAAGATGATATCAAGAAAATCGTAGCGAATAAGGTTCATATTAAGTCAAATTTGCGGTATAAGAGCCCGATTCAGATTCCGTAACAGGAAGTCAGTTCGGCCCCACCACACTTTGAAGAGGACAATGGAAATGTCCCAGCTCCTTATCAAAAGTTCAGCCTCTGTCAGGGTCACGCTTGGGAAATTCCGATAATTGAAAACTGTCAATACGCAAATAAGAAAATTAGTCATGTTTTGGAGACCAAATTATTGTGGTCTCGGTCCTGGGCACGGATGTGGGAGGAGTTGCAATCAGTTAATGCCCCTGCCGCATGTCCTGTGTGGCTCATTTGCATTACCATTACAAAGCACTTCAATGCACTTAAGTGAGTGCAGCCAGGACCCGACTTACATAACGCTTCATTAACACCGATTTTTATGCTGATTATCGCTGGGAGTCCAGGCCTGGATTAGTGTCGAATAGCTCGTGAATGTTTCCTCAGCCTGCCAGGCTCATTCTGCTGAATGCAGCTATGGAATATGTTTATAGGTTTTCGATTTGCATGTGGCCTGATTCCACAGATATACTCACAAATACTCACAAAGGCGTGGCAGCCATTTTTGTTCGAGTCCATTCCTTTCCATCCCCTGTCCTTTTTTGGCTTTTGCCGTCCTGTAGAAGCCAGATGCAGGCGGCATGTGCGTATCCTTAATATGCGTAAACTTCACGCTTAATTCTTTATATTATGATGATGTCCTTTCGCTGTTTTCGCTTTTGTTCGTTGGTTTTTCAATTTTTCAAACGGTCTGCAGACCGTCAAAACCGTACCAGGTGTGACTTTCTTTTGCCATTAATGGTCGTTGATAAATTTTTATGTTTGTATATCGGCATAGATGACTTTTCTAGATCAAGGTAGACGTCCTGGCTGCTGCAGAACGTTCGACAAGCTTTGCTTATTGACTGTCGCGGGCTTGACGCTGTCCAGGCCAAATAATCCTTCCCAGCTAATGAGCTTGCAGTTGATTTCCTCCCTTCCTGGCAGTGTAAGGGGTCATTACCACATTCAATTTCATAAATCAAAAGCGCCTCTTGCACTCACTACTCCTGACATGATTTTCTCGTCGTAAACAAGCATGAACTGGCTTTGTGTGAACGCAGTGTCACCGGGTAAGGATAAGCCAAGGAGCTAAGGGATATCACCATAAACTTTGATGACAAAGCACTAGCCTAGCTGGGGTAGGAGTTGGGGTTGGGCAAAAATGGTATAAAACATACATTGCGAACACACGACCTAGACACGCAACTGTGGGTGCTAAAAATGCCAAAACCGGAACGATTGATAATGCCTCCCTGTACTGTCCTGTCGTCCTGTTGGCCTGTTGTCCTCTTGTCCTGTGCCGACGGCAGCCTTCACGCTTTAATTGGCTGCCAACGACAAATAAAAGTCAGGGGACAGCTGCACACCCAAGCGATCGGATCGGGCGAATGTCAACGGGAGGGGTTGATGTGCGGACGGATTATGGATATGGATGTGGATGCGGATACGGATGCTGATGCTGATACCCAGGCGCTGGATGCAATATCAAACTCACTGTGAACCGCCCTAAACGCGACGGCCAATCAGGGCGCTCCTCAAGGCGTGGTGCTGGCTCGATTAAGCCGCGGAGAAAGTAGATTCCGCTCCAGTCGACTCAATCCCTCTCCCTCGCTCTCTCGAGCTCGCCGGAGTTTGATCGTTGCCATATTGAATCCAAACTGGAAGGGCGGGCGCGAAAGCTGTTCTCGCTCTCCCCAACAGCTTGGTGGTGGCGATGTCGATGTCGATGTGGATGTGGATGTGGATATGGATGGGAAACCAGTTTGAGGAGCGATCTCATTGTTCGTCCGTCTGTGGAGTCGACCGGCCTTCGTTAATTTATGCCGCGCTTCTCTTTAGTTGCCTTGCAAGTCTCGTGCCGTTTGATCGCCGAAGCGCGCAATTCCCAGAAAAAAGTCCACGCGATTGTCGTTGGCTGGAAGCTGCAAACTTCCGTCGGAATCGGAACTTTCCCGTGGCAGTGGTAGTGATGAAGTCGGGCCTGAAGAGGCCGCCTTCTCAGTGATTACGGAGCGTTAATGATAAAGCATAGAAGTGTGCAATCGAATCGACTTGATTAAAACCAAAGCCAAATAAAGCTTGCTCTGCCGTGAAGTTTAGTTCCTAAGTTATTAGATAAGCCTAAAGGATTTTCCCCACAATGGATATGTCCAGCGCCAATTCATTGAGACCGCTCTTTGCGGGCTACCCCTTTCAAGGTTTGTGAATTTTCTTAAGCCCAAAACACATTCTTCCCCACACATGCCCCAATAATTGACGACAAATAAGAATGGACCTCTAATCCTTTTACAGGACAAGGCCGCGTCAACCAGCTCGGAGGCGTTTTCATCAACGGTCGTCCGCTCCCCAATCACATTCGCCTTAAGATCGTGGAAATGGCGGCCAGTGGAGTGCGGCCCTGCGTGATTTCCCGTCAGCTGCGCGTCTCCCATGGTTGTGTCTCGAAGATCCTCAACCGGTACCAGGAAACGGGATCCATCCGGCCGGGGGTCATTGGTGGGTCGAAGCCTAAGGTCACCTCCCCTGAGATTGAGACCCGGATCGATGAACTGCGCAAGGAAAACCCCGGAATTTTTAGTTGGGAGATACGCGAGAAGCTGATCAAGGTGAGTGTTTCCGCCAGAGCACCTGCCAATCGGCAGGAAGTTATAAAATATGCCAAAACAAAGAGGATCGCAAGGATTTTGCCAGACCTAGATTCAGAGTCATCGGTAGCCCTAACCACATGCCATTATGTGTGGACAAATGGCACACAAATCTAAATCAAAGAGTCCGTTTACTTCCGTTTTCCGAAAAGTCACGTGGCAGACTCTCGGCCGCCTGCTGTTTTTGTTATGGCACGTTGCCGGTTTTTTTTGCATATGGATGCACCTTTACCAGTCCAGGGCTCGTCGCACAGATGGTCGAATGGCCAGTCCCAAGGTTTTGAACTTGGCCGCCCATTGACAATTTTGTTGTACAACGGCGACGACAAATTCACTCGCTCCTTGCCACCCAAGCCGTTGAGAAATCGATTAAACCATAAAGAGTCGACTGTTTTTGTCGTTCTCCTTTTCGGCATCGATTGTACTTTATCCTTGAGGCGACAAGGTGCAAAAAGAAAACAAATTCATCCGCCCTTTTCGCCTCAGGTCGGCTTACGTCGCTCCAACTTCCTTTATGGCATGGAAAATATTATGCCAATGGATTTTTTGTGCACTCAAAGTAATGAGTTATACTGTCTAAATATTATATTATTTTGAAGCTTATATTGATTCTTCTATGCAACTACAAACTTTAAGAGTATACTAAGGCTTCGAGCGAAACTTATTTCATGTCACGTTTTAATGTCTGATTTAAAAATTTAACAAAAACAAGTTCTATCTCTGTATTTTTTCAATATGTCATCGCACACTCAATATGAAAATGCAGTCTCAACCTCGTCTATTATTCTGCCTCTCATTAACGTAAAAGTTTACGGCATATGACTGTGATGTAGTAGGCGCAGTCGAACTCACAGTATTGCTGAACCTACGCCAATACGTCTTGTTCCGGATTGAACCCTGAGAAGACCAACAGTCTGGTCTGGTGTCTTCAGTCTGCCTTTGGATGGATGGATGGGCCGCCTTGGTCTTGGGTTTCGCCTCTCGGCGAGGAGATGAAAGAGGCCAGTGTTCATGCGCCAGCCAGCCTCTTTTGGCGCTCTTTATTTGAAGCCGCAATTAGACACACTTTATGTGGCGATCGATGCGATCGGCCAGATATCGCCACACGCACACAACCGAACTGCATCCCATCATCGGCCCATATATCAGGGTTTTGTTTTTGCTTCGTTTTGCAGTCAGTAGGCGTGCAGAAAGAGCCTCCAGGTGCGCTTCACGCTTAATTAGAATACGCCAAAGGCGTCTCACTCGCTCCGATTCACTTCTGCCCCTCCCTAAACAGATATTCAGATACGACGTGGTTAGGGGCAACGATCGTGATTGATTTCAGTGCAAGTTATTGCAGTTCGTGGCGATTTAGGAATGGGTTCATCACCTTTTGACCGAACTACGATCGAAGTTAGCTTCTTAGAAATGTAATTATTTAAAAGACGCACAGGGCGCACCTGTCACTCAAGAACAGAAAAGTATCAGAAATCCTAATTTCGATTAGAAGTGGAAAATATGCGGTCGATTTGGTCAAGTATAAAGCGCAGCCAAGTGTCAATCCAACTGTCAACTAATTAATTAAATTTCAATTGAAATTGTTAAGCCCAGAATTCAGCCTCGCAGTCGGGGGCTCGCCGGCGATCGAGGTTGGCCCAGAGTCGGTGTTCGGAGTCGGGAGCTTGGAATAAAATTGGGATCCAGTTGTCAGTTGCCACAAGATAAGCCGTCACACATTCCAGTCAAGCCAACCGGTCTCGATCCCCCAGCAGCAGCAGCAACAGCACAAGTCATAAATAACGCAACAAAGTCCAGTTGAAAATCAAAACAAATTTCTGCCGTTGTTGTTCCTGACACATTCAATAGAAATAGGAGTCGGTAGCCAGAAGACCAACGCATGCCTAACCAGACCCCACTCCAACCTGGACAAAATGTCAGTTTCGGTTTCCGTAACCGGCGCCTTGTCTTGTCTGATCTGGCCGGGTCGGGCCTGGGCTGGTCTGGTCCATGTCTTGTCTATGAGAGGTGCCAGTTATGCCACCTCTGTTCGCCATGTTAATTTCGTTAGTGGAAAAATATTATTAATCATGAAAATGTTTGCGGCACATGCCACTTCATTTGAGCAACGAGACTGGCATCCGGACATCGGACAGCCGACTGCTTTGGGTCACTTATGGCAGCTTAGTACTGTGATTCCACACTCCCAGATCCCCGAGTTGTGCTTCAAAATGACATGGTACTCTAATGAAAACTGACAGTTTTCGGTTTCTTGCCCCAGTATTGGTTTATTTGGAGTTACTTTTAAACTCCAAAGGAGTTTTCCTTATAGCTTTCATATTTTCATAGAAAATGTATAAAGAATTTGGCTTTTATTTTATTATGCATTAGGAGATCAATCCCAGAGATCCCAGATATCCATCGCAACTGAAATATAAAAGGCTAACAAATCCAGTTTACTAAAACCAAAGCTCAAAACTAATGTCTATTATATTATATATAAAATATAAACAAGCCTTTATTAATTTATACTTAAGTCTCACTAAAAATCTATTTCCCTGGCCTGTTTTGAAGTCATTTTTAAATACTAGGATTATCATTACAAGGATTACCGAAAAGAAAAATTAGAAAAAGCAAAAGAGCATCGCTCCCAAACAACAAAACATTAAAAAAACTGCATTGGCGGTTCCATTTGCATTAGACTTAATTCAAATCAACCTCAATCAATAGGACATCGATTTCCTTCACTTTTTGCTTAGTTTAAGTCCGTTCTTTGTAATATTTAGAGCTTAGCACTTACTTCCCAAAACCCAATAAACAATACATTTTCTTCTGATTGTCATAATGATTTGACGATGACCCAAAGCACATCGCAGATCGCAAAAGGTGAAACAAATATTATTTTGAAGATGACCATTTCTATATATATCTATATATATAAATTACATTAACGGCGCGGCTCAGCACTTGTCTGCGGACACGCGACAGGCGCGGCATCAAGGCATCAGTTCCAGGCCAGGGAAACCTAAGAGGTAGGGCCGAAGGCTGAACTCTTGGGCTGACATTTCCCTAATTGGATTACAAATCCCGAACGGGGAAGACAGCAACATCGAAATTGTCCAAACACAAAGAGCTGCCGGGCAACTGTGGCATTAGTGTCACAGAGCTTTCCCAAGAGCATTGTCCCCGAAGACTCGAGCTGGAGGCCAACAGTAGCCACCCAAAGTACTTAACCAGATCGGGCTTTATCTTAATTGGATGGGCTGTGATTTATGCGCTTCGATTTCGAATCGAATGCGATAAGATATGTTAATATAGTAGATTTGCATGGGCATTTAGCTCTATATCTGATCGACTTTCTCTTCACAGGAAGGCTTTGCGGATCCACCCTCAACCTCGTCCATCAGCCGGCTGTTGCGGGGAAACGATCGGAGCAGCGAAGACGGGCGGAAGGACTACACCATACATGGAATACTTGGAGGTAAGCGAACCTGCTCTATGCCAGAGAGAAACCTTTTTGGGAAGGGGAAACTGTCGGGGAATCTCGCTGTGAAAATCACCGATCATTTATTTGATAATTTCGGAAAATCATCATCAAATCATTTGTAGCTCAAATCAACAAACTGGTGTCGGTTGTCGGCAACACGGCTTTGATCGTCTTAGAACGAGTGACTTAACTTATACAAAAAAGCCGCTCAAAAGGGAAAGAAAAGACTGGACAAGGCCCATGCCCAGGCCATGGCTCTGGCTCTGGCCATATACGATAACGATCTTGATCGCTTGTTGGCTATACAACCCGAAATAGGTGTAGATGATGACACCTGAGAATAAAACCCCGAGATTCTTTTGCCAGCCAACTGGCCAGCTAATAACCTCGCTTTCCACTGCCTTGCGTGAGATCTGGTATATTCCTCTGTCCCGTCCCTCCGATCCCGGCCAATAATCACAGCGAATATGCATAGTCATCCCATAAACGACCGGCGGGGTCAAAGCGGTGGTCGATCGGCGAGAGCTTGATATTTCGATATTGGGTAGAAAATTGTTTTGTATGATCTTCAGTTGCATCATTAGACACTGCACAAAAAAATTGGTCTTTTAATTAGGCGTTTCAGGCCATGGCAGAGCCCTATTCTTTTTGGCAATTGTCAGTTTTGCCGACAACGCCCTCTGATATTTTGCCGACCCTGTCACAACAGAGGTCCCGCCTCACAATAGCACTCCGGGGGAAGCCCCGAAGATGTCACCTTGGCGTTGTCTCTCTGAATGACTATACGGCGACAATGACACCGGATTGCATTTGTGAAATGGATATTGTCAAATGTTTACATGGCCTTGAAGTCCCGTCTCCTGTCCTTATTTATTTTTGAAATCCTACAACATCGAAAAAAACCTCACAGGTGCAGTGCCAAAAATCGTTAGTATATTTTGCAACGCGGAGTATGAAAAATTTTAAACTTATTCCACTTCATTTCCAATTGAGCTTTTGTCCTTTTGCCCAATAAGTCGTATTTGTGTTCTGAATTGTTGTTGACGCATCCGTGAAGCACCTGTATCAGAAACCTATTTACCCTTTTCCAAATCGCAAAAGCAAAATATATTCACTAAGCAATCTACATGGCCCTGCCACTAGGCCATCATTATGTTGTCGAAGCGTATAATAAGCACACGCCCTCCCATCATCATTGACTATCCTGCTCCCCACGGGAGTGGGATCCCGTCTGGAGTCCGGACCTTTATTATAGCTGGACAGTCAGCTCACAATCACAACCCCAATCGGAAAGGCGCAGAGACACATCCGAGATGCATCTGGCCAGAGCCCCAGCTGTGCTCGAATCTTTGGGATCTGGGCAACCGCACATCCGAGCATCTGGGATGGGAGACCTGGGATAACAAAGTCGGTGCCCGGTGCCTGTAATCAACGCCTTCTTGCCGGCGACTGAATGTGATTCCTGCCCGAAAATAAAATTATGCATTATTAAATATGTTTCTTCTTTATTTCGCATATAATTTCGTTTGATTTGGATTTTGTACAATTTATACAACTGGCCTGCCTCCACACCATCGTCGTTCTTTCCGACGACTCCCAGCTCTTTCCCATCCCAGTACCCTTCCCATCTTGGGCTTACCCTTCACTCCCCTTTCTCCGGTACAAAGCCTGTCTCTGTCGCTGACTGATTCAACGGCCTCCGCGGCGGCTCACTTTGATCTCGCGAATACCGAAAAAACGATGGAAAATGTGGAATACCCAATAATAGCTGAATATGCTCCAAAATAAGAAGGTGAAATTGAGTGGGGGCCACCGAAATAAGTTTGGGTGACAATAATGCTGTTATAGTTTTTTCATCTTTTTTTCGTTGATACAAATCAATATGTGGGTATGTGCGAACAAAATGATTTGGACAAAGTCGTTATTAAGAGCATTGATAGCATCCGGGCGGAGCCTATGGATTCCACAGCGAACATTTTTTAAATGATATTAAATTATGAGATCAGTGGAATCAAATTAAAATGTAAAGAAGGCAAACCCTTGATTAGATTTTAAACGAACTAAGCCACTTATAATTTATCAAATAACATCTTGCTTTAATCATCCGAATCAAAATCAAATGTGTTAAAAATAGTTTCTTGCCATTCCATGGAATCCATTGAACTATCATTTGAAACTTCTAAGAAACATGAAGATTTATAAATATTGATCGAAGGTCCTTCTGGAGGGACACAGACAAGCCGCTAAATGTTCGCAACGCCTCCCATTAAAGGGGCCTCTTTTCGAGCCTTAAAGCCAAACCGCTTGGCTGATAAATACGCGTGCGATTTGTTTTATTTGGTGCGATCCTCGAAAATAGAAAAGAAAGTGGCGCAACACAAAGGAATCAAATGCCAAAACACCGACAGAAGTCAAGGTGAGGGAGAAAACTCCGAGCGGAACACTTGTGGCAATTAGTGGCCATGACAAAGGATCAAGAGGGACCGCCGTGGGAATAAGACCGGAGTATTTACAAAATACTCTCTCCCCCCACTTCGGATCCCGGGACCAGACAATGCGGCACAATGCAAGGACGAAAGAGCTGGTCCTGCCCAAACTCGAACGATACAGGTTCAATTATTTGCAAAAAAGATCAACGATGGCCGCAGGACGCCCGACGAAGTCGAAGACGGAGGCTGAGAAGAACCATCCCTGTTATATTATACGATTCACACCTCTCTCTAATGATTCGCACCAGGACGCTAGAGGGAGTCAGATAGATAGGCATTCCTGCAGTGTCACATGACAAATGACTGCAGCTCGGCGGTGATTGCGCAAAAATATCCTTCTATCCTTGCTCTGCGGCTACGTGTTCATGTGCGTGCGGTCTCTAACCCCGTCTCCGGCCCCATCTGACCCTATCTCACACATATGGCCAACAAACCGATCCAGTGGTTGGCTCATTTGTTCGACTCGAAAACCCATTAAAATCGTTCATGCCCGAAAAAAGTGTCAACGTAACAAAAGCATCGCCTCGACTTCAAATGCACCGATTTCGAGCGGCGTCTTTAATGCCCACCAGGGTGTCCTGGAGAGATCTGTTTGATCCCATTGTGGGCTCCGACACTCGCATCTTTCCGCCGCCTCCGAGTTGCACTGTGCGCCCCCCTGAGTCTACGTCGTTCGCTCTGTTGCTCTGTTGGTCGGTTGGTCGGTTGGTTGGCCGTGTTGATGAGTTACAAAATATTTTATTAACGTATTATCACACTTTAACCGACTTTGCCGTCTCTTTCTCTCTTTGTCGCTCCATCTCTTTCGGTCGTTCGCCTGCCGGCTGCCAGCGGCCTGTTCATCTGGGATTTGTTTTGATCAAGTGTTTGTATGCATTGTTATTTAAATTAGTTTCATTTCATTCTGACCCCGGTGTGGGACTCGGCTCCTTCGTATTGATGATTACGTTTCTTCTGCCGCCGGATTATGATTATAACTAATTTTTTGTCTCTCCAGGGAAGCCTAGTGGTTTTTGTAAATTAGTTTAAACGGCCTGTCTCGGTGGGAAATGTATTTTCAAAATTTAACTCTGTCATTTAACCGGAGTCGGTTTCTTAACAGCGGAGGCGTAGTCGGCTGCCTATAATTAGCATTAGATTCGAATATTAGAATGATAAAATATAGGTTTTTCTTAATATCTATGTATACCTATATACTTTGGTTACTTCTATAATCTTAAGACTAATAACCTTATAAATAAGGAACTTTTATAGTTAGTTTCCCAGTACTTCCCATAACAAATTCATGAAGGACTAAGAATTACTAATGCAATTTATCCAGCCACGAACGTTTGAAAATTATTTATCATTGCTCCTAAATGAATTTTAAGGCCGCAACATTCCATCCTTCACGCACAGCGTTCAGAGCTCAGCGCTCAGCGTTCAGCGCTTGTTAAACTTTACCCACATAAGCGGCATTATTTTTAAAGCTCCTGTAATCCTTTTGCTGACACGAATCTTAAGACTTAAGAAATAACATACGCCGGAGCTGAGCCGAGTCGGGCCCATGTCACTTCGCCCAAAGGCATTTCAAATCCCCAAACCGCGCTGTCTCAAACAGACTTGACATCTGACAGGTTGGACATCGGGGATTGGACACCGGGAACTAGGGACCTGAAATGGGGGTATCGGGGATCGGAGGACGGAGATCGACGGACATCCCTATAGCCCTCCCGCTGGTGGAGAATTGTTTTTCAATTGCAGCTCGCTTTTTCACATTAGATGCACCAATTTAAATCGTAGAGTCGGTGTCAGATGCTTGATTGATGACAGTGCTCTGGCTTCACGCTCCCCATATTTTCTGAATACCCGACTAAGATAATGGGCGTCGAACAGATTGATCTTTACTCCAAAACTATTGTCCATCAAAAGCGATTGGGTTCGAATAGTAAACACTTTGGAAAAGTGCTTGCCTTCTGCACTTGGCCACACATCGCAGCTACTCCGCCGCATTACCTGCTGCTCGAAAACACAACCTGACCGTCGTCGAAAATGATGGAATACCCTGGCCGGATTACGAAACCGCAGTAATTTATCAAAGCTTAGGGTCCGAACCCTAGGGTTTTTCACAGTCCGCCGAAAAGAAAGCCCCGAAATCAAAGGCAGACCAGCTCCACGGTAGCCAAATGGCCAAGTGGGCCCGAAGAGCGGCGGTGCTAGGGTGCTGGGTGCCAAAATAAAAAGCCTTTGTCTTGGGATTGTTTTCTCGCCAGACCGCCAGTGTGGCTGGCCAGCCCCTCTATTGATGGGCAAGTAGCAACAAATTAATAAAATGTTTAACATTTAAAAACTAATTGATTTTTTACCTTCCACTCTCATCTTTGTCTTCGACTACTTCCACGGCTTCTGCAGCCCTGTAGCCCTGAAGCTCCAGGAGCCCCAACCCTTGCACGGCCCCTGGACCGACCTCCGTATTTCGTATAATTAAGTTTTATTGTTTCGTGTGGTGAAAGATTAATAGTCCGACTTCTGTATTTTTTATCATTCATATCCATTCGTTTTCATTTAATACGCATGTGAACTTTTCGATTTCTTTATTGGACCACTAAACAGTGGGCGTTCCGGGTCCGCTTTAGAGGCTTCTTCGCCCGTTTCGCTTCAGGGGATTTGGGTGTGGCCTGTTGTCCAGCAAAGCCCATAAGCGTGCGGAATGATTATTTTACAGTTACCCCTCCTAACCCAATATTTAAACACGGCTTTTGCCAATCCGATTGTGTCAATTTGCATACACAAGATTCAGGTGGACTGTTACTCTTGATATCAATGTACCTACAAAAGATATATTGTTACCAAACATATGAGTTAATTTCTGAAACAGTAACTTTAAAAGTAACTTTAAAAGAAGGAATGCCCTTGATTGATCATCTCATCCGTATTATCGTCCTTGATGGGAAATTCAAAGAAAATAAACGATATATTATAGATACCCAACGAAATATAGATACCCAACCGGAAATCACGAAATTCGTGGGATTTATTAATAATTCCACTGACAGACCGGAAAAGATTAAGCCTCTTTATTGACCGCAAGAACCACCGCACACAAACCTCAACGATTCAGGTCAAAGGACGATACATTTATTCAAACTCCAGAGTACTTCCGCCTCCATAGAAACAATAGGGCCTTAGTGGAAGGGATCCCCTGGCTCTGTATTTTTGAAAAACGAGCTTGTGATCTTGTTGAATAATCTCTTTTGATCCTGAGCGGCGAAAGGGCTGTTCTCCGTCCCGCCTTAACCCTTGGTGCCAAGATTTGAGTACTGAGTACTCGGTTTATTGTGTAATGAGCTCTCCAAATAATTTGGCATGGTCCGGCGCGCTTCAAGCCCGATTTCAAATGACGGCGGCGTTTTCGAAATTTCCTTTCGTAAACAGATGCCGAAGTTAATTGGCGCACTCCTCCTTGTCCGATGACAACTTGCCGATCATCTTCTTGTGTAACATGATATATTGTGTCACTTGTCAGTGATGTGACTTTTACGATCTGCCTGTGGCCACGCCCCAGACGGCCTCCCAGCCCTCCAGCGACTTCTGTGGGATCCGTCGGTGGCTTTGACAGATTTGTTGCGCTCCCTGACGTCTCAATTAATATGCAATGGCGCGATGTGAACGGTCGACTCCCCCTCAGTTCCCACATCCCATATACGATACGTATGCTCCTACTCCCATGGAGTCGAACTGCGCTGATCATCGTCGGTGGCCCTATTCATTGAATCCGAAGATCAAACCGCCGAATGTGATTCAGTTTTGAGAGGACAAAAGGCGTGGAAAATTTTATGACTTCTTACGAGGCGTTAAAAATTTTAGTTGCCTTTTAATAAAGAGCCGTCTTTTAATATGTGCTGGAAAAATCTTTACCCCATTGCTAAAGGAACCACTGATCTTTTTTTAGAGTATAGAGTATCAGTTCTATATTCAGTTCTGGAATTAGTTTCTAGAAATTACCTAACCAAAATTTCTCTTCTCTTTTTTTAGGACGCGACTCGGACATCAGCGACACTGAGTCGGAGCCTGGGATTCCCCTCAAGCGCAAGCAGCGCCGCTCTCGCACCACATTTACCGCCGAGCAATTGGAGGCCTTGGAGCGGGCATTTGCCAGGACACAGTATCCGGATGTGTACACTCGGGAGGAGCTTGCACAGACCACGGGCTTGACCGAGGCACGTATCCAGGTGTGGTTCTCCAACCGAAGGGCTCGTCTTCGAAAGCACTCCGGCGGCTCCAGCTCGGGACTTTCACCAATGAACAGCGGCAGCTCGGGTGTGGGCGTCGGAGTGGGCGTGGGGCCTAGTGGGGCAACTGCTCCGCTTGGCTTTGGTCCCCTAGGAGTGGGGTCCATGGCGGGCTACAGTCCGGCGGCAGGTACCACCGCCAACGGAGCGGCAATGAACGAGGGCGGTGTTCACCACACCGCCCATGCCCCGAGCTCGCACCACAGCGCAGCGGCAGCCGCGGCGGTGGCGCACCACCACACGCAGATGGGTGGCTACGATTTGGTACAGAGTGCGGCACAGCACGGATTCCCCGGAAGCTTTGCCCAGCCCGGCCACTTTGGCAGCCAGAACTACTACCATCAAGGTGAGTTTCGAGTCTGGTTTCCTCGATATTTCCTTTGCTAATCAAACCCTTTCTAGACTACTCCAAGCTGAGCATCGACGACTTCTCCAAATTGACTGCTGACAGCGTCTCGAAGATCTCGCCCTCGCTACACCTGAGCGACAACTACTCCAAGCTGGAGTCGCCCTCGAACTGGTCCCAGGCTGCCTACCACCTCAACCAGTCGGCGGTGGCGGCAGCCAACTACAATGCCCACGTGGCTCAGCACCAGCTGAACGACTACGCCGCTGCGGCGGTCCACGGGAATGCGGCGGCGGCGGCGGCCTACAACCACCCCTTGCCGGCCCAGGGTCAGGCCAAGTACTGGTCGTGAACCAGAGAAGAGCACAGGAGGCATCCATACCAGAGTATGAAGAATATCGGCTTGGCTATAACTTAGAACTATTTTGCATTACACAAGGCTTTTAGAGGCGCATTAAGGCTGGCTACGTTTCCGTTAATGTAAATTTATATATTTATTTACCTTGAGATTGACTCAAAACTGTTAAAAAACAACAGGTAAAGTGGAGGTTAATCTTGAACGCTTTTAAATTGTAAAAAATAGCAGAGAATAAAAAAGATTATTAGATTTGTAAATGAAGTCTCCTGAATGCCACAGATAGTCTTGATTTGGAGGAAGTTTGGATTTATTAGTCCTGCTAAAAAGGACGTAAGTCTTACCTGGTCTGGAACGTCGTCGTTGGTGATGCGCAGGAAGCTCGGGTAAATAAGAAGCTTTGAGCCTCGTAGAGAACTGGAATCTGAAGATCTGTGGATGCTGCAAAATGGTTAAAATTACCCATCCTAAAATGCAAATAATACACGAAATAATCTTGAATTGTAGGAACAAACACTTTATTTATTGTCTGAAATACAGTTATGTATATATATGTATATATAAATCGATATATTCTTTGATAATTCTCACCAAGATTTATTGTCTTTGACGCAGTATGATAACACTCTCGTATTTAAGATCGAAGGAGGAAATTCTAAGTTTTTGGACGAGGTGAAACATTTATTTATTGTCATACACACACATTTAGAGATTCTGGGGAATAGGGGGAATCTAAATTGGGAGCAGGGGTTATTCTGCATGCGGGAAAGGGTTCTCTGACTCCTCGTTAAGGTACAACATTGGCACTAATTTGATATTTCCTTCGAGAGCTTCAAATTAAGAGACGATATGACTTGCTCTGATATAATCGTTCTTACGTTCTTTGCACTGATATCAGTTACTTCAGTTTGAATAGAAATAGTTTATACATTGAGATACAAATAGATAGATACCTAGCGATATTGATATTTAGTGGACACAGCTCCAACTACAGCCTCCTCCGAATCCTCCGAATCTTTGGCGCTCTCGGTAGTTGGGTGCGCAGCAGGTGTATTTCGTGACATCAATAGTTTAGGGATCTACATTTTAAGTGTATATTACGGCATAGTTCTACGTTACTTTCCTCCGGTAAACGTTATTACTTTAATCGGTATCGCATAATTAGCGTAAAGAGTATATTGTCGATATTATTAGTATTCGTAATTGTCCATGTTGCGGCGAAATTCGCGTCGATGCAGTGCTGTGATACGCGGCGGAGTACCCCAGGCGTGGAATGGCGGATATGAGGGCGCTCCCGAGCGTAGGAGTGACCGTGGGGACCCTCCAGTGGGTAGGGCGTTGCTCGAGAGGCTGCGGAAGTGCTCGGACCTCGTGGGGGTGAACCTGGACAGACGGCCGCGTAAGCCAGCACCGCTCCAGGTGATCATCGGTCGGTGGTTGGGGACGAAGCACTGCTTACAAACGGCTGCGGTGGGTTGACGCAGTCGCTCGTGTTGGGGGAAGTACCCGACCTGTGGAAGGGACGATGCGAGGTTATTATATATCCCCCAGAAAGGCCAAAATCCAACTAGTTTTCTACAAGAACACATGACAGAGAAAAGAGTTCCTTTAGATCCAACACACCAACTTCCGGATACAGTCAATTCCGTACAGTCGCTCTACGCTACAAGAAAGTTCGAGGACAAACGAAATCATACCAGAATTCATGCCAATAAGGTAAACATGCCAATACTAACTAAAAACATGTTGAAATAATAACAGGAAAGAAATTAAAAATGATTCTAAATGAATTTATTTACAAATGTTTGTCCGCACAAGACATCATTTTACAGCGTGAGTTCCAAATCCTTGACACCGATGTAAAACAACATTTAAATAAACACTTCCATGATTTTTAGGAGTGCACTTGCTTTAAACGGAAAAATGCTACAGTGGCGCCCTCTGGTGCTCAAGTCATCTTAGCCAACTGCGTGGTGCATACTTTGCAGCACAGCAACATTGTCCAGATTTCAAATTAAAGGGATACATAAACTTATTGAAGTGCCAAAAACGGTTTATTTTTAATTTGGGAAATGTCAGTGACAAAGCCTCATAAAGCTTTGCCAAAAATTCCAGACAAAGTGCCGGAAATCACTCGATTATCCCCAAGACGCCTCTTGAATTGGGGAAAAGTCATGAGATAAGCCCGGGCATTTGCCCGAGTAGGCGGAAATCAAATTTCCGAGAACCATTCAAGTAAAAAACAGCATTGAAATGCTCAACGGAAGTGAGGGGCACTCTATTCGATTGTCGTAGGGTTTACTTCCCAGCACAACAATATGGATAATCAATTGGGAAGTGGCAATAGAAAGGTCTGCACAATCAGATCCTTTCGGTGGACAACTCAAACTAGTCGACAAATAGCTACATGCCGGATACTACGATGCATTCCACTACCAACTTAACACCGAAAGGACTCGGAAAGTGAATATACTCTAAACAACCTTTAGTTTTCACAACAATAGAGGGAAAGTATAAGAAATAAATAAATCAAAATTAAGCAGCACACATCGAACCATTGCCATTTACTCATACAAATTGCCTGGCGTCACGTCCCGAGCGACTAAAACGGCCCCCGGCACCGCCTCCATAACCACCGCCAGGAGTGGGGCTGCGCAGGTAGCGGTAGCTGGGCAGGAACCCGGAGCGGTACACGGCGCCAATGTGGCGCTTCTGGGGCGACGACCACTGCTCCTCCACCTCTGCCATCGGAGCCGACGCGCCAGAGTCATCTGCCTCCTGCTCCTGCAGAAGAGCAGCATCGTTGCCGTGCTCAATGCCGAAAAGTTCGGGGTCCTTGGAGGTGTCTTTTTGGTGGAATAGCATATATGTTTGTATATAAACGTATGTACAAAAAACAAGAGTGCTAGAAAAGGTGTTCGACTTGCGGCTAGCTAGGTGCAGGGTGCTAGTTGTAAGTTACATAATGTTGTCGGGGATCGAAGAATTCGCTTCGGTTATCCGAAGTTATTAGGTAGGGTTCAAAGATCGAATCTTTCCGATCAGGCTATGAAGCCAACCTTAGTATTGTATGGATTATTTAGGGAAGAAAGATTTTTCCAGTTCCCAAAAGGGGCTTCGGACCAGCAGAGCAGGACACTCCTCACACTCACCCAGAAAGCGCTTCTCGGCACGACGGTAGTCGTTCCAATCAAGATCAGCATAGCCAGCATAGCTGGGATACCACCAGTAGCTCTGCATGGGATCGGCGTAGTCAGGGGCGGCAGCCGGTAAGAGCATCTCCTCATCCTCCCGCTTCTGTTGAGCTCCGTGCACCGGCGAGGACTTTAGGGCGCCCAGGTTACGCTTTTCGGCACCGGCTCGTTGATTGTGGTGCTGTTGGGAGTTGTACCGTGCCACGGCGGCCACGTTCCGCTTGGGCTGCTCCCTGTGCGTTCCGGGGGCGCTCTGCAGCCGGGCCATGGTGGCCAGGTTGCGCTTGCCGCTGGGAATAGGAAGCTGGAAATCGCGGGCCAAAGTGCCTACGTTGCGCTTGCCGTAAGTCATCAACCCACCGGCACGGGCCAGGGAGCCGATGTACCGTTTCTGCTCGCTGGGCTCGCCGGAGTCTGCGTCGGCGTAATCCTCGCCCGGCTCGGCCGTGGGCAGCTGTCCATTCTTAGCCAGGGTTGCGAGGCTACGCTTTGGAGAGGCGTTCAAGAGGCCCTGGGCGGCCAGGGCGGCCACCGAGCGCTTGTCCTCCTCCATGTAGTCTGAGTAGTCGCCTAGCGGCTGCTCCTCGCCTACGGCAAGCTGCCGCTCGCGAAGGAGGTTCTTCAGTTGGTTGCGCAAGGCAGAGGCCTGTGGATTGCAAAGGCGAAAGCAGAAGCAATTTAAACCCAAAGCCCGGGCAGATGGTCCCCATAAATCCTTTCACGTCAGATGTAAAGAACAAATACGAATGCCTGCGAGGAACCAGGTGACTTACGTGTAGCTGATACTCCGGACTGGGGTTCATCAGTTGATTTATAATAGACTCCATCTCGCAGGGCGACACATTGGCAACGTCATCAGTGGCACTGACGGCAAAGGAGCGCGGTTGAAGGGCCTGAAATGAAGGAGGGCAGGATCATTTGGTAAGTATCTGTCTCAATCATCCTGCGGATGAGTAGGTCGTATTTTGCATTGAGCCATTCCTGGCCCACGCATTCGCCGATTTAGGAGAGAATCTGACAAAACCGCCCTGCGGAGCTCATCCCCTCCCACTTAATTGCAACAATTATTTACACTAAATTGAGTTTTAAATGTGTTAACACTTGGCGCGTTTTTTCGTTTCTAAGACAGCAGCCCATTTACCCCAATCCCAGGGCTTTGGAGGTCATAAATTTTCTTCGTCCGATTCCGATACGTGGCGGCTCGCCTTATTTGCCTTATTTGTTGCCTACTTTTGTGAGTCCATTAGGGCTTCGCAATCAAATAAAAATATTTGATTGGGGTGGCAGTTGCTGGACCTCGCTAGGCGCTTTACTCCCTACCCTTCAAGTTCATGACAAGGAAGTGTTCAACAAGAAAACCAAAAAAAAGGCCAAAGGAATTAGATTGAAGCAAAGTACCCGTGTGTGCCTGTGTACCAGGACTGTGTGTAACCAAGACAACAACAAGGATATCTCTAAGCCGAACTCATAATATTTTTCTTCCACAGACACACAGACTCCGACTGGAGACAGGTCGGAATCGTTTGTAAGTGGCAAATGGTCGCTGAACCGAAAGGATACTTTCAGAAGCAGGTTATCTTAAGAGCCCTGGTATGTGCGCCTTCATATGCTTTCCGCTTCGGCTGAATGGTTTCAGGGAGGTGGACGACAATGCTGCTTCCGTTTTTAATAACTGGCCGGCGAGAGCGGAAGGAGCGCCCAGGATGTGACGCAGGACGTGCTCGCTGGCGGCTCCAGCGCCGTAAATCGTAGACAAAAATTGACAACCGCCTGCGAAGCGGCATGTGTGTCTCTAGTCTCTAGGCTTATTAGCACTCCAAAAATAATATCCCAAAGGTGTTTGCCAAGTCATCTTAACCATATTTGTTTGGACTTGGCCTCGAAAGTTGGTAAAGGCTCCCCCATATTTTACTATTACTATAGAGCTGCCAAGGAAAATATTTAACAATTGTTGCCAGGATACACATTAACAATAAACAATAGCTTGGAGAGCTGTGATAATTTTAAAAGATTTCGCTAAAATAAAGCTGCTCAGGCTTTAAGCATACTTCGCTGGCAAAACTGCGTTCTTGTTGCTATTATTTCCTAAACAAACAAAATGCTGAAAGCTGGGGCGGATGTGCTACGTAGGAATGGGGACTCTGGCAGCTTGGACGGGGCTTTGTGTGGCACAGCCTTGTGTTGCGTAACCGTTATTATGTGGGCGACTCATTTCGCTAATTTTTACCATATTTGGGGGGCTGTACGAAAAAATATAAAGAAAGTCTAAAAGGATCAGCATTAAAGAATTATAATCTTTTCCACTCTGATTATGAGGCAGTGCTGGGGTTCAGTCATTGTTCTTGAAATTAAATTTGCTTCGGCGGGTTTTGTAGTTTATGACTGCATCTGACAGCAAAACATTCCGCAGGTAATTCAAGGCAATTAAAAGGAAATAAGGCTGTAAAGGACTCCAATTAAGGTTGAAGCATCGCAGCCAGAAAAATCGATATGCAAATAAAAGCCCGCTAATTAATCTTGCCAGGCAACCAACTACTGGACAAATGAGAATATTGCCAATTGAATTGTGTCATTCAAACACAGAATCAGAATCGGAATCCGATCCCTGGCTAATTGGGCGTGATATCTGCTTTGACTATCTGCAATGGCTAGGAATAAAGCAAGCACTCGGCTTGGTCATCTTGATGGCCCCGGAGGCTGCAGGACACCGCTCCCCGACTGCCGCCTGTTGAGCCGCTTACGTCGCTTGAGCTCGCCACAGCCGCAGGCAAATTTTATTATCACTGACGCCTGCCCCACTTGCTACGTGCTACGTGCCACGTTGTGTCCCCCCAAATTCCCTTTTAATGGCGCATTTTGTTGGTGTTTCTCTTACTTAAATAAATACTGAACGCAATATTAAAACTTAAGTGCTCCTGCGACCTTTCCCAGAAAGTCCAGAGGTCTGCCCCAGAGGAGGCTTAAGTCCCGAGGTAGCAACATTGAGGAGATGGAATTCACTGAGAAATCGTGATGAGGAAGGTGAGTCGAGGAAAGGTACAGACATTCCAACTGAAATGTTTCAAAAGAATCTCTTAAGGTTCAGAGCGGTGGAATTTTTGCTTCATGGAAAAAATGCAAGCCTACAAAATTTTTATTAATTTGTTAAGCTCAATCGATTGTTTTCGTCGAAATATCCTGCAACCTGTACCTGGATTCATCCTGAACGCATTACAATAAAATTACACGGGCAATGATTCCCAACTGCCCAACTGTCCTCCTGCTTCAAATGTGACCATTATCCATTCCGTGGGATGTGCGTCCATTAACTGTAATTGTCCTTGTATGACTACAATGAAACCCACATGCAGCTCCTTTTGTAGCCCTATGAATGGGTAACAATTACACGAGAGGAACTTACTTGCGAGTTCTGCGTGGGCTTCTAATAATTACTGTAACGCCAACGAAAATAGAATTTCTCTGATTACTATCAAAGAACTAAAACAAAACTCTGCCTTAAATATTCCATACAAGTTCTTTTTTCGTAAGGGAGAGAATAATTTACCTCTTCAAAGTATACCTCACTGTGGGAGCTTCAGTTTTCCTGTTGTTTTTTATGGCGACATCTACCAAAGGAAGAACAAGCTTTGAACAAGGGAGGCTTTTTTATCCGAAGCGAAACTCTATTGCTGCGTGGGTGTGAAATTTATTGCCATTGTGCCCGTGGAAATCAATTTGAATTGCTGGCATATTTTAATGAAAATGTAAACTCACAACTGGCGTTGGATTGGAAACATGTCACGCTATTAATATCCGAAATGCTCATGTGATCCGACTTTTCGTTTTTACTTAACATGGCCCTGTGTCGTGTTTTTGGAAGAATATTTTCCATAAACATTGTTCCCCATGTTAAAGAAAAATGGAAAATACGTAAACATCAATGATAAAGTTGTGCCTGGCAAAGCAGTAAATCTAATTTATAGGGTACCTACACAATATCTTTTCCTTTCACTCCTGAGGCTGCTCCACAAATAAAAACAATGCGAAACTTTTCAGACATTACAGAACCAATTCTTTGTGTACTTAATCAAACTCTACGTTTCCAGGCGATTTCCTTTGTAATCGGGAGCTCGAAGGCCCCACAACTTTATCGTGTGTTTGCCAAAGTAAATTAATATTTGCATTTTTTACGATTCATTCGGTGCGTATTCGTAATTTTCCGTACATGCTATGCTGGGATTGGGCCGTGTTTGTGCAAATCTGGAACTCTTATCGACCCTGGCTCATTAAACGGCTTGGTCCTGACACATCGGGGATGCTGCATAGTCATGCTCTTGTGTCATTTCAATATCTGCGGCATCCAATTCGCTCCAATTGTTTGCCACGTCACGCATCCGGGAGTTGCCACACAGCCCCGAAGCGGAGCGTTGCAATTTTGATGCGTAAAACATTGGCTGCATGGTGGGATATATGCGGTCCGTACTCCTTTGACGTGGTGACAGCGTCAATAAGCTGCAGTTGAAGTTCCTCTGACGTGGCTTCCCTCGCTGACGTTGCAAGGAATAGAAGGGAAGCTTGATTGATTGAAAGCCACCCGGAAAGTTTGGTGGCTCAGCAAGTCAGCCACTCAGCTACGGCTGTTTTGCATTCAAAGGATTCCTAACTTGCTCGAAAATCTGAATATTCAAGGAAATTGCGTCTGTCACGTAGTTAAAAGACATTCCCATTCATGGAAATTTCGAGATATCCATCTGCATTACAAAACTGAATTCAATTAGTGTCCTGGTACAAGGGCTATTATGCGGTTTCTAAGTAATGGTGGAAAGGAGACCATCAAGCTTGACAAAATTTCATTTGGAGCTGGATTTGGAATTTGTAAAAGAAGGGAGCTTTCGGCTTTTAATTACCAGGGATTGTCGCGATCAAAGGAGGCTTACAACGAAACTGTCCCCCAGGATGGGCAAACAATTTGGCAAAGTAAATGGGTAGCTGGTGGGAGTTGTGGTACGTGTGTGGAAAATGTCAACGGATGTCGGCGAGGGACAATAGAAATGTCGGGCATTTCACCAAAATTGTTCAATGTCCTGGAAAAAATGAAAAAAAGGCGCTGAAAAATTGCACTTTTGACCTGAACGTGTCTGCTGGCTTGCAAACCGCAGCAGCTTTTCCGCAGCAGCAGCAACTGTTGCAGCAACAACCGCAACAGACCGTCCTTTGCCGGAATGGGCGTGGCTCCGGGCATCATAAATTACTTCGGTGGCTGGGGGTCCTTAACAAATGGAAAATAATTTAGTCCCAGCAGCGGGAGACAATTTGTTGTAGGTTGTGACAACCTAATTAATGGTAAGTGGAGACTCTCGGACTTTACATATTGGAGACAAGTTTACATTTTCCTCCCAACAATTTTCAATTAGCCCTAATAACTGCGGAAAATCTTCTTAGCAGCCTCAGGATTATATTCCCTTGCCATTGCCAGGAGACCCACAAACAAAACTGCGAATTTCAACAAAATTCATGCGCCACCGCACACCACGTCAACACATAACAGATAAATTTGGGAGCAGGCAGCACGGTCCATAGAATCGGTTTGTGCACACAAAGCCCGTCCCGCTGATAGCTGCCACCCATGTACGAGTCGCTACAATTCCAGATTTCAAATTTCAAATTGAAAATATAATCCCGACTTACGGCATTGAGCAGCATGGAGAGCAGCAGCATCAGCCGCTTGCTGTGCTGTGCAGATTTGTGCACCGCCTGCATCCTGGCTCTTGGTTGTTCGGCCTGGTCCTCCTCAGCTACAATTCCCAGTTAATTGAGTTTGCCGCAACACGCGAATCGACCGCTCACTGGCCCGCGATAATCGCAAAAAACGCACAAATCGGAAGAATATAGACGGATTCGAATGGTAACGGTACCGCGAAAGCTGTTGGCCAGCTCGGCTTTATGCCCAGAAACGTTCACAACGAAGTCGCCTGCTCGACTGCCTGCTACTCGCCAGGACCCTCGGTATTTTATACTCTGGTCCTGTCCGGATAAGCTCTCTCGCGGGACCGAAACCAAAGCCGAAAGCGAACCGGAGTCCCGGAGCCCGCTGCCCGCTCTCCGAGGAGCAATGCCCGAAGCCCGGATAATGGTCGTCAACTGTTGCTGGTTTCAAAATCGCGGGCGGCACACTTTCCGGAGCTCTCTGTTGCGTGTGCAGTGTCCTGTATGTAGGTGATGACGTCATAGCAGGCTGCAGGATACTGTAACTTGTTGGCGGGCTTAAGCGGATTGAGGCCAAACGCAGGACAGTGTGAAAAGGTAAGAACTTACCACTGACCAAAAAATTAATTGGAGAAAGTATTTTATGTGATTGATACACTGATTTTAATTCGGATTATCTTTTAATTTACCGACTTAATATTTTAATAGATAGAACCAAAGCCTAGTAGCAATGTCCTCCGTTTGTAGTGCACTGTGCGGCTCCATGTCCTGCTCTCTTAGGGACCAATCAAAGAGAGTGTTCGGTTTCAACTCTCTTGAGGCAATGGCCATATGGCAGTGTCCTCGGAGGAGCAGTTAGCTACAGGATATTCCGAGCGCACTTGCGCAGCGCCAGCTACGAAAAGGACATTCGAGTTACCCATACGCACTGTGGGCCTTCGGTGGCAGTGGCACTGACGGTGGTGATAGCGATGGCGGTTGGTGGCGTGGGCCGCATAAACTTGCAAAGTTTTGAATTATGACATTTTAGATTTAGGAAAGAGAGGACGTTTTCCAATTAAATTTCCTCTTTGTTTGCCTAATGTGGCGAATATTTAATTCACAAAACTCGGGTATTTTGTTGAATGCACTTTATTTGAATGCTAAAACCACAATGAGAATTAATAATTTGTTTGCATACACGTGCAACTATTTAATACATCCAGCGATATTTAAAATATTTTTCTTATAATCTAAGTGTAAGTTAATTATTTCAATTTGACTTTCGCATATCAATGGGCTGGCAATCAATTCATCAATCACATGAAATTGTTCATTATTCTAGGCTTGAAGCTTTTATTAATTCGCAAAGTATGCAACCTAATCGCTAACAGGGGGAAAACTCCAGGACACTTCGGGTTCGGTGTCAAGGCGGGTTCGAAAATAATAAATAACCAAATAGTCAGGAGCAGGCGGCTTCGGTCCCCACCCTTGGGGACCAAGTGCAAGCCTTGTTTATGCAAATGCCGAGCACAAAAAATTATGAAGCGTAAAAGGCTAAAACGTAACCACCACGTAAACATCGACGGCCGAGATCCCTTGGTGCAACAGAAACCGGCGGTGGTATGCCAACGTCAGTGGATCAAACAGGCCGGGGGGTTGACGTTGACCCGCGTCACGCTCGAATGCAGGGTGCTCATTGCCAGGGGAGGCTGAGGAGCGTGAGCGGGAGCAGATTGCACGCCGATATAGACGGCTGGCAAAAACCTGTCTGGAAAACTCATTCAGCGAACTGCAACCATTCGAAGGGGTTGCAGCCTGCGGCTTCTGCTTCTGTTTCGGCCGGCAACCCAAGCATGAAAAATTTGGTCAACAGACCAGAGCAGAAGTCGAGGATGAGTTCGTTAACCAGACCGATTCCACATTGCGAACAAACCGGGACTGCATGAGGTATTTATGCTGATTTTGAAAGCTCCACTAAGCAAATACATAAATAATTGGCCCAGGTAGTGGCTTGTGTTGATAGTCGATTGAATCAAATAACGTGCCGTATCAGAGGTAACACTTTCACCCGACAGCAAAAACTATCAATCTATGTGGTAGATGGGGAATCAATCCCCAGTCCCAGGTATACCCCTTTCAGATGGACCCTTCATTCAAGCTACGAGTACGGTAGTGCTGCTATGATTGATGTTTATTTGAATTTTTCACCAGAGTGAGAAATGGGGATAGAAGACCACAAAGATAGAATGAGCTTGACCTGGGTGCCGGAAAATAGGAGTCATCATATGTGGTCACGCTTTAAAAATATCACACAGTATAACAATACGAGGCCGGTTGGGTTCTGATGCCAAACCGCTTTTGTTTTGGCTTTCATAAAACCCGCTTTCGGGGAACCTTGTTTGGGTGGAAGGTCTGTGGCCCAGTGGCGCAGAACGATAGCCAGGCATATGTATTTCATTATCACGGAGAGTAAACCAACGTGATTTGCACCATAATCAGGGCCCTGGCAGACTGTCTGGCATTTCAATATGCAAATTGGCTATTTAAATCGACGAAACGCAAAACTCGGTTCAAATTAAAGCACAAACTCATCTTGAAGTACGATACTATGTATAATATATTTAAAAAGCGGAATTTTGATTTATTTCTATCGCTCATCTGAGGGGTCTAACTGTCACCTGTAAAAGGTAGGCGCAGGTGTCGCCTGCAAGTACAAATTTGGCAGTAGAGGTGAGGCTAATGGAGGTTGTGCCTTGAATAGTTGATGAGGTTGATTAGACTTAGAGTTATACAGTCTCGAAACCCGTCAGAGCTAGTCGTTTGATTGTAGATTCATAAATTGGTCATTAAATTTGGGACTAAAGTACGAGAATACGGAATAGACTTTAATCTACATATTGAATAACTGTCTCCTTTCTAAGGCATAGAAAGCAAAGTAAAATAATAATAATAATTGTGCCAATAAGATAAATCATGTTAATTTTCTATCAATATACAAGCTTTATTTTTATGTCGTATCAAATTAAGGTTTCCTTTCTAAGTTCTCTTGAAAATCAAGCCAATTTGGTTGAATTACTTAAAAAAATACATAAATTCATGAGCAAATGATATTCAAATCGGAAAATCGGAAATAGTGTTCAATTTACATATTTGGAGTTCTTACTTAATTAATAGCGTACATACTTCTTATGTTTTACATAGATTTACATTTTTAGACATATACATACATCATAGGCGAATTATAAAGCGTAGATTTATAATATCATTCCTAGTTCCATTGTCAATTCATTTTAGTACCTTTTCTACTTGTTTGTTATTGTGGCTTACTAACTAAAGAATTGAGAAGCCGTTTTCGAACATAATTCATTATCTTTGCGATGCAAAAAAAATATTTAAAGTATATTTCTACTCCGATGTTAGTATTTGTATTCTTTATCTTATGCTTTTGATTCATTTCCGTTTGTGAGGGTTTAGTTAGGAATGTATTACGTAATTATCTTGATCGTTTCCGCCACTCCTGCCACTACGCGTTTTAAAGAAGCCTTCACGGGACGAGTATAAAAAATATCAACTTTCTTTCAATGTCACACCGAAACTTCATCCCGATTACTACGGGTTCCTACATGTCTCTAGCTGCGAGAGGAGATCCCTCCCTTCTTCTCTCATAGACGGGTACAACAGGTACAACAACAACAATTAAACGCTATGCTAAGTCCAGCTGTCCACTCCTTTCTACAGACTCAGGCCAGCCGCCAGAAGCGTCATGAGGAGAGACCCTGCCACCGCTCCCGCGGCTGTGTTCCCCCCGAACCCGGCCAGCGCCACGTCCTTGCCGGACTTCGAGGACATGTTCTCGGGGGCCTCGTGCGAGTTGATCTCGTTGCTGGACGAGTCATGCAGCGTCTTCTCCAGCGTGTCGGGGCCCGAGTGCTGTACTCCCTTGTCCTGCATGTGAACCAATGGTGGCTCATGGATCGGCGTGGGCTCGTGGGTGCTGGTGGTGGTCGCGTGCGTCGTGGTCGATGTGGACGTGGTCGTTGTCGTTGTAGTGGTCGTTGTGGGCACCAAAGTGCCGTTCTCAATCCAGTAGACGGAACTGAACTCCAGCTTCACATCCTTTAAATAACTCTTGCGCACCTACAAAATAAACAGTGGTTAGTTTCAGAGAAAAACATTGCGGTGATAAGGTTTCGGTTACATCTGCGCTGATCTTTCGGGAAACAATCTCATCGCTTCCGTAATAGAAGGCGTACAGCTTGCCGGTGTAGGGCGCCTCCAGGGTCACATAGTTGCCGCGAAGAGTCACATTGATGGCCGTGCCGGGCCAGAGTTTCGTGTGTACCGCCTTGTTTTCCGTTCGCACCTCAGTGTGCTTCAGCGCCCAGTTTATCTCCGCCGGCGTTCCCACGTCCTTTTCAAATATTTTTGTGGGAAAACCGCGGGCCACTCCCTCGTGGGATCCCCAGTATTGACTGTAATCGAAGCTGTAGGTCAGAACGGTCTCCACAGTGCTGTACTTGTCGCCCAGGTTCTCCAGCTTCCGAGTGGCTGTGGAAATTGGCAATTAGTCATTTACATCCAGATGTGGAAGATAGATTCAAGCCTTACCCAGCTCCGTCATGTTTTCACGCAGTTCGGTGCGAATACGATCCAGCTTGATGTCCCGCAGCTCGTAGCGGAACGGCTCCGTCTCCACCAGAAGCTCACCCTCGTCATAGTACTTTTCGCGATCGTTCTCAATCACTCTGATCTTTCCCAGGCCCACGGGCTCCAAGTGGCCTAGATTGAAGTCCGCTCCCTTGTTCGCCTGTTCCGGAGTACGGTGGCGTCCAATGTAGGCATCATCTCCGATGCGGATAGCGCCCACGGGCACACCCACGTCGAACTTGCGCCAATGCCGCCACCCTACCTTGCCTAGATGGCCCTTGTTCATCAGCACATCGAAGTTGTCGTACTTGCCGTGTTTGTAGTGGGCCGCCACGCAGACGTGGCGCTGGAGGACCTTCTCCGTCTGCCCCGACACCTGGAACCCATCGATGGGCACTCGGCAAACGTAAATCGGGTAGTGCTCGTCCTCGGTGATGTATTTGCCGCCCTCGACGGCGAACTCCAGCTGCTCGGCATCGTTGGGGTCGTAGCTCTCCCAGACCAGGGTGCTGGAGGTGACTAGCTGGCCCAGCATCGATGAGGAGTTCTTGTGGGTAAGCACCGAGTGCACGGTGGCGTTGGCAGGGCTCAGAACCAGGACCAAAAGAAGGCAGAGGCTAAACAAGCCACTGCGAGAAGTCATTTTGTTGCTGATTGTACGTCGGTGTGGTTGGGTTTTGACTATCTGACTTTGAATATCTGAAAGCATACAAAAAATCGATTTAAATTTCTTCCTTCATGTAAATTCCGGAAATTAAATGGCCACTTGCTTGACAAAAAGTTGGCCAAGTGACTCTAAAATCCCCACAAAAACAGAGAAAACTATCTGTGTAGGCGGAAACTTTTGAAGTGTCTTTCGGTCTACTGTTTGCCCGCCAGACATGGCGGAAATTCACATGGCCGCCGCTCGAGGAGGTCCCAACTCCATTAAAGGCTTCAGGGGGATAAACAATCTGTTGTTTTTGGCGTCAATGTCGCCGACACGTCACAGACTTGTCCGGAAAGGGGCAAACAAGCAACTCGTCTGCTGGCTGTCCCCACAGTGAGTTCCCAATAAATTTGTCGCTTGTTTGCGCAACCCGGCGTATACGTAACTTTATAACATTATTCCCGCAGGAGGCGAGGAGCCAAAGGAGTCGGAGGTACACAGGTTCTCTGCGGCGGAAGTGAATGGACGCCATGTTTATTCATTAGCCAGCATTGTGTGCCGGACACGGAAGGACGGAAGACCGGACGGACGGACAAGCGAACAAGGACTTGCGGGTAAGCGGAGTGCAAAGGAGCTCATCTACTGCATCATGACTGAAGTTTGTCTTCGTCTAGTTTCCATTGTGTCGCTACAGAATGACCACTCCATCCAATTCACCTCCAGTGACGCTATTCGTCTGCCTCGGATGTGAGATGATAAGGTTACATGCAACATCGTTTGTTTGCCTGACAAATGATGTGTTATTGTGATAGTGTTTCAAGACCCGGCTCGGGGCAAGCGGCAGTCGCTGGCTGGGGCCAAGCAACTTTCAAGTGTCAGGAGCCATGTGTCGAGAGTCGAAATTTAAATAATGCATAAGAAACCAGGGAGCAGCTTTGTGTGAAGTGGCGCAGTTACTGCCGAGAAGCGTGGTGAGTGATGGGAAAAGCGGTTCGCATTGACACTGAGGCATTATGCCGATTAGATGATAGTTGCCAAAGGGACTACAGTGGGGCCTACGTAACTTGGAACTCCCGAATTCACTGTCTCCTCCTCGGAGGCCGCTATGACGCACGCCATTTCTCTTGCCACTTAAGAAACTCGCGAAGACGACATTCCTCCGCTCATCGCCGGAAGCAACTGTCATAAAACCCGAGAGGTTGTTCGGCCCGGGTGCGGCCGGAGATCCCCATTTAAAGGCATAAATTGACCTCTGGTAAACCGAGTGGCCGACCTCATTGTTGGCCTGTTTTTGCGCATGCAATAAATATGCTAAAAATAGCCGAGGCGGAGACCCGCAAAAATTAACGAAGGCACCAGCGGAGGAATAAATTATTTAAGGCCCAGCATAGATGTTGCACAATGAAGTTGCACCTACACCACCCCTCTGTCTGTTCGCCGCATCGGTTCAATTGAGCTCGCAGTGCAGCATGGAATCCGAGTGGAGAGAAGCCCAAAGCCGGTGAAAGTTCACGTGGCCTTTTATTAAATCACTTGACTGGCTGACTGGCAAGTTTGTCTTTTGTTTTCAGTTTTCAGTCTTTGGTATTCGGCTTTGGGGTCTTAGTTTCCTCCGCAGGTTGTAGGTTGCCGGTTGCAGGTTGCAGGTTACTGGTGGCAGGTTCATTTAGATTTACGAGCAACGGGCCCTGGTGAAAGGTCTGCGGGCAGGGGTCGAGAGCGGTGCTTTAATTGGATTTTATTGAACTTTGACTCTGACCCTCATGGTCGCGAGAGTTGCAACAAGTTGCGGCCCATGTGCAACACACAATTGTTTTTAGTTTATTATTTGTATTCTTTTCAACGACAGTGGTTATGAATTATGGCTGCTGTTCCTGCGACAGCCACTCCCCATCACCATCGCCATTCGCACCACGAGATGAGGGCCCGACCGCGCTTCAATATACACAATTGGGCTTCGTGCTTTATGACTTTGACATTACAATGATCCGGCGTCCGTTGCTTGGACCACTTGATTTCTCACTTTGCAACAGAATCAGGGTTCAGTGCTCTTAGGCCGTCCACGAAAATTAATTAGAAAACCATTAAAAGTCTAAACGGCCTGAAAACTTATCCGTACGTGATGCTGCCTCGAAATGGGCATGGGAATTAATGGCCCAAGCCGGTCTCAGATTTTAAAGTAATTGTTGGGTTTGGGAAAATTCAATTACTTGTAAGCACATCTTAGCTTTGGAATCTGTGTTAGAAATTAGGATTTCATTGTGGCCTTCTTTTTTAAACGAATTATCGAGAAATCGAGTTTTACATAAAGTAAAGCTTTATCAATTACATAAACTGCATGTCCGTCATCTTTGCCGAGTTTTTCCCGATAGCTGCCTTTCAATTTGCAGTTACTTAATTGATGACTCTCCTTGCGTGTGAATTTATGGCATTTCCTCAATTGCCGACTGACCCAGTGCAATGCAAATCTCATTTAATTGCTTATTACATTTTTAATTCGCCATCAGGTGACTCGACTGTAGCAGATTTTTCCCCTCACACTATCGATTGTTACTTGCCCCCTCCCCATTTTCCCAACCGAGCATGGCAAGCCAAAAGCAGCTAACCAGCCAAGCACAGCCCAAACCCAAACCCCGATCACCGCAGCATGTGCCGGTCGGTTTCTGTCATGTCCGCAAAGGAAAAACGTGAAATGCAGAGGGAAATTACTATGCTGGCAGTGGCTGCCGGCAGTGCATTACAAAAACAGTTGTTAACTTAATTAAAGAGCCTGGCCAAGAGTAACCGGAGATAAGCAGCAGTCTAGAACACGTGCTCCGCGTCTGGCTTACTTCTGACAGCCCTGGAGTTGTGATTTCTTCCGGCTAGCTTTTGGGTAAGTCGAGCTCTGAACCGAGCAACCATCTATTTGCTCTACAATTATATACTTCCAGATATTGTCCGTCTCCAATCGTTGTACATAAATTCATTGAACTGACCACACCCCCGCTGGTGGTGTTTGAGCAGCTGGGATAACAGCCTGACCCAGACATTTCACTCACCGGCTTCCCGTTTGGCCAGCTCCCCAGACCCGTCCCATCGTCACCTGCCACCCATTTGCATGTTGCATCAATTAGGGCGTCTGGAGGCAGTTGCGCCGGTTGGCGAGCCCATTAAATCGGATGCAGCCTGCACAAGAGGCACGAGAGGCACGTGACAATGGACATTATGGGGCCCTCACCTTTGCGCTCCTCGCCTCGACTTTACAATGTTTGCAAAGCGTTTCGACTACACTCAATTAATTTAATGGATCAATCGATCGGCGTCCAGTTGATTGGGGAGCCAAGCTCGTTAAATTAACAAAGTGGGGAAGGTGTTGCACATGCTGGTGGGTATTCCACTAATTACCACCAGGGCAGCCCTTGATTCAGACTACCCAGGGTGCACGGAATTTTTTCTCGAAAACATTTACTTACAATTTACATATCCAAACCAATTTAAGAACTGGTTGCTTATTCAATCCTAAACTGGTTTAATTTTTACCCATGTTTATAACACATCAGAAGCTCGAGTATTTCAGTTTTCAATGCAAATTTCAAACTCATAAATTTTCATTTTAAAACTAAACCCGTTTCCGAAACTAAATATGTTCCAAACACTAAAAAATGCATACCAAACATCATTAATTGATTACCGCATGATAAAAATTGAGCAATATTTAATTATATACCAATTAGGCAAACAAACGAACCTCTAATTAATTAATTCGTAATGCTCAATATATTTGTCATCAATTTTAATTCTGCCTTCGGCATAACCAAACAAATTAAGCGTGAAAACATTTAAAATGCATTTCCTGCTTAAAAAATGCTCTGAGAAGGAAAGGCAAAAACTATGAAAGACCACGGGGTGGGAATGGGAATACGGTTACAAATTTCCATAAACTTTAACTACGAAGTTTATAGAATTGGCCGCTAATGACAGGGTTTTCAGCACAAAAAAAAAACAATAACGTAGTTAAACACTTTTATAAGCCACGAAGTGGCTGTTTGCAAGTTGCCTTATCTAATGAAAATAATTCGTCGTGACCCCAAAACTTGAAGGGGACTAATTGAAAGAATTTCTCAATAAATAGTCCACATTAATGGCTTTTCTTACATGTGCCCAATTAAATCTGGTTTAATATCAGTGTTCGGGGCAACAAGTAGTTGGAAGATTGCTTCATGCCGAAATAAATTTTGTTGATTGACACTCAAGATGTATGGCCAAAAGCTCTCATGGGGAGCCATTCGGCAGAAACCCGAAGGAGGAGATACTCCATGGTTGGTTCTTGAACATCTGACAATAATTCATTAACATTGATTTTTAATTATGCACGAATAGAAGGTCCCAGACAGGGCTTCCACTTTCAGGGTACTAGATAAGAGCCACTCGAAGCTCTTGAAGAAAACGCAATCGAATTTAATAATTTAGTACGCGATTTTGCCTCCTGTTGCTGTTTTCTACTTTTTGGTGTACTTATATCTGTTGCTCTTTCGAATGAGTTCTCCATCCAAAGGGGGAACGTTGACCCCACTTTGGGATTGCGCAGTTCCCCCTCAATTGGTCACGGCCCGGTGGAGGGCAGGCCACCACATGTGCTGCTCCGTACAGGGCTCCAAGAGCTGCGTCATCGTGTTGAATCGATGGCCGGCTGAAAACAGAAAACTGACCAAAAAACCGGTACTGCGGGGCATTCGTTCTAAAAGCCAGTAAAAGCCACGTGCTGATCTCAAACAGTTGCCGCCAAAAATTGGATATATACAAGCATATATAAAAGCTAAGAAAACGAAAACATGACTTGAACTGGTTTTGCGACTCGGCGGCATATAGAAGAAACACCGAAAAGAATTACTCCCAATTTAAACAAGACTTTGATTCATATACTAGCTTAAGTTTCTGAGATGAGGAAAACTATTCTTTTAGGTGAATTTCCACGGCAAGAGGGGAAAATCAGAACGAGCTCAGAGCACTAGCACTTTACAGCAGTTCTCTAAATCAAATCATTTTCAACTTGATTTAAATTGTGAGCTCAGTGAACAACATCAAGGTCGCTCGAAGGCCTGTGTCTTCAATTTGTTTAATAATGCCTTTGGATTTATCTCGATGCCGTCATTGTGAGCCTTATTCATAAACACATTTATTTTGAGTTTTGAGCTCATGGAGCTCCCTCGGAGAGCGGGATAGGAATCGCATCTGTCAGCATTAGTTCCCCACAAACATCGCAAATATGTTGGGGGCTTAGAAACCGAGCCAACAGAAACTAATTACGGCACAATGTATCCAAAAATTGTGTATACACAACGTACGAGTATATTCTACACCAGAATGTCTATTGTTTCGCTGTGAATTGCGTGAGCGGGTTTTCGTATCTTTTGTCTAATAATCCAAGTTGGCTAGAAGTCACGACAGCTCCCCGGCTCAGAAGGCTTGGGCACGGAGCGGCGGCACTTTTTCTATTAACGAGCTCTATAGCAGCTGCCGTTTATTTCGCAATTTAGATAATTAATTATTTAAATGAGACCAGATATGGAATATATTTCATAAACGCAAAGCAGATCTACAGATCTGAATGACATAAACTTGTTTTACGGCTGCCCTTTTGAGCGGTAAACGATTTCTCGCGTTGAATTCAAATTCAAATCGCTGTTTTCATTCTCGTAGAGATCTAAGATGCAACCACAAACTTCTTCAAGTCGCTGGCTTTCTCGTATTACGTCCAAACAAGAGCACTCCATGTCACAGAGGCCGGAGGAAGCGGTTGAGGAGCCTCTGACCACTTTTACCATGCCCCATACCGAAACTGTGGTTGCTGCAACACACCAACTAACTGTACATCCCCGCCTCAGTGGAGAGAGGTGGCCGATTTCAGTGGAGCGTTTGGCCGCGGCATGCCGCCTCTCAAAGCTTGGATTCCTCCATTAGCACCTCATTGACAGGAGCCGGAGATGGCGCAGAAAGAGGAGCTGGAGCCGCATCGAATTACGCACAACCATATTGCATTGGAATGATGCGCTCCAGCGACTACATCGCGTGCTGCACTCATTACGTACACCAGGGATCCGATTTAGGCCTTCAGCACAAGCAGCCAAGGCTGCTGCCTAGCCCAGTCACTATATTCCACAAGTGTTTGCCGAGCTCTTTGCGACGCTTCTTCTGACTTTTGACAGGCCATCAATAACCGTTGAACATCACTCATACGCCCTGTGATGACATGATGCCTTCGACTTGATGAACACAAATTCCGTTTGCGAGTAAACACTGTTCTTTTGCTTTGTGGCTCTCACTAAGGGTTGTGTCAAAACCCTCAATGCCAATTTAAAGCAGCAGAAGCTTTGGCAAGTCCCCTAACATTCAGAACTTGTGTACAAGTGTCCAAGCCTGCCTTCGGGCGACACACACTTGTCATTTGATCCTTTCTGGGATAATTAACTGGCAATTTGCATTTTCTTAAACCTGCCTCCACGCTCCTTGTTTACTTTTGAAACATGCTTGTTGTGTCATTAGCCAAGACACCCTTCTTTGTCTGCTTTTTACTTGAGTTCCGTCACTGCTCCTGGAATAGGGATTCAAAGGGGAAACCAGGGCCTGGGCATTTGTTATACAAGAAAAATGTTTTCGCTTTTAGATACTAAATGCCCTGCAGCGAATTCAAGCTCTCGGTGTCACTTTCAATTTCTATTAATTTAATGCGCGTTTGCTGTAGTTTAATGTGAGCCTCTGTGTTTCGTGGATGTCCATATGTGTTTGGCTGCCTTCATGTTCTTTATGTTGCATGTTCCGCAATGAGATCATCGGCTTTTGGAATGTTTGGCATCTAGTCCACGCTGATTGAAGACAAGTCTTGGAGAAGAAAACCACCTCCAGAATAATCAGTCAGTTAAAAAATTAACCCAGCTTGGAAGCCAATGAACGTAATTTTAGCCAATAACAAAACGCTATGACCTACACGACTCGGCGGGCAATTTGCGAAGCATTTGCATGCAACCATTCCACAACCGAGAATGCATATTTTGCAGAAGTAGAGCGCGATTAGCACAAATAGTGAAGCAGTTCATGGGGCAGCGACAGGTGGCCGGAGCACTCCTTTTAGACCACGCCCGGTAGTCTCCGGCTGAGAGCCATTAGCATTGCAGCCTGCAAAGCCAGAATGCCAGTCGTTGTAATTATATAATTGAGTCTCATGAAGTCACTGCATTTCTAATTAAGGTTTGCCCGCCATCAGCGCCATCAGAGCCGATGATCTGTGAGATACCGCGGACTTAAGCGGAGGATTAGGGGGCGCCGCGCCAGGGGAGCCAGAATGTGTGTCAGACACTTGACATTAAATAAAATGAAATTGCCGACGCTCCATGTTAGCATCGACTATTGCTGATGACATCGTTTGACAACGCTGCCTCTGGAGCAACCCCGCCCCAGGCACTCCACGGATGCGAGCGAGCACCTAATGGCCTGTAACTACTTCTCCAACGGGTGCTTTTCTGGTCTTCTTCTCGGATGGCGGGGGTGCCGTACTTGTCGTCCCAATGGAGTTCATCTGGAGGAGCTCAGTGCGGCGATACGGCACGTTAAACGCGATAAGCGGCGATCTGGCCTACTCCACATTGGTTGGGACTTTTCTCACGCACTTCCGTTGTCCCAAAGCACTCGCAATAGAACCTTTCGTGGCATTGGAACTTATACAAGCCAGGCTCAGTGGCTGTTTACCCCATCAGAGATGGTTTATAAGCTATTTGGAGATCTGTCCCTCTAACGTCGTTGTCGGAGTAATCTTCCATTAGGCAAACCTATCCCCGGATGCCCAAAAATTGACTGTAAATTCGCATTAATAAATGCAAGGCGGACAACCTGGGAATTAATCACACACCAGCTGCCTGTCTCGAGCCTCCTGGGATATATGGTCGCCAGAAATGTTGATCCCTCTCTGCCGCCCTCTGTCGTGCAATTTGTTTGTCCAATTTGAATTGTTTTCGCACACACAAATAAAAATAAAAACACAAATCAAGCAGCCATAAATGAAAGCAATAAAGCTTATGGCGACGAGAGCAGCGCTCAAAAAATGCACGAATAAGTAAACGCCAAAAAGCAGACGCACAAAAAATACAAATTTGTAGCCAGAAAATAAAATAACATAAAAAAGTTCGAACTAAAATGCAAATAAACGGCGAAAGGAGGAGCTTGTGGTGGAGGCAAGGGCATACAAGGTAAATAAAGAACGACCCCGCGGCAACACAGGCTGATCTCACAGCTCGGATAAGTGTTCCACAAAAAAATAAAAAACCAGATAGGCTCAGAGTGAACCGCCGAATTCTGTATACCCTTTCAGAGACCTCACAATCATGGCCATCTTGGCCAAATCAGGTCCGATCCTTGAGCGGAATACCCTAAAAGGATTTGTAGAGCGATAGCCCATTATTATGCATCAAAATTTGAAACCCTTAGAAAATTCTGATTTTTTTCCAATTTTTTGTGAGAAAAAATAGGTAAAATCCGATTTTTCCATATACAACCCCAAACTATGGCTATATCTTGGCCAATTTACATCCTATCCTTGAGGGGAATGCCTTTATGGATTCTTAGAACGATTCTCTATTAATCTGCATCAAAACTTTACATCCTTAGAAAATTTCGACTTTTTTCTTATTTTGTGTGAGGCATCCTCTTAAATAATCCGATTTTTCCATATATAACCCCAAACTATGTCTATATCTGGGCCAATTTACACCCGATCCTTGAGCGGAATGCCTTAAAAGATTCGTAGAACGATGCATCAAAACTTCCGAATCTTTTTCTTAGGCACTTTTTCTTAGGTTATACCCTCTTAAAGGGTATACAAAAAGGAAAGGATGTAGAGTGGAAAGAAGAGGGGTCATGTAACAACCAAAGTCATGCTCCAACATTGAACACATTTGAGAAGCAGTAGCTTGTAGTCTGTTGTAGTTCAAGGTGCGCTTGTCGACTTGGCAGTGACTTATGCGGGTGCAGTGGAGCCCAGCTAGTGCGACGCCTTTGCCGGAGCAGCGAGTGGAGTTAGCCCCATCGAGGGGCCACTGCAGCTAGCTTGAGCATTCTGCATGTGCACTGTAAATTGACAATGATTGCCCACAATTTGCTTAGTACAAAACGCGACAGAAGACAACAAGACAAGTCTCTGGGAAGCGAAGATGCAAATGCAGCTCGCAGAACAGAACCAGACTAGAACCAGATACGAATGCAGATGCAGATATCCCGGGTGGAGGCATCGCCAGTGGAATCGCAACTACTTTATGGGCATGTCTCTATCCGCGACTTGTTTCCATGGAGGCTGCCGTCTCATAACTCTGGCCACTTAAGTTGTGGCGCAGCCCAAGGAGGATCGCAAATCATCGCGCGGCGCTGGAAGGGGATCGCGGAGGAAGGGCACATTTTCTCACTGAATTTACAAGCAGCTCCAATGATTTTTCAATTAAGATTGATGGTAATGAAGTCGTTTAAAGCCTGTCGACGGCTTGTCTAATTGGCCGCTCAAGTTGTGCAAGTAAGCAAGGTCCGTCAACGCACCTCCCATACGGATTTGGATTCCCTACAAGGAGCCGCACTGGCCACCTATCCCAAGATGGGGTTTACTCATAAACGGTGCGAACAAGTGGCATGCCCCAACTTCCCCCAACGGAAAGAGTCCATAGATGGATCGGTTATGCACTTATTGGCATCCACCATCGACGTAACTATGGATATTAGTTGCGCGATAAACGAAAGAAATTCGCATTTTTTCCTAACACAGCGATACAGGTTCAATTACTCAGCAGTCAGTTATGCAAAAGCCAATTAATCTATGAATATAACTCGAAATGTATGATTACACATATTGCAAAGTAAATCGATAATTATCCAGAGAGTCCAAACATGGAAAACCCATTAAAAATAAGATTCCCAACCTTTGTGGCACACTGAAAGTTGAAATTTGAATAGATTTCTCATTCCAAAGTCTGAAATTGGTGGTTACCAGAGCTTCTCTGTACCACCACATGATCATCTTGTATTTGTGAGCTTGAAAACAAAAAGAAACCGTATGGTGGAGTCAAGGGGCCAGGCCAGGCCAGGCCAAGCCGCTTCCACACGGCAATCTATCACTTGAGCCGACACTATCGACGCTTAATCTCACGAGCTTGATGCGATTAGAGATTGGAGTACAACAAACTGATAGTTATGAACCCCAGGTAGGGGGGCGGTAAAATGGGTTACCGTTAGACACGACTTGAGCCAGACTAATTGCAACGTTCCGGCGACCCTCGCCTCTGCCTTCTGCCAACTGCGCCGGCCTCGAAGAGGTAAAACGAAACCAGTTTGCCGCTTCAGCTTTGTGCTTTCCGCTTAAAGTCAACAAGCAAAGTCTTCGATGCACGTGAGGCAGATTCCAAAAAGCCATTAGAACAAAGAAACCGCCCAGAGGAAATTGAGGCTTATGCCTAGGAAATGGAATTGCATTTCATCCAGGAGGATGTTTGGATTTAAAAAAGCCTTTCCTCCCTTGGTCAACGTATTGTATTCCTAATTTTACATCAACTAATTCGCGGTGCTAATAAATGAATGTGGTCATCAAATAGCAGGAACATAAAATATATTTGCTAATTAATTATGGGACCACAGGAAGAGGAATTTTAATGACCAGACCGACCATAAAATGGCATAATGTTGCAGGTAAACGATAAAATGCCACGAGACCGTAGCTCGGAGCCCGAGGACCGTTGACCTCTGGCCATTAACGGTTAACTGGGAACTGGGAACTGGGAACGTTCTAAGCCGTGTGTAAAGGTGTGAACAGTTCAGAATTTTTGAGGTCAAGTCTTTCCCATTTCCATTTCCATTTCCAAAAGTGATTGACAAGGCCTGACTCGCGGTCAATCTTCCCGCGAAAAACCAATAGACGGACGCACCTCATAGGAGCTCATAATGGGCAAAGTTTTCACCAAACAAGGTACGAGTCTCAGCCTGGAGTCCCGCTAATTGGGTTTGGGACTCTTGCTGGGCGGGTGTATAATTACAGATGGCAGATACGCCCGCGCAGAGATGCAGATGTCTATCGGCTGGCTGATTGTTTGGCGCCATACTTTTCGCTTGCCCTGTACGAGGGAGGCCAGAGGAAGTTCATTATTACGCTGAGCTCGACGACATCGGACAAACGGCATTTTAATTGGAGCTGGCATTCGTTTACGAGAGTTCCAAACACACAGAGAAGTGTTCCTACAGTCAACCTACAATTGTTATTTAGTATCAAGGCACTTCCCCTTTGTTTCGCGCAGTGTTGCTGAATTTCCGAATCGAACCGCCGGACAAAGCGTCCTCAATTGCATGTAAATGTCCACAGCAGACGCTTAGAAATGTGGCACACCACATGTGAAATGATATGATGCTCCCCACTTCGTGTTTTTCGGGATGACAATTCCGGCTGAGCTCTGCAGAATGACAAAGTGCAAGATAAGATTTGCGGCCAAACCACACAGAAGCTGTGGATTCATGGATTGCTCGTGGCTAAGGCATGCCTGGCAGCCGCAAACTCAATCACCCAAACCCCTTCACATAAATCAATAACACACAATTGCAGTGACCCAGTCCATTAGCCGGAATAATGGAAAGCCTCTACAGGAAGTTCCGGCTGGCAGGACTCTCGCAGAGTGTTTTCTAGTTTCATAGAGCAACAATTGGTGGGCAGCCGCATGGAAAATTGATACGACGCCAGGGAGGTTTTCCAGAATAGTAACCTTATGTAACCTGCACCTTTCATTTGCAAAAAGCGCCTGGCTATAGGGACAACATGTCCACCACGTCAAGTGGCCGGACAGGAGCTCGACATGGTGCCAACTCGCTACAACCAAATCGGGCGAGCTTTACAAAGGGAAGGACTCTATTCGACATGCGTAGTGCCCAGAGCCCGTCTATTTATTTTCCTTTGTTGGTCGGACCAATTTTCGTCCATGTTGGAGCCGCCAATCTGGCATTTGTTGTTGTCAGGCACTTATCGTCAATACCAATGCCAGGACAAGTATGAGGCCCCACATTCAGGAGGTGTTCACAAGCCTTCTCGGGTACACTCAGCAAAAAGTCTGCTCTTATTTTACCTCCAAGGCGATTCAATAAACTTAAGAACTTTTCATGAGTGTTCCTCCTTATCAGCAGCTGCCGGAGACCAAATCGAGTCGTGCAGGTCTCACCTTAGTCCAAGTCGAGGCCTCATAAATTCCATCTGCAATCTGCGGTCGCTGGGCGAAAATGCAATTCAGCATTTTCGAGAGGATGGGGCTCGCCATATCGAATTCTCTGGCTGGGCCTGGGGCTGACTTGGGGATTGTGGGTGAGCCAAGACGCGCTGGAGCTCGCAGCTCGCAGCTCGACTCTAAATCTGGCTTCGAATCGCATTCTGACAGGCAACAGCTGTGCACACACAATCCAGAACTCACAGAAAAGTTTAAATAGAATGAGAAGGAGCCTGGCATGCTCTTTTGTACATTTTAAATTTAGCGTTAACTCCAGGGGCCCCTTTTTCCTTTATGTTTAATGCTTTTCTTGCAGGACTTACCCTCGAAGGAAAGTGAAAAGTTCTATCCATCGCATCTGAAATACGCCTTTGAATGTTTCAGTCGATGCTGGAAGTAATCGCCGTTGCTGGGAGTCAGGTTGAATGCGCCATAAAGTGGCGGACCCAAGGCGGTTTCCTTTCCCATTTCCAGCTGAGATTTGTTAAGCTCCACATTCGAAATTCCAGGGTTTTGCTGAATCCGAGTAACTGATTGATGTCTACCTTTCTAACATCGCTTTCCACACACCCCACCAGTGGAAGCTGAGGTCAATCGAGAGCAGAATTGCTCGCTTTAAAGTAAACAAACAACTCAAAACCCTTTGGAACCTGCAACAATCGCAGGCGGGGGAGGATTTCAAAGGCACGCAACCCACTTCGTTCGGGGTCGAGGAAGTGCGAGGGTGTCGAGTATGTTAATGGCCTGAATGCAAGCCATGTGACTGACTTTTCCCTAATCGAAAGCAAGGGGTGGGAAAGCCGCCCCCGTTGCGGAGGCAATAAGTCCTTTCCAACGAGAATGCGGGCAATTCCGAAATTTATCACATTGCAGGGATGCACTGAAACGGGACATTACGGGGTGGTTTCCGAGAGCTGCCGGAGCCGCAGGACTTTCTCAATACAAGCGTAGAGAATGCCCCAGGTCCGTGCCGAGAAATGCCGTCCCAAATAACAATTTTGTTGGTGAAATTAATTTTTATTTTATGTGCTTCGCTTTGTTTGTTTGCCTGCGTTTGTTTACAGAAATGTGAAATAATTGGCCACAGGCGCCGCACGGCGGGCGAGCCGACAGCAATATCAGTTCCAGGATCAATGCCAGGACGCGTGCGGTTCACAAATTTCACAGCAAATGGCGCCTGCGGTCCTTTATGGTGGTTAGCCCGTGGGACGGGAATCGGGAATCCCAGCCAGTCTTCGCACTCGACCACTTGGCAATTATGCCGGAAGGAAAATATCACGCCGCCCAACAAGAGCCGGAAATGCAGATGAAATTGGTGCCAATCCACGGAAAACCTTTTTAGCCAGAGTGAGTCTAAAGCCAAAAGTAAAATGTAAACATTTTCGTAGACTAATCGTAGCTCCTGTAATATTTTCGCCATCAGTGTACCCAGGAAAGGACTCAGGATTCTCACTCAACTCCATTCCACTCAGAGACTCACGCTCACAAAACAGGATAACGAAGGACATTACGGACACAACAGAGACGCAGTGAACACAATACAAAGGCGTAATAGAGAAAGAAATAGAAAAATAATAAAATAACAAAATAATACTGGCAACCCCCTGGCCGCCTGTGTGCCTGTCTGCCGAACTGACAGTCTGCAGGATGTGCAACGCGCACGTCGTCCTGCGACTCCGCAACATAGAAGCCGCGATTCACAATTTGGCGAGGACGAAGGACCCCAGAACGGAGGCAGGGTAGGAGGGGAGAGCGGTGTAATGCTGTAAGCAGGGCCAGACACCAAAACCAAACCAAACCAGACCAGACCGAACTGAAGCCAAACCACCCCTCTCGAGGCGGCAGGATAGCAAGGATAGCTGAGCGTCAAAGGACAATGCCACAAGAAGAAGCAGCTGCCGCTAGTTGCTAGCAGGCATCTCTCGCATTTTTGTATTTGTTTTTTTCTACTTTTTTGCGTACTTGTCTCGGCGCGTCATCGCAGCCCTCATCCTGTGCCATCCTTGGGCTCATCAGAGAATCTCCTTGGCAGGGCCGAGCTCACGCTCGACTCATTCCAGAGCACTCATCAGTGGGAGCTGAGGCGGGAAGGGAGGCCACTGCGAAGTCCCAAACAGCGTGATTCATTCACGGAATGCTGCCGGCATGCTAGAGGAATCAAGTGCTGGAGTCTGCGCTCCTCTCCCTAGAGGAAATCCAGGTGAGTCAACAGCCTTGCCAAATCTTTCGGGAGAAGTTAGCATTCATTACTTCACTCCCGAATGATTAAGGGATTCGTAATTTTGCCGTCACTTCCGTCAAATTAAAGCTCAGCGACAGGATGTGGCGAGTGACTCCGATTCGAATGTTGTTTCTACGTCAAGTCACAACCTCCAGTCGAACCCAATCATCGTCTAATATCCATCAATTTAATCCAATCAAGATGCCACCTCTCAAGACCACGTCGGAGAATAAACGCCATAAAAGGAGGCGGTTCAGCCTGGCTTATATACATACGAGCATAGCTAAATAATCAATGAGTCTCTGAGTTGCGAGTCCCGAGGCGGTTCAAGGTCCCTCACATTTCCATTACGGAATCTTCGATTTGATGACATCACATTGCTCGCTCGGCTCCAGAGCTGGGAAATCGTCTGAAAAATTTCAATTAAGTTCAAGTTATGCTATTTCTGCGCCAAAACTTGTCATGCTTCCAGTTAAAGGAACTCCCTTAGTTGCAACCCTTCTCCAAGGCAACCCCGTCAACTAAAAACTCATCAACACTGCTGGAATTGACCTCTGGCTGGAGAGTGCACGACCTTTCCTGCCTGGTGTCCATGGAACTCGAATCGATTCTCATTTTCGGGAGTGTTTGAAGGTCTTCCCCTCAGTCCTCCGAAATGCACAAACGATTAGTCAAACCAAACAATCGGATGCCAATGAAGAACTTGGCCAACCTACCGCAATCCGGAATCCGGAATCCTGAATGTGGAATCCAGGATATATGCATAAATATCTACCCAGTATGCCAACATCGTAGGTTATGTGGGGCATCGCGTGCTCGGCGAGAGTTAATTGGGAGGCGAATAAAATTTCATAATCTACAGCCCACTGCTGGCAATGGCAAATTTACGACATTCCCCCCAAGCTGGGACCCGGGTTCCTTTTGTGGGACTGACAGCCGCGGATGAGTCATCCCACGACCTTCAGCAGTATCCGAAAGAGACCTTTTAGCGGGCAACGACATCGGGAGGAGTTAACTACCAGCTCTGGTTCATATACCGATTTTTACCCATTATCCTTAGACAATTGCCCGCCACCTCCTGCCAGTCTGTCGGCCTGCCTCGTTTTAGTGCTCCTTGAGCGTTGTTTGCCTTCGTGCGGGTGTCCTCTGCCCTCCGGCCCAGCTGTTTGCGTGCGTCAAATAGAAGCGTCCTACCAGGAGGCAAAAGGGTGGCACACCACCCATATCCACCCAGCAACGACGACGCCAACTTGGCGCCATTTCAATGCCGTCGAGCTACAATGGGGCCCCTTGGCCCGCTTGTTTTTGTCATATGAAGACCTTTGAAATGCCACTGGATATTTTCGTTCCACAAATTTTTAATATCCAATCTTGAAGGCACAAAAACAAAACATTCTTTCGGCGGGAACTCAATTTGCGAAGTGTTGGGCCTGCAAGCCATTAGGCGTGTGCAGGAATGAATTTCACATGTTTTTAACGTTAAATTAACGCACAATTTGTTGGCCAGAACGTTATTAGCACACAGGCGTTGATGGGCTGATGATATCACAATAAACTTAAGATGCATTCAAATTAAATTAGACAAAGACTCCAAGTGGGGAAGAAGGAAGAGTCATCTCTAGAACACAAACAGGTTTCTTGAGGACGTCGATAAAGACGACTCTTGAGCCTGTTTCCTGCTTTTTGAGTTCAGTTCTCGTATCAAGACAGCTACTTAAATAAATAAAAAGAATTGGTGCTGCTAGAACATTCAAATATGAAAAATAAACAATCAGATAATAAAACCAATCACTAGAATATAAAACAAACCCGTTTTTGTATGAAATTTTGCCTGACTTGGCGAATTCTAACTTGGCCAACAACAGTTTTCTGGCCTTTTCAAGGGCCCTCGAGTGCTTTGAGCTTCGAGTGGGGTTGAAGCAACCTCCCCTAACCGAATTTGCAGGGTATTCAACTCGATTAACATCGAAAATCGATTCCCCCCGGAAGTAAATCCAACTCCAAAGTCTGCCGGAGTCAGCCTAAGACCTGGCCCGGGGGCGAGGGATGTGTGCTTATTAGGTCGAACGTGCTCTGTCACGGGACTCCTGTCTATGCCAGGGTTTCCGGCAGCCCCAGAAGCACCTCACCCGCCACTTGAGAAGGCAGTTTTCCGGCTGTTCGATGGCGCAATAAAAGCCTTTGATTGTGCTGCCCCGAATATTCCTTCGAGAGAACGGTGTTGTCTGCAAGCCGTCTGCTCCTTTATTATTTACAGCCTCCCGAAAAGACACCCGGAACACTATCCTATGTCTTTAAAGATCTCTGCCTGGCTGGGTGTCTGACTGGCGGGAGGGAAACTTAATTTATGCGAGTTCGGCGTACTGTTTTTTACAGGCGCCAGCCATAAAAAGCGAGGCGCTTCTGGCCCTGCGGTTCTCGGTTCTTGGTTCTCGGTCCAGACCCCATTAAAAATTCATTATCCGGCCCAGCTCTGGACGTGTACTCAGTGCACTGTACATGGAACTTGAAACAGATGAAGGCCAACCGATGAGCGAGGCTCTCAGCTTACTTTAGCTTTAAACCCGAGACTTTTGGAGCAATGGACGACAGGCCAGGTCGACGACAGGCCAGGGCCAGCTATTATCGCTGCCAGGCTGACCCAGTTGTCATCGAGGAGGTTATTGCAGCTGCCACTTACCTGAGAATCGAGGTATTCCTTGGGTGCACCTTTGCCTTTAAATTGCGGTCCAATGGGCGGGAAATCGGCCGGGGATCCTGGAATCGAGAAACCATATAAAAACATCAATTGATTCCCTTCCGAAGGAGTCCAACAAAAGGCCTCTGTGGCCTTGGGTCTCGACCGCCAATGCGAATCCAGCGAATTGGCATTCGCTCTACACTCTCCCTTGTACCGACTGGTCAGCAAATGACGTCACCGCCAAGGATGCTGGGATCCAAGGAGCCAAGAGTTGCACTTTTATTAACTGGTCTGGTCTTTTTCTTTGGCCAGGTTTTCACCACACAATCGCCTATGAGATTCCTCGGAACTCGCCGATTCGCAGAACAATTGCCTTCACAGCGATTTCAGTTAAAATTAAATGGTGTTTGCAGGCCAATCAATTCGCGGCCAATTAAATCCCTCTCAAGTGTATTCCTTTATTGTTCCGGACTCGACTTACGGAATCGAAAATCAACAGCTTTTCATTAAATCGCACTCGCCAAACCGTAAAGCAATCGCAAACGGACAGTAACCGCGCACAACCTTTCCGACGACCGTTTTTTTTTTGAATGTGAGCGTTTTAAGTCGCTCTGGAATCGCGTCGCGTTTTTAGTCGCTCGGGTCTTACGAAGTTTTACGAAGTGTCCCTCTGAGTTACCCTGTAAAAATGTGTTTGCCACAGTCACCTTGTGTAATTAAATTTTCTATTTTTCGAAATTATTTATAATATATGGAAGTTATCTTTCAAATATGATTTGCCAACGCAAGGAATCAAAAAACTAGCTCTAAATTTACATAAAAAATTTTATATTAAGCTATCGTTCATCGATATTTTCTATCGAAATGCCGCGATTTCAAAGCGTTTAAAATCGCGCGATATACAAAAACGATTTACACTCCACAGCGAAAAGAGTTTTAAGTTTTGTTGACCTGACATATGTTAATAAGTAATAATCTGTCCAAAAATTTCTTTTAAAAACAAATATTCAAATTAAAATTCAAAATTGTTGCCGATAGATGGGCCATTTTTAAAGTTTCGCGGTTGCGATCGAAGCCGGTGATAAAAGAGTGTCAAAGACATTTATTTGGATCTACAGTCTAAAGTTTCATCCATTTCCTCATTATGACGGAAACGGTGAGGAAAATATTGAACCGGTTAAGGAAATGGTATCGATATTGATACAAATACTATCGATACTCTCTCGCTCGACGCAACATGTTTGAAGCACACGGCACGATGGTATGGTATAAATACCAAAAAAGCATATAGTTTTTCGATATTTTGGTATAATATTGCCCTGGCCCCACCAGTACTAAAACCGTTAAAATTTGGTCGATCCGTTGAGAGGGACTGGTCCCACCGTAAAAATTTGGTCCCACCACTCAAGAAAAAAACACCGAACCGAGAAGACGCGTTCGCCGCCGCTGCTCTGCTCTGTGAGTGTTGGAAGTGCAGCTGTCGCTTAAACCGAATAAAAAGAGCTCGAATTGCGCATTGTGGGCTATCGGCTGGCTAGACCCAGCATCCGCGGTACTGCAGATCCTCCTGCAATCGTCCTTAAACAAAAACATCGAAACAGTTAGTGAGACTCAACGCCCTAAAGTCGCCGGCCTACTGACGCCGAAGCCGACGCCGCATACGACAGCAACGGCAACGGCAACGCCAACGCCGGCGCATCAAATGCATCGGAATACGGCGGAGCAGCAACAAAATACGAAATACGGGCGAAATTCGCTGAATTTGCATAAAACGCGATGCTGACGCGGTGAAATGGGAGCATAAAAAACATTTTTGTGAGAAATATGCGAAAACTGGGCTCCCGTCGCCTGCGTTTTCCGTGTGTGTTTGTGTGTTGTGTGTCTGTGTTGGTGTTGCACCCAGAAGAGCGGAGAGAGAGCGAAAGAAAAGAGGAAAGGATGATGGCCGCGCTGGTACCTGCTCCGGAATCGGAGTAGCTTGAAAAGAGGCTTCTGGCCTGGACCTAGCCCTGGCCCTGGCCCTGATTCTGGCTTAGAGTTCCCAAATTTTTCTGCTCGGAATCGCAAACTGGTTAAAAGTTGGCAGCCAACAGCCAAAGCTACGTAATGCTGTTTTCCGCTAAATCACCTCTCCAGCCCCGGTCCCTCCTTGCCATCCTCCTACCTTTTCTTCAGTCGCCGAAACCGAACCCGAGGTTGGCTTAAGAAAACGTGTGGCCATATTTTTTCCTCTTTCTCTTTCTTCGTCTCCTTCTCTGCTTCGTCTGTTGTTCGCGCTCTCTCCCTTTTCAAACTCTCGCCGCCTCCGTTTTGTGCCGCATTTCCGAGATAAAGAAATAAAGAAATATAAGAACCCGCGTCCGCGTCCGCGTCTCCCGAGATAAATGCGAAATATTGTATCTTAACAGCCGCGTCGCATAGCATCGCATCGCGTATAGTATCTGTATTTTTGGGGGGAAAAACAAAGATTCTTCAGTTCGTCAGTTCTCATCGATTTTGTGTTTTGTGTTTTGTTCCGCAGAGATTTTTGTGAAGCCTCAATAGCCCGTCGATAAACAGCAAACAATTGAGAAAAGTTAATAAAAACCATAGGCAACGAGGCAACAGAAGAGACACAAGACCGCCAAAATGTCGGAGGAAGTCGATCGCAACGATCCCGAGCTCAAGTACCTTTCGGTGGAGCGCAACCAGTTCAACGATCCGGCCACACAGGCCGAATGGACACAGAAGCGTCTGGTGTGGGTGCCGCACGAGAACCAGGTGAGTGTTTGGTACCACGCCCTCGGAATGACATGAACCCAATTGATAATTGATACGTGCGAGTCACGGTCGCTGATAGGCAGGTACACCTGTGGCTTTAATCAATTTGCGCAGCGCTTGTTTCTCTGCCTTTTTCTCTTATCAGCTGGTTTTAGTTTACTTTCAGTTCAGTCATCGATCGAACGAACTGAAACATGATTCACCCTCCGTTTATGTTGGTTTATTTATAATTTTTAAGCGGGCCAACTTCTTTGGAAAATCGCATGGCGATACTACAAGATTGAGTAAACATCCGTCCGGCTGGTTGGCAGAGGCTGATTCATGCGTTTCTCCTGCTGATGGTGGCTGATGGAATCATCGAGCGGGCGAAGAGATTTAACGGTTTGGTGGTCAAATCGCATCAATTTGCATTCAGACGGAGCCACGGTTCCTCCTCTGACTCACTGACTTACTCCGCGAAGAGCAGGTAGAGACCCAGCCGAACGGGTTTTCGATCTCTGGAGCTTGTTCATGCCGCACCGTGTCTGTGTGGGTCTCCGAGCGAGTGGCTCTCAGGTTTTGGCCTAGAAATCCCCACCGAGAGCCATGATAAGCAACCGCATTGTTTTGCTAATTTTGTTTGTGATTCTTTTCTGATGGAGATCTCTTTATTTTTTTTTTAGCTTTTTTTTAGGTGTCATTCAACTGCATTCCTTACCATACATTTTAGGGCCATAAACAGAAAAGAGAATAAAATTAGCAGCCTCGTTCCTAGGTTCCTAAGTAATTGCTTTATTTGCCAGAGATTATGTCTGGAAGAGTAGAATGGTAGCACTTTTGGGTGACTTTACACAATAAAACTAATAAAAAGAACGAAACGAAACGAAACGAAACAAAGACAACAACTTCACATTTTTGTGTAATTACGCGATCGCTTAGACAGACATTTACTTTACAATGGAATCTCACTGAAAAAAAAAAACAAAACAAACAAAAAAGATAAAGTCAAGAAATGAAAAGCAAAGAAAAGACAAAGTAACGAAACGAACGCTCGATTGACGGACAGACGGACGGCGACACATGAGACTGGCGAGAAATGTAAAGAAATTTGCATAAAGCACAAACTGTTGCTCCGCTGGAATGCCCCGCACACAGATACAGATACAAATACTACAGATACAGATACATTTACAGATAGTAACGGGAACGGGGAGCTGGCCAAAAGGGTATTCGCCAATTGTGTCAACACTCCCGGTTCACTCCAAACAGTTGTTCCAACTTTGCGCAATGCAAGGCAGAGCTCCAGTTTGTTGCCATCCGAAGCCGACTCTGAATCCGAATAAATGTTTACTTTTAGATAGCGAGGAGGAGCTGCATCTCAGGTTTCCTTTTCCCAAGATTCGTTATTACTTTCCTTCCAAAAGTCTTTCGGCGGCTTAGAAGGCGGCTTAACCCTCGTCATAGCCAGAGAGTCGAATCGAATCGAATCGAATCGATTGGAACGAACGATCTTAAGGGCCCCTTCCCGTACCCGCACCCGCACACCCACACTCGCTATCGCTTCTTACTCGTATTTTTTAACCAACAGAAACCACTTTGGACTTTGTTTGTGGCCACTCCCACTCCTGCCCCTGCCCCTACCACTGCCACTGCCACTGCTCCAGCCACTCGGTTCTGGACTGTGTTTTCTTTTCGGTTACGAACGTAGCCAGCTTTCGAGTCTCGTCCGTCCGGTTTACGGTCAACGAACCTTCCCTCTCGTATCTCGTATCTCGTATCACGTATGTGTAATATTTCTTACGCTCTTGCCGGGATCGATTCAAGAAAAAAAAGGAATAAAAATTATATATTCCTACCGAATGCATTAAATAAACAAAGCTGTTCTAGGAGTAAATAAATAATACTACAGATATAGATCGGCTTGTTTATCTTTTTGGCAAGTTGCAAGTTCAAGGCTGGAATTTGGGGTCTCTACCGGATCAAGGAAAGCTCTCTTTTAGTTCATCCTCCCATTCATGATTATTAGCAACGAATTAGGTCTGTGTTTTATAGGTTTTCTTTGGGTCTTGCTCCACTGATTGAGTGGAATGAATCGAGTCGAGTCGAGTCGATGGATGCCGTTCTGCCAGAACCCGAGAGTGATGACCTCATCCTCTTTCCTTAACTCTTTCCCGCCGCCGTTTGCTGCTAATTTCTCTCTGGCTCAATAACTTCAATTCATTTCTCCTCTGGCGAGGCATTCCACGATCGTGATTCACGTTACAGCATTCACGTTTACGTTGCTGCCTCAAAATGTATCTGGTATCTGGTATCTGGTATCTGGTCTGGTGTGTCCAAACTGTCAAACGTTTTCAGGCGCAAATGTGTTTTGCAAACTGACAGATAGATGGGGGCGGGAATAAGTTTTGGCACAGGAAAAGCAGTTTTTCTTGAGATACAAATATTGTTCCTCGTTATGCCGCTTTTAATGTTGTTGATCTTCGCTGTAAATCCGTTGATTGCTCATTTTAGCCACAATTAAACCATTCGGATGGGCTCGTTACACGGTCCGAGAACCTGCCCATCGCATCCGCACGCCAATAACAACTCTCTTATGGCTGTTTATCCCCGATCCCGATCCCGATCCAAGACCGGAAAAGCGCTAAGATAACACAGAAGGAGGCAGAGAATACGATCGCTGGGGCGTGTGCGTGTTTAGTAGCTTAATGGAGCCGATCTGGAATGCGTTGCAGATGCAGATGCAGCTCTCCACTCTACCCTTTAATGGGGGAATTACGGGTTGCCCCCTATTTGATTAATGTCAATGTGCAGCATGCCGCATGCAGCACGCTCCGTAGAACTGTGTTGTTATTTCGCTGCGGGGCTCCAGATTTGTTTTCGTTCCTCATTAAGATGTTTAATATTTTTGTGGAAAATGAAATGATTTCTTGGATTCCATAGCTTGGAAGAGTAGAGTTCATTGTTTTGCCAATTCCTGCTTAGCTTTGGCTCCAACTGCGAGTGCAGAATGCAGAATGCTCTCTGTAGAGAGCCTTGAACTTGTTATCAAGTGCAATGCAGAAGGGTAAGAGGCGTCACAGTCGCCTCTGCACCCAGACAGTCAGATAGTCAGACAGACAGTTGCATCTGCCTCCCGTTGTTCGTTCCCTCCCGGTTGTGATTCTTTTTTTGTCCGCCTGCCTTGCCACTTGAATGGGTGCACTTTTTTTCACTACCCGCGAGTGAGATGCCGAGAGCTCTTGTTCTGCGTTCTGGCGCTTGACTCATGCAGCGCGTTTATCGCCTACCCGCTGAGATATGTTTCTTTTGTTTTGCAAGCAACCCTACTAACAACTGTACACTCTTTTTTCTATCTTTTTAAGGGCTTCGTGGCCGCCAGTATTAAGCGGGAGCATGGCGACGAGGTCGAGGTGGAGCTGGCCGAGACCGGCAAGCGGGTGATGATCCTGCGCGACGACATACAGAAGATGAATCCGCCAAAATTCGACAAAGTCGAGGACATGGCCGAGCTGACGTGCCTCAACGAGGCCTCCGTCTTGCACAACATCAAAGACAGATACTACTCTGGCTTGATCTATGTAAGTATCTTTTTTAAGAAATTTTTCCATCTAATATTTGTGTTGGCTCGGTCGCTATGGCTCGGCCAGCTGCTGGCAATGTGACGACGATCTCTCAGTGATGATGTGACTCGAGACTCTAAATAAACAAAAGGAGCAGCCAGCCCAGCTGTGCTGTCATCCCGGGTTCCAGATATTCGGTTCTCGGTTAGCTGGAAACGTGTCGCGCCCCATCGCATTGCCATTTACCTAAAAGCAGTGCAAACATAAAACCGACAACAATATTCAATCACTTTATTTCCCAGTGTCCAAATAATTTATCGGCACACAACTTGAGCTCTCTGGAAGCATATCCGCTGCTAATTGACATGCAGATAGCGTCGCGTTTGCACAAATTTCAGATTTGCCAAAACCGAAAAACCGAAATGACCAGAAAAAAGTTCATTTCGAGTCGAATCGAATCTTATGCGTCGCATTTGAATTTAAAGCCGTAAATCCAGAGCTGGTTTGGGGTCTTTCTCTTTCTTATATAAATCATTAAGTTGGTTCCATCAATTGCAGTCTTGAGTGACTGACTTCTGGCTCTAAAATATGTGATTCTTTTGAATCATCTTAACCGGGCTTTATGGCCATATGGAGCTACTGATTATATATCATCAAGTTGGTTCCGTCAATTGCAGTCTTTAGTGGGTCTTTCTAATCACAATGACACTGACTTCTGGCTCTAAAATATGTTTTCTTTCCTTTTAAATATTTATATATTAATTAAGATATTTACGGGATAAAGGATAACATCCTTGATGTCCTTGGTTTCTATTCATTCATTCTGCCCAATGGGCTCGCCGGCTAAGTATACTTAACAGTAACAATAATTAATAAAAATTTGCTATAAAGTATCAATAATGTAAAGAAAAAATCGATGGAGGAGTACAGTATTGGGCGCTCGACTCCTCGCTGAGCGTCTTAAGCCTTGCAGGTAAGCACCTGTTGAGCCTTTTTGGTGGTTGAGATATCGTAAGACTTTTTTCTAGTAGGTTTGCCGTGAAGCTCCAGTCTTTCAGGAAACTCATTGTCTCTAAGACCGTGAGCAGCTTGAGGTCTCTGTTGAGGATACAACAACTGACAACTGGCTCTAAAATATGTTTTTCTTTTTTTGAATTTCTGGATTCATTCCAATCAGTTTAACCAGGATTAGGTGTTGCTAAAACAATACCACCCCCAAACATGTTGCTACTTGTTGTTGGTAAACCTATTTCATGTTTCAGCATGTTTTGTTTTGTTTGTTTTTGATTTTTTAAGGTTTTTTCTGTTTCCTACAATGCCTGGTTATGGGTAGCCTTTGCTGGTAGCCATGTGGCAGGTTAGTAAGCGGCTTCTTTTTTATAGTTTTACAACAAATTGTGTGCCGCGTTTTTTACATATTTTATGTACTGTTGTGGCTGCCACTTCACCGCACCATCCTCTCTCCTCCTTGTTTCGTTTGAGAGTTTTAATTTTATGCCCAAGCGGCTGATGGCTGATGTTGCTGGTTTTTGATGTGGGCGCAAACTGCTTTAAATTTGTTTACTTTGTTTTGTTTTTGGCTGGCCTGGCCATGCTTCAGCGCACTTGGCATTGTCTTTGTTGTTGGCCAATTTTGTGCGCCGGTTTACAATTTACACAATCATGCCACGCACTCTGTTGCCAGCTACCAGCTAGCAGCTACCCGCCGGTCGGTCTCCGCCTGTCCTCGTTTAATTTGCTTGCCAATTGCTGCTGACGTGCTCAGTCCGCTAACTTGTTGCACGGCCTGTTTTGGAGAAAGATAGACAGAACGAGAGAACGACAGAACGACAGAGGGCCAGAGCTGTGGGGGCTGCGCTTAACGGCATAATTATTATAATTTGCTGACATTTAATTCGATTTTTAAATTTCATTTAAATTAATTCGCCTGGCAGCTGCCGCTGTCGCTATCGTTGTCGTTGCCGGTAGCTTGTGGCTTAATTAATATGCGGCGGCAAGAAGAATGACTATTGCACGGGGACCGAGAAGCACACACAGAGCAAGAGACACGCATTTGCAAATCAAATTGTCAACACCGCAAACCGCACCAAAAAATATTACCAATTCGACATGAAAATGTTTAACAAACTAATGTCCAATATGTCCAAGAAGCACTTTCTTGAACCCTGTTTCCAATGCCTGATTGCAAACGTAATTGAGTTTGAGAAATTTCACGAAACATTTGCATTCTGCATTTCTGTTGTTCGAATTAATTGATTTATGTCCCTTGGATGACTGGCTGCCATTTCTCATTCTGCGGGAATAGCGCTGAATTGCAGCCTGCATGCGTTGGCAGCTAAAATAATTGCACTTGACAACGCCAGGCAAGGAAAATCTTGGCGCCTTGGCAGCTGCTCCTCCTCCTCCTCCTCCGATTCCCATTTCGAAAACCCGCTCGGACTAACTATCTTCAAGATGCACTAATTGAAATGGCAAACGACAAACCGAATTGAGCCAAATGGCGTCTCGTGTGGCATATTAATTTGGGATTGCTGTGACACTCGGATTTCGATTTAAATATCAGCCACGAGCTGGTGCAATGTGTGCCACATGCAGAGGCGGCGCCTCAACTTGCCTGTTGCTTGTGTTTGTGGAAAATAAATTATGTTCCTCGCATCTAATTTGTTCGCAAATATTGGCACTAATAGTCGGTGGCTTGAGGGTGGGCCCTGAGCCGTAAAAAGGTGTCTCTGGGCACGGAATTAACATAAAAGGAACCGCCTTTTGTTTTGTTTTCCGCCGTTTTTGTTGGCCCTGTTTGCTTTGGTTGCTGCTCTGCTTGCAACACGTTTAAAACACGAAAGCGCTTTTGACCACACAAGGCCTGAGAGGCGAGACCAAAAGCGGATCCACTAAACGCTCGAGATTTCTGGAGGCTAAGCTTCCGCTTAGGCAATGCTTAGGAAATGCAAATTTGAAAATTAGCCATTTTTAGAACAGTTTAAGTGGAATATCTAAGCTAATTCTCAACCGATTTTAAATCTAAATACCATTCATGAATCAGGGCTTCAGTCTGCTTCAATCTGCATCAAGGAATCCGAGAAAATCCACAAAAAAAATTTTGCCGATTTTTCAAAATTTTGAAAGGGGTACCCTCATGATGTTTTTCAAAAATCGACTAAATTTTTTTTGTTTAAATTTTTCAATCTTTTGATGCAGTTCTGAAAGGAATGAAGTTCCGATTCGAAAATGGTACTCTGTTCCAAAATCGTATGCGAATTGTGGTAAATATTCCCTAAAAACTGCAGGAATTAGACGAAAAAATGACATTCTGACTTTTATGTAAATTTTGAATCGACTTTATTTCGATAAATTTAAGGAAATAAGCTATACCTCGGCTTATAGGCCTCTTATCGTCGAATGTTATACCTTCCCGATCTTGTATCTTCGAGTTCTATTAATTTCTATCAAAATCTTACCATCGAAAATCTGAACCTATTTTTCAAATTTTTGTAAGGGCTACCATCATGATTTTTTTTTTTTTTTAAATCGACAAATTTTTTTTGTTAGATATTTTTTATCTTTGGATGCAGTTTAAAAAAGATTGAAGCCCGGATTCAAAAATGGCATTTCGTTTCAATATCGGTTGCGAATTAGCTGAGATATTCGAATAAAACGGTTCAAAAAATGGAAATTTTTGGATTTCAAAAAAACAAAATATTTAGGGATATTTTTGCCAAGATACCATTTAACAATCAAGACTTCATTTGCTTTTAATTCTAATCAATGATTTCTATTAAATCAAAGTTTAAGCTTCACAAAATCACCCTTTTGATAGATAAATTGATTTGTTTTTTGGTTCTGGAAGGTGTTGACCAAATGGCTGACATTAAAATCCTTTCCTCACAAGTTACAATCGAAAGCTCTTAATATCGCTTCTGGATTGATAAACACTTCACGTCCTACAGTGATAAATAAATGTCGCTGCAAGCATGGATTTGCATAAATTTCATGATGTTCGTTGACCACATGAGGCTTAAGATCAGGGCAGCTGGCAATGATGGATGTTGTTTCAGCAGGTTCAGAGGCAGGATAATGACTCAGCCTGTTACAAAGGCAGTGACTCAAAAGCGACCTGAACAAACCTCGTCACGAGTGACGACCACTTCTAAGCGATTGCCAAAAACAGCGAGGGGCCAACAGAAACTACAAAACAACAATTTCTTATGCCATTTTTGGATGACACACAAACGCACACAAATCTTGGATGGGAGCAAGGTTGTTGATTGCCGCGACGTGATTTTGGGATTTTGTGAGCTCTCTAGCTCGGCTTCGGCTTCGGCTTTGGCCGCAAAATCTGAACCCTCAAGACATTTTCTCTATTATGATTTCTACTTGGTCGAAATTTTGGATTTTGGGTACTTTCCATTTCGATCCGTGTGGGTTGGCGGCGAGACACTTCTCCACGGCGACTCCTTCGCTTGTTAAGCTTGCATTCGCGCAGCATTCACAGCATTCGCATTTAATGTTTGGTTGTATATTTAAATGATACAACGAATAGTAAAAGCCACATACTTAGTGCCCACGCTGCGGCAATCAGAGACCCAGTTATGTAGGCTGCTGCCGCTCAATACTGCCGCAGATACCTACAGAATCGGCTTTGGATTCAGCTACAGATACAGATACATAAGTGGCAGCGGATACAGCTACAGCTACAGCTACATGGGTTCGCTTTTTATGGTGCTGGCCAACTTTAAAGCACATGTCTTGTTAGATAGCCATTTATTTGATCGAGCGTTGAGTGTGATTGCGTTTGGGCAACATTAACTAGGCCACTGAACATCAGCCGCCGATCTGCTACACAATGACCATGATCGGGGATCCTATTCCCTGTGTTATCCAATGTAGCTTACCCAATCGAACAAGAAACAAACAACTAATATCCGAGTTTTGTAATCCTTTCAGACATATTCCGGTCTCTTCTGCGTTGTGGTCAACCCCTACAAGAAGCTGCCCATCTACACCGAGAAGATTATGGAGCGGTACAAGGGCATAAAGCGACACGAAGTGCCTCCGCATGTATTTGCAATAACGGATAGTGCCTATAGGAACATGTTGGGTGGTAAGTATCGGACTGGGACTTTCCCGAGGGAACGTATCTTTGGGAACGTATCAAATCCCTCTCATGTTTGCTCTGGCTGCGAGTAGCTATCGAAAATTCCATTCTCCTCCGCATAAACAAGCAGAAATTTAACCGAACCCAGCTGATAAGATAAACGTTTTGCTAGGTTTACTCTGTATGACAGAGTATTTCCACGAAATACTTGTACGTGTATATTTTCTTTTCATTCGAGCAAAACATATGTCATACCTGCATACTTGGAAACGAAAACAAATCCTTTAGAGCCTGGAATTCCACGCCCGTCAGCTGAACAAATGCTCGGTGAATCATCTGGAAATGTGTTTCTGTCACTCTTCTAATCAGTTGGAGAGCCTCATAAACTGGTTTCCTTTTTCAGCTATTCAGCTTTTCAGCTTTCCAGCTTGCATTTGAAAATGGGATTTTTTGTGTGTTCGGTTTTCGTTGTTGCTGCTTTTTGCCTTTTAGTTTTGGCTTCAGTGAGTTTCGATGGTTTGCATGTCCGTTCCAAGCGTAACGTCTCGACGCTGGATGACTCACCCCGCAGTGGCTTCAGCTACAGCTCCAGCTACAGCTCCGAGGCCAGGCGTATCTATAGGCTTCCCTATACTTACTCATGTTTGCGTCTCCCAGGTTGAGTTTGGTTGGCTAATATTGCGTATACGTGTCATTACCATATATGGATCTAAAGCTGAGCCCGGCTCTCGGCTTGGACGCAGGCAGATTGGCTGATTGTTAACGCCGCTGAAAAGTTTAAACAAATCGTCGCTTCGCTTTCGGGCTCTCCATATTTGACGCTTCATAAATATGGCTTTAATATTCGCCTGAATATTGCTTGTTTTTTTTTGTGAAAAATGCGCTTTTCCACCCGCTCCCTTTTTGAGTTGGGAGTGGCGGTTGCTTTGATTTATTTCCCTTCGAAATCCATCCCCATCACCTTTTGACTCCATGGCTCCGAAACACGCATTGGGCCTGGTCAGCCTGGCCCACACCCACATATTTCGAGCTTCTTTTCCCCAACTCCGGGAGCGAATTGCAACTTTTATGGCATTCCATTCCGTGGCATTATGAATATGCTCCGTTCATAATGTGCCAATGTCACAAGAGTGCTTTGCCGTTCATAATAAATGACACGCCTTGACTTTGGATGTGATCATGGAGTATATTGCCAAATAAATGCATAAATACGAGTACCCAATGGACAGATGTTTCGCCTTTCGTTGTTTTGGTAATGTTTTGGTAAACAGGAATTTATTTTGGGAGTGGAGTCAGTTCCACACTTGTTAAGCGAATACATATCTAATGTGATCAAGGCAAGATAAAATGATCTAAACCGTATTCTTTTTATTGTTTTATCGTCAGTGGATAATGGAAGCTATGATATTCTAAATAATGAATAAAGAGAGCACAATAAACAAAAGCTTTAATTGAGTTGTTTATAAGGAATGGAAATGAATTACGAAACAGCATTAAGAATTCCTCTGAATGATTATAAATTGATAGGAATGTATAGATCTTATTAAAAAGAAAAGGAGATTCACATTAATATGTTTTGATTGCGTATACATTCTCTATATACCGCAGAGTAATATATGTCTATTTATTGCCTTTTTGCTGAGTGACCATCAATGTTTATGCTATGTTTCCATCCACAAAAAACACACAAAATCATAAGACAAAAAATAAAGACTCAATAAACGAGTGAATAGTTCCCAGAGAATGACGTGTCGAGATACATATTTCGGCCCATTTATGGTTGGATTTTGTATGAAATATGTATGGATATGCGACCGGCTTTTGCCTTAATAACGAATAAGTACGGGGTCGCGATGTGGAAGCTGTTTGAGCTGCTACATGCGACATGCGACATGCCTCAAAATCTATTGCAATCAAAATGGATATGTCTGAGTTTGTGGTTAGCGCGACGATGGATCGAATGACGAGGCTATTGATCGACCAGGGGCATGGGCAGGAGTAGGGTGCAGTGCAAATCTAGTTCGCTAGATGCTAGATGGGATCATTGGTGCCATATCAATAGCTGCTGCCTGTCGCCGCTTGTATATTTTGGATACGCGCAGCCTGAAACCAACAGTTTTTTGTTTTCGATTTCGTTTTCAATTGATGTATGATCATATATTGTATACCATATATGTGGGTCTATGTACTCCAGCTGCTCCAGCTACCCCACATCACTCCCTCCAGCTCTCTGTAGTTTATTTTGCTGTTTTCTTTGGCTGTTTTTGCCCGCCTGAATTTGGGTCAACAGAAACATCAAGCTGAGCTCGGCTCTTTACATTTTATTTTCATTTTTGGCCACCTCAGCCGGATAGTTGCCTGCTGGCTGCTTAATAAAGTGTGTCACTTGCTCAATGCCTCCCTCTGTTGTTTTACTTTCTCACATCACTCCCATCTTTCTCTCCGCAGATCGCGAAGACCAATCGATTTTGTGTACTGGCGAATCGGGTGCTGGCAAAACCGAGAACACCAAGAAGGTCATCCAATTTCTGGCCTATGTGGCAGCCTCCAAGCCCAAGGGCTCCGGTGCGGTAAGTACAAAAGCGATCCGGCTCGCGGCTCGCGGCGGCCAGAAGAATCCAATGAATCCAATAAGCGAAGCAAATGCAAAGCTGTATCCGTATCCATCGGTACGTGGGAGGGTGCGTTGGAGATACGACAGAGCGTCATAGCGCCATAGCGCCATAGCGCCATAGAACGGTGCAGTTTCAATTGGATCTGTTCTGTTCAGTTCTGTTTGTAAAATGATTATTAAACTCACATTAACAGCACGCAAGCGCAAGCCCCTCGACAATTGTTATTGTTTGGTATTGTAATTAATTAGACAAACAAACGTTAGCGGGAATGGGAATTTCACGATGCATATCGTTTTCCAATGTCGGCGAATCGACTTTAATACACCCCCAAGACCCAAGACGAACACTTCTTTGCGGAGGAGTGGGCAGTTCAATTTCAATGAAAAGTATTCTCCCCAAGCCAATTTCAACTCCGTTTACACAACGATTGTTTACCCACGATTGTGATATATCACGTTACGTTACACCCAAAGTACCCAACACAGAGTGCCCTCGAATGATGCTTCCCATGTGGCAGCTACGCTAAATCCAAATATTACAATTTGGATGGTTGATCAGAGCCCAGCTGGGCCCGGAATTTTCATAGGGGAGCCACCCGAGCCCGAAGCACACTTCATTAATCAAGAGCCATAAGTTGCTGACAAATTTTGTAATTTACGCCATAAAATGAACGCCATAAAACAGAATGAAAACTGAAATCGAATTTCAGCGGAGACAATTGATAAAAAAAATAAAATAAAAATTAAATCCCAAATATTTCGACATTACATTCGATGACGTTTTTTGTGGGACAGCAACTGGCGTGGAGAATCGCCTCTGCCGCTTTTTCGTTATACCATAAATGGCATTTGTTGTATCTTTTAGAAATATTCCAATCCTTTCCAGCAGCTACCAGCCAGCAGCACAAACAAGCTGCTCTTGAGCTCCAAACACACTTTGTGATTTTATGTTTTATTCGTTTACTGCCTTATATGAGGCTGCTGCGACTTTGTGGCTGAGAACGTGATAAGCTGCAAATATGCTTAAGCAGAATATATATAATATTAAAGATACTTGTAGTCTGTGGCTTTTTCATTCCGATGATAACGAACCAGGCAGTCCAGGAAATGGAAATGCTTTCCATGTTGTCTCTAGGGGCAATTCTGTTTTCTTCGATAAATGAACAAATGTTTTAGTGGGTTTGTGATTCCAGCTCCCATAAATAGACGCTGATTACAGCCGATATACGTTTGTATCGCGAAGGTAAACAAGAAATGCGATTGCGACTGAATCATCAGAAACTAAAAGTGCCCATTGAATCAAAGGGAACTGTAGCTGTAGTGTGTTTGGTTTGAAATCCAATATGCCTGACAGCCTGTTAACAGGAATATATATGTAGAAAACAGACGACCATCGACGGTTCGGTGCAACTCTTGCATTTGCCTGGAAAAATATTCAAGACAAATTTTTGTATAGAAAGTTAGTTGGTCAGGTGATAAGGCAAATTATGAACCTTTTTACTTCCGATATTTTTATTTATTGATTGATCTTTTTTATTTTCATGTTCTACTACACAAACACACAACACCACACCTATAAATACACGCACATACACTCTGTACATTGGACTTTGGTTGTCGTCTTAACTTCTCAACTCTTGTACATTTCCTATCGTGTATATAAATATTCTGTATAAACAATGCTGCCACATGATATACCTATACACCGATATACCGATTTTCCAACAACCAAACCAAACCGAATCCAACCCAAACGTACCGAACCTGAACACCTCCACCAATTGACATCACCAACTCCAACAGGTGCCGAATCCCGCCGTGCTCATTGTAAGTATTCTACAGAATGACTGCAAATGTTGTACCATTTTGAAAAAAATAACCCGCAATTATGTTAACCCCCCTCTATGTTTAATTTTCTCTTGATTTCCTACCTTGTGGCATTCCGATGTCCCCTGAGTTCTGTTCAATTAAGTTCGTTTCTATCCCATCAACATTTCGCTTTCTCATTTCATCAACTTTGACCTGATTCTGCCTTTATTAACCCTCTCTCCAAACGAACTCTCCCTCCTCTTCTTCATTTGTCTCCCAAATTGTATCTTCGTTGTGTCGATTGTCGATTCACCTAAGCCAACACATCTACTCATCTACTCAATCAAATCAATCTCATCTCTCTGCTCTGCTCCTTATCTGTACTCTATATACTCCATATGCCAACGATAACGAATCTTTAGAGTAGTCACCAAGAGACATTTGCGGTAAAGTATTCTCGCTTAGCATCCATCCGACCAAAGGGATCCTATATGTATATCAATCTGTATAGTATCCCTATGGTCAAGCCAACAAATAAACTGTTATCCTGTAGTGTGTATTTTGTATATAATGTTTTATTATTTTAGCCGTTTATTATGGTTTGTTAGTGGTTATAAGACTGGAACCGAGATAATCCTGCCCTCCCGTATCCCATAATCCCGAATCCCTTAATTGCAGAACTTCTCAGTGAACACAAACAAGTACATAAGGGTCAAGATTGTGGCTCAAGCGCAGAGTCAGATCGTGGAGGTAGCCAATGGAACTAAGGTGGTGGAATTTAGTGCTAAACAGGATGAGGTAAACTCCCAAAGGAGTCGCGTGGTCCCAAGATGCTTGAGGATATCTCGTCCAGTGTTCATTGTCCTTTGTCCTTTGTTTCCCTTGGCTTCAGCTTCCTCCTGCATGTTCTCGTAGACTAATCGTAGTGTAGATATATGTGTTGCTTGTGATGTCACCAAGTTATCGTTTTCTGTGTAAATACCGCTCTGTGTGTGTTTGTTGCTAACCCCAAAACCTTCACCTCTTGTATGACTTAAGAACTAACTCAAATCTACTTTATTTCCGCACAGGGTGAGCTGGAACAACAGCTGCTGCAGGCTAACCCCATCCTGGAAGCCTTTGGCAATGCCAAGACCGTCAAGAACGACAACTCGTCCCGTTTCGTAAGTACTTCTGCTTGTTAAGCCGCTTGTTAAGTTGGATCTCATAGATCACTATCTTGCTTGCAGGGTAAGTTCATCCGTATCAATTTCGATGCCTCGGGCTTCATCTCCGGGGCCAACATCGAGACCTACCTGCTGGAGAAGTCGCGTGCCATTCGTCAAGCGAAGGACGAACGAACATTCCATATCTTCTATCAGCTGCTGGCCGGAGCGTCTCCGGAACAGCGCGAGAAGTTCATCCTGGACGATGTGAAGTCATATGCATTCCTGTCCAACGGCAGCCTGCCCGTGCCCGGCGTCGATGACTATGCCGAGTTCCAGGCTACGGTGAAGTCGATGAACATCATGGGCATGACCTCCGAGGACTTCAACTCGATATTCCGCATCGTCAGTGCCGTGCTGCTCTTCGGCAGTATGAAGTTCCGCCAGGAACGCAACAACGACCAGGCCACGCTGCCGGACAACACGGTCGCCCAAAAGATCGCCCATCTGCTAGGCTTGAGTGTCACGGACATGACCCGCGCCTTCCTCACGCCCCGAATCAAAGTGGGGCGCGACTTCGTGACCAAGGCCCAAACCAAGGAGCAGGTTGAGTTCGCCGTCGAGGCCATAGCCAAGGCTTGCTACGAGCGCATGTTCAAGTGGCTGGTGAACCGCATCAACCGGTCCCTGGATCGCACCAAGCGACAGGGAGCCTCCTTCATCGGCATTCTGGATATGGCCGGTTTCGAGATCTTTGAGCTAAACTCCTTTGAGCAGCTCTGCATCAACTACACCAACGAAAAGCTGCAGCAGCTCTTCAACCACACCATGTTCATCCTGGAGCAGGAGGAGTACCAGCGTGAGGGCATCGAGTGGAAGTTTATTGATTTCGGACTGGATCTCCAGCCCACCATCGATCTAATTGACAAGCCCGGCGGCATTATGGCGCTGCTGGACGAGGAGTGCTGGTTCCCCAAGGCCACCGACAAGACCTTTGTGGACAAACTCGTCTCCGCCCATTCGATGCATCCGAAGTTCATGAAGACTGACTTCCGCGGGGTGGCCGACTTCGCCATCGTGCACTACGCCGGACGGGTAGACTACTCTGCGGCCAAGTGGCTGATGAAGAACATGGACCCGCTCAACGAGAATATTGTGTCGCTGCTCCAGGGCTCGCAGGATCCGTTCGTGGTGAACATCTGGAAGGATGCGGAGATCGTCGGCATGGCGCAGCAGGCCCTGACCGATACCCAGTTCGGGGCTCGCACCCGCAAGGGCATGTTCCGCACCGTGTCGCACTTGTACAAGGAGCAGTTGGCCAAGCTAATGGACACGTTGCGCAACACGAACCCGAACTTTGTGCGCTGCATCATACCGAACCACGAGAAGCGCGCCGGCAAGATCGATGCCCCGCTGGTGCTAGACCAGCTGCGATGCAACGGCGTCCTCGAGGGCATTCGTATCTGCCGTCAGGGCTTCCCCAACCGCATACCCTTCCAGGAGTTCCGCCAGCGCTACGAGCTGCTCACGCCCAACGTCATTCCGAAGGGCTTCATGGACGGCAAGAAGGCCTGCGAGAAGATGATCCAGGCGCTGGAGCTCGACTCGAATCTGTATCGGGTGGGCCAGTCGAAGATCTTCTTCCGCGCCGGCGTTCTCGCCCACTTGGAGGAGGAGCGCGACTTTAAGATCTCCGACCTGATTGTCAACTTCCAGGCCTTCTGCCGGGGTTTCCTCGCGAGGAGAAACTATCAGAAGCGCCTGCAGCAGCTCAATGCCATCCGTATTATCCAGCGCAATTGCGCTGCCTACCTCAAGCTGCGCAACTGGCAGTGGTGGCGCCTCTACACGAAGGTTAAGCCTCTGCTAGAAGTCACCAAGCAGGAGGAGAAGTTGGTTCAAAAAGAGGACGAGCTCAAGCAGGTGCGCGAGAAATTGGATACGCTGGCCAAGAACACGCAGGAGTACGAGAAGAAATACCAGCAGGCTCTGGTGGAAAAGACCACTCTGGCGGAGCAACTGCAAGCCGAGATCGAGCTGTGCGCGGAGGCTGAGGAATCGCGCTCCAGGCTGATGGCCCGAAAACAGGAGCTCGAGGACATGATGCAGGAGCTCGAGACCCGCATAGAGGAGGAGGAAGAGCGAGTTCTGGCCTTGGGTGGCGAGAAAAAGAAGCTGGAGTTGCACATTCAGGACCTCGAAGAGCAGCTGGAAGAAGAGGAGGCCGCACGCCAGAAACTGCAGCTAGAAAAGGTGCAGCTAGATGCCAAGATCAAGAAGCACGAAGAGGATCTGGCCCTCACCGACGATCAGAACCAGAAGCTGATAAAGGAGAAGAAACTGCTTGAGGAGCGCGCCAACGATCTTTCGCAAACCCTCGCCGAAGAAGAGGAGAAGGCTAAGCACTTGGCCAAGCTTAAGGCCAAGCACGAGGCCACCATTGCTGAGCTTGAGGAGCGAATGCACAAGGATCAGCAGCAGCGCCAGGAGTCGGACCGCACCAAGCGCAAGATTGAAACTGAGGTAGCAGACCTAAAAGAGCAACTTAACGAACGACGCGTCCAAGTAGAGGAGATGCAGGCACAACTGGCCAAGCGCGAGGAGGAGCTCACCCAGACCCTGATGCGCATCGACGAAGAATCTGCCACTAAGGCCACTGCCCAGAAGGCACAACGAGAACTGGAGTCTCAGTTGGCCGAGATCCAGGAGGATCTTGAGGCAGAAAAGGCGGCTCGCGCAAAGGCTGAGAAGGTGCGTCGCGATCTCAGCGAGGAACTCGAGGCGCTCAAGAACGAGCTGCTCGATTCCCTGGATACCACAGCCGGTAAGTTTTGTTAAGAATATTTTTATGGTTCGCATACATCCAGAACGAAATCTAACGAGAGTCGATTTCCCAATCGTACAGCCCAGCAGGAGTTGCGCTCAAAGCGCGAGCAAGAATTAGCCACCCTGAAGAAGTCTCTTGAGGAGGAGACGGTTAACCATGAGGGCGTCCTGGCCGAAATGCGACATAAACACTCGCAGGAACTCAACGGCATCAACGACCAGCTGGAAAACCTGCGCAAGGCGAAGGCGGTGCTGGAGAAGGCCAAGGGCACCTTGGAGGCGGAAAACGCTGACCTTGCCACTGAGCTTCGCAGTGTAAACAGTTCTCGGCAGGAGAACGATCGCCGACGCAAACAGGCCGAGTCCCAGATCGCAGAGCTGCAGGTGGGAATAGATGTCGCTGAACTGTCCTTCGATATGGTCTAATACTTTTTTCTTCCCGTTCCGCAGGTTAAACTAGCAGAGATTGAGCGCGCCCGCTCAGAGCTTCAGGAAAAGTGCACCAAGCTGCAACAGGAGGCGGAGAACATCACCAACCAGCTGGAGGAGGCTGAACTGAAGGCCTCCGCCGCCGTCAAGTCGGCCAGCAACATGGAGTCACAGCTGACTGAAGCCCAACAACTTCTGGAGGAGGAAACCCGTCAGAAGTTGGGCCTCAGTTCCAAACTGCGTCAGATTGAATCCGAGAAGGAGGCGCTACAGGAGCAGCTGGAGGAGGACGAGGAAGCCAAGCGCAATTTTGAGCGAAAGCTGGCAGAAGTCACATCCCAGATGCAGGAGATCAAGAAGAAGGCCGAGGAGGACGCTGATCTGGCCAAGGAGTTGGAAGAAGGCAAGAAGCGGCTCAACAAAGACATAGAAGCGCTGGAGCGCCAAGTCAAGGAGCTGATGGCCCAGAACGATCGCCTAGATAAGAGCAAAAAGAAAATACAGTCAGAGTTGGAGGATGCTACCATCGAATTGGAGGCGCAACGCACGAAGGTAAGAATATTTCGCTAAGCTCTCTCTTAAACCGATTAATAATCTAAGCCATTTTATTTGAAATAAACAGGTGCTCGAACTGGAGAAGAAGCAAAAGAACTTCGACAAAATCCTCGCCGAGGAGAAAGCCATATCAGAACAGATTGCCCAGGAGCGCGACACGGCGGAACGGGAAGCGCGTGAAAAGGAGACCAAGGTGCTGTCGGTGTCACGCGAATTAGACGAGGCCTACGACAAGATCGAGGACTTGGAGAATAAGCGCAAGCAATTGCAGAATGAGCTCGATGACTTGGCGAACACCCAGGGAACCGCCGACAAGAACGTCCATGAGCTGGAGAAGGCAAAGAGGGCGCTGGAATCCCAGCTAGCCGAGCTGAAGGCCCAGAACGAAGAGTTAGAAGATGATCTCCAACTCACGGAGGATGCCAAGCTCAGACTTGAAGTCAACATGCAGGCGTTGCGCTCCCAGTTTGAACGCGACCTGCAGGCCAAGGAGGAGGGTGCTGAGGAGAAGCGGCGAGGGCTGGTGAAGCAGCTACGCGACCTCGAAGCTGAACTGGACGAGGAGCGCAAACAGCGAACTGCGGCCGTGGCTGCCAAAAAGAAGTTAGAGGGCGACCTCAAGGAGATTGAGACCACAATGGAGATGCACAACAAGGTGAAGGAGGACGCTCTGAAGCACGCCAAGAAGCTGCAAGCACAAGTCAAGGATGCGCTTCGCGACGCCGAGGAGGCCAAGGCCGCCAAGGAGGAGTTGCAGGCACAGAGCAAGGAGGCTGAGCGCAAAGTAAAGGCCCTGGAGGCGGAAGTGCTACAGCTGACCGAGGACTTGGCCAGCTCCGAAAGGGCTCGGCGTGCTGCCGAAACGGAACGTGACGAACTGGCCGAGGAGATTGCAAATAACGCAAACAAAGGTTCTCTCATGATCGATGAGAAGCGGCGTCTGGAGGCGCGCATCGCCACCCTGGAGGAGGAGCTGGAGGAAGAGCAATCCAATTCGGAGGTGCTGCTCGACCGCAGTCGTAAGGCCCAACTGCAGATTGAGCAGCTGACCACCGAACTGGCCAACGAGAAATCCAACTCACAGAAGAACGAAAACGGTCGAGCCCTGCTTGAACGCCAGAACAAGGAACTGAAAGCCAAGCTGGCCGAGATTGAGACGGCGCAGCGCACCAAGGTGAAGGCCACGATTGCCACCCTTGAGGCTAAGATTGCCAATTTAGAAGAGCAGCTGGAGAATGAGGGCAAGGAGCGGCTGCTGCAGCAGAAGGCGAACCGCAAGATGGATAAAAAGATCAAGGAGCTGACAATGAACATCGAGGACGAGCGAAGGCATGTCGACCAGCACAAGGAGCAGATGGATAAGGTAGGAAAACGAATTGGCACTATATTTGACTGGGTCACTTATATATCTATATTCTTGTTATACAGCTGAATAGCCGCATCAAGCTGCTCAAGCGAAACCTGGACGAGACCGAGGAGGAGCTGCAAAAGGAGAAGACGCAAAAGCGCAAGTATCAGCGCGAGTGCGAGGATATGATTGAATCGCAGGAGGCCATGAATCGTGAGATCAACTCTCTCAAAACGAAACTTCGGTAAGCCGGGCTGCTTGGATGGCGTGGGTTAAAATTTGGGATTGGGCGTATCTGGGGGTCTCTTCTGGGGTTCCATTTTTGATTATTTTTGTCTTTGGTTCAGCTCCATTCAAGTGGCCGAGACCGAGAAGGCTAAGGCCTACTCGCCCAAAAAGGATGCCGCACTCATTATGAATTGTGAGGGTCTGCATTAGGTTTCGTTTCGCTTTTATTAGGCTGTAAGTGCTGCTGTAATTGCTGGCCACGATCCACCAGAACCAGAACTAGTGAATGTCAACCGTACCCTCCAGTGACCCAGCATGTTAGGAACAGATAAACACATTACTGCTCAGTTTCCCCCTTTTCCCCTACATAGATCCCTGTTTATGGCCCTCTGTTTTTGTATCTATATGTTTTACCCTGCACACTGCACGTTTCCCCGAATAAGTTTATACCCCAGGGAATAACTCAATCGTTGTCCTTTCTAGACGCACCGGCGGCATGGGCCTCAGCTCCAGCCGGCTTACGGGCACACCCTCATCGAAGCGGACCGGCGGAGGAGGCGGTGGAGGCGACGACAGCTCATCGGTGCAGGATGAATCATTAGATGGCGATGATTCCGGCAATTGACGCGTTAACTATTAGAAGAGGAAATAAAGGAGACGACGAAGGAGACGCGGATGAAGAAGAGCGAGATAAATGATTATATTTAATGTTTCTTTTATATAATTTCTCTGTTATTTTTTATATAAACTATTATACATACTTAAATTAAAACGTAAAACAAAAAATTTTATAACGAAGAAAGTAAACATAAAAAAAGAAACACATGATGTTGTAAAACACACTCCCTCCCTTCCGCTTTATACAAAAACATTGGGAACTTGCCTTCCCGTCGATTGGCCCAAGATCTTTTGTATATCTAAGCCAAAACAAAAATAAAAGTATTTCTTTGCCACATAAATTAAAACGGAAAACGAATTTTGAACACAACAAAAGCATGCAATCTTTGTAGGGAGGACACTCATTTCCATTAACAAGTTTTTTAATTACCTATTATAGAATCCATAGTACATATTCGATGCAACTTGTAATCCATGCATTTAACAACTTAAAACGGTTTTCAAACGAAAAAAAAAACAGATCAGACCAGAAAATCAAATGTTGAACACGCAACTAATATACGAATTTCGTTTTTGTTTACAACTAAACAATAAAATATTTACTACATGAAATGTGTTTTGCATGCTAAGGAATCGGATGCCAATTTGCGAAGAAACAGATTAGTTATTTGTATCCATACCGTCGAATCCACGGATTAACGAGGGATTCCCAAAAGGTAAGGTAGAACAATAAGAAATTTAAGAAATACCATTTTGTATCCGATTTTGCACCAAGATACCATTTAGGAATCGGGACTTCATTGGCTGTCCATCTTTATCAAAGATTTCCTATTAATCGAATTGTGAACTTTATAAAATCGTTTTAAACAGCGTCTATAAGACCTTATGTCATTTTCTCGCCCCCTAACTTTAGTTTTTAAGGAATATGTTGAAAAGATGTACGATAATCAGATAGTAATCGAAGATACGAATTCGGAAAGGTATAACTTTTGCCGATGGGAGTTACACGAACCAAGTAATGGGCCTTTTAATAGATAAATTGAATTTTCATTTAATAATAAAATACAGAAAGGTGATATTTGTCAAAAAATAAATTTTGTACCCATTTGATAGCGTATATTTTAATAGTTTTTTAACCGATTTCAAAACGAAATACCATTCATAAATCAGGGCTTCAGTCTGCTTCGATCTGCATTAAAGAATCCGAGAAACTAAACAAAAAAATTTTGCGCTATTTTTCAAAATTTTGAAAGGGGTACCATCATGATTTTTTTCAAAAATCGACAAATTTTTTTTTGATTGATATGTTGGATCTTTGAATACAGTTTAAAGAAGATTGAAGCCCTGATTTAAAAATGGCATTTCGTTTCAAAATCGGTTGCAAATTAGTTCAGATATTCGAAAAAAACTGTTCCAAAAATGGAAATTTTAGGATTTCAAAATACACAATGTGGACATTTTTCAAAATCTCATTTTCTCACCCTTTTGATTAAGTTTTTAAGCATATTTTTGCCATTTTGTATCCGATTTTGCACCAAGATACCATTTAGGAATCGGGACTTCATTGGCTGTCCATTTTTGTCAAAGATTTTCTGTTAATCGAAATGTAAACTTTATAAAATCGATCCAAAACAGCACCTATAGGGCCATATGTCCTTTTCTCGCCGTCTAACTTTAGTTTTTAAGGAACACGCTTAATAGATATACGATATTCGGATAGTACTCAAAAATACAAATTCGGAATGGTATAACTTTCCAGGATTGGAGGCAAACAAACCCAGTTATGGCTTATTTGGTAAAATTTATCGAAATGCAAAATCACGTATAAGGCCGAATGTTCTTTTCTCATCCTGTTGCTGAAGGTTTTGAGGATATTTCTGCCATTTTGTATCCGATTTAGCACCACGATAGCATTTAGGAATCGGGACTTCATTTGCTGTCTATCTTTATCAAAGACTTCCTATTCATCGAAGTGTGAACTTTATAAAATCGTTTTAAACAGCGCCTATAAGGCCTTATGTCATTTTCTCGCCCTCTAACTTTAGTTTTTAAGGAATACGCTGAAAAGATGTACGATAATCAGATAGTAATCGAAGATACGAATTCGGAAAGGTATAACTTTTGCCGATTGGAGTTACACGAACCAAGTAATGGGCCTTTTAATAGATAAATTGAATTTTCATTTAATAATAAGATACGGAAAGGTGATATTTGTCAAAAAATAAATTTTGTGGCCATTTGATAGCCTATATTTTAATCGTTTTTTAACCGATTTCAAAACGAAATACCATTTATAAATCAGGGCTTCAGTCTGCTTCGATCTGCATTAAAGAATCCGAGAAACTAAACAAAAAAATGTTGGGCTATTTTTCAAAATTTTGAAAGGGGTACCATCATGATTTTTTTCAAAAATCGACAAATTTTTTTTTGATTGATATGTTGGATCTTTGAATACAGTTTAAAGAAGATTGAAGCCCTGATTTAAAAATGGCATTTCGTTTCAAAATCGGTTGCAAATTAGTTCAGATATTCGAAAAAAACTGTTCCAAAAATGGAAATTTTAGGATTTCAAAATACACAATGTGGACATTTTTCAAAATCTCATTTTCTCACCCTTTTGATTAAGTTTTTAAGCATATTTTTGCCATTTTGTATCCGATTTTGCACCAAGATACCATTTAGGAATCGGGACTTCATTGGCTGTCCATTTTTGTCAAAGATTTTCTGTTAATCGAAATGTAAACTTTATAAAATCGATCCAAAACAGCACCTATAGGGCCATATGTCCTTTTCTCGCCGTCTAACTTTAGTTTTTAAGGAACACGCTTAATAGATATACGATATTCGGATAGTACTCAAAAATACAAATTCGGAATGGTATAACTTTCCAGGATTGGAGGCAAACAAACCCAGTTATGGCTTATTTGGTAAAATTTATCGAAATGCAAAATCACGTATAAGGCCGAATGTTCTTTTCTCATCCTGTTGCTGAAGGTTTTGAGGATATTTCTGCCATTTTGTATCCGATTTAGCACCACGATAGCATTTAGGAATCGGGACTTCATTTGCTGTCTATCTTTATCAAAGACTTCCTATTCATCGAAGTGTGAACTTTATAAAATCGTTTTAAACAGCGCCTATAAGGCCTTATGTCATTTTCTCGCCCTCTAACTTTAGTTTTTAAGGAATACGCTGAAAAGATGTACGATAATCAGATAGTAATCGAAGATACGAATTCGGAAAGGTATAACTTTTGCCGATTGGAGTTACACGAACCAAGTAATGGGCCTTTTAATAGATAAATTGAATTTTCATTTAATAATAAGATACGGAAAGGTGATATTTGTCAAAAAATAAATTTTGTGGCCATTTGATAGCCTATATTTTAATCGTTTTTTAACCGATTTCAAAACGAAATACCATTTATAAATCAGGGCTTCAGTCTGCTTCGATCTGCATTAAAGAATCCGAGAAACTAAACAAAAAAATGTTGGGCTATTTTTCAAAATTTTGAAAGGGGTACCATCATGATTTTTTTCAAAAATCGACAAATTTTTTTTTTGATTGATATGTTGGATCTTTGAATACAGTTTAAAGAAGATTGAAGCCCTGATTTAAAAATGGCATTTCGTTTCAAAATCGGTTGCAAATTAGTTCAGATATTCGAAAAAAACTGTTCCAAAAATGGAAATTTTAGGATTTCAAAATACACAATGTGGACATTTTTCAAAATCTCATTTTCTCACCCTTTTGATTAAGTTTTTAAGCATATTTTTGCCATTTTGTATCCGATTTTGCACCAAGATACCATTTAGGAATCGGGACTTCATTGGCTGTCCATTTTTGTCAAAGATTTTCTGTTAATCGAAATGTAAACTTTATAAAATCGATCCAAAACAGCACCTATAGGGCCATATGTCCTTTTCTCGCCGTCTAACTTTAGTTTTTAAGGAACACGCTTAATAGATATACGATATTCGGATAGTACTCAAAAATACAAATTCGGAATGGTATAACTTTCCAGGATTGGAGGCAAACAAACCCAGTTATGGCTTATTTGGTAAAATTTATCGAAATGCAAAATCACGTATAAGGCCGAATGTTCTTTTCTCATCCTGTTGCTGAAGGTTTTGAGGATATTTCTGCCATTTTGTATCCGATTTAGCACCACGATAGCATTTAGGAATCGGGACTTCATTTGCTGTCTATCTTTATCAAAGACTTCCTATTCATCGAACTGTGAACTTTATAAAATCGTTTTAAACAGCGCCTATAAGGCCTTATGTCATTTTCCCGCCCTCTAACTTTAGTTTTTAAGGAATACGCTGAAAAGATGTACGATAATCAGATAGTAATGGAAGATACGAATTCGGAAAGGTATAACTTTTGCCGATTGGAGGTTAACGAACCAAGTAATGGGCCTTTTAATAGATAAATTGAATTTTTATTTAATAATAAAATACAGAAAGGTGATATTTGTCAAAAAATAAATTTTGTAGCCATTTGATAGCGTAAATTTCAATCGTTGTTTAACCGATTTCAAAACGAAATACCATTTATAAATCAGGGCTTCAGTCTGCTTCGATCTGCATTAAAGAATCCGAGAAACTAAACAAACAAATTTTGCGCTATTTTTCAAAATTTTGAAAGGGGTACCATCATGATTTTTTTCAAAAATCGACAAATTTTTTTTTGATTGATATGTTGGATCTTTGAATACAGTTTAAAGAAGATTGAAGCCCTGATTTAAAAATGGCATTTCGTTTCAAAATCGGTTGCAAATTAGTTCAGATATTCGAAAAAAACTGTTCCAAAAATGGAAATTTTAGGATTTCAAAATACACAATGTGGACATTTTTCAAAATCTCATTTTCTCACCCTTTTGATTAAGTTTTTAAGCATATTTTTGCCATTTTGTATCCGATTTTGCACCAAGATACCATTTAGGAATCGGGACTTCATTGGCTGTCCATTTTTGTCAAAGATTTTCTGTTAATCGAAATGTAAACTTTATAAAATCGATCCAAAACAGCACCTATAGGGCCATATGTCCTTTTCTCGCCGTCTAACTTTAGTTTTTAAGGAACACGCTTAATAGATATACGATATTCGGATAGTACTCAAAAATACAAATTCGGAATGGTATAACTTTCCAGGATTGGAGGCAAACAAACCCAGTTATGGCTTATTTGGTAAAATTTATCGAAATGCAAAATCACGTATAAGGCCGAATGTTCTTTTCTCATCCTGTTGCTGAAGGTTTTGAGGATATTTCTGCCATTTTGTATCCGATTTAGCACCACGATAGCATTTAGGAATCGGGACTTCATTTGCTGTCTATCTTTATCAAAGACTTCCTATTCATCGAAGTGTGAACTTTATAAAATCGTTTTAAACAGCGCCTATAAGGCCTTATGTCATTTTCTCGCCCTCTAACTTTAGTTTTTAAGGAATACGCTGAAAAGATGTACGATAATCAGATAGTAATCGAAGATACGAATTCGGAAAGGTATAACTTTTGCCGATTGGAGGTTAACGAACCAAGTAATGGGCCTTTTAATAGATAAATTGAATTTTTATTTAATAATAAAATACAGAAAGGTGATATTTGTCAAAAAATAAATTTTGTAGCCATTTGATAGCGTAAATTTCAATCGTTGTTTAACCGATTTCAAAACGAAATACCATTTATAAATCAGGGCTTCAGTCTGCTTCGATCTGCATTAAAGAATCCGAGAAACTAAACAAACAAATTTTGCGCTATTTTTCAAAATTTTGAAAGGGGTACCATCATGATTTTTTTCAAAAATCGACAAATTTTTTTTTGATTGATATGTTGGATCTTTGAATACAGTTTAAAGAAGATTGAAGCCCTGATTTAAAAATGGCATTTCGTTTCAAAATCGGTTGCAAATTAGTTCAGATATTCGAAAAAAACTGTTCCAAAAATGGAAATTTTAGGATTTCAAAATACACAATGTGGACATTTTTCAAAATATCATTTTCTCACCCTTTTGATTAAGTTTTTAAGCATATTTTTGCCATTTTGTATCCGATTTTGCACCAAGATACCATTTAGGAATCGGGACTTCATTGGCTGTCCATTTTTGTCAAAGATTTTCTGTTAATCGAAATGTAAACTTTATAAAATCGATCCAAAACAGCACCTATAGGGCCATATGTCCTTTTCTCGCCGTCTAACTTTAGTTTTTAAGGAACACGCTTAATAGATATACGATATTCGGATAGTACTCAAAAATACAAATTCGGAATGGTATAACTTTCCAGGATTGGAGGCAAACAAACCCAGTTATGGCTTATTTGGTAAAATTTATCGAAATGCAAAATCACGTATAAGGCCGAATGTTCTTTTCTCATCCTGTTGCTGAAGGTTTTGAGGATATTTCTGCCATTTTGTATCCGATTTAGCACCACGATAGCATTTAGGAATCGGGACTTCATTTGCTGTCTATCTTTATCAAAGACTTCCTATTCATCGAAGTGTGAACTTTATAAAATCGTTTTAAACAGCGTCTATAAGGCCTTATGTCATTTTCTCGCCCTCTAACTTTAGTTTTTAAGAAATACGCTGAAAAGATGTACGATAATCAGATAGTAATCGAAGATACGAATTCGGAAAGGTATAACTTTTGCCGATTGGAGGTTAACGAACCAAGTAATGGGCCTTTTAATAGATAAATTGAATTTTTATTTAATAATAAAATACAGAAAGGTGATATTTGTCAAAAAATAAATTTTGTAGCCATTGGATAGCGTAAATTTCAATCGTTGTTTAACCGATTTCAAAACGAAATACCATTTATAAATCAGGGCTTCAGTCTGCTTCGATCTGCATTAAAGAATCCGAGAAACTAAACAAACAAATTTTGCGCTATTTTTCAAAATTTTGAAAGGGGTACCATCATGATTTTTTTCAAAAATCGACAAATTTTTTTTTGATTGATATGTTGGATCTTTGAATACAGTTTAAAGAAGATTGAAGCCCTGATTTAAAAATGGCATTTCGTTTCAAAATCGGTTGCAAATTAGTTCAGATATTCGAAAAAAACTGTTCCAAAAATGGAAATTTTAGGATTTCAAAATACACAATGTGGACATTTTTCAAAATCTCATTTTCTCACCCTTTTGATTAAGTTTTTAAGCATATTTTTGCCATTTTGTATCCGATTTTGCACCAAGATACCATTTAGGAATCGGGACTTCATTGGCTGTCCATTTTTGTCAAAGATTTTCTGTTAATCGAAATGTAAACTTTATAAAATCGATCCAAAACAGCACCTATAGGGCCATATGTCCTTTTCTCGCCGTCTAACTTTAGTTTTTAAGGAACACGCTTAATAGATATACGATATTCGGATAGTACTCAAAAATACAAATTCGGAATGGTATAACTTTCCAGGATTGGAGGCAAACAAACCCAGTTATGGCTTATTTGGTAAAATTTATCGAAATGCAAAATCACGTATAAGGCCGAATGTTCTTTTCTCATCCTGTTGCTGAAGGTTTTGAGGATATTTCTGCCATTTTGTATCCGATTTAGCACCACGATAGCATTTAGGAATCGGGACTTCATTTGCTGTCTATCTTTATCAAAGACTTCCTATTCATCGAAGTGTGAACTTTATAAAATCGTTTTAAACAGCGCCTATAAGGCCTTATGTCATTTTCTCGCCCTCTAACTTTAGTTTTTAAGGAATACGCTGAAAAGATGTACGATAATCAGATAGTAATCGAAGATACGAATTCGGAAAGGTATAACTTTTGCCGATTGGAGGTTAACGAACCAAGTAATGGGCCTTTTAATAGATAAATTGAATTTTTATTTAATAATAAAATACAGAAAGGTGATATTTGTCAAAAAATAAATTTTGTAGCCATTTGATAGCGTAAATTTCAATCGTTGTTTAACCGATTTCAAAACGAAATACCATTTATAAATCAGGGCTTCAGTCTGCTTCGATCTGCATTAAAGAATCCGAGAAACTAAACAAACAAATTTTGCGCTATTTTTCAAAATTTTGAAAGGGGTACCATCATGATTTTTTTCAAAAATCGACAAATTTTTTTTTGATTGATATGTTGGATCTTTGAATACAGTTTAAAGAAGATTGAAGCCCTGATTTAAAAATGGCATTTCGTTTCAAAATCGGTTGCAAATTAGTTCAGATATTCGAAAAAAACTGTTCCAAAAATGGAAATTTTAGGATTTCAAAATACACAATGTGGACATTTTTCAAAATCTCATTTTCTCACCCTTTTGATTAAGTTTTTAAGCATATTTTTGCCATTTTGTATCCGATTTTGCACCAAGATACCATTTAGGAATCGGGACTTCATTGGCTGTCCATTTTTGTCAAAGATTTTCTGTTAATCGAAATGTAAACTTTATAAAATCGATCCAAAACAGCACCTATAGGGCCATATGTCCTTTTCTCGCCGTCTAACTTTAGTTTTTAAGGAACACGCTTAATAGATATACGATATTCGGATAGTACTCAAAAATACAAATTCGGAATGGTATAACTTTCCAGGATTGGAGGCAAACAAACCCAGTTATGGCTTATTTGGTAAAATTTATCGAAATGCAAAATCACGTATAAGGCCGAATGTTCTTTTCTCATCCTGTTGCTGAAGGTTTTGAGGATATTTCTGCCATTTTGTATCCGATTTAGCACCACGATAGCATTTAGGAATCGGGACTTCATTTGCTGTCTATCTTTATCAAAGACTTCCTATTCATCGAAGTGTGAACTTTATAAAATCGTTTTAAACAGCGCCTATAAGGCCTTATGTCATTTTCTCGCCCTCTAACTTTAGTTTTTAAGGAATACGCTGAAAAGATGTACGATAATCAGATAGTAATCGAAGATACGAATTCGGAAAGGTATAACTTTTGCCGATTGGAGGTTAACGAACCAAGTAATGGGCCTTTTAATAGATAAATTGAATTTTTATTTAATAATAAAATACAGAAAGGTGATATTTGTCAAAAAATAAATTTTGTAGCCATTTGATAGCGTAAATTTCAATCGTTGTTTAACCGATTTCAAAACGAAATACCATTTATAAATCAGGGCTTCAGTCTGCTTCGATCTGCATTAAAGAATCCGAGAAACTAAACAAACAAATTTTGCGCTATTTTTCAAAATTTTGAAAGGGGTACCATCATGATTTTTTTCAAAAATCGACAAATTTTTTTTTGATTGATATGTTGGATCTTTGAATACAGTTTAAAGAAGATTGAAGCCCTGATTTAAAAATGGCATTTCGTTTCAAAATCGGTTGCAAATTAGTTCAGATATTCGAAAAAAACTGTTCCAAAAATGGAAATTTTAGGATTTCAAAATACACAATGTGGACATTTTTCAAAATCTCATTTTCTCACCCTTTTGATTAAGTTTTTAAGCATATTTTTGCCATTTTGTATCCGATTTTGCACCAAGATACCATTTAGGAATCGGGACTTCATTGGCTGTCCATTTTTGTCAAAGATTTTCTGTTAATCGAAATGTAAACTTTATAAAATCGATCCAAAACAGCACCTATAGGGCCATATGTCCTTTTCTCGCCGTCTAACTTTAGTTTTTAAGGAACACGCTTAATAGATATACGATATTCGGATAGTACTCAAAAATACAAATTCGGAATGGTATAACTTTCCAGGATTGGAGGCAAACAAACCCAGTTATGGCTTATTTGGTAAAATTTATCGAAATGCAAAATCACGTATAAGGCCGAATGTTCTTTTCTCATCCTGTTGCTGAAGGTTTTGAGGATATTTCTGCCATTTTGTATCCGATTTAGCACCACGATAGCATTTAGGAATCGGGACTTCATTTGCTGTCTATCTTTATCAAAGACTTCCTATTCATCGAAGTGTGAACTTTATAAAATCGTTTTAAACAGCGTCTATAAGGCCTTATGTCATTTTCTCGCCCTCTAACTTTAGTTTTTAAGAAATACGCTGAAAAGATGTACGATAATCAGATAGTAATCGAAGATACGAATTCGGAAAGGTATAACTTTTGCCGATTGGAGGTTAACGAACCAAGTAATGGGCCTTTTAATAGATAAATTGAATTTTTATTTAATAATAAAATACAGAAAGGTGATATTTGTCAAAAAATAAATTTTGTAGCCATTTGATAGCGTAAATTTCAATCGTTGTTTAACCGATTTCAAAACGAAATACCATTTATAAATCAGGGCTTCAGTCTGCTTCGATCTGCATTAAAGAATCCGAGAAACTAAACAAACAAATTTTGCGCTATTTTTCAAAATTTTGAAAGGGGTACCATCATGATTTTTTTCAAAAATCGACAAATTTTTTTTGATTGATATGTTGGATCTTTGAATACAGTTTAAAGAAGATTGAAGCCCTGATTTAAAAATGGCATTTCGTTTCAAAATCGGTTGCAAATTAGTTCAGATATTCGAAAAAAACTGTTCCAAAAATGGAAATTTTAGGATTTCAAAATACACAATGTGGACATTTTTCAAAATCTCATTTTCTCACCCTTTTGATTAAGTTTTTAAGCATATTTTTGCCATTTTGTATCCGATTTTGCACCAAGATACCATTTAGGAATCGGGACTTCATTGGCTGTCCATTTTTGTCAAAGATTTTCTGTTAATCGAAATGTAAACTTTATAAAATCGATCCAAAACAGCACCTATAGGGCCATATGTCCTTTTCTCGCCGTCTAACTTTAGTTTTTAAGGAATACGCTTAATAGATATACGATATTCGGATAGTACTCAAAAATACAAATTCGGAATGGTATAACTTTCCAGGATTGGAGGCAAACAAACCCAGTTATGGCTTATTTGGTAAAATTTATCGAAATGCAAAATCACGTATAAGGCCGAATGTTCTTTTCTCATCCTGTTGCTGAAGGTTTTGAGGATATTTCTGCCATTTTGTATCCGATTTAGCACCACGATAGCATTTAGGAATCGGGACTTCATTTGCTGTCTATCTTTATCAAAGACTTCCTATTCATCGAAGTGTGAACTTTATAAAATCGTTTTAAACAGCGCCTATAAGGCCTTATGTCATTTTCTCGCCCTCTAACTTTAGTTTTTAAGGAATACGCTGAAAAGATGTACGATAATCAGATAGTAATCGAAGATACGAATTCGGAAAGGTATAACTTTTGCCGATTGGAGGTTAACGAACCAAGTAATGGGCCTTTTAATAGATAAATTGAATTTTTATTTAATAATAAAATACAGAAAGGTGATATTTGTCAAAAAATAAATTTTGTAGCCATTTGATAGCGTAAATTTCAATCGTTGTTTAACCGATTTCAAAACGAAATACCATTTATAAATCAGGGCTTCAGTCTGCTTCGATCTGCATTAAAGAATCCGAGAAACTAAACAAACAAATTTTGGGCTATTTTTCAAAATTTTGAAAGGGGTACCATCATGATTTTTTTCAAAAATCGACAAATTTTTTTTTGATTGATATGTTGGATCTTTGAATACAGTTTAAAGAAGATTGAAGCCCTGATTTAAAAATGGCATTTCGTTTCAAAATCGGTTGCAAATTAGTTCAGATATTCGAAAAAAACTGTTCCAAAAATGGAAATTTTAGGATTTCAAAATACACAATGTGGACATTTTTCAAAATTTCATTTTCTCACCCTTTTGATTAAGTTTTTAAGCATATTTTTGCCATTTTGTATCCGATTTTGCACCAAGATACCATTTAGGAATCGGGACTTCATTGGCTGTCCATTTTTGTCAAAGATTTTCTGTTAATAGAAATGTAAACTTTATAAAATCGATCCAAAACAGCACCTATAGGGCCATATGTCCTTTTCTCGCCGTCTAACTTTAGTTTTTAAGGAACACGCTTAATAGATATACGATATTCGGATAGTACTCAAAAATACAAATTCGGAATGGTATAACTTTCCAGGATTGGAGGCAAACAAACCCAGTTATGGCTTATTTGGTAAAATTTATCGAAATGCAAAATCACGTATAAGGCCGAATGTTCTTTTCTCATCCTGTTGCTGAAGGTTTTGAGGATATTTCTGCCATTTTGTATCCGATTTAGCACCACGATAGCATTTAGGAATCGGGACTTCATTTGCTGTCTATCTTTATCAAAGACTTCCTATTCATCGAAGTGTGAACTTTATAAAATCGTTTTAAACAGCGTCTATAAGGCCTTATGTCGTTTTCTCGCCCTCTAACTTTAGTTTTTAAGAAATACGCTGAAAAGATGTACGATAATCAGATAGTAATCGAAGATACGAATTCGGAAAGGTATAACTTTTGCCGATTGGAGGTTAACGAACCAAGTAATGGGCCTTTTAATAGATAAATTGAATTTTTATTTAATAATAAAATACGGAAAGGTGATATTTGTCAAAAAATAAATTTTGTAGCCATTTGATAGCGGAAGTTTTAATCGTTTTTTAACCGATTTCAAAACGAAATACCATTCATAAATCAGGGCTTCAGTCTGCTTCGATCTGCATTAAAGAATCCGAGAAACTAAACAAAAAAATTTTGGGCTATTTTTCAAAATTTTGACCATCATGATTTTTTTCAAAAATCGACAAATTTTTTTTTGATTGATATGTTGGATCTTTGAATACAGTTTAAAGAAGATTGAAGCCCTGATTTAAAAATGGCATTTCGTTTCAAAATCGGTTGCAAATTAGTTCAGATATTCGAAAAAAACTGTTCCAAAAATGGAAATTTTAGGATTTCAAAATACACAATGTGGACATTTTTCAAAATCTCATTTTCTCACCCTTTTGATTAAGTTTTTAAGCATATTTTTTCCATTTTGTATCCGATTTTGCACCAAGATACCATTTAGGAATCGGGACTTCATTGGCTGTCCATTTTTGTCAAAGATTTTCTGTTAATCGAAATGTAAACTTTATAAAATCGATCCAAAACAGCACCTATAGGGCCATATGTCCTTTTCTCGCCGTCTAACTTTAGTTTTTAAGGAACACGCTTAATAGATATACGATAATCGGATAGTACTAAAAAATACAAATTCGGAATGGTATAACTTTCCAGGATTGGAGGCAAACAAACCCAGTTATGGCTTATTTGGTAAAATTTATCGAAATGCAAAATCACGTATAAGGCCGAATGTTCTTTTCTCATCCTGTTGCTGAAGGTTTTGAGGATATTTCTGCCATTTTGTATCCGATTTAGCACCACGAAAGCATTTAGACATCGGGACTTCATTTGCTGTCTATCTTTATCAAAGACTTCCTATTCATCGAAGTGTGAACTTTATAAAATCGTTTTAAACAGCGCCTATAAGGCCTTATGTCATTTTCTCGCCCTCTAACTTTAGTTTTTAAGAAATACGCTGAAAAGATGTACGATAATCAGATAGTAATCGAAGATACGAATTCGGAAAGGTATAACTTTTGCCGATTGGAGGTTAACGAACCAAGTAATGGGCCTTTTAATAGATAAATTGAATTTTTATTTAATAATAAAATACAGAAAGGTGATATTTGTCAAAAAATAAATTTTGTAGCCATTTGATAGCGTATATTTTAATCGTTTTTTAACCGATTTCAAAACGAAATACCATTCATAAATCAGGGCTTCAGTCTGCTTCGATCTGCATTAAGAATCCGAGAAACTAAACAAAAAAATTTTGGGCTATTTTTCAAAATTTTGAAAGGGGTACCATCATGATTTTTTTCAAAAATCGACAAATTTTTTTTTGATTGATATGTTGGATCTTTGAATACAGTTTAAAGAAGATTGAAGCCCTGATTTAAAAATGGCATTTCGTTTCAAAATCGGTTGCAAATTAGTTCAGATATTCGAAAAAAACTGTTCCAAAAATGGAAATTTTAGGATTTCAAAATACACAATGTGGACATTTTTCAAAATCTCATTTTCTCACCCTTTTGATTAAGTTTTTAAGCATATTTTTTCCATTTTGTATCCGATTTTGCACCAAGATACCATTTAGGAATCGGGACTTCATTGGCTGTCCATTTTTGTCAAAGATTTTCTGTTAATCGAAATGTAAACTTTATAAAATCGATCCAAAACAGCACCTATAGGGCCATATGTCCTTTTCTCGCCGTCTAACTTTAGTTTTTAAGGAACACGCTTAATAGATATACGATAATCGGATAGTACTAAAAAATACAAATTCGGAATGGTATAACTTTCCAGGATTGGAGGCAAACAAACCCAGTTATGGCTTATTTGGTAAAATTTATCGAAATGCAATCACGTATAAGGCCGAATGTTCTTTTCTCATCCTGTTGCTGAAGGTTTTGAGGATATTTCTGCCATTTTGTATCCGATTTAGCACCACGAAAGCATTTAGACATCGGGACTTCATTTGCTGTCTATCTTTATCAAAGACTTCCTATTCATCGAAGTGTGAACTTTATAAAATCGTTTTAAACAGCGCCTATAAGGCCTTATGTCATTTTCTCGCCCTCTAACTTTAGTTTTTAAGAAATACGCTGAAAAGATGTACGATAATCAGATAGTAATCGAAGATACGAATTCGGAAAGGTATAACTTTTGCCGATTGGAGGTTAACGAACCAAGTAATGGGCCTTTTAATAGATAAATTGAATTTTTATTTAATAATAAAATACAGAAAGGTGATATTTGTCAAAAAATAAATTTTGTAGCCATTTGATAGCGTATATTTTAATCGTTTTTTAACCGATTTCAAAACGAAATACCATTCATAAATCAGGGCTTCAGTCTGCTTCGATCTGCATTAAGAATCCGAGAAACTAAACAAAAAAATTTTGGGCTATTTTTCAAAATTTTGAAAGGGGTACCATCATGATTTTTTTCAAAAATCGACAAATTTTTTTTTGATTGAAATGTTGGATCTTTGAATACAGTTTAAAGAAGATTGAAGCCCTGATTTAAAAATGGCATTTCGTTTCAAAATCAGATATTCGAAAAAAACTGTTCCAAAAATGGAAATTTTAGGATTTCAAAATACACAATGTGGACATTTTTCAAAATCTCATTTTCTCACCCTTTTGATTAAGTTTTTAAGCATATTTTTGCCAATTTGTATCCGATTTTGCACCAAGATACCATTTAGGAATCGGGACTTCATTGGCTGTCCATTTTTGTCAAAGATTTTCTGTTAATCGAAATGTAAACTTTATAAAATCGATCCAAAACAGCACCTATAGGGCCATATGTCCTTTTCTCGCCGTCTAACTTTAGTTTTTAAGGAACACGCTTAATAGATATACGATATTCGGATAGTACTCAAAAATACAAATTCGGAATGGTATAACTTTCCAGGATTGGAGGCAAACAAACCCAGTTATGGCTTATTTGGTAAAATTTATCGAAATGCAAAATCACGTATAAGGCCGAATGTTCTTTTCTCATCCTGTTGCTGAAGGTTTTGAGGATATTTCTGCCATTTTGTATCCGATTTAGCACCACGATAGCATTTAGGAATCGGGACTTCATTTGCTGTCTATCTTTATCAAAGACTTCCTATTCATCGAAGTGTGAACTTTATAAAATCGTTTTAAACAGCGCCTATAAGGCCTTATGTCATTTTCTCGCCCTCTAACTTTAGTTTTTAAGGAATACGCTGAAAAGATGTACGATAATCAGATAGTAATCGAAGATACGAATTCGGAAAGGTATAACTTTTGCCGATTGGAGGTTAACGAACCAAGTAATGGGCCTTTTAATAGATAAATTGAATTTTTATTTAATAATAAAATACGGAAAGGTGATATTTGTCAAAAAATAAATTTTGTAGCCATTTGATAGCGGAAGTTTTAATCGTTTTTTAACCGATTTCAAAACGAAATACCATTTATAAATCAGGGCTTCAGTCTGCTTCGATCTGCATTAAAGAATCCGAGAAACTAAACAAACAAATTTTGCGCTATTTTTCAAAATTTTGAAAGGGGTACCATCATGATTTTTTTCAAAAATCGACAAATTTTTTTTTGATTGATATGTTGGATCTTTGAATACAGTTTAAAGAAGATTGAAGCCCTGATTTAAAAATGGCATTTCGTTTCAAAATCGGTTGCAAATTAGTTCAGATATTCGAAAAAAACTGTTCCAAAAATGGAAATTTTAGGATTTCAAAATACACAATGTGGACATTTTTCAAAATCTCATTTTCTCACCCTTTTGATTAAGTTTTTAAGCATATTTTTGCCATTTTGTATCCGATTTTGCACCAAGATACCATTTAGGAATCGGGACTTCATTGGCTGTCCATTTTTGTCAAAGATTTTCTGTTAATCGAAATGTAAACTTTATAAAATCGATCCAAAACAGCACCTATAGGGCCATATGTCCTTTTCTCGCCGTCTAACTTTAGTTTTTAAGGAACACGCTTAATAGATATACGATATTCGGATAGTACTCAAAAATACAAATTCGGAATGGTATAACTTTCCAGGATTGGAGGCAAACAAACCCAGTTATGGCTTATTTGGTAAAATTTATCGAAATGCAAAATCACGTATAAGGCCGAATGTTCTTTTCTCATCCTGTTGCTGAAGGTTTTGAGGATATTTCTGCCATTTTGTATCCGATTTAGCACCACGATAGCATTTAGGAATCGGGACTTCATTTGCTGTCTATCTTTATCAAAGACTTTCTATTCATCGAAGTGTGAACTTTATAAAATCGTTTTAAACAGCGCCTATAAGGCCTTATGTCATTTTCTCGCCCTCTAACTTTAGTTTTTAAGGAATACGCTGAAAAGATGTACGATAATCAGATAGTAATCGAAGATACGAATTCGGAAAGGTATAACTTTTGCCGATTGGAGGTTAACGAACCAAGTAATGGGCCTTTTAATAGATAAATTGAATTTTTATTTAATAATAAAATACGGAAAGGTGATATTTGTCAAAAAATAAATTTTGTAGCCATTTGATAGCGGAAGTTTTAATCGTTTTTTAACCGATTTCAAAACGAAATACCATTTATAAATCAGGGCTTCAGTCTGCTTCGATCTGCATTAAAGAATCCGAGAAACTAAACAAACAAATTTTGCGCTATTTTTCAAAATTTTGAAAGGGGTACCATCATGATTTTTTTCAAAAATCGACAAATTTTTTTTTGATTGATATGTTGGATCTTTGAATACAGTTTAAAGAAGATTGAAGCCCTGATTTAAAAATGGCATTTCGTTTCAAAATCGGTTGCAAATTAGTTCAGATATTCGAAAAAAACTGTTCCAAAAATGGAAATTTTAGGATTTCAAAATACACAATGTGGACATTTTTCAAAATCTCATTTTCTCACCCTTTTGATTAAGTTTTTAAGCATATTTTTGCCATTTTGTATCCGATTTTGCACCAAGATACCATTTAGGAATCGGGACTTCATTGGCTGTCCATTTTTGTCAAAGATTTTCTGTTAATCGAAATGTAAACTTTATAAAATCGATCCAAAACAGCACCTATAGGGCCATATGTCCTTTTCTCGCCGTCTAACTTTAGTTTTTAAGGAACACGCTTAATAGATATACGATATTCGGATAGTACTCAAAAATACAAATTCGGAATGGTATAACTTTCCAGGATTGGAGGCAAACAAACCCAGTTATGGCTTATTTGGTAAAATTTATCGAAATGCAAAATCACGTATAAGGCCGAATGTTCTTTTCTCATCCTGTTGCTGAAGGTTTTGAGGATATTTCTGCCATTTTGTATCCGATTTAGCACCACGATAGCATTTAGGAATCGGGACTTCATTTGCTGTCTATCTTTATCAAAGACTTTCTATTCATCGAAGTGTGAACTTTATAAAATCGTTTTAAACAGCGCCTATAAGGCCTTATGTCATTTTCTCGCCCTCTAACTTTAGTTTTTAAGGAATACGCTGAAAAGATGTACGATAATCAGATAGTAATCGAAGATACGAATTCGGAAAGGTATAACTTTTGCCGATTGGAGTTACACGAACCAAGTAATGGGCCTTTTAATAGATAAATTGAATTTTTATTTAATAATAAAATACGGAAAGGTGATATTTGTCAAAAAATAAATTTTGTAGCCATTTGATAGCGTATATTTTAATCGTTTTTTAACCGATTTCAAAACGAAATACCATTCATAAATCAGGGCTTCAGTGTGCTTCGATCTGCATTAAAGAATCCGAGAAACTAAACAAAAAAATTTTGGGCTATTTTTCAAAATTTTGAAAGGGGTACCATCATGATTTTTTTCAAAAATCGACAAATTTTTTTTTGATTGATATGGTGGATCTTTGAATACAGTTTAAAGAAGATTGAAGCCCTGATTTAAAAATGGCATTTCGTTTTAAAATCGGTTGCGAATTAGCTCAGATATTCGAAAAAAATTGTTCCAAAAATGGAAATTTTAGGATTTCAAAATACACAATGTGGACATTTTTCAAAATCTCATTTTCTCACCCTTTTGATTAAGTTTTTAGGGATATTTTTGCCATTTTGTACCCGATTTTGCACCAAGATACCATTTAGGAATCGGGACTTCATTGGCTGTCCATTTTTATCAAAGACTTCCTATTCATCGAAGTGTGAACTTTATAAAATCGTTTCAAACAGCACTTATAGGGCCATATGTCCTTTTCTCGCCGTCTAACTTTAGTTTTTAAGGAACACGCTTTAAAGATATACGATAATCGGATAGTACTCAAAAATACAAATTCGGAATGGTATAACTTTCCAGGATTGGAGGCAAACAAACCCAGTTATGGCATATTTGGTAAAATTTATCGAAATGCAAAATCACGTATAAGGCCGAATGTTCTTTTCCCATTCTGTTGCTGAAGGTTTTGAGGATATTTCTGCCATTTTGTATCCGATTTTGCACCAAGATACCATTTAGGAATCGGGACTTCATTGGCTGTCCATTTTTGTCAAAGATTTCCTGTTAATCGAAATGTAAACTTTATAAAATCGTTTCAAACAGCACCTATAGGACCAAATGTCCATTTCTCGCCGTCTAACTTTAGTTTTTAAGGAACACGCTTAATAGATATACGATAATCGGATAGTACTCAAAAATACAAATTCGGAATGGTATAACTTTCCAGGATTGAAGGCAAACAAACGCAGTTATGGCTTATTTGGTAAAATTTATCGAAATGCAAAATCAAGTATAAGGCCGAATGTTATTTTCTCATCCTGTTGCTGAAGGTTTTAAGGATATTTCTGCCATTTTGTATCCGATTTAGCACCAAGATACCATTTAGGAATCGGGACTTCATTGGCTGTCCATTTTTGTCAAAGATTTCCTGTTAATCGAAGTGTAAACTTTATAAAATCGTTTCAAACAGCACCCATAGGACCAAATGTCTATTTCTCGCCGTCTAACTTTAGTTTTTAAGAAATACGCTTTAAAGATATACGATAATCAGATAGTACTCAAAAATACAAATTCGGAATGGTATAACTTTCCAGGATTGGAGGCAAACAAACCCAGTTATGGCTTATTTGGTAAAATTTATCGAAATGCAAAATCACGTATAAGGCCGAATGTTCTTTTCCCATTCTGTTGCTGAAGGTTTTGAGGATATTTCTGCCATTTTGTATCCGATTTTGCACCAAGATACCATTTAGGAATCGGGACTTCATTGGCTGTCCATTTTTGTCAAAGATTTCCTGTTAATCGAAATGTAAACTTTATAAAATCGTTTCAAACAGCACCTATAGGGCCATATGTCCTTTTCTCGCCGTCTAACTTGAGTTTTTAAGGAACACGCTTTAAAGATATACGATAATCAGATAGTACTCAAAAATTAAAATTCGGAATGGTATAACTTTCCAGGATTGGAGGCAAACAAACCCAGTTATGGCTTATTTAGTAAAATTTATCGAAATGCAAAATCACGTATAAGGCCGAATGTTCTTTTCCCATTCTGTTGCTGAAGGTTTTGAGGATATTTCTGCCATTTTGTATCCGATTTTGCACCAAGATACCATTTAGGAATCGGGACTTCATTGGCTGTCCATTTTTGTCAAAGATTTCCTGTTAATCGAAATGTAAACTTTATAAAATCGTTTCAAACAGCACCTATAGGGCCATATGTCCTTTTCTCGCCGTCTAACTTTAGTTTTTAAGGAACACGCTTAATAGATATACGATATTCGGATAGTACTCAAAAATACAAATTCGGAATGGTATAACTTTCCAGGATTGGAGGCAAACAAACCCAGTTATGGCTTATTTGGTAAAATTTATCGAAATGCAAAATCACGTATAAGGCCGAATGTTCTTTTCTCATCCTGTTGCTGAAGGTTTTAAGGATATTTTTGCCATTTTTTATCAGATTTAGCACCACGATAGCATTTAGGAAACGGGACTTTATTGGCTGTCTATCTTTATCAAAGACTTCCTATTCATCGAAGTGTGAACTTTATAAAATCGTTTAAAACAGCGCTCTAACTTTAGTTTTTAAGGAATACGCTGAAAAGATGTACGATAATCAGATAGTAATCGAAGATACGAATTCGGAAAGGTATAACTTTTGCCGATTGGAGGTTAACGAACCAAGTAATGGGCCTTTTAATAGATAAATTGAATTTTTATTTAATAATAAAATACGGAAAGGTGATATTTGTCAAAAAATAAATTTTGTAGCCATTTGATAGCGGAAGTTTTAATCGTTTTTTAACCGATTTCAAAACGAAATACCATTCATAAATCAGGGCTTCAGTCTGCTTCGATCTGCATTAAAGAATCCGAGAAACTAAACAAAAAAATTTTGGGCTATTTTTCAAAATTTTGAAAGGGGTACCATCATGATTTTTTTCAAAAATCGACAAATTTTTTTTTGATTGATATGTTGGATCTTTGAATACAGTTTAAAGAAGATTGAAGCCCTGATTTAAAAATGGCATTTCGTTTCAAAATCAGTTGCGAATTAGCTCAGATATTCGAAAAAAACTGTTCCAAAAATGGAAATTTTGGGATTTCAAAATACACAATGTGGACATTTTTCAAAATCTCATTTTCTCACCCTTTTGATTAAGTTTTTAAGGATATTTTTGCCATTTTGTATCCGATTTTGCACCAAGATACCATTTAGGAATCGGGACTTCATTGGCTGTCCATTTTTGTCAAAGATTTCCTGTTAATCGAAATGTAAACTTTATAAAATCGATCCAAAACAGCACCTATAGGGCCATATGTCCTTTTCTCGCCGTCTAACTTTAGTTTTTAAGGAACACGCTTAATAGATATACGATATTCGGATAGTACTCAAAAATACAAATTCGGAATTGTATAACTTTCCAGGATTGGAGGCAAACAAACCCAGTTATGGCTTATTTGGTAAAATTTATCGAAATGCAAAATCACGTATAAGGCCGAATGTTCTTTTCTCATCCTGTTGCTGAAGGTTTTGAGGATATTTCTGCCATGTTGTATCCGATTTAGCACCACGATAGCATTTAGGAAACGGGACTTTATTGGCTGTCTATCTTTATCAAAGACTTCCTATTCATCGAAGTGTGAACTTTATAAAATCGTTTAAAACAGCGCTCTAACTTTAGTTTTTAAGGAATACGCTGAAAAGATGTACGATAATCAGATAGTAATCGAAGATACGAATTCGGAAAGGTATAACTTTTGCCGATTGGAGGTTAACGAACCAAGTAATGGGCCTTTTAATAGATAAATTGAATTTTTATTTAATAATAAAATACGGAAAGGTGATATTTGTCAAAAAATAAATTTTGTAGCCATTTGATAGCGGAAGTTTTAATCGTTTTTTAACCGATTTCAAAACGAAATACCATTCATAAATCAGGGCTTCAGTCTGCTTCGATCTGCATTAAAGAATCCGAGAAACTAAACAAAAAAATTTTGGGCTATTTTTCAAAATTTTGAAAGGGGTACCATCATGATTTTTTTCAAAAATCGACAAATTTTTTTTTGATTGATATGTTGGATCTTTGAATACAGTTTAAAGAAGATTGAAGCCCTGATTTAAAAATGGCATTTCGTTTCAAAATCAGTTGCGAATTAGCTCAGATATTCGAAAAAAACTGTTCCAAAAATGGAAATTTTGGGATTTCAAAATACACAATGTGGACATTTTGCAAAATCTCATTTTCTCACCCTTTTGATTAAGTTTTTAAGGATATTTTTGCCATTTTGTATCCGATTTTGCACCAAGATACCATTTAGGAATCGGGACTTCATTGGCTGTCCATTTTTGTCAAAGATTTCCTGTTAATCGAAATGTAAACTTTATAAAATCGATCCAAAACAGCACCTATAGGGCCATATGTCCTTTTCTCGCCGTCTAACTTTAGTTTTTAAGGAACACGCTTAATAGATATACGATATTCGGATAGTACTCAAAAATACAAATTCGGAATTGTATAACTTTCCAGGATTGGAGGCAAACAAACCCAGTTATGGCTTATTTGGTAAAATTTATAGAAATGCAAAATCACGTATAAGGCCGAATGTTCTTTTCTCATCCTGTTGCTGAAGGTTTTGAGGATATTTCTGCCATGTTGTATCCGATTTAGCACCACGATAGCATTTAGGAATCGGGACTTCATTTGCTGTCTATCTTTATCAAAGACTTCCTATTCATCGAAGTGTGAACTTTATAAAATCGTTTTAAACAGCGCCTATAAGGCCTTATGTCATTTTCTCGCCCTATAACTTTAGTTTTTAAGGAATACGCTGAAAAGATGTACGATAATCAGATAGTAATCGAAGATACGAATTCGGAAAGGTATAACTTTTGCCGATTGGAGTTACACGAACCAAGTAATGGGCCTTTTAATAGATAAATTGAATTTTCATTAAATAATAAAATACGGAAAGGTGATATTTGTCAAAAAATAAATTTTGTAGCCATTTGATAGCGTAAATTTCAATCGTTGTTTAACCGATTTCAAAACGAAATACCATTTATAAATCAGGGCTTCAGTCTGCTTCGATCTGCATTAAAGAATCCGAGAAACTAAACAAACAAATTTTGCGCTATTTTTCAAAATTTTGAAAGGGGTACCATCATGATTTTTTTCAAAAATCGACAAATTTTTTTTTGATTGATATGTTGGATCTTTGAATACAGTTTAAAGAAGATTGAAGCCCTGATTTAAAAATGGCATTTCGTTTCAAAATCGGTTGCAAATTAGTTCAGATATTCGAAAAAAACTGTTCCAAAAATGGAAATTTTAGGATTTCAAAATACACAATGTGGACATTTTTCAAAATCTCATTTTCTCACCCTTTTTGATTAAGTTTTTAAGGATATTTCTGCCAATTTGTATCCGATTTTGCACCAAGATACCATTTAGGAATCGGGACTTCATTGGCTGTCCATTTTTGTCAAAGATTTTCTGTTAATCGAAATGTAAACTTTATAAAATCGATCCAAAACAGCACCTATAGGGCCATATGTCGTTTTCTCGCTGTCTAACTTTAGTTTTTAAGGAACACGCTTAATAGATATACGATATTCGGATAGTACTCAAAAATACAAATTCGGAATGGTATAACTTTCCAGGATTGGAGGCAAACAAACCCAGTTATGGCTTATTTGGTAAAATTTATCGAAATGCAAAATCACGTATAAGGCCGAATGTTCTTTTCTCATCCTGTTGCTGAAGGTTTTGAGGATATTTCTGCCATTTTGTATCCGATTTAGAACCACGATAGCATTTAGGAATCGGGACTTCATTTGCTGTCTATCTTTATCAAAGACTTCCTATTCATCGAAGTGTGAACTTTATAAAACCGTTTTAAACAGCGCCTATAAGGCCTTATGTCATTTTCTCGCCCTCTAACTTTAGTTTTTAAGGAATACGCTGAAAAGATGTACGATAATCAGATAGTCATCGAAGATACGAATTCGGAAAGGTATAACTTTTGCCGATTGGAGTTACACGAACCAAGTAATGGGCCTTTTAATAGATAAATTGAATTTTTATTTAATAATAAAATACGGAAAGGTGATATTTGTCAAAAAATAAATTTTGTAGCCATTTGATAGCGTATATTTTAATCGTTTTTTAACCGATTTCAAAACGAAATACCATTCATAAATCAGGGCTTCAGTGTGCTTCGATCTGCATTAAAGAATCCGAGAAACTAAACAAAAAAATGTTGGGCTATTTTTCAAAATTTTGAAAGGGGTACCATCATGATTTTTTTCAAAAATCGACAAATTTTTTTTTGATTGATATGGTGGATCTTTGAATACAGTTTAAAGAAGATTGAAGCCCTGATTTAAAAATGGCATTTCGTTTCAAAATCAGTTGCGAATTAGCTCAGATATTCGAAAAAAACTGTTCCAAAAATGGAAATTTTAGGATTTCAAAATACACAATGTGGACATTTTTCAAAATCTCATTTTCTCACCCTTTGGATTAAGTTTTTAAGGATATTTTTGCCATTTTGTATCCGATTTTGCACCAAGATACCATTTAGGAATCGGGACTTCATTTGCTGTCTATCTTTATCAAAGACTTCCTATTCATCGAAGTGTGAACTTTATAAAATCGTTTTAAACAGCACTTATAGGGCCATATGTCCTTTTCTCGCCGTCTAACTTTAGTTTTTAAGGAACACGCTTTAAAGATATACGATAATCGGATAGTACTCAAAAATACAAATTCGGAATGGTATAACTTTCCAGGATTGGAGGCAAACAAACCCAGTTATGGCATATTTGGTAAAATTTATCGAAATGCAAAATCACGTATAAGGCCGAATGTTCTTTTCCCATTCTGTTGCTGAAGGTTTTGAGGATATTTCTGCCATTTTGTATCCGATTTTGCACCAAGATACCATTTAGGAATCGGGACTTCATTGGCTGTCCATTTTTGTCAAAGATTTCCTGTTAATCGAAATGTAAACTTTATAAAATCGTTTCAAACAGCACCTATAGGACCAAATGTCCATTTCTCGCCGTCTAACTTTAGTTTTTAAGGAACACGCTTAATAGATATACGATAATCGGATAGTACTCAAAAATACAAATTCGGAATGGTATAACTTTCCAGGATTGGAGGCAAACAAACGCAGTTATGGCTTATTTGGTAAAATTTATCGAAATGCAAAATCAAGTATAAGGCCGAATGTTATTTTCTCATCCTGTTGCTGAAGGTTTTAAGGATATTTTTGCCATTTTGTATCCGATTTAGCACCAAGATACCATTTAGGAATCGGGACTTCATTGGCTGTCCATTTTTGTCAAAGATTTCCTGTTAATCGAAGTGTAAACTTTATAAAATCGTTTCAAACAGCACCCATAGGACCAAATGTCCATTTCTCGCCGTCTAACTTTAGTTTTTAAGGAACACGCTTTAAAGATATACTATAATCAGATAGTACTCAAAAATACAAATTCGGAATGGTATAACTTTCCAGGATTGGAGGCAAACAAACCCACTTATGGCTTATTTAGTAAAATCTATCGAAATGCAAAATCACGTATAAGGCCGAATGTTCTTTTCCCATTCTGTTGCTGAAGGTTTTGAGGATATTTCTGCCATTTTGTATCCGATTTTGCACCAAGATACCATTTAGGAATCGGGACTTCATTGACTGTCCATTTTTGTCAAAGATTTCCTGTTAATCGAAATGTAAACTTTATAAAATCGTTTCAAACAGCACCTATAGGGCCAAATGTCCTTTTCTCGCCGTCTAACTTTAGTTTTTAAGGAACACGCTCAATGGATATACGATAATCGGATAGTACTCAAAAATACAAATTCGGAATGGTATAACTTTCCAGGATTGGAGGCAAACAAACCCAGTTATGGCTTATTTGGTAAAATTTATCGAAATGCAAAATCACGTATAAGGCCGAATGTTCTTTTCCCATTCTGTTGCTGAAGGTTTTGAGGATATTTCTGCCATTTTGTATCCGATTTTGCACCAAGATACCATTTAGGAATCGGGACTTCATTGGCTGTCCATTTTTGTCAAAGATTTCCTGTTAATCGAAATGTAAACTTTATAAAATCGTTTCAAACAGCACCTATAGGGCCATATGTCCTTTTCTCGCCGTCTAACTTTAGTTTTTAAGGAACACGCTTAATAGATATACGATATTCGGATAGTACTCAAAAATACAAATTCGGAATGGTATAACTTTCCAGGATTGGAGGCAAACAAACCCAGTTATGGCTTATTTGGTAAAATTTATCGAAATGCACAATCACGTATAAGGCCGAATGTTCTTTTCCCATTCTGTTGCTGAAGGTTTTGAGGATATTTTTGCCATTTTGTATCCGATTTTGCACCAAGATACCATTTAGGAATCGGGACTTCATTGGCTGTCCATTTTTGTCAAAGATTTCCTGTTAATCGAAATGTAAACTTTATAAAATCGTTTCAAACAGCACCTATAGGGCCAAATGTCCTTTTCTCGCCGTCTAACTTTAGTTTTTAAGGAACACGCTCAATGGATATACGATAATCGGATAGTACTCAAAAATACAAATTCGGAATGGTATAACTTTCCAGGATTGGAGGCAAACAAACCCAGTTATGGCTTATTTGGTAAAATTTATCGAAATGCAAAATCACGTATAAGGCCGAATGTTCTTTTCCCATTCTGTTGCTGAAGGTTTTGAGGATATTTCTGCCATTTTGTATCCGATTTTGCACCAAGATACCATTTAGGAATCGGGACTTCATTGGCTGTCCATTTTTGTCAAAGATTTCCTGTTAATCGAAATGTAAACTTTATAAAATCATTTCAAACAGCACCTATAGGGCCATATGTCCTTTTCTCGCCGTCTAACTTTAGTTTTTAAGGAACACGCTTAATAGATATACGATATTCGGATAGTACTCAAAAATACAAATTCGGAATGGTATAACTTTCCAGGATTGGAGGCAAACAAACCCAGTTATGGCTTATTTGGTAAAATTTATCGAAATGCAAAATCACGTATAAGGCCGAATGTTCTTTTCCCATTCTGTTGCTGAAGGTTTTGAGGATATTTTTGCCATTTTGTATCCGATTTTGCACCAAGATACCATTTAGGAATCGGGACTTCATTGGCTGTCCATTTTTGTCAAAGATTTCCTGTTAATCGAAATGTAAACTTTATAAAATCGTTTCAAACAGCACCTATAGGGCCAAATGTCCTTTTCTCGCCGTCTAACTTTAGTTTTTAAGGAACACGCTCAATGGATATACGATAATCGGATAGTACTCAAAAATACAAATTCGGAATGGTATAACTTTCCAGGATTGGAGGCAAACAAACCCAGTTATGGCTTATTTGGTAAAATTTATCGAAATGCAAAATCACGTATAAGGCCGAATGTTCTTTTCTCATCCTGTTGCTGAAGGTTTTAAGGATATTTTTGCCATTTTGTATCCGATTTAGCACCACGATAGCATTTAGGAAACGGGACTTTATTGGCTGTCTATCTTTATCAAAGACTTCCTATTCATCGAAGTGTGAACTTTATAAAATCGTTTAAAACAGCGCTCTAACTTTAGTTTTTAAGGAATACGCTGAAAAGATGTACGATAATCAGATAGTAATCGAAGATACGAATTCGGAAATGTATAACTTTTGCCGATTGGAGTTACACGAACCAAGTAATGGGACTTTTAATAGATAAATTGAATTTTCATTTAATAATAAAATCGGAAAGGTTATCACCTTTGTCAAAAAATAAATTTTGTAGACACCACTTAGGAATCGGGTCTTCATTTGTAGTCCTTCTTTATTAAAGATTTCTTATTCATCGAAGTGTGAACTTCATAAAACCGTTTCAAATATCACCTATAGGGCCATATGTCCTTTTCTCGCCCCTAGCTTTAGATTTTAAGGAATACGCTTAATAGATATACGATAATCATGTAGTACTCGAAGATACGAATTCGGAAAGGCATAACTTTGGCGATTGAAGTTTAACAAACCAAGTTATGGCTAAACTTTAAACCCCAAATATCCCGTTGAAGTCCCTTTTTAAAACTAAGATCGGAAAGGTATAATAATTATCGTGAAGTTTTATTATGAAAGAGATAAGTAGTTTTTAGTAGTAGTTTTTATATGCCCAATTTTGAATTAAAAGGACTTTCATACCTGAAAATATTTTCAAAAGAAATCCCCCCACAATAAAACACGCCGTACAACGGTTTAAAAAACATGGATATTTATTTATTTTCTTATAATTTTTATAATATATGTGTAATTTTATTGGTTACAGGATGCTGGGATGCCGCCTAGACTAGAATCCATATGCTTGTGTAGGAGTTTCAGCTCTAAAGATGTCCTGTCTCGGAAAAACGACGACGCCAGTTGCAGATCTTCGAGGAAACAGGAATAGTAGGCGATGGTCAGGCGGCCATTACAGGCATTCTGCGTCCAGCTGCTTCAAAGTCCATACTATGTGATGTCCACGATGTTCCAGGATAATGCAGTATCCGATGAAAGAGGCACAATGAAGGAGCACTTTTTGTAACGCAGTTGACATCCTTGGCTGCATTCCTGTGGATAGAGAACATAGGAAATAGTATTTAATAGTAATCAATATTTAGACAATAATTTAAATTGTTTAGGAAAACCCGCTGTATATTACACAATAAACAAACACAATAAAAAACGTAATAAAATTGGTTTCAATTAGATTATCAGGGAAAAAATTAGGGGAGACAGTTAAAATATTCAATAAAAAATGTGAGGCCAAAAGCTATCCGCCTCTGGCCATTACTTGGTCAATTTCCGTTCGAAAAAAGCTGTTCCATAAATGGAAATTTTAAAATTTCAAAATGCACAATGTGGACATTTTTCAAAATCTCATTTTCTCACCCATTTGATTGAGTTTTTAACGATATTTTTGCCATTTTGTATCCGATTTTGCACCAAGATACCATTTAGGAATCGGGACTTCATTGGCTGTCCATTTTTGTCAAAGATTTCCTGTTAATCGAAATGTAAACTTTATAAAATCGATCCAAAACAGCACCTATAGGGCCATATGTCCTTTTCTCGCCGTCTAACTTTAGTTTTTAAGGAACACGCTAAATGGATATACGATAATCGGATAGTACTCAAAAATACAAATTCGGAATGGTATAACTTTCCAGGATTGGAGGCAAACAAACCCAGTTATGGCTTATTTGGTAATTTTTTTCGAAATGCAAAATCACGTATAAGGCCGAATGTTCTTTTCTCATCCTGTTGCTGAAGGTTTTGAGGATATTTCTGCCATTTTGTATCCGATTTAGCACCACGATAGCATTTAGGAATCGGGACTTCATTTGCTGTCTATCTTTATCAAAGACTTCCTATTCATCGAAGTGTGAACTTTATAAAATCGTTTTAAACAGCGCCTATAAGGCCTTATGTCATTTTCTCGCCCTCTAACTTTAGTTTTTAAGGAATACGCTGAAAAGATGTACGATAATCAGATAGTAATCGAAGATACGAATTCGGAAAGGTATAACTTTTGCCGATTGGAGTTACACGAACCAAGTAATGGGCCTTTTAATAGATAAATTGAATTTTCATTTAATATTAAAATACGGAAAGGTGATATTTGTCAAAAAATAAATTTTGTAGCCATTTGATAGCGTATATTTTAATAGTTTTTTAACCGATTTCAAAACGAAATACCATTTATAAATCAGGGCTTCAGTCTGCTTCGATCTGCATTAAAGAATCCGAGAAACTAAACAAACAAATTTTGGGCTATTTTTCAAAATTTTGAAAGGGGTACCATCATGATTTTTTTCAAAAATCGACAAATTTTTTTTTGATTGAAATGTTGGATCTTTGAATACAGTTTAAAGAAGATTGAAGCCCTGATTTAAAAATGGCATTTCGTTTCAAAATCGGTTGAGAATTAGCTCAGATATTCGAAAAAAACTGTTCCAAAAATGGAAATTTTAGGATTTCAAAATAAACAATGTGGACATTTTTCAAAATCTCATTTTCTCACCCTTTTGATTAAGTTTTTAAGGATATTTTTGCCATTTTGTATCCGATTTTGCACCAAGATACCATTTAGGAATCGGGACTTCATTGGCTGTCCATTTTTGTCAAAGATTTCCTGTTAATCGAAATGTAAACTTTATAAAATCGATCCAAAACAGCACCTATAGGGCCATATGTCCTTTTCTCGCCGCCTAACTTTAGTTTTTAAGGAACACGCTTAATAGATATACGATAATCGGATAGTACTCAAAAATACAAATTCGGAATGGTATAACTTTCCAGGATTGGAGGCAAACAAACCCAGTTATGGCTTATTTGGCAAAATTTATCGAAATGCAAAATCACGTATAAGGCCGAATGTTCTTTTCTCATCCTGTTGCTGAAGGTTTTGAGGATATTTCTGCCATTTTGTATCCAATTTAGCACCACGATAGCATTTAGGAATCGGGACTTCATTTGCTGTCTATTTTTTCAAAGACTTCCTATTCATCAAAGTGTGAACTTTATAAAATCGTTTTAAACAGCGCCTATAAGGCCTTATGTCATTTTCTCGCCCTCTAACTTTAGTTTTTAAGGAATACGCTGAAAAGATGTACGATAATCAGATAGTAATCGAAAATACGAATTCGGAAAGGTATAACTTTTGCCGATTGGAGTGACACGATCCATGTAATGGGCCTTTGAATAGATAAATTGAATTTTCATTTAATAATAAAATACGGAAAGGTGATATTTGTCAAAAAATAAATTTTGTAGCCATTTGATAGCGTATATTTTAATCGTTTTTTAACCGATTTCAAAACGAAATACCATTTATAAATCAGGGCTTCAGTCTGCTTCGATCTGCATTAAAGAATCCGAGAAACTAAACAAACAAATTTTGGGCTATTTTTCAAAATTTTGAAAGGGGTACCATCATGATTTTTTTCAAAAATCGACAAATTTTTTTTTGATTGATATGGTGGATCTTTGAATACAGTTTAAAGAAGATTGAAGCCCTGATTTAAAAATGGCATTTCGTTTCAAAATCAGTTGCGAATTAGCTCAGATATTCGAAAAAAACTGTTCCAAAAATGGAAATTTTAGGATTTCAAAATACACAATGTGGACATTTTTCAAAATCTCATTTTCTCACCCTTTTGATTAAGTTTTTAAGCATATTTTTGCCATTTTGTATCCGATTTTGCACCAAGATACCATTTAGAAATCGGGACTTCATTGGCTGTCCATTTTTGTCAAAGATTTCCTGTTAATCGAAATGTAAACTTTATAAAATCGATCCAAAACAGCACCTATAGGGCCATATGTCCTTTTCTCGCTGTCTAACTTTAGTTTTTAAGGAACACGCTTAATAGATATACGATAATCGGATAGTACTCAAAAATACAAATTCGGAATGGTATAACTTTCCAGGATTGGAGGCAAACGAACCCAGTTATGGCTTATTTGGTAAAATTTATCGAAATGCAAAATCACGTATAAGGCCGAATGTTCTTTTCTCATCCTGTTGCTGAAGGTTTTGAGGATATTTCTGCCATTTTGTATCCGATTTAGCACCACGATAGCATTTAGGAATCGGGACTTCATTTGCTGTCTATCTTTATCAAAGACTTCCTATTCATCGAAGTGTGAACTTTATAAAATCGTTTTAAACAGCGCCTATAAGGCCTTATGTCATTTTCTCGCCCTCTAACTTTAGTTTTTAAGGAATACGCTGAAAAGATGTACGATAATCAGATAGTAATCGAAAATACGAATTCGGAAAGGTATAACTTTTGCCGATTGGAGTGACACGATCCAAGTAATGGGCCTTTTAATAGATAAATTGAATATTTATTTAATAATAAAATACGGAAAGGTGATATTTGTCAAAAACTAAATTTTGTAGCCATTTGATAGCGTATATTTTAATCGTTTTTTAACCGATTTCAAAACGAAATACCATTTATAAATCAGGGCTTCAGTCTGCTTCGATCTGCATTAAAGAATCCGAGAAACTAAACAAACAAATTTTGGGCTATTTTTCAAAATTTTGAAAGGGGTACCATCATGATTTTTTTCAAAAATCGACAAATTTTTTTTTGATTGATATGGTGGATCTTTGAATACAGTTTAAAGAAGATTGAAGCCCTGATTTAAAAATGGCATTTCGTTTCAAAATCAGTTGCGAATTAGCTCAGATATTCGAAAAAAACTGTTCCAAAAATGGAAATTTTAGGATTTCAAAATACACAATGTGGACATTTTTCAAAATCTCATTTTCTCACCCTTTTGATTAGGTTTTTAAGGATATTTTTGCCATTTTGTATCCGATTTTGCACCAAGATACCATTTAGAAATCGGGACTTCATTGGCTGTCCATTTTTGTCAAAGATTTCCTGTTAATCGAAATGTAAACTTTATAAAATCGATCCAAAACAGCACCTATAGGGCCATATGTCCTTTTCTCGCTGTCTAACTTTAGTTTTTAAGGAACACGCTTAATAGATATACGATAATCGGATAGTACTCAAAAATACAAATTCGGAATGGTATAACTTTCCAGGATTGGAGGCAAACGAACCCAGTTATGGCTTATTTGGTAAAATTTATCGAAATGCAAAATCACGTATAAGGCCGAATGTTCTTTTCTCATCCTGTTGCTGAAGGTTTTGAGGATATTTCTGCCATTTTGTATCCGATTTAGCACCACGATAGCATTTAGGAATCGGGACTTCATTTGCTGTCTATCTTTATCAAAGACTTCCTATTCATCGAAGTGTGAACTTTATAAAATCGTTTTAAACAGCGCCTATAAGGCCTTATGTCATTTTCTCGCCCTCTAACTTTATAAATCAGGGCTTCAGTCTGCTTCGATCTGCATTAAAGAATCCGAGAAACTAAACAAACAAATTTTGGGCTATTTTTCAAAATTTTGAAAGGGGTACCATCATGATTTTTTTCAAAAATCGACAAATTTTTTTTTGATTGATATGGTGGATCTTTGAATACAGTTTAAAGAAGATTGAAGCCCTGATTTAAAAATGGCATTTCGTTTCAAAATCAGTTGCGAATTAGCTCAGATATTCGAAAAAAACTGTTCCAAAAATGGAAATTTTAGGATTTCAAAATACACAATGTGGACATTTTTCAAAATCTCATTTTCTCACCCTTTTGATTAGGTTTTTAAGGATATTTTTGCCATTTTGTATCCGATTTTGCACCAAGATACCATTTAGGAATCGGGACTTCATTGGCTGTCCATTTTTGTCAAAGATTTCCTGTTAATCGAAATGTAAACTTTATAAAATCGATCCAAAACAGCACCTATAGGGCCATATGTCCTTTTCTCGCCGCCTAACTTTAGTTTTTAAGGAACACGCTTAATAGATATACGATAATCGGATAGTACTCAAAAATACAAATTCGGAATGGTATAACTTTCCAGGATTGGAGGCAAACGAACCCAGTTATGGCTTATTTGGTAAAATTTATCGAAATGCAAAATCACGTATAAGGCCGAATGTTCTTTTCTCATCCTGTTGCTGAAGGTTTTGAGGATATTTCTGCCATTTTGTATCCGATTTAGCACCACGATAGCATTTAGGAATCGGGACTTCATTTGCTGTCTATCTTTATCAAAGACTTCCTATTCATCAAAGTGTGAACTTTATAAAATCGTTTTAAACAGCGCCTATAAGGCCTTATGTCATTTTCTCGCCCTCTAACTTTAGTTTTTAAGGAATACGCTGAAAAGATGTACGATAATCAGATAGTAATCGAAAATACGAATTCGGAAAGGTATAACTTTTGCCGATTGGAGTGACACGATCCATGTAATGGGCCTTTTAATAGATAAATTGAATTTTCATTTAATAATAAAATACGGAAAGGTGATATTTGTCAAAAAATAAATTTTGTAGCCATTTGATAGCGTATATTTTAATCGTTTTTTAACCGATTTCAAAACGAAATACCATTTATAAATCAGGGCTTCAGTCTGCTTCGATCTGCATTAAAGAATCCGAGAAACTAAACAAACAAATTTTGGGCTATTTTTCAAAATTTTGAAAGGGGTACCATCATGATTTTTTTCAAAAATCGACAAATTTTTTTTTGATTGATATGGTGGATCTTTGAATACAGTTTAAAGAAGATTGAAGCCCTGATTTAAAAATGGCATTTCGTTTCAAAATCAGTTGCGAATTAGCTCAGATATTCGAAAAAAACTGTTCCAAAAATGGAAATTTTAGGATTTCAAAATACACCATGTGGACATTTTTCAAAATCTCATTTTCTCACCCTTTTGATTAAGTTTTTAAGGATATTTTTGCCATTTTGTATCCGATTTTGCACCAAGATACCATTTAGGAATCGGGACTTCATTGGCTGTCCATTTTTGTCAAAGATTTCCTGTTAATCGAAATGTAAACTTTATAAAATCGATCCAAAACAGCACCTATAGGGCCATATGTCCTTTTCTCGCTGTCTAACTTTAGTTTTTAAGGAACACGCTTAATAGATATACGATAATCGGATAGTACTCAAAAATACAAATTCGGAATGGTATAACTTTCCAGGATTGGAGGCAAACGAACCCAGTTATGGCTTATTTGGTAAAATTTATCGAAATGCAAAATCACGTATAAGGCCGAATGTTCTTTTCTCATCCTGTTGCTGAAGGTTTTGAGGATATTTCTGCCATTTTGTATCCGATTTAGCACCACGATAGCATTTAGGAATCGGGACTTCATTTGCTGTCTATCTTTATCAAAGACTTCCTATTCATCGAAGTGTGAACTTTATAAAATCGTTTTAAACAGCGCCTATAAGGCCTTATGTCATTTTCTCGCCCTCTAACTTTAGTTTTTAAGGAATACGCTGAAAAGATGTACGATAATCAGATAGTAATCGAAAATACGAATTCGGAAAGGTATAACTTTTGCCGATTGGAGTGACACGATCCAAGTAATGGGCCTTTTAATAGATAAATTGAATATTTATTTAATAATAAAATACGGAAAGGTGATATTTGTCAAAAACTAAATTTTGTAGCCATTTGATAGCGTATATTTTAATCGTTTTTTAACCGATTTCAAAACGAAATACCATTTATAAATCAGGGCTTCAGTGTGCTTCGATCTGCATTAAAGAATCCGAGAAACTAAACAAACAAATTTTGTGCTATTTTTCAAAATTTTGAAAGGGGTACCATCATGATTTTTTTCAAAAATCGACAAATTTTTTTTTGATTGATATGTTGGATCTTTGAATACAGTTTAAAGAAGATTGAAGCCCTGATTTAAAAATGGCATTTCGTTTCAAAATCAGTTGCGAATTAGCTCAGATATTCGAAAAAAAACTGTTCCAAAAATGGAAATTTTAGGATTTCAAAATACACCATGTGGACATTTTTCAAAATCTCATTTTCTCACCCTTTTGATTAAGTTTTTAAGGATATTTTTGCCATTTTGTATCCGATTTTGCACCAAGATACCATTTAGGAATCGGGACTTCATTGGGTGTCCATTTTTGTCAAAGATTTCCTGTTAATCGAAATGTAAACTTTATAAAATCGATCCAAAACAGCACCTATAGGGCCATATGTCCTTTTCTCGCCGCCTAACTTTAGTTTTTAAGGAACACGCTTAATAGATATACGATAATCGGATAGTACTCAAAAATACAAATTCGGAATGGTATAAGTTTCCAGGATTGGAGGCAAACAAACCCAGTTATGGCTTATTTGGCAAAATTTATCGAAATGCAAAATCACGTATAAGGCCGAATGTTCTTTTCTCATCCTGTTGCTGAAGGTTTTGAGGATATTTCTGCCATTTTGTATCCGATTTAGCACCACGATAGCAATTAGGAATCGGGACTTCATTTGCTGTCTATCTTTATCAAAGACTTCCTATTCATCAAAGTGTGAACTTTATAAAATCGTTTTAAACAGCGCCTATAAGGCCTTATGTCATTTTCTCGCCCTCTAACTTTAGTTTTTAAGGAATACGCTGAAAAGATGTACGATAATCAGATAGTAATCGAAAATACGAATTCGGAAAGGTATAACTTTTGCCGATTGGAGTGACACGATCCATGTAATGGGCCTTTTAATAGATAAATTGAATTTTCATTTAATAATAAAATACGGAAAGGTGATATTTGTCAAAAAATAAATTTTGTAGCCATTTGATAGCGTATATTTTAATCGTTTTTTAACCGATTTCAAAACGAAATACCATTTATAAATCAGGGCTTCAGTCTGCTTCGATCTGCATTAAAGAATCCGAGAAACTAAACAAACAAATTTTGGGCTATTTTTCAAAATTTTGAAAGGGGTACCATCATGATTTTTTTCAAAAATCGACAAATTTTTTTTTGATTGATATGGTGGATCTTTGAATACAGTTTAAAGAAGATTGAAGCCCTGATTTAAAAATGGCATTTCGTTTCAAAATCAGTTGCGAATTAGCTCAGATATTCGAAAAAAACTGTTCCGAAAATGGAAATTTTAGGATTTCAAAATACACAATGTGGACATTTTTCAAAATCTCATTTTCTCACCCTTTTGATTAGGTTTTTAAGGATATTTTTGCCATTTTGTATCCGATTTTGCACCAAGATACCATTTAGGAATCGGGACTTCATTGGCTGTCCATTTTTGTCAAAGATTTCCTGTTAATCGAAATGTAAACTTTATAAAATCGATCCAAAACAGCACCTATAGGGCCATATGTCCTTTTCTCGCTGTCTAACTTTAGTTTTTAAGGAACACGCTCAATAGATATACGATAATCGGATAGTACTCAAAAATACAAATTCGGAATGGTATAACTTTCCAGGATTGGAGGCAAACAAACCCAGTTATGGCTTATTTGGTAAAATTTATCGAAATGCAAAATCACGTATAAGGCCGAATGTTCTTTTCTCATCCTGTTGCTGAAGGTTTTGAGGATATTTCTGCCATTTTGTATCCGATTTAGCACCACGATAGCATTTAGGAATCGGGACTTCATTTTCTGTCTATCTTTATCAAAGACTTCCTATTCATCGAAGTGTGAACTTTATAAAATCGTTTTAAACAGCGCCTATAAGGCCTTATGTCATTTTCTCGCCCTCTAACTTTAGTTTTTAAGGAATACGCTGAAAAGATGTACGATAATCAGATAGTAATCGAAAATACGAATTCGGAAAGGTATAACTTTTGCCGATTGGAGTGACACGATCCATGTAATGGGCCTTTTAATAGATAAATTGAATTTTCATTTAATAATAAAATACGGAAAGGTGATATTTGTCAAAAAATAAATTTTGTAGCCATTTGATAGCGTATATTTTAATCGTTTTTTAACCGATTTCAAAACGAAATACCATTTATAAATCAGGGCTTCAGTCTGCTTCGATCTGCATTAAAGAATCCGAGAAACTAAACAAACAAATTTTGGGCTATTTTTCAAAATTTTGAAAGGGGTACCATCATGATTTTTTTCAAAAATCGACAAATTTTTTTTTGATTGATATGGTGGATCTTTGAATACAGTTTAAAGAAGATTGAAGCCCTGATTTAAAAATGGCATTTCGTTTCAAAATCAGTTGCGAATTAGCTCAGATATTCGAAAAAAACTGTTCCAAAAATGGAAATTTTAGGATTTCAAAATACACAATGTGGACATTTTTCAAAATCTCATTTTCTCACCCTTTTGATTAGGTTTTTAAGGATATTTTTGCCATTTTGTATCCGATTTTGCACCAAGATACCATTTAGGAATCGGGACTTCATTGGCTGTCCATTTTTGTCAAAGATTTCCTGTTAATCGAAATGTAAACTTTATAAAATCGATCCAAAACAGCACCTATAGGGCCATATGTCCTTTTCTCGCCGCCTAACTTTAGTTTTTAAGGAACACGCTCAATAGATATACGATAATCGGATAGTACTCAAAAATACAAATTCGGAATGGTATAACTTTCCAGGATTGGAGGCAAACAAACCAAGTTATGGCTTATTTGGCAAAATTTATCGAAATGCAAAATCACGTATAAGGCCGAATGTTCTTTTCTCATCCTGTTGCTGAAGGTTTTGAGGATATTTCTGCCATTTTGTATCCGATTTAGAACCACGATAGCATTTAGGAATCGGGACTTCATTTGCTGTCTATCTTTATCAAAGACTTCCTATTCATCGAAGTGTGAACTTTATAAAATCGTTTTAAACAGCGCCTATAAGGCCTTATGTCATTTTCTCGCCCTCTAACTTTAGTTTTTAAGGAATACGCTGAAAAGATGTACGATAATCAGATAGTAATCGAAAATACGAATTCGGAAAGGTATAACTTTTGCCGATTGGAGTGACACGATCCAAGTAATGGGCCTTTTAATAGATAAATTGAATATTTATTTAATAATAAAATACGGAAAGGTGATATTTGTCAAAAACTAAATTTTGTAGCCATTTGATAGCGTATATTTTAATCGTTTTTTAACCGATTTCAAAACGAAATACCATTTATAAATCAGGGCTTCAGTGTGCTTCGATCTGCATTAAAGAATCCGAGGAACTAAACAAACAAATTTTGGGCTATTTTTCAAAATTTTGAAAGGGGTACCATCATGATTTTTTTCAAAAATCGACAAATTTTTTTTTGATTGATATGTTGGATCTTTGAATACAGTTTAAAGAAGATTGAAGCCCTGATTTAAAAATGGCATTTCGTTTCAAAATCGGTTGCGAATTAGCTCAGATATTCGAAAAAAACTGTTCCAAAAATGGAAATTTTAGGATTTCAAAATACACCATGTGGACATTTTTCAAAATCTCATTTTCTCACCCTTTTGATTAAGTTTTTAAGGATATTTTTGCCATTTTGTATCCGATTTTGCACCAAGATACCATTTAGGAATCGCGACTTCATTGGCTGTCCATTTTTGTCAACGATTTCCTGTTAATCGAAATGTAAACTTTATAAAATCGATCTAAAACAGCACCTATAGGGCCATATGTCCTTTTCTCGCTGTCTAACTTTAGTTTTTAAGGAACACGCTCAATAGATATACGATAATCGGATAGTACTCAAAAATACAAATTCGGAATGGTATAACTTTCCAGGATTGGAGGCAAACAAACCCAGTTATGGCTTATTTGGCAAAATTTATCGAAATGCAAAATCACGTATAAGGCCGAATGTTCTTTTCTCATCCTGTTGCTGAAGGTTTTGAGGATATTTCTGCCATTTTGTATTCGATTTAGCACCACGATAGCATTTAGGAATCGGGACTTCATTTGCTGTCTATCTTTATCAAAGACTTCCTATTCATCGAAGTGTGAACTTTATAAAATCGTTTTAAACAGCGCCTATAAGGCCTTATGTCATTTTCTCGCCCTCTAACTTTAGTTTTTAAGGAATACGCTGAAAAGATGTACGATAATCAGATAGTAATCGAAAATACGAATTCGGAAAGGTATAACTTTTGCCGATTGGAGTGACACGATCCAAGTAATGGGCCTTTTAATAGATAAATTGAATTTTCATTTAATAATAAAATACGGAAAGGTGATATTTGTCAAAAAATAAATTTTGTAGCCATTTGATAGCGTATATTTTAATCGTTTTTTAACCGATTTCAAAACGAAATACCATATTAAGCATATTTTTGCCATTTTGTATCCGATTTTGCACCAAGATACCATTTAGGAATCGGGACTTCATTGGCTGTCCATTTTTGTCAAAGATTTTCAGTTAATCGAAATGTAAACTTTATAAAATCGATCCAAAACAGCACCTATAGGGCCATATGTCCTTTTCTCGCCGTCTAACTTTAGTTTTTAAGGAACACGCTTAATAGATATACGATAATCGGATAGTTCTCAAAAATACAAATTCGGAATGGTATAACTTTCCAGGATTGGAGGCAAACAAACCCAGTTATGGCTTATTTGGTAAAATTTATCGAAATGCAAAATCACGTATAAGGCCGAATGTTCTTTTCTCATCCTGTTGCTGAAGGTTTTGAGGATATTTCTGCCATTTTGTATCCGATTTAGCACCACGATAGCATTTAGGAATCGGGACTTCATTTGCTGTCTATCTTTATCAAAGACTTCCTATTCATCGAAGTGTGAACTTTATAAAATCGTTTTAAACAGCGCCTATAAGGCCTTATGTCATTTTCTCGCCCTCTAACTTTAGTTTTTAAGGAATACGCTGAAAAGATGTACGATAATCAGATAGTAATCGAAGATACGAATTCGGAAAGGTATAACTTTTGCCGATTGGAGTTACACGAACCAAGTAATGGGCCTTTAAATAGATAAATTGAATTTTTATTTAATAATAAAATACGGAAAGGTGATATTTGTCAAAAAATAAATTTTGTAGCCATTTGATAGCGTAAATTTTAATCGTTTTTTAACCGATTTCAAAACGAAATACCATTCATAAATCAGGGCTTCAGTCTGCTTCGATCTGCATTAAAGAATCCGAGAAACTAAACAAAAAAATTTTGGGCTATTTTTAAAAATTTTGAAAGGGGTACCATCATGATTTTTTTCAAAAATCGACAAATTTTTTTTTGATTGATATGTTGGATCTTTGAATACAGTTTAAAGAAGATTGAAGCCCTGATTTAAAAATGGCATTTCGTTTTAAAATCGGTTGCGAATTAGCTCAGATATTCGAAAAAAATTGTTCCAAAAATGGAAATTTTAGGATTTCAAAATACACAATGTGGACATTTTTCAAAATCTCATTTTCTCACCCTTTTGATTAAGTTTTTAGGGATATTTTTGCCATTTTGTACCCGATTTTGCACCAAGATACCATTTAGGAATCGGGACTTCATTGGCTGTCCATTTTTGTCAAAGATTTCCTGTTAATCGAAATGTAAACTTTATAAAATCGAACCAAAACAGCACCTATAGGGCCATATGTCCTTTTCTCGCCGTCTAACTATAGTTTTTAAGGAACACGCTCAATAGATATACGATAATCGGATAGTACTCAAAAATACAAATTCGGAATGGTATAACTTTCCAGGATTGGAGGCAAACAAACCCAGTTATGGCTTATTTGGTAAAATTTATCGAAATGCAAAATCACGTATAAGGCCGAATGTTCTTTTCTCATCCTGTTGCTGAAGGTTTTGAGGATATTTCTGCCATTTTGTATCCGATTTAGCACCACGATAGCATTTAGGAATCGGGACTTCATTTGCTGTCTATCTTTATCAAAGACTTCCTATTCATCGAAGTGTGAACTTTATAAAATCGTTTTAAACAGCGCCTATAAGGCCTTATGTCATTTTCTCGCCCTCTAACTTTAGTTTTTAAGGAATACGCTGAAAAGATGTACGATAATCAGATAGTAATCGAAAATACGAATTCGGAAAGGTATAACTTTTGCCGATTGGAGTGACACGATCCAAGTAATGGGCCTTTTAATAGATAAATTGAATTTTTATTTAATAATAAAATACGGAAAGGTGATATTTGTCAAAAAATAAATTTTGTAGCCATTTGATAGCGTATATTTTAATCGTTTTTTAACCGATTTCAAAACGAAATACCATTTATAAATCAGGGCTTCAGTCTGCTTCGATCTGCATTAAAGAATCCGAGAAACTAAACAAACAAATTTTGGGCTATTTTTCAAAATTTTGAAAGGGGTACCATCATGATTTTTTTCAAAAATCGACAAATTTTTTTTTGATTGATATGTTGGATCTTTGAATACAGTTTAAAGAAGATTGAAGCCCTGATTTAAAAATGGCATTTCGTTTCAAAATCAGTTGCGAATTAGCTCAGATATTCGAAAAAAACTGTTCCAAAAATGGAAATTTTAGGATTTCAAAATACACCATGTGGACATTTTTCAAAATCTCATTTTCTCACCCTTTTGATTAGGTTTTTAAGGATATTTTTGCCATTTTGTATCCGATTTTGCACCAAGATACCATTTAGGAATCGGGACTTCATTGGCTGTCCATTTTTGTCAAAGATTTCCTGTTAATCGAAATGTAAACTTTATAAAATCGATCCAAAACAGCACCTATAGGGCCATATGTCCTTTTCTCGCCGCCTAACTTTAGTTTTTAAGGAACACGCTCAATAGATATACGATAATCGGATAGTACTCAAAAATACAAATTCGGAATGGTATAACTTTCCAGGATTGGAGGCAAACAAACCAAGTTATGGCTTATTTGGCAAAATTTATCGAAATGCAAAATCACGTATAAGGCCGAATGTTCTTTTCTCATCCTGTTGCTGAAGGTTTTGAGGATATTTCTGCCATTTTGTATCCGATTTAGAACCACGATAGCATTTAGGAATCGGGACTTCATTTGCTGTCTATCTTTATCAAAGACTTCCTATTCATCGAAGTGTGAACTTTATAAAATCGTTTTAAACAGCGCCTATAAGGCCTTATGTCATTTTCTCGCCCTCTAACTTTAGTTTTTAAGGAATACGCTGAAAAGATGTACGATAATCAGATAGTAATCGAAAATACGAATTCGGAAAGGTATAACTTTTGCCGATTGGAGTGACACGATCCAAGTAATGGGCCTTTTAATAGATAAATTGAATTTTCATTTAATAATAAAATACGGAAAGGTGATATTTGTCAAAAAATAAATTTTGTAGCCATTTGATAGCGTATATTTTAATCGTTTTTTAACCGATTTCAAAACGAAATACCATTTATAAATCAGGGCTTCAGTCTACTTCGATCTGCCTTAAAGAATCCGAGAAACTACACAAACAAATTTTGGGCTATTTTTCAAAATTTTGAAAGGGGTACCATCATGATTTTTTTCAAAAATCGACAAATTTTTTTTTGATTGATATGTTGGATCTTTGAAAACAGTTTAAAGAAGATTGAAGCCCTGATTTAAAAATGGCATTTCGTTTCAAAATCAGTTGCGAATTAGCTCAGATATTCGAAAAAAAATTGTTCCAAAAATGGAAATTTTAGGATTTCAAAATACACAATGTGGACATTTTTCAAAATCTCATTTTCTCACCCTTTTGATTAAGTTTTTAAGGATATTTTTGCCATTTTGTATCCGATTTTGCACCAAGATACCATTTAGGAATCGGGACTTCATTGGCTGTCCATTTTTGTCAAAGATTTCCTGTTAATCGAAATGTAAACTTTATAAAATCGATCCAAAACAGCACCTATAGGGCCATATGTCCTTTTCTCGCCGCCTAACTTTAGTTTTTAAGGAACACGCTCAATAGATAAACGATAATCGGATAGTACTCAAAAATACAAATTCGGAATGGTATAACTTTCCAGGATTGGAGGCAAACAAACCCAGTTATGGCTTATTTGGCAAAATTTATTGAAATGCAAAATCACGTATAAGGCCGAATGTTCTTTTCTCATCCTGTTGCTGAAGGTTTTGAGGATATTTCTGCCATTTTGTATTCGATATAGCACCACGATAGCATTTAGGAATCGGGACTTCATTTGCTGTCTATCTTTATCAAAGACTTCCTATTCATCGAAGTGTGAACTTTATAAAATCGTTTTAAACAGCGCCTATAAGGCCTTATGTCATTTTCTCGCCCTCTAACTTTAGTTTTTAAGGAATACGCTGAAAAGATGTACGATAATCAGATAGTAATCGAAAATACGAATTCGGAAAGGTATAACTTTTGCCGATTGGAGTGACACGATCCAAGTAATGGGCCTTTTAATAGATAAATTGAATTTTCATTTAATAATAAAATACGGAAAGGTGATATTTGTCAAAAAATAAATTTTGTAGCCATTTGATAGCGTATATTTTAATCGTTTTTTAACCGATTTCAAAACGAAATACCATTTATAAATCAGGGCTTCAGTCTGCTTCGATCTGCATTAAAGAATCCGAGAAACTAAACAAACAAATTTTGGGCTATTTTTCAAAATTTTGAAAGGGGTACCATCATGATTTTTTTCAAAAATCGACAAATTTTTTTTTGATTGATATGGTGGATCTTTGAATACAGTTTAAAGAAGATTGAAGCCCTGATTTAAAAATGGCATTTCGTTTCAAAATCAGTTGCGAATTAGCTCAGATATTCGAAAAAAACTGTTCCAAAAATGGAAATTTTAGGATTTCAAAATACACAATGTGGACATTTTTCAAAATCTCATTTTCTCACCCTTTTGATTAAGTTTTTAAGGATATTTTTGCCATTTTGTATCCGATTTTGCACCAAGATACCATTTAGGAATCGGGACTTCATTGGCTGTCCATTTTTGTCAAAGATTTCCTGTTAATCGAAATGTAAACTTTATAAAATCGAACCAAAACAGCACCTATAGGGCCATATGTCCTTTTCTCGCCGTCTAACTTTAGTTTTTAAGGAACACGCTCAATAGATATACGATAATCGGATAGTACTCAAAAATACAAATTCGGAATGGTATAACTTTCCAGGATTGGAGGCAAACAAACCCAGTTATGGCTTATTTGGTAAAATTTATCGAAATGCAAAATCACGTATAAGGCCGAATGTTCTTTTCTCATCCTGTTGCTGAAGGTTTTGAGGATATTTCTGCCATTTTGTATCCGATTTAGCACCACGATAGCGTTTAGGAATCGGGACTTCATTTGCTGTCTATCTTTATCAAAGAAATCCTATTCATCGAAGTGTGAACTTTATAAAATCGTTTTAAACAGCGCCTATAAGGCCTTATGTCATTTTCTCGCCCTCTAACTTTAGTTTTTAAGGAATACGCTGAAAAGATGTACAATAATCAGATAGTAAACGAAGATACGAATTCGGAAAGGTATAACTTTTGCCGATTGGAGTTACACGAACCAAGTAATGGGCCTTTTAATAGATAAATTGAATTTTTATTTAATAATAAAATACGGAAAGGTGATATTTGTCAAAAAATAAATTTTGTAGCCATTTGATAGCGTATATTTTAATCGTTTTTTAACCGATTTCAAAACGAAATACCATTTATAAATCAGGGCTTCAGTCTACTTCGATCTGCATTAAAGAATCCGAGAAACTAAACAAACAAATTTTGGGCTATTTTTCAAAATTTTGAAAGGGGTACCATCATGATTTTTTTCAAAAATCGACAAATTTTTTTTGATTGATATATTGGATCTTTGAATACAGTTTAAAGAAGATTGAAGCCCTGATTTAAAAATGGCATTTCGTTTCAAAATCAGTTGCGAATTAGCTCAGATATTCGAAAAAAACTGTTCCAAAAATGGAAATTTTAGGATTTCAAAATACACAATGTGGACATTTTTCAAAATCTCATTTTCTCACCCTTTTGATTAAGTTTTTAAGGATATTTTTGCCATTTTGTATCCGATTTTGCACCAAGATACCATTTAGGAATCGGAACTTCATTGGCTGTCCATTTTCGTCAAAGATTTCCTGTTAATCGAAATGTAAACTTTATAAAATCGATCCAAAATAGCACCTATAGGGCCATATGTCCTTTTCTCGCCGTCTCACTTTAGTTTTTAAGGAACACGCTTAATGGATATACGATAATCGGATAGTATTCAAAAATACAAATTCGGAATGGTATAACTTTCCAGGATTGGAGGCAAACAAACCCAGTTATGGCTTATTTGGTAATTTTTTTCGAAATGCAAAATCACGTATAAGGCCGAATGTTCTTTTCTCATCCTGTTGCTGAAGGTTTTGAGGATATTTCTGCCATTTTGTATCCGATTTAGCACCACGATAGAATTTAGAAATCGGGACTTCATTTGCTGTCTATCTTTATCAAAGACTTCCTATTCATCGAAGTGTGAACTTTATAAAATCGTTTTAAACAGCGCCTATAAGGCCTTATGTCATTTTCTCGCCCTCTAACTTTAATTTTTAAGGAATACGCTGAAAAGATGTACGATAATCAGATAGTAATCGAAGATACGAATTCGGAAAGGTATAACTTTTGCCGATTGGAGTTACACGAACCAAGTAATGGGCCTTTTAATAGATAAATTGAATTTTTATTTAATAATAAAATACGGAAAGGTGATTTTTGTCAAAAAATAAATTTTGTAGCCATTTGATAGCGTAAATTTTAATCGTTTTTTAACCGATTTCAAAACGAAATACCATTCATAAATCAGGGCTTCAGTCTGCTTCGATCTGCATTAAAGAATCCGAGAAACTAAACAAAAAAATGTTGGGCTATTTTTCAAAATTTTGAAAGGGGTACCATCATGATTTTTTTCAAAAATCGACAAATTTTTTGATATGTTGGATCTTTGAATACGGTTTAAAGAAAATTGAAGCTCTGATTTAAAAATGGCATTTCGTTTCAAAATCAGTTGCGAATTAGCTCAGATATTCGAAAAAAACTGTTCCAAAAATGGAAATTTTAGGATTTCAAAATACACCATGTGGACATTTTTCAAAATCTCATTTTCTCACCCTTTTGATTAAGTTTTTAAGGATATTTTTGCCATTTTGTATCCGATTTTGCACCAAGATACCATTTAGGAATCGGGACTTCATTGGCTGTCCATTTTTGTCAAAGATTTCCTGTTAATCGAAATGTAAACTTTATAAAATCGATCCAAAATAGCACCTATAGGGCCATATGTCCTTTTCTCGCCGTCTCACTTTAGTTTTTAAGGAACACGCTTAATGGATATACGATAATCGGATAGTATTCAAAAATACAAATTCGGAATGGTATAACTTTCCAGGATTGGAGGCAAACAAACCCAGTTATGGCTTATTTGGTAATTTTTTTCGAAATGCAAAATCACGTATAAGGCCGAATGTTCTTTTCTCATCCTGTTGCTGAAGGTTTTGAGGATATTTCTGCCATTTTGTATCCGATTTAGCACCACGATAGCGTTTAGGAATCGGGACTTCATTTGCTGTCTATCTTTATCAAAGAAATCCTATTCATCGAAGTGTGAACTTTATAAAATCGTTTTAAACAGCGCCTATAAGGCCTTATGTCATTTTCTCGCCCTCTAACTTTAGTTTTTAAGGAATACGCTGAAAAGATGTACGATAATCAGATAGTAATCGAAGATACGAATTCGGAAAGGTATATCTTTTGCCGATTGGAGTTACACGAACCAAGTAATGGGCCTTTAAATAGATAAATTGAATTTTTATTTAATAATAAAATACGGAAAGGTGATTTTTGTCAAAAAATAAATTTTGTAGCCATTTGATAGCGTAAATTTTAATCGTTTTTTAACCGATTTCAAAACGAAATACCATTCATAAATCAGGGCTTCAGTCTGCTTCGATCTGCATTAAAGAATCCGAGAAACTAAACAAAAAAATGTTGGGCTATTTTTCAAAATTTTGAAAGGGGTACCATCATGATTTTTTTCAAAAATCGACAAATTTTTTTTTGATTGATATGTTGGATCTTTGAATACGGTTTAAAGAAAATTGAAGCTCTGATTTAAAAATGGCATTTCGTTTCAAAATCAGTTGCGAATTAGCTCAGATATTCGAAAAAAACTGTTCCAAAAATGGAAATTTTAGGATTTCAAAATACACCATGTGGACATTTTTCAAAATCTCATTTTCTCACCCTTTTGATTAAGTTTTTAAGGATATTTTTGCCATTTTGTATCCGATTTTGCACCAAGATACCATTTAGGAATCGCGACTTCCTTTGCAGTCCTTCTTAATTAAAGATTTCCTAATAATCGAAATGTAAACTTTATAAAATCATTTCAAACATCACCTATAGGGCCAAATGTCCTTTTTTCGCTCCCTAACTTTAGTTTTTAAGGAATTCGCTTAATATATATACGATAATTAGATAGTACTCAAGGATACAAATTCGGAATGGTATAACTTTCTAGGATTGGAGGTAAACTAACCAAGTTATGGCTAATTCGCTAAAATTTATCAAAATGCAAAATGCCTTCAAGCCTGAATGTCCTTTTCTCTTCCTTTTGGATAGGTTTTTAAGGATATTTTGGCTATTTTGAGCCCGATTAAGCACCAAGACCCATTTAGGAATCGGCACTTCATTTGCAGTCCTTCTTAAGTAAAGATTTCCTGTTTATCGAAATGTAAACTTTATAAAATTGTTTCAAACATCACCTATAGGGCCATATGTCCTTTTCTCGCCCCTAACTTTAATTTTTAAGAAATTCGGTTAAAATATATACGACAACCAGATTGTACTCGAAGATACGAATTCGGAAAGTTCTAACTTTCCCCGATTGGAGCTGAACAAACCAAGTTAAGGCTAATTCGGTATAATTTAAAATTGATTTAAATCGAGTTGCATCAGGCTTATGGTTCCCATTAGTCCACAATAAAAGAATTATATTTTTTGATACTGGATTCGATTTCCTTACCCGTTTCAGGGCTGGGAAAAAAGACCAGCAGTATTATAAAATCTGAACCAAATTTAAAATTGAGATATAGAAACTTGTGGCTGTAAGCTAGGCTATATCTCCTACTACCGTATCTGAAAATGAAATGAAGAGTGTATCTGGAATTCGATTTCTATCATCATCGGCAATTTTGAAACCGCCAATTGAAAAGAATTTTATTATTCTTAGATTGACTCATTTTTAAATTGGGGGCGTATTTCTTACACTAACGATAAATCTATACTCTAGGAATCTAATCCTTAAATGGCAATCTCTTTCCTTTTAGCATAAAGGAGTAAAGTCTATCGAATATTTAAAAAATAGTTAAGTTTATTAAAATTTTTTACACAATTATTTACAGAAAATAAACTACAGGCTAAAGGTATCTGGCGACTCTTTGTTTTAGAGCAATGTTAAAAACTATTCTAGGATTATCGTTGGCAAATTCGAAATTTCATAAAAAATCTTAAAACTTTTCCCCAATCCCGCCCTCGTAATTAGTATCTAATGGCACTTTTGGATTACACGGATTTTGCAGGTCGTTCTCTCGTCGTCGCGACATGTACAGAAGGGATCTGGACGGGTAATGAAATGTTCATGTGCTGAACCAAGACGATTCCGCCGCCGCCACCGTTGAGCGCCTCCAATTCCGCTGAAGATTTGCTCTGCTGAATCTGTTGCTCTTCCCGCCGACTGTTAAGGTAGTAGACTCCGGCGACTATAAGACTGAACGTGGTGACCGAGATGAGGAGTGTGCCATATTTTAGGGCTAGCTGGATAGCATCAAGTCCGAAGGTGCTAATGTACAGCGTGTGGAGCACTTCTTCGGAGAAGTCACCCGAGGTGATCTCGATCCAGATAAGTGGTAGGATGGTGGCATTTTTCAGGCGCTCGCCTTGGTCTAAAGGGATAGTGGACAGACTGGTTAGTGAACTAGAAACCGGATATGCAGACTATATTTACTTCTCAGTAGGGGCGTCTTGTCCAACATTATGTTGATCTGGATACGCGAGGCTCCGCTAATGGGGAACCCAAATCGAGGATGTATATCGGCGTAAGTCTGGTGAAGCTCGGCATCTGGATTGATGCCCTCGAAGAGGCTATAAAGCTCCGGATCTCCGGTAAAAAAGTGAGGGAAGGAGGGAAAGATTGGCGCATCGGCGTAACATTTTGTGGCATTGATCACCCCGCTGGGCAGACAAAACTCAGCGTTTTGGCAATAGCACTGGTTGGCAGGATTTACCGAAGGGTGAGCAAAGACGTCCATAGGCGTCCGGTAGCGCAGCACATCGATGTTATTGTAGATGGTGACTTCTTTCTCAAAGTTCAGTGGAACCTTGCGGCACAGTACCTGAAGGAAGACGTTGACGGTTCCGCGATCCCTTAACAGATTGGGTGAGAACATGGACGGCTCCGATCCATCGATGCGGTTGCACTCGTCTCCATCCCAGTAATCAAGCTGAGGCATTCCGTTGAATTGGGTGATGATGCTGAACTTGGTTATGTCATCCTCGCCAGTGTTTATTTGTACTGAGTCCACGCTTGTGCCATTGCGCTAAGAATGGGAACAGAAATTAATTTTACAGAAGGGATATTTTGTGACTTACTTACGTTCTGCAGAAGGCCAAAGCGCCGCTTGCCCTTTCCCAGGGACTTCAGCTTGATTATATTGTCCTCGTAGCCCCATAGGAACTGGGAAGCTGTTAGCTTTTTAAAGAGAGGCTCCTTGTACTGCTTAATAAGTGCACCCGAAATGAGCCGTTCAAAGGCTGGCATTCGCTTTACATGTCCGGCGGCTGTTATCAACGGAACATTGGGTACCATAAACACGTCGTGCTCCCCAATGCTGGACTTCTCTGGAAGGAATTTGTAGGACTTTCGATCCTGAAAATGCGAGTTTAAACTTACAACAATAAGCCGTATGTACAATCTACAGGAATCCTTACCCTGAACGTTACTGTGAAGTTCTTGTTAAAAGATACTTCGTCTTTGATCGTGTGCTCTTGGTATGTGAGTGGTCCCATATCACGGACTTGCACCTTATCGGCGCGTCCGGCCAGGTAGTCCTCAATGTTAGGATAGTCAAATATGTGGGCCTTCAGGAGGGTATCGTACTTTGGATCCGGGTTAAGCCAACTATTTGCTGTGTCCGACTTTTCGGCAAGAATCAGGTTCTGGAGGACACAATAATAATGTATCATGTAAAATATATTAGAACTCTAAACTCACCTCCAGCATGGTATTATTATAATATTCGGTGAACCACATCACAAAGAATCCGGTCACGCTGATCACAAAAAGCAAAAACATCACTCCCAGCACTGCCGTGGATCGGAAAGGGTTAAATGAGCATTTCAGCATTATCAAGAGTATCAAGAAAAACTCACTTATCAGGGTTCCAATGTCCTTGGACGTTGGCTCTCGGTTCTCGGCCTGATTGCGCAGACCCAGTGCCTCCAGAATCATCTGCATCACCGTCGGCTTCTCAGCTCCAGCGCCATAGTCTGCCGAGAAGGTTCCCGTCCCTAGCCCATTCTTCTGGGAGCTGAGTGTGTTGGACTTGGACCGTGACTGTGTTACATAAGGTACAGCTATTACTGGGCGATCCAACTCTAAGGTAGAGGGCGACGCAGTGTCCAAGGCCACCTCGGGGTCACTCGAACATGGCATTGTGAGCTTTGTGGGGGGTTGGCAATCTCTCTCTGACACGAGCTGGAAAATGCATTGACTTTTATTATCAGTCAGCTGGCATATGTACTATATGTATGTCGTGGACGAAGCAAGTGTGGCTCCCACGTCCGTGGGCCTGATGTAAGCGTCTCTACACCAAGGATTGGTCTTATCCAGAGAATTATTTGAATTAAATTAACTTGTCTTGCTTTTAATTCCTATTAAATGGCTTATCATTGGGAGGCTGACACGTGGTCGAACAAAGGGATCTCCTTCGCGCAAATATGGTCTTATCAAGATGTGTTTCTCGGGTTCATTGAACACATACACTCCTCAGAACCCATTGTTCAGTATCACTATTTCTAAAATAGTTTTAAATCGAATTGAACAATACCTTTATGAAGAATGAAAAACCTTTGGAATGTTTTAATGGTTTAATAAAACACTTAGGACTTAGGGTTTCTAATGGGCTGCAATTTCTATTGACTTTTTAAAGTGATCTTCCGCACGGAGGGATTTTTAACCATGCGATTACAGATGTTTCCACGAACTAATCTAGCCTCGATTTCTAAAGCCTCAGCATGCTCGAGCCTGTTGCTTCTGCCGCTTGGCGGAATCAAAGTTCAGACGTATATAGTCGAGAAGCCTTATCAGCAGCCTACGATTGTATACTGTAGGTACATACTTACTAGGCATTAATTCATAAATTAATGAAAACAACAAGTGAACGAGTCTAATGTATGTATAATTTCTGTATAGTACATACGGGGCCAATAGAGTTGGGCTTTGGCAACTATGGGGTAAGTTCTGATTCGCCAACAGCGAAATCGGGTCAACGGCACTCTGATAAGGGTAGCGCAAACTAAGCATAGAAATTTTCCAATATTGCCATCGAACTTGAAATAGGCAAACGAACTTGGAGGAAGCAGATCGATTTAATACAGCTGATAGCGAAAACGCTGATTTGCAATCTTTATGAGAGCTATAGGGATCGATCGATAGTCTTGCAGGACCAATCTAATCGTTCAAGTCCTTTGTCTGACATAGCTTAGCCGTTGGGGTAACAGCTAAATGTCTTCATTTGGAATGGAGAAAGGTGTGTGATGTTTCAATTAGCATTTACCTTGAGCTTGCTGGTAGTTGTCCTCCCTGTCGCCTGCCCCCCCCTCCGGACACTTTCGCTACTTAGTAGAAGACAGGTGCCATTGACTGATAACGCGACAACGTGATGGGGGTGCAGCAAGCTGGGAGAGAGCTCTTTCCCTACAGAGCGGGGAGGGCAATCAGCGTGCACTTGATGGCGGATACTGCCAGCTGATTCCCGGCTGGTTTCTAGCGAAGCGCAACAATTGGAAACAGCCGCACTCGCTCACTTACACCTTCTCAGCCGAGTTGCACCCACACCACTCTTATTGTTCTCTCCCTTATCTGTAGCGGTCTGGCGCACTCTCGGGCTATTTACTGCTTGGCTTTGCACTTTCCACGACTGCCAAACATTTGGCGTCTTAATTAACAATTTGGTCGTCTTTATGCCGACTGCACTCGTGGATCGTGTTGAGTGGGAATTCAATTTAATTTTCGGCACTCCGACGGATGCTCGGGCTGGATGTATATGTATATGTATCTTTGTATCTATGTATCTATGCTGCTTGGCGCTTGTTTTGTATCTTGTATCTGCCCGTTCCTCTGTTGTTCTCGCTCTCTCGCCCTCTGTTCTGACTTGTTTACTTGTTTTGTGTTCTTTGTTCGCCTCCTGCTTCTTTGTTTTGTCTCTGATTCTCTTTTGTCTGCTCGATCGTTGTGCTGTGGGCTGTGTGCTGTGATTGTTGTTGTCCAAGTGGAGCTGTTGTCGAGGTTGGAGCTACTGCAGCTGGAGCTGAATATGAAGCTATAAAGCCCGAGCTGGTTTTCCTGGCGCCCGACCCCTCCGCACCTTCCTTATTGAGCAGCTGTATCTGGTATCCAATATCTGGTATCTGAAGTGTGGCTTAGTTTTCGGTGCAACTCCGACAAAACAGCAGCTGTAATTATGGTAAGCCCCCTGTTGGCCCCCGGACTACGGGTTTACGGAAACTGTTGCGGAATGTGTTGTTTATCTGGTATGGCCACCGGTTGATCCACTTGTCGCCAACAGCGGGACTTGCGATTAGGGGAGATATCGGGCAATATCTGCCCACGCATTATCTTACGGCAGGACGGCCTACTAAACCGATTAGATTCGGGCACGATCTGGGTGCGGATCAGCCTGCTTCTATTACTGGATCAGGAACTGGCACTGGCACTGGCACTCGCACTCACACTGGTTCTGGAATGGTTCTCCGCTGGCGCTGCCGTGCGTACTCCCCATCAAACAAGTTATTACTACGACGCTCCGAATCAGACGGAATCAGTTCGGTCTGCGGTGTCTCTGCCTCGGCCTCTGCCACTGCCACTGCCTCTGCCTCTGCCTCTGCCACGACTCGGCTGCGCCGCTGCCCCGAGCCCCTGATAAGCGGTGCGGTCAGCTATGATTGCTGATTACCGCCGGCGCCGACTGCGCTGCTCGGAATCGGGATCTCTTGTTTACTACGTAGCAGCTTTGTGCGTGCCGAGAGACAAAGTGCAAATTTAATCGGCGACGTCGTCGTCAAAACAAAGAAGTCGGGACTCCGGCGAAAGATGGAGAGGTGCAGCCACCCAGCTGCTGGATGCGCTCCATCGAACTTGTGCCCATTATTATCGAGTTAGAGACTGAGTAGGGTAGAGCAGGGTAGGATTGGGGATTGTAGAGCTCCCACACTGCGGGAAGCATCGCTGGGGCCCGTATCCGTAAGTGAGAGCTGCAGCAGGTAGCAGGCAGTTTCCCATAGTCTACCACTCGAAGCCGATGCAGGAGGGATACAAGTACGTATGCATATCTTTGGCTATTTATAGGTATGTGCGCACCGCTTACCCAAGGGCAGCGCCAAAACAATTTAATTAGCACTTGAAGTACCTATTGTTAGTCACATGTGTATATAGCTGCATTCGGATCCATTTCCAAGGCTGCAATTTCTCTGAGTGTACGAGATGATGAGCAAGGTGCTCGTGCCCGTGCCCGTGCTCGAGCTTCTGAGGCTTGGATACAAAACTGCCCCCGTAGAGCTTATCAACGGGAGCTTGGGGCAAATGAAAAATCCCTGCCGGAGTCGAGTTCTTGAACTCGGTTCTGTGTGTGCTCAGCATTTATCAGTTTGGTCAAGAGTTTGCGATTAATCTGCTTCTAGCCCCATCCCACGGGGTCTGGAATCGTGTTTTGCATCAGCTCGGTTGATAGCCCCTGATCTTTTTGTTTTCCTACGCCGGCGAATGACGCGGATGAGGCTCGATTGGTTCGTGCCTGTTAATAGCCTTCCGAGGAGTGTCAATAACTGAAATATCTTCTCACCTACAAACAATATAAGCACAATAAGCACAAGCGATCTAAACAAGATATAAGATTTGCTATTAATCTGACAGCGATATATAAATGACTTAATTGCCAGTAATAGCCACATATGGCATGCAAAATATCTAGCCTTTACCCTCTTCAAATAGTGACTGCCAAGAGCTTTGGGAATTGATGTGAGCCGCATTCCGCTGCACAATGGATAAGTGGTGCTATCTTCTAGTGGCCACTTCCTAGCCTGCCGCTTAAAGAAATCTTATCAACGCCAAGGGGAAAAGGGAGAGCTAACGGCTTATCGACCTGGGAACCTGGTTGTCAAGTGCCAAATACTATTTCCCCACAATATCACACTCAACGCAAATCTTATTGAAATATTAAAATCGAACAGCCCCGAAAGTGCTTCAGAATATCATCTTCCCGGGCCCTCAAATGGAATTATGAATTATGCGCTGCTCTTCGCCATTTTGCTGAGTAAGTTTTCAAAACAAGACGGTGATTGACTTTGACACGAAGTTTTGGGAGGGGAGCGTGAAGCACAATTGGTGACACGCCACAGCACTTAAATTACCATAAGCGTAGCTGCTTAGAGTCTGTTGTTGTTGGTTATTATTTATTGCATCATTTGCAGCAACAAATACAACAGTTTACATAAACAGAAAGGTCGCATGCAACCCGGTTAGCCTTATTGGCATGCAAAGTCGCCTCCGATACGGGTCGACCATATACTATATACTAAAAGCATACATTAATTTGTATGTGTTGGGTTGGACTTGGCGGGGAATGTCAATCACATTGGGGCGATAATGGCTTGGTTAACCTTCTTAGTAGCTTCAGCATAGTTTGCTTTTAATTCCTAGAGTGTCACCTAATTCCCATCCAATTCTTATTAGTTTCCCATTTCTTATAATAAAACGAAAATTTGTTTCTTAGAAACTGGCTAGAAATTTCCGTCTTTTCATCTTTTCCAAGCAGGGATTTTCAACTTAATCATTGTGATTATTTTTGTATCATAACCAGAATTCTTCTTGCCCAAGTGAGAAATTTCTTGAATAACATTTCCCATTGATCACCGTTAATTTTCTCGTCAAACTTATTAGTTATGCAAAATGCAACTCGTTCCTGGCGCGCGTGTTATTCCCACACCCAACGGAGAGCTGGCGGAGTTCGCACATTTACCAAAAGCAAGATTATGCCGCAGTCCGTGTCTTTGGCCAGATTTCGATTCTGGGCGAGCGGCAACAAAAACATTGCGAAATGCGGCAACCACCAAAGTAAAGGCAACAAAACTCCATCGGCCATAGCAATAATTTGCGAACCAGCGATCGTTTGAAGCTGTCAACTTTGCATACATTCTTTTGCTGCAACCTCTCGTCGGAGTGGTTTCTTTTGTTGTTGGTTTGGCAACAGTTGCATGACTCATTTGCAATAACAACAAGAAGCCGCAGATATCATAATCGGCAAAGACCACGGGCGTTTTGATGTGGCAATCAATGGAATTTCGGTGTGTGCAGCATAGAGTAAAATAAAATAAAATACTACGACACACAAAAAAAAAGAAACGGAACGTGCAACGCAACGAAAGACTTCAATGCAAGCAACAAACTTGTTTTTATCAGCCAGGCCCAAGCCTGGCTATTAGCCCGATCTGACCGATCCGACGTATCGCCGGACCCGTGGAGCTTTCATTGCAATCCGCTGCACTCGGCGATCGACGCATAAAGCTCAGTGCCGCTTACTCTCGCTTTTGCTTTGCTTTCCGCCTGCATTTGTATCTGCTTCTGCTTCTGCTTTTGACTTTGCGTTTGCCTTTGCTTTACCTAGTCTGCTGCCGCCTACCTGTTTATCTGGTTTTTCGACTCGAGCTTAGCCAAAGCTTTCGCCGCCCGAAACATCTTACGTTGGGGGGCCGCTCGAAGACGGCTGCTTCAGTTACTCGGCGGCCCTGCGAGCGTTCAAGTCGTTGACGTTTTTTCGCCGGTTCAGCAATCTCGATCTTACTGCCGCCGCCGTTCGGGCCAAGAATCTAACTTGCAGCTCGGATCGCAAGTCGGTGCAACCGTCAGTGTGAGTGTAAGTGTTTGGAAATGCCTGTGGCCTGTCCAGCTACCAGCTTCCAGCTCAAAGATACAAAACAACCAAACTACAAGATACAGATACTGCAGATAGAGCAAAGCAAGTGTGCGGCGCATTCCTAGGAATCGCCTGCAGCAAAAGTCCGACTCTGTGGTTTCGGCAAACCTTTCGACCAGGTCCCCGTCTCCCAGCCAAGTCAAGCTTGCGTTGAGCAAGACCTTGCCCAGTCAGCCAAAATGAAACCGCTTCGACAGCAACTCGCTTAGCAGCTCTACAAGAGCGGAAAATCATTGAATTATGTGCTGTTGGGGGGTTTTAATTTTGGTCTGGCTTGGTGCTGTTTTGTTTTTCTCCCCAAGTACTGAGTACTGAGTGCTGAGTGCTGATTGCTGAGTTTGGCAGCGCTTCTTTCGGCTAAATGCTGGCTGCCAAAAGCGCATCGAGGGTATCGGGGGATACGTGCATAGTTTTATGATTACTTGTGTGGAAAAAGTGAAATTTCACTTGGCGCTCTGCACTGCGCTGGCTGCCACGAAGCAGCGACTCAAAACGAAATCAAATAAAAGTTTACCAGCAAACCAGCACTCCACACCACATCTACAACATCTACAAACTACAAAATTCGAAATTAAGCGTGCGCAGGCAGAAAACCTTAGATAAATAAAAATAAATAAATAAGGGGTCTGCAAGCTTTTTTTGAGGTTTTTTTTTCTTTTTTGACCACATAGCTGTGACGATTATGTGAAGGTTGCAGCAGTAGCAGCAGCAGCGGACCCAGACCCAGCAACCCAAGTAAAAGCTCGAATCATCTTCATGATGTCGGCTATGTTGTTGCTGCGGACTGCGGCCTCCCAGTTGATCATAAAATTGAGGTGACAATTGCCTGGCTTTGTCTTTGTCTGTTGACACATTTCACTGCGAAAGCAAGAGCAAACAAGCCCTGCACCCTGCTCCCTGCTCCCTGCTCCCCTGTCGGCTGGTGTAATTGCCAGCGAAACTGACCCACTGAAAGTCCAAGATGTGGCACTCCACTCCACTACAACCCCCCTTCGAACACGCTTGTCACGCCATTGACGGAGACGTCAACGTGTTTAAGGCCCGAATTTAAAATCCATTTCGTTTCGTTTTATCAAATGCAGCCCCGACAAAGGCCAGCTGAATATTTGTCAGCGGCTCGTCTACTTTTCGGGCCGGTCAGTGTCATAATGGCCGTAATCAAAAGTCAAAAAATATAACGTCTTTTAGACCGAAACTCCTATGCGCTATACTGGGAATTGGCCAAATTTTGGTAAAATGTACAAAATAGCAGATAACTCTGGGGGGATAATAAATTGCCTAGAAACGATAGGGTTATTTAATTAGTGATGATTAGGAGGGGCTTACTCCACCGCTGTAAAATTATTAGGTCCAAAAACAATACTGCCCTCTGCCAGAGTGTTCCGCCGCCAGCGGCTCTGAAAATGGGGTCAGGGTAATTGCTTACATTAAATAGCTACTACCGCTTGTATTTATTTGTGCAACATTTAAAAGCAGTGAAATTATGAGACTGGAGCTCCATCCTAGGCCCCAGCCTCAGGCGATCGGAGACTCGAGATCCGAGAGCCACAAAGTCTCCGAGTCGATAAAAGAGCGGATGTCTTCACCGTGATTCAGCTTTCAGTTCAATTCATACAAAAACGTGTGTTTAGAAAGTAAATTTCTATTGAAGCTTGGATTCTGGCCAAGCCACATGTGGCGGCTAAGTGCGATTAGAGGCGATTAGAGCTGTGATGGCTATTTCGCGTTAACCCCAACAGCAAGCACTAGGCAGCAGGCAACAGAAACAGAAGCAGAAACAGCAAAGGCAACAGAAACTGCTAATTGAACAAGTGAAACCAAACCGAATCAAAATAAAACTATTACATCAGTTATCGCATTTCATTGGAATGTCAAAAACTGCTGTTGTCTGATGAAGGCAGACCACTGGCCACGATTGTTATTATTGTTATGATTATGTGGCAAGCTGTTTCTCTAAACGCCAGACTCTAAAGCTAGGATCTAAGGTTTCCTCCTTTTCGGATTTGCATACTTTGAAGGGAACCGATGCCATTGAGTTCTGGAGGTAAACACTTTGAAAATAGCCCGCTGAGTCACAGCACTCCAATCTGTGCAAACATTTGTGCCTGAGTGACTCTGATATCGACTTGAGCCGTGAGCAATGGCGGGGCTTAGGCCAAAAACAACCCAATGGGCCGTGAACAAACACAGCCAGCAGAACCCAATTAGCAGGCAAAATATGGTCGCTTGGGCCGAAATTGAAATCATTGATTAATGGCAGCAATGCCACCGAAAATTCACTTGAGGTGAAATAATCACGGGTTAATTAGTATTCAATGGACATCGTCAAATCCCCAACAATGGTGGATCCAATGTGAAACACAAAGCACCAAGCACAAGTACAAATATTTAAGCCCGGCTTGAGATCGCAGTCGGAGAAGTTCAGGGCGACCTTGTGGGGTTCGGAAAGCGCAGTAAACTGGGCAAATAATAAAATAAAAAAAAAACACATTGTGGCCGTGCCGTGAGCGTTGATAGGCTAGAGCGATCTCAAAGTACAAAGTTTAATGCTGTTAGCTGAGACGGCGGAGAACCAAAAATCCAGCTCCAGAATCGGATTCGGATTCGGACACACTGTCTGTTGTTTCCGAGGGAGGGCTCGGGTTCTCAGCCGGAGTTCATGCCATCCGGCCCTCTGATAAACACCACAGTTTGTATGCACCCGGGAGCGATCGGGCTATCAGGGATCGGCAATTAAAAAGTTTTTCTATGGCCCCGGGCCGTGTTAGGCCTGCAAATAGCCCGGCTGGCCATTAGCCATTAGCCAAGACCATTTCGCTTCGTTTTATTTTATTTTGCTTTTCTGGTTTTGCTTATGAATATGAATAATGGCCGTATGGCGCTATGCCCGGAATTGTCAATAATAAAAAAACGTGTCTGTTTACGCACGGGCCCGTAGATAAAAGATGCACGTATGTATCTGTTTCGCATTTGAGTTGCCCTGGCCTCGGTCAAGGTTTCTCAGGTTTCAGATTCGCTTTCAGAGCCTGCCAGCCCATTAACGAGAGCTTAATTGCTCCCAGTCGTTAAGCTTCAAGGCCCGTCCCTGCCAGGAAGGGCATCTCGAGACTGAAGTCGAGACTAAGTCGATGTCGATGTCGAAGTTGAAGTGGAAGTCGAGCAATTAGCCACAAAGAGATCCAAACAAACTCGTTGTGCTGACGCGAAGGTTCTGGAGACAGTCCCCCAAACCTAAGCGACGTCGCTTCGATTTGTTTTCAGTTTTTTTCCGCCTTTGTGCGCTGTGATAAATCAGCTTTTTAACCGAAATCGCGACAAGCCAGCGATGTCAAACCAGCCCCAAGGCCAACACGCCCCAAAACGTGTCTGAGGTCTTGGGGCGCATCAACCCATAGGCCACCATAACCGATATGCGGCAGTTGGGCACTTGGGCACATGGGGAGAAAGAATAAAAGTTGATGGCCGCGACCAATGCCACAGAAACAGCTTTGATATTGAATTATTGCGTTCTTGTAATTATAGATTGTCCGGATTGTACAGATTCTACGGCTTAACCGGTGTGGCTACTCATCTGACTTGCTATCTCTAGTTGTTCATATTAAAAACAACACATTAAAAAAAAAAAAAAAAAAAAACCCGATATGCTTGTGACTTAATTTATTTTGCTTTTCTAGTTAACAACTGCAAGGCGGTCTACTCTTAACAAAACAACAACAACCTTTGCCCCAACACCAAACCCGACTTTGACCCCTCAGCGATCAGATCACCATGAACGGCCCCAAGCACAAGCTGTGCACAAAACTATCCAGCACCTATCTTCGAAAATGGTGTAAGTATAAAATTTTGGTTCAACATGATAAAAATATACGAGTACATAACGTACAAACCAAGCAAATATTTATTAGTTCACATAACGACATTCTTCGCGTAGATGCAATTGCAACTGGATTTCCTCCTTGATTTGTGTTATAATCACACAATTTATGCACAGCCCCCATGGGGAGGCAAGTACGGAGTCGAGGCAATTTAAAATAGCATTTTGTTGTGGCCATAACTCCACGTGCTTGGCTCTCTGGTTTTTGCCTTTGCCCAACTGGTTATACTGGTATTGGCTAGGAAACATTCCAATTAATTCAACTGGAGGGGGGAGGATAAACTGGAAGTGTTCGGGTTCTTCCGATTTCCCAACCTTTCCCCTTTTCAAACTCTATATATTTTTATATGTAATACACCGCTTTTGCGTTGTACTTTTCCAGCGCTCTTCTGCCACGGCTCCGGCTAAATCAGGTTCTAGTTTTAACTCGACTTTCAAGTTGCATCACTAAATTGTATATTTAATTAGTTAATAACAACTAATGGGGTGGCAAAGATCATAGGTAGGTACAAAATGATGCTTGGGGTCTAAAGGCGCCACTGATTCATCCGATTTTTCCAAGCGTATCTCAATTCTGTGTTTTCATTCTGTAAACTTTCGCAACATCAATATTTATAATGCGAGTGCGGTTGTCAGTGCCAATATTAGCCAATTCAGTGTAGTTTCCCCTCCCAAGGTGCGAGCACAAGATGACTCACTCCTCTGTAATTTATGCACTGTGATCAATTGTTTAGCAATTTCGCATCGCTTTTCCAGGGATTACGATCGTTGTGGCGGCAGCGCTGATCATCGGCGGCATTGTGGTGGCCTGTGAATTCGCCGTGATTATTGATGCCGTCGTGGACCGAATGGTGGCCCTGCGCCCCGGCGCCAAGACCTTCGGCTGGTGGGCGAAGCCTCCAGTGGAGCCACGGATTAGTTTGTACATTTACAACGTGACCAATGCAGACGACTTTCTTAGTAACGGATCCAAGGCCATTGTCGATGAGGTTGGCCCCTATGTGTACAGGTAAGTGGTTTGCCCTCCCACTTCAGAAAACTTAATACGAGCAAGTCTTCTCCCATAGCGAGACCTGGGAAAAGGTTAACATCGTCTCCAACGATAATGGCACCCTCAGCTACAATCTGCGCAAGATCTACACCTTCCGCGAAGATCTCTCCGTTGGCCCCGAAGACGATGTTGTGATTGTTCCCAACATTCCCATGCTGAGCGCCACCTCGCAGAGCAAGCACGCAGCCAGGTAAGAGTCCCCACGGGTCTGGGACTGCATTGAACTTGACCTACAATCCTGCTCTTCTCCTCAGATTTCTTCGTTTGGCCATGGCCAGCATCATGGATATCCTCAAAATTAAGCCCTTCGTGCAAGTTTCCGTCGGGCAACTGCTTTGGGGCTACGAGGATCCGCTGCTCAAGCTGGCTAAGGACGTGGTGCCTAAGGAACAGAAACTGCCATACGAGGAGTTCGGCCTGCTTTACGGCAAGAATGGAACCTCCTCCGACCGGATTACCGTAAACACGGGAGTGGACGATATTGAGAAGTACGGCATCATTGACAAGTTCAACGGACGCACGCATCTGCCCCACTGGACCACCGACGCATGCAACCGTCTGGATGGCACAGACGGCTCCATTTTCCCACCACACATCGACCACGACCGGGTGCTCTACGTCTATGACAAGGATCTGTGCCGCCTGCTACCGCTGGTCTTCGAGAAGGAGGTGATGACGTCCAACGAGGTGCCTGGCTACCGCTTCACCCCTCCGGAGTGGGTCTTTGCCGACGTCGACAGCCACCCTGACAACATGTGCTTCTGCCCAGCTGGCAAGCCGTCCTGCTCCCCCAACGGACTCTTTAACGTTTCGCTGTGTCAATATGGTACGATGATTGATATTTTTAGGTTCATGAGTTACAAAGCTCCATTTTCCCATAGATTCACCAATTATGCTGAGCTTCCCCCATTTCTACCTGGCCGACGACAGCCTCAGGACTCAAGTGGAGGGCATCTCGCCGCCGCAGAAGGAGAAGCATCAGTTCTTCTTCGACGTGCAGCCCGTAAGATTAACTTGTTTATGCATTAATATTTGAGGTATACATTTCACGTATTGCTCTGCAGAAAATGGGAACCACGCTGCGTGTTCGCGCCCGCATCCAGATTAATTTAGCTGTGAGCCAGGTGTTCGACATCAAGCAGGTGGCCAACTTCCCGGACATCATCTTCCCCATCCTCTGGTTCGAGGAGGGTATCGATAACCTTCCCGACGAGGTCACCGACCTGATGCGCTTCGCCGAGCAGGTGCCGCCCAAAATTCGTGTGGGACTCATCGTCGGCTTGTGCGCTCTGGGAGTTGTCCTGCTTCTCCTTTCGACGTTCTGCCTTATCCGGAACTCGCACCGGCAGAGCACCCTGCACCTTGAGGGCTCCAACTACCTGGCCACCGCCCAGGTTGACATGAACAAAAAGCAGAACAAGGATAACCAGCCCGCCAGATTCTAGATACCACATTCTTCTAGTCGCAGACGTCGGTGGCGTCGGGTCTCTGGGTGTCTTAGTTTTAGCTTAAACCTTAGTTGGGGAACGATCCCATTTCCATTCCCAATACCACGGCCATTCGCCCCGGGCCCACCTGTCCCGGCCCCGGGGAAGGATGTGTCTCTGTAGTCTAGAAAAATGGAGCTGGGAGACTTGTATGTATTTGTATGTCTATGTGAATCTGTAATCTGTATCTGTATCTGTATCTGTATCTGTATCTATTGTATTGTATGTAGGTTATTGTTGTAAGTATCGTTATGAAAATTATTGATGTGAAGTCTTATAAAAGAGTCGTGATCGCTTAAGGCTCAAAGCTTCGACTTAGACTTTGATTTGTTATACCAAAACAGAAGCCGATCCCCGATCCCAGAAGCCCCGCTTTTATAAACCTGCCTAAATTTTATGTCTAAATACGAGTCAATTGTCACAAAACCCGAAACGTTTCTCAAATAAACAAAAAGTTCCGTCCACATACAAATGTGCTTCATTAGGCCAAGAAAGCTGGAGAAGCGCCACATCGATAATTTCTATCCTATAAACACATAATTCTGTCGATTGAATGTACAATTAATATTCTATAATGTGTACAATAAATTACGATATTATTTTAATTAAACATGTCCCCGAAATTATTTACTTCCAACCCTTCTACGGAAACTAACGATGCCTTTGCTCAAATTTGTGAAGATCCATCTAAGCATTGAGTGGGAGGGACAATATGGCCCAGGGAAATGGCTATATCTTTGTCACTTTTTATCGATTATCTGTCAATCTGTTTTAAAATTTTAAAATGTATAGAAGAAAAAATTTAAAAATTTATAGAAGAGCTCATATAGCCCACTGCAATGACTATATCTTATCCAATTTTTATCCGATTCACATTGGGAATACCTTTAATGATTTTTGGATGGATTCCCTATCAATCTGCATTAAAATCTGAGAGGCAACAATTTTTTACGTTTCTTGTCATTTTCCCGATTTTCCCCTTGGAAAAATTGAAAAATGTAAAAAAGGCACATGTGCCCCACTCCAATGGCTATATCTTTTCCAATTTTTATCCGATTCACAAGGGAAATACCTTAAATGATCGCGTGACGTTTTTTTGTGTATTTTTTGCTTAACCCCTTGGGAAATCTTGCAAAGACGTGAGTCCACGGTTACCCACTATGACCCACTATTTCCTATTAAATTCTTAAACAGACTATCTTAAACGATTAGTAGATCGATTGTCCATTGATGCCATAGTTACCTATAGAATTCAACATTCAGATTGCGGTTTCTAAAAGCTCCAAAAAGTATGCAACTTTGAAGCTGTTTGTGAGCTAAATTTAAACCGGAAAATGTCGTTCAATTAGATAGTGAACAAAAAATGATAACAATATAACCATAAAAAGTTGAAGTAGCAATTTTCATATAGTAAACAGTAATCTCTTGTTAATTAATGTCTGTGCCATTATTTATAAAAAGTAAACAAACCATTAACACGTAATAATTAATTCACTTTCGTATTCCTGGGCTACAGACAGTACCGTGTCTTATCAACGGACTTATTAGGAATTTTATACTTATGTTAGCCCTAATTTCCCACCGAACTTTGGATGCAGCCGTTAAAACAGCGGCCAGACCGGATCCTGCAGCATGGCCATTAAGATGTCTCCTGCACTCCGGTCAAGATCTGACCAGCCGGCAGATGCGAGCTCTAAATGGCGAGTCATTTGTCGCTGTACGGTCGACTGCCCGCGAACTGATAACAGGCTTGTTCTGTGCCTGTCTGAGCCTGATAAGGTGGCCCCCGCCGCAGCCAGGTCACCATCGACGTGGATCAAGTACAGGGCATCCACACCTGCCGACCCTCCGGAGGACCCCCTGTGGTAGCCGCTTGGGGCGGGTGGTTGAGCAGGCTACAGGGGCGGGCAGAAGGAAGAGCCTTCTCGTCCATCGGCACCAATTTCAATTGCGATTTGCGTAATGTCTATTCGCGGGTCAGAGTTGCCTTGTTATCGCCGTTAATCCCCAGAGAGGCCAGCGGAGAAAATCTGGAAGAAGCTCCCGGCGAGACTCGGCTGATAGCCTTTCTGCTATTTGATTTTATACACTTTGTTTTCATTCTGTTTGGACTCACAACCAATGAGGGAGCCAGGAGGGCACCGCACGAGGGCGGAGGCAGAGGGCTGAGCACTGCTGGTGATAAGCGTTTGTAAAGCCGCATTTAGGCGAAAGCCCTGGATTTTCGACTCAAACGGATCGCGTGTTTTATGCCGATCGGACGTAAATCAGTCCATTTAGTCCCCAGCATCAAAAAACAAAATTAACATGAAGCTTATGCAGTGGGTGAAAACAATACTCTGCCTGATCCTCGCGGGATTCTGCACCTACCTGTTTGTGCTGTCTACCGGCGTTGACTACCAGATCCTGGTTGCAGAGCAGCACGTCCGCTTCCGCCAAGAAATGCCCACCATGGACAGCTGGATCAACTCCCCGTTTGGCGTGCTCAAGAGCTTCGTCTTTAACGTTACGAATGCCGCGGAGTTCGAGAGCGGCCGGGACAAGCGACTGAAGATTCAGGAAATCGGCCCCATCAGCTACAAGGTCGTGGGCTTTAACGAAATCATCGAGCGAAACGAGTCACACGTGACGTATTCAAAGCACCGCTACCGTGTAGTGGAGTTCCTGCCCGAGGAGAGTGTTTCTCCGGATGTACTCAGTTGGAATATTACCACTGTGAACTCGGTGCTCTTGGGGGCAGCAGCGAAGCTAAGGCCAATGATGGCTTTTGGCTACGATATTATCCTTGGGAATGAAAGGGAATTCCTTACCAATACTGTCCACTGGTTTCTCTGGGAGTTAACGGGTGACTTTCTCAAAAATGTGGCCATGGTAACTTCGATGTCTTCCAATGTGGCGGTGCTGCACAATGTAAGTGTGTTACCTCTTGCTGGCATTCTAATCTAAGTTCTCCTAACTCAACTCCAGGCACTCAAAGACAAGAGGGAGGTCTACACTGTGAAGATAGGACCGGAGCAAGGTCTCGAAAACTTCTTCCGCGTGGAAACACTAAACGACCAGCAGATCATCCGAGAGCAGTGGGAACGTGTGAAAGACTATGACTCTTCCGAGTGTCCCTACAATGTGACTGGTGCCCTAGACAACTCCCTATATCCGCCCTTTGTCCAGCCGGATACTCCCTTGGAAATCGTGGCCGCAGAGTCTTGCCGCGTCCTTCCGCTTACCTATTTGGGCAACGAAAAGTTCGAAGTCTTCGATACTTACCGATTCACATTGTTGCAGGCGCACCAGAAGCCGCCTCCATGTCTGGCCAGGAGCTACGCTTACCAACTGCCCGATGGCATGTTCGATGTCTCCAAATGTGTAATAAGTAAGTTATCCAGCATACGGGGTTTTCTCAATTACTTACGGTTACGTTTTTGGTACTCTCCTCCCAAAGACGGCGCCCCCTCGGCCTTCTCGATGCCGCACTTTTACGGAAGCAGCTACAACTGGAGCGAGCACTACGAGGGCTACACGCCTAACGCCGAACAACACCAGCCCTACGTCCTACTGGAGCCCATCACGGGCATTCCAGTGTCGGAAAAGTATCGTTTCCAATCAAACATCCCCGTTCCGGATCTCCACATGGGCGGCCGTCTAAGGAAGTACAGCAACATGATGCTGCCCAGTTTCTGGTATGAGTTTGTAAGTACCAGCAGACTGCCAATCCCAAAAGGCTCAACTAAACTTATCTCTCTTTCAGGATATGGGTGAACTTCCTGATTTAGTCAAGAACTTGATGTGGATCAACGTAAACGTGGTGCCCTACATGCAGCCTTGGGTCATGGCATTCCTTCTCCTGCTGGCCGTGTGGAGCGCACTCAAGGCCATCCGGGTGATCTGGGGAGATCTCAGTTACGTGGGGCTTTACCGCAAAATCTGCGGCGACGGCACCAGCAGTGTCATGCTGGAGACCAAGTTCCAGCCCACTGCACCCGTCCCTGCCCAACCCGGGCAGCTCAGCGATCTGGCTGTCAAATAGTGTCTGTCTGGTGCAATAGTTCACAGACCGAACCGTGTATATACATATGTATGCCATAGACTTAGGCTAGAAAGTGCCACAACTGCTGATGCACTATCAGCGTTTTGGTTGCGTAATATAAGATTAAGTTGAAAATTGAATGTGCCTCATTTCACCTTATCTGTCAGTCCAGACAGACACTGGCGAGTCTGCTTCCTTCCTCGGCTGGGATGGCAATGAAAAGGACAGAAGCTACTACTCAAGCAGGTCAACCTCCGCCAGATCCCATTCCTCCCATGTGCGAATTAGTGGTTTGAGGTCGCGGCTCAACGTTTGATTCGCCCCATTTTTTGCCGCTTTGTACCGTCGTGCGGCTCACAATCCCGTGACAATGAAAACTTGGGCACGTACCAGCCAAAGATTTATTTTGCGTTTTATTCAATCTGTCGTTTAATTTTTTATATTGTTAGTATTTCTTCGACTTAGTTATGTATTGTGCCGCAGTTGTGTATTTTGCGGTTTGTTTACTTTTCGATTCGCCTTGCTTGCGTAGTCATCTCTTTCCTGAACCTGAACTTTTGCACATGCCGCATGATTGCTTCCCCGATGGCTTCGGCTCCGGCTCTGGCTGATGCCCTGATGATCGGATTCAAGGTAAGCAACCCTTTGTCCCCCGTCATCGTGTTTTTTTTTCTTCGACCACTCTCGATGTGCATTTGCATAAATCGATTTAGCGAGAAATGCGATGAGTGCTCGGGGCTAAGGATGTCCCAATTTAAGCGTTAATCGCCGGGCACCGCAGCTAACAAGTCACTAGTTGTTTTGCCGGAGTTATGTCACAGGTGAAGTGACAAACGGGTCAGGCTCTTGATTTATTGACCCCTTTGGTTCGGGTCCGACTAAAACAATCCACTACAGACGGTCGAAGAATCGCCCGCGTCAGAGTAGCATCGAGTCGTGAACTCGCAAAACGCTCATAATTATTTGAGGGTATAAAGTGTATTTTTGGTTTTATGGCCCATTATTTTGTTGCCCCCACCAGAGCTAGAATTATCAGCATAAACTGAGCACCATTAGCTTGGACTCAAGTTCGTCTGACCGTTGAAGCTGATTTAGAAAAACCCGAAGTCATGGTTGACATCTCCAAAATGTGTCAACATGGGTGGGGTGCTTCTGGGTAAATCCCCAATTAGTCGATCCCAGACCAGTCGGGATCCATCAAATGCACTAAAGCCCAAATTGAAATCGAAAACAAATCCAGCTCCTAACCAAAACCCCGCACATCCACTCGAAAGAGCTTTCGAAATCTGGTTAAGTCTAGACTGGTGCTTGCGATCCATGGGGCTAAAGATAATTAAAAGGGAAATGGAAATGGAAATGCATAAAAGTGATTACCACACAACAGCACCAGCAACAAAATGTGATCGTTAAATCGTTAAATCCAAAAAGACTCGGAAACCGAACTCGAGCGACTGGCAAAATCAACAGCTGAAATTTAAGTTTTCACGTACGTACGTCAACGCTTTTCCTACGAATTTCGTATGTGAATAAACAGAGATAAATCTGTGATAAAAAAACACTCCCAATTCCATTCCACCCTTTGAACCGCTGGCCCAGCTCGCGTCAACCCGGCTGGCAGACTGCTTGCCGAAATTCACCTGAAAAACCTAAGTCAGTCATCGAAAATCCGGTTCGGATTGTCAGCTTCGAGTCTACATCTACACTGTGCGGAAAGCTCGAAATGCTCCTAGAGAGAACTGGCAGTTGCGCTCAGTGTAGCCGCTGCCAAAGCTCCTTGTATAAAAGCCAGGCAAACAGGCTAACATCTCGCAATCCAAGCTGTGAAGTCGTCGTTCGCACAACCACTCCGCTACTGGACAGGTCACTTGAAATCGTTCGGAAAAGAAGTGAGTAATCTAGCAACTATAGCAACTAACCAACTAGGAACGAGGAAACCCGCAGTGGATCGGGTGGAGCCAGGGTGATTGCGTAAACCGTAAATCCAAGTGAAGCTGGCTGTGAGCCACTTAACTGTAAATGGCCAATGTCCGACCAGAGACCCAACTACAACAAATAGCCGCACGGATTTGAATATTTTGGACACGAAAGCTGCTGGAAGGCGACGTGTTCGTGAAATTGTGAAATCTTCTTTGTAAAATATTAAACTCAGCAAACAGCAATTAGTATGCATATGCGATATATAAGCCAAGGGCCATTAATAATGCATGATGACAAAAACAGAAAAGAAAACAAAAAAATAGTCAGCACAGCCGTCACCCGAGACGATTCTCTCTCCGTCGAGACTCGACGACGCCTTCTACTAACATGTTTGCCGCTCATCACCGCGAAGCGTTCCAGAAAACGGTTCGGGAACTAAGCAAAAAAAAATGATACTTACCAAAACCGTATCTCCCGCCTTTATTTTCAGCTCCTCAAAAACCCTCTGCTTCAAGATGAAAGCTTCACTGGCCATTGCTGTATGTCTGGTTGCCGTGAGCCTGGTGGCCGCGGCTCCCCAGGAGCAGTACACTAACAAGTTCGACAACGTCAACGTAGACGAGGTGCTGAACAACGACCGAGTGCTGAAAAACTACCTCAAGTGCCTAATGGAGAAGGGTCCGTGCACCCCGGAAGGCCGTGAGCTGAGGCGCCTTTTGCCCGACGCCCTGCAGTCCGATTGCTCCAAGTGCACGCCAGTGCAGAAACGCAACTCCGAGAAAGTGATCAACTTCCTGCGCACTCACCGCGCCGGTGACTGGAAGCTGCTTCTGGACAAGTACGACTCTAAGGGCATCTACCGCTCCAAGCACGAGGCCGCATCGAAGAAGCAGCATTAAGAGGAGCATTTCTTCAGCGAGCCTCGCACTCATTCGCACACATGAATCCTTATTTAACTCCACAGAGATCCACAGTAAAATTATAGTTTTTTTATACCTAAATGCGGCAAACGAAACTTTTATTCCAACGAAGGATAATATCTGCTATGAACAACCGGCTGGGAACAGGTGTTATTTTGACTCGTTAATCAGGTCGATGGCCCGAAAGTGGTTGGCCACATTTATTGTCCAGTCCGACTGCTGACCAGCAGTAAACTCCTTGATGAATCGATAGTTGCATATGAACACTTTGTCTTGGTACTCAGGCAGGGTCCTGTAGGGAGCAAAATGAAAAGATTAAGCTATAGTTTCTTACTGAGTAGCTGCCAACTTACCCCATGTTCCAAGGTATTTCTTCGCCTCGCTCCCGCATCTCAGACAGGCCGCGCATCACGTGAAAGACCATGGTGATTTCAACGAACCGCTTCTGAAGCTTATCGTTGGCCTCGTCGAACATAATGCCCACCTGGTAGGGGAAGCTGAGGTAGATGTCGCTCTCCTTAATTTCCAGTTGCCTCCGCTGAGTCATCGATAGCTTCTGTATCACGGGACGCAGCTCAGCAATGGCCTCGGGAGCGACTAGAGAGTCCAGGGAGTCCAGATCACCGCCCATCAGTCTGGAGGAAACTACCTAGCACATCTTGGGTTTTCTGAGTTCGCAAAGCAGATGGCCAGCAGGTCAACTCACCTGCAGTGCCTGCTTTGCTCCGTATATGAAGTCCTTTAGCTGGAACTCGCTATCGAAGTAGGGGCGGATGATGAACTGTATGGTTATCCAGTTCTTGAGCGTATTCAGCGCCGAGGGCCATATGATCTCCGGGAAGTCCATGAGGCGGGGCAGACGATTGAGGCTCTCCCGGGTCTCTTCCGGCTCCTTTTTCTTCTCCTCTTGTGGCAGGGAGGCAAAGGACCGTCTGACCAGCTGCGGCCGAGGCGCAGATTCTCGTTGCCTAAAGGCGGCAACCGTAGTTCCTGAGTGGATGCGTAAAAGAGGCACGCGGGCTATGCCCAGGCAACGTCTTAGGGCGTGTTGCATGGCCATAATTCAACTTTTCGGCAAGATGCAATCGGTGTCAAAAAAAATTATGTTATTGCACAGCAGCGCAGCGTTGTCGAGCACTGGCCAGACCAGTATTAAGAAGCGTTGAAATACGACTCAGGGAAGTCGAACCGGCATTTAAATTCAAAATATTTTTCGGCTAGTTGAAACGAACAGAATTAAACTAAAAAATAAATTAATAATTTCCACTATAAAACTATATTCTTTCATAACTTAAGATTGTCACTTGACCAAAACGCACCGAACCGAAACCGAAAAGCTATCGAAACATATCGATAGAGTAGTCCATCTCTGAAAAATGGTGCCGACTTCCGGTTGTCAAATTTTTCTTTCTTTCCCATCCACGACGAGCGAGGGTAGACATGAGGTACAAAATGATTTGGCTTTGGCCGCCTTTCTGTGTGATAAAATGTGTGCAGGAGTGCGACTATTGTCTGGTTAAGTGCTGCAGGCCTCCGGAGCCCAATATAATTCATTTTAGCCCGGCAATTGTGAAATAACCAAACATGCGCCGCACACACAAACACACACATTAGCGCAGCACGCTGGAATGGTTGGAGCCTCTAATCAACTTTCGTGTTTTGCACTTTCAGTTCTCTAAAGCTCCAAAAGAGGCTCGCAGCCTCCGTACTGCGATGCGGCAAGAAGAAGGTCTGGTTGGATCCCAATGAAATCAACGAGATCGCCAACACAAACTCGCGTAAGTAAAGGTCCTTTTTGATCAGGACACTCCGACTAAGCTACTTTCCTTGTAGGCCAGAACATTCGCAAGTTGATCAAGGATGGTTTGATCATCAAGAAGCCCGTCGTGGTCCACTCCCGCTACCGCGTCCGCAAGAACACCGAGGCCCGCCGCAAGGGTCGCCACTGCGGCTTCGGTAAGCGCAAGGGTACGGCGAACGCCCGCATGCCCACCAAGCTGCTGTGGATGCAGCGCCAGCGTGTCCTGCGTCGTCTGCTGAAGAAGTACCGCGACAGCAAGAAGATCGATCGCCATCTGTACCACGATCTGTACATGAAGTGCAAGGGTAACGTGTTCAAGAACAAGCGTGTCCTGATGGAGTACATCCACAAGAAGAAGGCTGAGAAGCAGCGCAGCAAGATGCTGGCTGACCAGGCCGAGGCTCGCCGACAGAAGGTGCGCGAGGCTCGCAAGCGCCGCGAGGAGCGTATCGCCACCAAGAAGCAGGAACTCATCGCTCTGCACGCCAAGGAGGACGAGATCGCTGCCAAGGCCGCCACCGCGGGTCACTAGGCAGTCCCACCCGCTAGTCGGGTCTCACAATATTAATAGTAATTGTTCATAAACTGAATAAACAAAAGCTTGGTTTGGCCGAAGTGATTTTGTACAAACGTGAAAACTTGTCTCGTTCTTAATGGTCGTATCCGGTAATTCCCAAAGATGCTCTTTTGGAGATTGTTCTTTCATCTTATATCTTACTTTCATAAAATTCCTCCTCTGGAAACTCCTCTTCACGGGAATTAAGATTCTGATTCCCGTCTATCAATATTCATTTTGATATAGAAAGTAATTCCGCAAAATATAGTAAAAGGTAAATTGGAAAGTCATTCCCTTCAAGAAATGCAACACTTTTTGATATAATTTAAAGCTTTCCCATATATATATACAGGTATCCCTCGTATAACGCGGTTTGTTTTACAATTTTTGAATGTGCACATAATTATTTAAATTTTGTTTTTTGATTTTTGAAATGTGTACATATGTATATGTATTATTATTCATATCTTGTGTTTTTATTTGTATAAGAAAGTCTGCATTTTTGTATTGAGTTGAAAAATATGAATGTATTGCTTATCTGTAAGCTTGGAGCTTTCACGTTGTAGTCTCGCTCATTTTTAGCTGGATAATCAGTACCAGAGGATCTTTTCAGATAATAAGGTGAAAAAAATACTTGCTGGAACTATGGATAACCTGAACCAAGTTATCAAAGAGTATATACGTAAGTACTTAGACATTGCACCGCGAAATATGGATAGATTCCTAAGGCACTTTGAGGTGCTGGTGACGACAATTTTCGCGGAGCTGAGAAAAGACAGTGCGCTTGACGCGCTCATCGTAGAATACAGTTTAGAAGGTATGTATTCTGGTGAAATCGGTTCAGGATGTTCTGGACATTATAATCCCAGCCTTATCCCGAAACCCCACATCCGCCCATGAGGAAGAGGTATATAGCACGCATTGGAAGTGGATCCCTTTGGATCACTTTGGATCACAGCAATATGGCAGGGGGTCACTCCTTATACTATATGGTAGTTGTATAATGCCAGGCAAGTCTTAATACATAGGTTATTATAACACAGGAACAGACTGGCACAACGACTTGCCACTGGGACGTTGCTAAGGAGGCTGAAAAGGCGTCAGCCGAGGGACCTAATAACACGATCCCCTAGGGGTCGATCTCGTAGACGACTTTAAATTGGTATTTAGTCCAATTATTTTATTATTAATTTTAAAGTATTAAGCTAGGCAAGTATTTAGCCGGCGCGCCCTTTGGGCTGAAATAATAGCTAGCAAGGCTATAAAGAGACTGCCTTAATAAATATTTTACAAAAAAAAAGATTATTATAACATTAATACACCGTTTAATCTTGCTTTAAATCGGCAATCTACCGCTTAAAAAAAATAAAAAAAATGACGCATCAACCTATATATTTATTTATAGCAACTTTTATCATCGATCGTCGGGAGGTTCGTTTTATCAGTTTAATGGGGTGTGTTATTGGGTGTGTTTAAAGACGGTTTTAAATGAAATAGACGTATAAAAGATTTTATTTTTAAATATTACTAAAATAGGCCGAATATCCTATCCGATCGCCGCGTTACGTACATCCTCGCCTTTTTCCGTTTCCGCGTCTTATCGTTTTTATCGCGTTGTTCGCAAACAAATATGTATGTCGATTACGCCAGTATCTAATCTATATTCTCAGGAAGCACGGGCGACCAATTAAAAATCGCGAAACCCAACGAGTTTGATTTATTACGAGTATTGTAATCGGGTTTGTTTAAAGACGGTTTTACATGAAATAGACGTATAAAAGATTTTTTTTTTAAATAGTACTAAAGTAGACCGAATATCCTATCCAATCGCCGCGTTATGTACATCCTCGCCTTTTTCCGTTTCCGTTTCCGCGTCCCGCGCTTTATCGTTTTTATCGCGTTTTTCCCAAAAAAATATGTCGATCACGCCAGTTTCTAATCCATATTTTTAGGAAGCACGGGCGACCAATTAAAAATCGCGAAACCCAACGAGTTCGATTTGGTTTTTAAACTTAAAATTCCGTATTACAAATACATCGTCGTGACCGAATGCCCGCAACTCCCCGGAAACGTCCTACTGAATCTAACGCGCGTCTTAAAGTTATTGAAACAAAATCGCGAGAACCGCGAGAATTATCGTACCATTTACGGGTTTTTATCGAAATTGGTCGACAGCAACAACTACCTCGTCGTGGACCAGCTCCGTAGCTTCCTCCAAGGTAGCTTTACTCGGGCCCTCAACAATATCGCGAATTCCATCGAGATTGATGGAAAGATTTCCTTCCTCCGGTACAAGAACTGCGGGCCGGCCCACACCATCTTCGTAGATGGGCATATGGAGTACTCCGTGGATTTCGTGCCTGCCATCCGTCTGGGCTTTGCCCAGAACGTCCTGGCCAACGATCAACTATACTACTACGCGTGCGCGAATCTTTCGTACTGGGACGCAATCCCAAAGCCATTGAAACCCTCGTTAACACACCCAACTCCGCAGCTTTCGTTCCGATCATCCTTCTACGCCGCGGAAAAAGCCATGCTCTCCGGAAAGCATAAGAATTGCACGGACGCAATAAAGTTTATGAAAAATTACCGCGACCTTAGGACCAATTTGAACCACCTTAAAAGTTATTATATTAAAACCTTGTTTCTCTGGAAAATTAGGTACTCTCCGGATACTTACTGGCGTGAAAATTCGCTTGCTGCCATTTTAATAGATGTAAGAAGCGAAAACCCCAACATCCGAACTCTCCTAACGTCCAGTTGAAATCCTTTTCAGATGTTTGGGGAGCTCACTGAATGCCTGAGGCTACAGCGGATTCCCTTTTTCTGGGATCCAGCTCTTAATATGCTCGATGTCCTCACTTCGAATCAGATCACTGAGATGTACGTGTGCGTGGGAGCAGCATCAAAGAAGACCATCAAGGTGGGCTTTTTAAGTCCAGCTCCGTCTGAACATCGACAAGAAGAGGTGCCATTATTATTTTTCAAAGGAACCGAAAGAGGATCCTTGGCGCGCCGGCCCCGCAGAATGGCCAGAGGAAAGAAGAATTCCTATTTAAAAAGGGCAGTTACTTTCTATAATACCATTTACTAAGCTTTAATATATTGAATTGATGGCCAAGAGCGTACACTGACCTCCTGTATCAAACCAGGTGGCCACAGAGCGATCCTTGATCGTGAATAGTCATCTATCCAGGTGATGTGCGAACTCAAAGTTGTTAAATCAACCTACCTCTTTGCCCACAAAATTTATTTCGAATATTTTTTTTAGTTTATTAAGTTATAGCTTAATATTTATTTATACTTATTTAATACTTAATACTTATTTCATGAACATGAGCATTTTTTTATAATTTTTGACACCAACAACATTTTAATTAAATTTCATTATTATTGTAAGTAAAATTAAAGCTAAAAATTAAGAATTAATTTTTTAATACTGTAATAAAAGTTAATAAAAATGTTAAAAGTATCTCACAATTTGTAAATACAGGTATCCCTCGAATAACGCGGTTTCGATATAACGCGATTCATTTTTTTTGCTTATATAACGCGAAGGGGAAAATGTATAATTATAAAATCTGGTAACACTAATTTATAAAAATGTATTTTTAATGTAATCCGGGAATTCCCCTTTTTGTGTTGTTATTTGTGATCGAAGATAGGTATGTATGTAATATAAATTTTTGTTTTTAGTAATTTTCTTTTTTATTTTCAATGTACATATGTACATTCTTTAGCCATGGATAGCCAACTAGTTTCTTTTCCAATAGCGAAAACTAAGTTGAAAAAATATCTTCTGATGAAGCTATTGCTCCCCCAAAACGCCCACTCTCAAAGAACATTGAAGACAGTGAAAAAGAATAATAAGAATAAAGAATAACAATAAAGTTTTTAATAAACCTTTAATTTGTTTTAGTTTGTTTTTAAATTTTTAAATGTGCACATAATTATTTAAATTTTGTTTTTTAATTTTGAAATATGTGCATATGTAAATGTATTATCATTCATATCTTGTGTTTTTAATTGTATAAGAAAGTCTGAATTTTCGTATTGAGTTGAAAAATGTGGGTATCTGTTATTTAGTATGTACTTTATTTAAAAAAAAAAACCTATTGGAACGTAGCCCCCAAATTTATATGAAAGCTAAGGTTTAGTTTTCTAAGGTTAACTAAGGTTATACGAGGGATACCTGTATTTAAGTTCAATTAAGTTTTATTAAAATAAAGGTTTTTATGTTCCCAGTGTTGGTAAGCGGTTAACTGTGACAATATATCGATAGTCAGCTGTTGGATCGATGCTGTTTTCGACAGCCCTGCAACAACCCTGAATTGTATTCAAAAGTAATATCAAAAGGTTGTATCAACAAATATATCACATCAAAAACGACTAGCAGCGCGTGCAGACGCAGACGCAGACCTTTTTAGAACTCCGTGAACGTCACCGTTAACGTCAACGTCAACGTAAAGCGGATCAAGCTCGATAGCTCGATGCTAATTTTCACCATATAAATCGGTCGCGACTTCTTGGGGCAGCGCACTAGCTAAAGATATTCCGCCGGGACAACTGCCTGCCAGCCTGCCTGCTAGCCAGCAAGAAGCCAAAACCAAACCTGAAACTGGGATTTCGTAATCCCAGAAAACCAGAAGAAGAACGCGAGTGAAAGTGCGTGTGTATTTGTGCAGCGGGACGGAAAATCTCTCGAATTAATCAGTCGCCTCCTCCGGTGTCATCGCAAGAAGCGAATCCTAAGTCACCATCTACATTACAATGAGCGGATACACAGACCTCACCAAGCTGGAGACCAGTCGGTAAGACCTGCCATCGAGTCTGCATCCAAATCTAAATCCAAATCAAAATCTAAAATCCAGTTCGCTAGTTGAAGCGTTTAAGTTCAATTTAATCGAAAATGATGCTAAATTGGTGGGGCACATTCCGTCTGTGTCCTCTCTGCGCTCTCGTTCTCTCACCCGACAAACCGACAACCCGACAGTCGGACAACCGCACCCCTCGAGCGTTTTCTCTTTCGTTTGCACCGCACCGAAAAAAACGAGATACAAGAAATTTATCATACGATTTTTTTGTTGCCCGCAGCGGGACAGTCGGACGGACGGACGGGGACGGAGACCAAGCCAGCGCTAATATGACACAATCGGTCGGCTATATATTGTACGAGTATATGGCAGGCAGACCCACACACCAGCCAGCCAACCAGCCAGGTATCGCTGTTTGTTTGCCTAAATGTTCCGACTGAACTAACAGGCAACAAAATCAGAGTCTAAGCTTTCGGATGAGCGATAAGGATTTATCTATCGATAATGACCATTACTCATAGGGTTTCCGCTCAATGTTGCTTCTCTGCCACACAAAATCATAGAAAATTCTCTGATTCACCTACATATGCTAAGGCTACGGTGTGTCACCTCCGTTTTTACGACGGCAAGTGTCGCCTTGAGCCAAAGACCCGCCATAGAATATCAAATTGGCAGGCGGGCGGACGGGCGGTTGGGCCGTTGGGCGGGGGCGTATCAAATATCGATTATGCTGGACGGGGCAGTCGGTGCTTAGTCGGTAGATGGAGGTCAAGCGGGGACAAGTCGTGGCCCCAAAGAAGCGCGCGACCAAAGCAAGCCGAAACCAAAACCAAATATTGGTCAATTCGGTTCAAAAAAAAAAAAACAACAAGGTATATATAAAGATATATAGACAAGATATGTATATAGCATTGCTTAAGATTGCAAATACGAGAAATACCACAAAACATGGCAGCTCCCAGCTCCCAGCTCGCAGCCCGCAGCTCGCACTCGCCTCTTTAAACAATTTTCATTCATCATGCCCAGCTGAGATTTTGTTTCGTTGCATGGATGGGGCTTGATTCGTGTGGCAAGAGACAAGGGGCAAGCAGAGGCTCTTAGCCGTACAGTTGCTCGGAAACATCACGCCATACGGCACAGCGGCGTTCCAAAGAGAAATCGCACTCCCCAAAGAGAGAAGTGAGATAGAGAGTAGCACGGGAGAGAGTTTTGTGGCACTCACATGCCATGCCATGCCATGCCATGCCGCACAAAGCCAGCTCGCCACCACCCACCAACCCAGCTGCTGTTCGTTGAAAATAATCGCCTGATTTCGGCGTTGTATGCGCTACATCAGCGTCTCTATTGTTGAAAGCGGCTTCTAATTGACGCGTGACTCTAGCAACAACCCGCCTTGAAGAAGCGACCGAGGGAGCAGGTGTGCCGCCGAGAAGCTCTTCATGATTGGCTGGGACCCAGTGGCGTGTTGTCCGATACCCGAATACCCGAATACCCGAGCCGGAGGCATCAATGGGGAAGAATTGGGGTCTTGGGTTCTTGGGTTCTTGACAAAAGGTCAATAGCGTCCCCCCCGCAATGACTGGTCTGGCGCGTGGCCAACATCCGAGCGTCGCCTGGTTAGAGAACCCGTACCCCATCCATCTATGCAAATAAGCCAGAGTCGCGGGTGGCAGGCGGTTTAATTGGAAATAAATTGACGAGAGACGATTAAGTGCATAGAATTTATAGAAAATCTATTATGCGCTTTGAAATCTTTGATAAAATTATACTTATTTTTACATTCCTCGATTGGAATTCTACGCAATTAGCTTGCCAGTCGGAGAAGAACCTTGACACCCGCTCTAGTTAGCGTCTAGAATCTAGAATCTAGATCTGGTTGTGGTTCTAATTCCGATACTGGCACCGATAGTGGCACAGACGATGTTGGTCAGCACGCAGTGATCGCGTGGCCACCCCCATCCCTTTGCCAGCTCCTCATCAATATCTAGATTGTCTTGGTTGTTCTCGCCAGGAGGTGGATGGGGTCTCTGAATGGCGCAGTCACTAAAACTAAATTTATCAGTGCGCTATGCCAGCTACGATCACGCGGCCCCGCACTGGCTGCGAGTGCTCTGCTGGGTGTGGGATTTCGGAGCTGCAGCCCTCCGTCTGGAAGCCGTCTAGAGGCGATAAGCCCCTACCCAGACTTCGGACCAGACGCACTAGTTCCAGATAGTCTATACCAGACGTAACGCTTTCGCCACGGGTGGTTAATAGCTGTCACTTGTTGGACAGAGTTTATGGGAACTTGCGCGATTTCGTCGTGAAATTAAAGTTAATAAGACTCGCAGAGATTGTATAATGCCGAAATGTAGTGCACCCGAAACACTGCCCCAACCAACCTGCCACCTGCTCCCAACACGTGGCTGGTTAAATTGGCTTTTAAGTCACAAAAATAGAAATCTTTGTGGCCCGTGTAGTCCGTCTGGTCCGTCTGGGTTTTGTTTTAACGGCCACACGAGCACTGTCAGGTACGAAGCAGGTTTTCTATTTTATCCAAATTCAATTTGCGACAAAAGCAAAAAAGCTGATTTGCATAGAAACCAATTCATATCTATCATACGCCACGTTGGCCTGGCCCTCACCGGCGCACCCAAAACCAAAACTAAAACCCAAACCAGAGAAGAAGTCCGATTCGAGTGGCGGAAGTCTGAGCGGAGTTAGACTTAACGACGCTATAGAATATTGGCCTGTCTGGTCTGGTCGCTCCCCCGAAGCCCAATCATGGTCTCAATTGTTGTCCCAAACTGGTTCTCTGCCCGCTTTCTGGTTTTCTGATTTTCTGATTCCTTCCTCCGAGCTCATCTTCTGACCGTTTTTTGCCATCTTTTTGTTGTTTTAGGAACAGCCGGCGTCGCATCGCCTGTCATGATGAGCAGCAATTCTCCAAAGACAGCATCGTCAACGTGATGGAGAAGTTCGTGAAGACTGTCAACATAATGGACGATACCATACTAGTGCCATGCAGGCTCATGGATCGACAGGTAGGTGGAAGGACCCCTTACCGCTCCAGCTGCATCGTCCAACAATAACATTCTTTCTTCCCTTCTGTGCTTGTTTCTCCTGCAGATCGGCGATAGCACGGACATCATACCCGCCTCTGGCAAGGACACCACAGCAAACCAGCTGACGCAAAGCTCCAGTGCCCAGGGCAAGAGGGGAGCAGCGCACTCCAAGAACGTTCACGAATTCCTCAGCGCCTCCGAACTGTTCAATCTCTACAACATGCTCAATTCCCTGAAGAAGGATCTGTTGTGGACAGCCAACCAGGAGGATGAGGAGCACCCGCAACAGCAACAGCAGCCAGAAATGAACGCCATCCCCAATCCTAGCGAAAGCAAGACTGACTCCAGCACCGCAGCTTCAGCTTCAGCTCCAGCGACAACGTCAACGAGTGGCCATGTCAAGGGCCATGTGCGCCGCACCTCTACCGCCTCGATGATGTCCACCAATTCTGTGAGCAACATGAGCGACTCGGACTCGGACATCTCGCAAGAGAACGACTCTGGCCTGGAGTCTGACGGCAACAAAAGCGACCATGCCCAGAGCAGCGACGGCAGCGACATCGTGGACGTAGCCAGCCCCAAGTCAAAACAGGCCAGTGGGGACAAGGCCACGGAGCTGGCCCAGCGTTGTCGGAGGCATCTGAACGGGCTGTACCAGTGCCTGGAACAAATGACAGAGGCGGCAAACTATCTGACCGCCAGATACCAAAGTGATATTGGGCCCGTCTAGGAAGCTCAACTCAATGCCTTCTTGTCCCCATCTTTCGTAATCGGGTCGGGCGGGTCTTACTCTCATTAGTATCAAGTGCAACCAAGTGTGAGGGCTTTCTTTAATCGTAACTGTTACTCTAACTATTACTATAACTACCATATATGTATATCTTTATGGATATATGAAATTGAATGGGGGGTGCTAAGGCTAAGTATAAGACATATGAGGATCGTATGTGTGCATGAAAGGATTGTATAAATGAATAACCGATGAGGATAGATAGCTATAGAAGTGAGTGGTACGGAGGTAAAGCAGCTAGCTCCTAAGCAAAGAAAGTCATCGAAAGTTATTTTGTATAAATTGGAAAACTCTTCATTTACATTTCTCTTGTTTGGGTTAAAGGGGGATTTGAATGCATCGAACTCGCGGAATCCTTTCTCCGTTCGAGTCCACTCCCAATTCTTTGCAATTTTATTTCGTATATATATTGGATACTAGTTATGGGTACTGCAGCAAAAACGACACAAAAACACATAAAATACAAAAAAAAATATTCAAAACATTTTCAAGTACAAGAAATTTAATTTCTAACTAAACTACGATTACGAACACACTTTTAGCCTGTATGCAAGTATATATTCCACACAATTGTTATTGTAATTGTTTAAGCCAACTATTTGTGCCGTTATTTTTGTTTTGTTTTTTTCTGGGCAGTCGATCGATAGTGTATCGATCAGTGACCAGAGCGTGACCTTCCCAGAGACGCGCCAAAAGATAATCTGGTTATCTGGTGGATAATCCGGATCTGAATCTGAATCTGGATCGGCAGCCAAACAAAAAAAGAAAATGCAAACTGTAAATTACTAACGTTAGTAACGCTTGTGAGCAAGAGCTGAAAGAGAATTATTTATACACAATAAATAAATTTTACTTAGAAAATATATATCTGGCGTTTTTCTTTCTCTCCCAGTCTGGGTTTAGTGGGGCTTTGGGGCTTGACAACGATAAAGAAAGTGCCAACGGAGCCATATTTTGTGACTTGTGCTCGTGCGATGGGTACAAAGGTTGGAAGGTGGCACTGGCCGTTGCAAAGCAGCTAATATAGATTACGGTGGAGACTGGGTAACAGCACCCGATCTTTATTGTTTTGTTCCCTACCTTATTAGCCCTACATATCGAAAATGTTTCTTGAAAAGTTTTAAATCTAATCAATTGTTTTCCGCACCTGTTTAACGAAAACTCTCCCTTATCTAAAGTAAAGCACCAAACCAATGAGCCTATTGACGTATGAAGATAAATTTTTGATCCAATCCTCCCATATTTAAAAAGTTATTGACGTATTCGGGTTTGGGGATTTTGCAATCGCATATCGAACCCATCTCTTCCTTTAAACGCAATCTCATAACATCCATATCTAATCTAATTTCCTAGTCACGCCAATCTTGGGCGGACGCGTGCCACTTTCCGACTTCTCGAGTCACTGGTATTATTCCTCTGGCCATTCCAGTTTGATTAGGAACTCGGGCGGGGCTACACTTTCCCTTCAACAACGGTTCCCTTCGGTTATGGGCGGTTTTCTTATCTACAGAAACTTAGATAATGTACTCAGAATGCTTCAATTACAAAATAATTCCCCGGCTGACCGATTCACCGCCCGTGTCCGTGGTGAACTATCGATCATACGACTGACTCATGGTCATATCTAACACTCCGCTCAAGTTCACGGCGGGAATGGCTATGTCCCGTGTCTGGAATCGTATGTTATATGTTAACAGAAATAGCATGTACTAAAGAAATGTTTATATTTAAAACTACTTGTATTATATACTCTGCTGATTGTGCTTCAAGAACGATGAAGAACGATGGGTAATCTAGCCAAATAAAAAAGAATGGAATATGAGTATGTATCTGGGCCAAGTTAGTTGTGTTTTCCGATAGTAACTGGAGCGGCTTATAGGAGCTTGTTGCTGTTTCTATATTGGTGAAGGTGGTCTCGGATGTGGCATTATCACTGCGTCGACTGCTGACGAGAATCGCGACCACTCTAATGGATATAGAAGCCATGAACTTGTTTTGTGCTTATCGGCAGACTCCACTTGAGCGGTTTCGAGGACTTACCCTCAACCCCGACTGCGATGCTGGGATTCACACTAACTTCTGGTGCAGTTCTCTGGTCCAGGCAATTAGCACCCTGGTATGGCTTCCGGATGGGGAGCTCCTGCCCCTCGAATCATTTGGAATTTGCGCCAGCATATCGGCTTCAATTTATTATAGATTTCTTTGCAAACGTTTGTTTGGATCTGTGAGTTTTCGGCTGCTGTGAAGTAAAACTTGTTTACGGTTCTAGCTCGCCATTTCGGCTTCCGCTTGTTGTTGGCGGTGGATCGCCTTAACCCACGGCAGACGGAAGTGTCATAACTCAGCGGAGATCGATACTCGTCTTGGGCCCAAGTTGCGTTGTTTCATTTCCGTTTGTTGACCCCACCCGACCCGGGCCTTGATGAAGAGTCTTCTCAGTGTCAGCGAGAATTAGCATACTAAAATCGGAGAATCGGAGTAACTCTCCTCCGTTCTTCCATAAAAGAAAGCCCCAGTCGTCGTGAGTCAGCAGATTGGACAGTTTGTAACTGGTCAAGCATTTCGGTGCTGTCCAAGGTCCGAGCTCTGCGCTCAAAGCCCCAACATCCCAAGGTCCCGCCGCGGTTTTCTCAGCATTGAACTGCAAAATCTGAGTTACTGACTTTAATCAAAATGAGCATCAGTAGCAGTATGTGGATGCAAGAGACGGAATCAAATTTTATCACGTGCCGCTGCCGCTGGCGATGCCTCTGCCTCTGCCAGTGCCAGTGCCTCTGCCCCTGCCTAAGCCGGTGCCCCTGCCACTGCCATTGACGTGATCCGAAAATAACTTTGCATGCAAATCGAAACGAGAAATTAATTAATAACGGCACTCCGGCAGCAGCTTCAGATTAGCATGTGAGAGGTCCGAAAATATCCAAAAAACGTCGAAAAACACTTCCGTTTGACCCCAGTCCTAAAGATCAGCAGACAGAGCCATAGCCAGAGCAGGCGGAAGCCAAAAGCCAGAAGCCGCGACTGGTTTAGGTAATAGATCAAACATAGTTTCCGTTAGAGGGCCCCAGTAACCGATTTCCTGGATTCCAAACGCGGATTCCAATCGCCATAGAATCAACCAGACTGTCAATGCCATGAGCACTTGCATTTAAACGATATTGGGAACGATATCAATTTCAATTAACATTTTACTTGCATCTAAACAGATGGATCGTGGATCCGGACAGAGAGTCATTTCCAATTTAGGGTTGCGTTCATCGATTATGGCCGGATGGCCGGGAGGAGAAATCCGAATTATGCTCAAGTGGGAGTGCGTCATACAGATGAATAATTAGAGCCGCTGCCCGCCCATCTAAGAGTTTCCAAAGCAGAAAATACAGAATACTATAAGCCACAGCTTGCCAATACAGCACAATCGACTTCCGCGGGCAGGGTGGAATGGTAGAGGGGGCTCTGAGTTGGCGGCCAACGCTGCCAAGTCGGTTCATGGCTAGCTTCATGGTACAAAGTCCAAAAACTCGAAATTCCACACTCACACACAAAGCCACTTTGCACTGCGGATATTACAATGAGCGGGCTAAATCACGTCAAAAGATATTCATTCACGAACATTCTACGGAGGTAGGCCAAGCCTGCCCGCTGATGTGTGAGATGGCTTTAGGGGCTTCAGGCAGCACCGGAGACTCGATCGGATTGACTCCCCGTCGATGGGAGTAAGCGCTAATTGAGCACACTCGAGTTTAATTAGCCCGGTCCACTCTCGAGCAGATCTCGAGCAGTAGCCGAAAGCCGGGCCAAGTTCAGAGATGTAAAGCGGTGACGTCAGGACGGGACGTTCCCCTGATTCAGAGCTCCAAGCAACTGGTTATCTAAAGGTAGAGGTTGGGATGTTCTTAACGTTAACGCAGTCAGCATGATGTTCATGTTTGCCGTAGTCCCGTTGGGGGGACTACGGTTGCGTCCGTATTTAGCAACCACTTGTGACCTGTTTCGAGGGGCAAACAAAGGGCTTGGGTTTCCCCTCAGTCAGTTCCATCTCTTTGATGGGAGACTGTGCCTCAGAACCGGACAATCAGCTACGCAGCAGACTGAGCCAATTTTTTTGCACACTGCCGCATGACAGAGCTATATTTTCCTTTGTCAACACGCTTTTGCGACTTCTCAGCCTCCTAATTTTGTACCCAAATCCCCCATCCCGCCTCTAGAGCATTCAATCCTACAATTGATTTCGTATTGCGCACATTTGTCCCCACATTGCGAAACTCTGAAGATGTGGCGGCTGACGCAACATTGAGAACTGGCCAACACACCAACAGGCCAACTTGGCCAAAATCGCGGTGCATTTGGTTCAAAGTTTGTTTTCGTTTCAGAGTCAGTTTCTGTTGCTGTTTTGGGTTTCGGCCTCTACAAAAATTCCTGTACACCTGTGTGGGTAATTACACGCTTACAAGAAGAGGAGGCAAAGCTCGCAGCTCGGAGCTCGCACACAAGCTTGAGGAGAGTCATTGGACTAGTTTCATAACTGCCAAAACAACAACGTGCCCCCGTCACACCACCGTGCCCCAACCCGCTCGCACCTGTTCGTCACCTGTTTAGCGCTCGGCGCAAGCGCAGTCATTCGGACTCGAATTCGGATTCGGTTTTGGGTTCAGACTCGGTCTCAGTCTCAGTCTCGGTGTCGAGCTCGGACTCGGGCTCGGACTCAAGTGAATCTGAATGCCACACACCTGGGGATGACCTTCATGGCTAAAAACAGCGACGCGGCTGCGCTGCGACAGCAGCACGATTGAGCGGGCGCTGCGAGGCGAGTCAACACTAAAGTAACATTTTATGGCTAAAAAGCCACGCAGCGAAAACAACAACAAGAATCTCAATAATAATAACAATAATCGACAAAGACGTTAAAAAGCAACAACACTTCCAAAAAGCAACATGATGGCTAACAAAAACGACAACACTCTGATCCCTCGCTTCCCACTGCCCCCAGCGGTTCCTCTTGCTCTGGAAGCCTTTAGCGTGCTCATCGTCCATTGATATTAAAAGCTGGATCCTCTTAAAGCAAGCCTCAACTAGAATGATTATAGTAAAATATAATCTTTTATTAGTTAATAAAAAGTTACAGAATTTTGCATGTTAACATTTAGATAAGATACCTTTTGAAATATTGTACAATTCTCCTCTGTAGGGAAAGACCAGCCCCTGCCTTCTCGTTGCAGTCAGTCTCCTCGCGCAGATTGGCAAGGGAGATGGAACCAGTTTTGGCCATTTAGGGCACATGATCTGCAGCCGATTTTGGTCGCGCCCCTTAACTCGGCCCAGCCGCCAGTCACTTGACGGACGCGTTCTTTCGAGCCATGTTTTTTGCCCACTTAATGTTGATGTGATGTTTTAAGCGTGGCCTGGTCAATTGTTATTCCGCCGGGATAGTCAGTCCGCCTCGTCAGGCCCGCTCCCTGTCTCCGGTCCCTATTTGCATAATTAGCATCAGTGGCGACTGACGACCAGACGACTGAAACACAGACTGCTAATTTTCCATTGTTGATACTTTTCTGGGGATTTTTAGAACACGCCGGGATTATTTTAAGAAACGAGGAGCGTATCTGCGTCTCTGGAAATTCCAAAGTGACTCGGTGCCAAGGGAACCAATTAAGCTAAAAGGCTAGTCAAAATATTGGTCCTTTATTGACGTATAAAGTACATGCTTGGTTGGTTGGGTTCAATAATTGTGTGTATAAGAGATCTTTACAGATATCCATACATAACTCTATATAGGATTCCTTATAGCGTGCATCAAAGGATCATGAATCCAGAGGGTAGTGTTTTGGTTTTGAACTCTGGAAAGTCCTGGGTTACATAATAGTGCAGTCTTTTGTTGCATGTTGAGTTTTGTAAATGGTTTTATCGAAAAGCTCGTTGGATTGTCGTAAGGTCGCTGCTTGACATCGAATATTGAATATTGAATCTGCGTAAATTAATTACCATTACAGTCCGAGTGCCTCGCGGACCTCGCGCCTCGTGGAGTATGGCTGGAACTACGCATTGGCGGCAATTTAAAGTTTAAATATCGAGCTCGGTACTCGGCGTTCGATGTTCAAGTGTCGCGTTGGGTGAAACTAATTAAGTAAATTTAACACGGCATACCAGGCCACTACCCCGCGACACTACTCGAAGCTAGTACGTAAGAAAACGAAAACTAATTGCAATTTCAATTTCAATTTCAATGGGAAACAAGTACGCAAAGCTACAAAAATTACAAACACACGCGAGTGTGAAACAATAAACCACAAAAATCGGTGAATATAACGGGGGGTATTAGGGTTTAGATACTATATCAAAATACTATATACCGTTCACCACTTACCGATGCCTTAGGTCCGCAATGGATTTTGGTCTTGGGGTTTTCATTAAGTTTATTATCACGTTACAGTATTGACTTATGTATTATGTATGCTTGTTTAGGTTCTATAGCTTCTAGATGCATATTAATTGGGCACACAACAACCAAATATTCATTAATTCATAATTCATAACTTATAATTCATAATTAATAATTATATGCATCGATGGATACACATTACAACCAATTTACCCCGAATTTAAAATCATAACAAACGTGGCCAATTTAAAACACATTCAACTCACAGTGAGGCCTACTTGTGGCACTAAAAACAATGATTTTCTTCTAGGTAGTAACTAAGGAAACAAAACGGCTTTCACTTTCATTAAGCTACAGACAATTTGACTAAACAATTTCACGTTTTTGGCTTGGATGGATAATACGAATTCACTTAAAGATCTACTTCAGATTATTCTTGAATTGAGTACGAGTATACCATATTGGGTTGAGTACACCTTAAGAGGTTCTACCAGTCTAGAAATAGTTCCCTAAATATAGCCGATGTGGGATGTACTTCTTGTGGGATATGCTTCGTAATTCGTAATCAAAAGGAATTTCGGCTTCACAACAAATGTTCTAGAAGTAACTAAGAGTATTTTGCGTTATTGACTTATGTAGTTAAGTATATAGTGTCTAAGATCAACGTATTCAATCTAGAGTAGGAGAATAATGAGTTGACAATTAAGGAGTTACTCAAAAAGTTTCATTGATTTGGTGTTTTAAACACCATTCCAGATGACATGCCAGCATAAAATATACCATTTTTTAATCAAACTAATGTAAAAGAATAAGAAACTCTGGTTTTTAACTAAAACATCAAATCCTATTTAAATGGGATCTGTAAAAAACGGGATACGAAAAAATCTATGTTCAGAAAATAAAAACTTCATCAAAAACCACATTTCCAACTACATGCTACATGATATCGGTAATAAGTTTTTGCCAGTCCAGTCCGTGGCCTTCTAATACTCGACCATATACGTTTCTGTGTAAATAATCGTCTTCTCTTATCAGTAGAAAGTTATTGCGCTCAGTTTCAGTGTCTAGTCTGAGGGATTCGGTTGGACTTGTTGTTACTTAATGCTTACTAACTAGATTATGCATGATGAATAAACGTCGTGCTAAGGATCTTAGCCCTAGTAGTCAGTACTTTCGGTTCTGGTTCTATTAATCACCGTTCAGGCCACTTAGCTGGTAGCTCTGGTGCTCCAAGCTCCGCTTTAGATCGACAATCGTGTTGTGTATGAGCTGCTGCTTGCGAATATCGCCTCCGTTTTCCACTTCCAGTGCCTTTCTTTTTTCCTCGTCTCCGGTCACGTCCTGCATGGAGCTCTTGGCCGAAACGGATGCCGAGAGCTTAAGTGGAGATCGCTCATTTGTCTTATGACGATCTGTATTTTATTCGATAAGATATTGGAGATATACAGAAGCGAAAGGATAATAATAGAAACTATATCTTACCCAACTCCAAATCAAAGTTCTTCTTGATCCGCTCAAACGAGGAGCTGCCCTTGTAGACTTTTCGTTTCAATGGCTCACTGTGAGGGCAGTAAAAGTTGTTGTTGATCTGCGATTCGGCCTCGTGATGGATGTTTCTGTTAGTCAATGCCTTCGGTGTTTGCGAGTCTGGAAAATAGTTTTGATTTCCCAGATCCTCCGCGGCTAGCAATTCCATGTCAGAGTCGCTGCCATTGAAGCTAATCATCGTGGTTGTTGTGGTCGATGTGACGGTCATGGTGCCTCCAAGCCGCCTGGGCTTGGGACTCTCGAGTCTCTCGAGCCGTCTTCCGTTCAGCTGTAGCTGAGGCGAGAGTGGTGCCTTGCGAGGTGGCAGCTCGGGCGAGGCATTCTGATTAATAAAGTTGGTCAAGTGTGTTTTACGCGGACTGCATCGAGGACCCAGTTTGGGGCTGTTGGGTGGAGAGGAGACCGAGGAAGTCTCAAACTTTAGCATCTCAATGCGCTTATTGATGGCCGCCGCCAGCTCGTTCTCTAGCGGCGGAGAAGGCTGCTTCTTGGCAGTGTCCACCTCGCTGTTCTTAAGCATTTCGACACGCTTATTGGCCAATGGATTAAGGCGCCTTGGACTGGCCACAGGTGTATCCCTTGGTATACTAAAACATACTTTCCCAATAGCATTCATCCTTTCTTAAACTTGCTAAAGATTCCTTACCTTTGAACACTGTTCTTCAAGGACTCCAACAGGGACTCGGCCTCCATGATGAGTTGCTTATACTTGATATCCGCTTCCAAGTCGGCCTTGAGCAGAGCCTTTTCGCTCTCAGCGATGGTTAAGGAGTTCTTGGTCTTCATGTCACCAAAAATGAGCGAATTTGAGCGATTGGAAAGCGGTGAAATTTTATATGTCCTAAAACTCAAACTTTTATAAATATTTCAAAGGGTTTGCGGTTAACATACTTCTCCTTTGGACCAAGAAGATGGCGACGCAAGCAGACTGGTGTGCCTCCGACACTTCGGGTTCCACGGTGCTCGCGAAGCGCCGACACCGGGATCCTTTCGCTCTTCTCGCAACTCTTCTTCCGAGTCTTGAAAAAACGCTTGCGACGTCGCTGTTGGGATCCATCAGCAGCCTCCTGACTGCTCTTGCGTCTTGTCGAGCGTCTCGACGACTTGCGCTTCATCATAGGACTCAAGTGATAATGGCAGCTGCCCAAGTTGCGAGCGGCATGATCCTGCTGGTCAATCACCACCTCCTGCATGGATGACGTGTCTATAAAGTCAATGTCCAAAAGCTCGTCTGTGTCGCATTCATCCTCAGCATCCTGCCCCGTGTCCAGTTCCGAGGCACAACAGTCTGTTGGATCTGATTCGCTGCTGCAAAAAATGAGAATTGCAAAAATGAGCAAGCCACTCGAGTCTGGAGCTCACCTGAGTATGTCAGTCTCCTTCTCATAGATGTAGCTCTCGTCAAACTTCCCAATCATCTCGTTTAGGGTAGCCTCGTCGTCGCTGAGCACAAAGGAAGTGGTGGTGGCCCCAGCTCCTCCGCCACAACCACCCGCCACGGGAGCGGAGGTGGTTGTTGTTTCCACTTGTTCCAAGTGTCGCCGCTTGATGGTGTGCGGGGCATGCACATTTTCCACTTCAGTCGACGTCGAAGAGCACTCGGACTCGTAAGGAACTCCCCCTATTTCAGGCGAGTCCTCACCCACTCTCGAAAACTTGCTTTGGGTCCCCCTGGTGCTAAGGGTTGCTTTTGCTGTTGCTTTCGCGGCTGGAACGTCCACCTCATTGCCCGACTTGATACCGGACGAGGTGGTGGAGGTGGTACTGGTGGCATCCATCTCATTGCGTCCTGGCACAGCTGATAAGTGCTGCTCGCCAGTGTTGTACCACGGATTGGTCCTGATGCGACAGCGCTGTCTAGGCGAAGGAGCTAAAAGAACGAAAGACCCCGTCAAAACAAGCCACTTTTCCTCTACAGAAAGTTTGGAAAATATTCTAAACAAACTTAGAAGAATTTAGACCTACATTCAAAAAGCTTTGTCTGTTGGTGTCCAGTCAAGGGGCTGTGCGATGATTCCAGGCAGTGATTGGCACTCGAAAAGTTGCTCTTGGGCAGCGGTTCCATGGGCGACATCTCCTCGATGCGGTTCAAACCGAACTTGTAGCGCTGCGCCTCGACGGCCAAGGAGTTGACACTCTTGGGGAAGTAGTGCGTACCCGAGCGCATGTTGATGTAGTACTCGGGGGGATTATAGTTGCTGGCAGCGCATGGAGAGGTTCCGTCTGTGGAGTAGCCGGTGGAGTAGGCGCTTTCCGGCGAGGGTAGAGTGTGGGGCCTCGGCCCTGGCATGAAGTTGCTCCGTTGCACGCCACGCGGGATGCGCATACGTGAGCCCACAATTGGAGGCGGTGGAATAGGGGGAGTCGAAGTGGGCAGATTGTCCAGCGACTCTCCCAGCTGCGCGGGAGCCAGTTTCGAGGGCAGCAGGCGGCCGTAGCGGACATGGTTGCTGCCGACGCCAGGCTCCTCCTCGTACACAAAACGCACGGCGCTAAGGTTCTCAGACTGGGGACGCGGGACTTCGCAAGCCTTGGGCCCTGGCGGACGAAGCAGTAAATCCCCAACTTCCTCGTACTCCACTTCCTCCTCAGGTGGAGCGTGATAGTCGCCGGTAGCCGGTGCATTTAACGGGCCAGCCTTGCTTAGCGAGGGCTCTTTGGAGCCTGTCGACCAGGACAGCGAAGAAATAGACGACGACGAGCAGTTGACTCGCAAGGGAGACTTCTCCGCACAGGAGTTCTCCTTGCTGTTGGGCACGCTTAAATGGTGCTGGTTCTGTTGCGGATGATGCAGCAGAGGCCGATGACAGTTTTGGGCATACAAAAGGTTGTCCGACTTTGGGGATGTCACAACATAGGAATCTTCGTCAGGCGATTGCCATCCATACCGACGACTAGGATGCTGGAAACATAACAATGTTAATATAAAGAATTAAATGGATCCAGTTTCCACCTACGTGGCATTGAATGGGTGAAACCTCGCGCCTTCGCACCGGACTGGCAATGCTGTGGCTGCCACTACTGGTCAGAACAGGACTAGTAAGATTGCTGCCCTGCGGGGGCAAGGTGCCCGACTTCTTGCCGGTGGAGTTGCCGGAAACGACGGTTTCCGCGGTGGCTTGCTTGTGCTTGTTGCCCTTCTTGCGGGGTCGCACGATGTGCGTCTCCATCCAGGAGCGCAGCTTGGAGCCGAACATGGTTATCCTGTATCCTGTATTTCAACCGAATTGGACGGATTTTAGTAGTTAGCGTAACTGAAAAGGATAAAGGGCATTAAAAATGGTTGGATAATGCAACTCCACTGCACTGGTGCCTAAAACAGACTCTGGGGAGCACTTGGCTCTGATAAGAAAATCCATTTATCCCGGCACAAAGAGAGACCACTTTATATAGTTTTCCCCGACCCTATTCGAAATTACCTTATTCGCAAACGCGCTTCATTTTCATAGTATCCTTGCGCCTCCTTTATTGTGGCCCCACTGGATAAACGGTAAATCTATACCAACGCATGCACACACACGCGCAGATGGGTCGGCTTCCTGGTTTTGTGTTTGTTTTTTGTTGACGGCTATTTTTTGCCGTTGTTCCGAGTGCCGTCGCACCCAGCAGCTTTGTAGCGTATTGGGGGTTGTTTGTTGGTCGAGATGCTCAAGGACTCCAATCTTCCACCCTCCACCTCCACCTTTCGTAACTCAAGCTGTGCGGTAATGGCCAAGGGGCCTCTGTGTGTGTGTGTGGGGGCTGTCTGTGTGTGTTCTTCTCGGTTGTAAATCGTAACTGTAAATCTTTATGTGAAGCTATTTGCAAGTTTTTTGTCCCTTTCCTTTCAACTCAAATGGTTGACGATTTTTTGGCACTTTTCGTATATGGTTATGGCTGATTGGCAATATTCGATTCTCAATTCCACTTTGGAATATTTGTATTTTATGCAAATAATTCAAAACCGTTCTTCGAAAACCAAAAGGGTAAAAAGCACTGCCGTGTTCCGATAAAAAACCAAAACCTTAAGATTTTCACTGCATTCTGCGGCTTAGACGTTAAATTTTCCTGGCTGTGCGTTGGTATTTGGTGGATACTTTAGTGTCGATGAAAGCGTCTTTGAAAAAGTTCTGCGGGAATGCGCGGACACAAAAAACGCGTCCGCCACCGCCAAAGTAGAAAAAGCTAATGGGGGATGCGCAGCTCGCCGGTGGGTCGTTGGTATTTCAGAATGAAAACTCCTTCCTGGGCTTTTGATAAGGAGTATGTTAGATCCTGTTTAAGTAAATTCTAATTAAAAACTTTAAACACTTCGATTATTCTAGTTCCGCCTAAAAGAACGCAAATCTAACTGTTAATTCAAGTTTTCCCTCGGCACTGTACAACACTAGAGGTTAAACGCAACTGTGAGCATCAGCTGACTTTTCTGGGTTCTTTTCAACACTGCGCGTCAAAATTTTTTGTTAAAACATGCGCTAAAGCTTTATCTCAAAGAATAAACAAAGAGCTAAAATGCGCTGCTACTACGAGGAGCTCGGTGTCCAACGGAACGCCAATGATGGCGACATCAAGACCGCCTATCGGAAAATGGCTCTCCGCTGGCATCCCGACAAGAATCCAGATTGCTTGGCGGAGGCAAAGGAGCGCTTCCAGCTCATTCAGCAGGCTTACGAGGTGCTCTCCGATCCACAGGAGCGCTCCTGGTATGACAATCACCGGGAGCAAATCCTGCGAGGCAAAAACTCCGAGTACGCAGAGAACTGCCTGGATGTGTTTCAGTTCTTCAGTGGTTCCTGCTACAAGGGCTACGGGGACGACGACACGGGCTTCTACAGTGTGTACCGGGAGGTCTTTGTACAGATTGCTCTGGAGGACATGGAGTTCTTGGACGCCGACGACCAGCTTGGTCTGGCTCCGGAGTTTGGCACCTCGGAAAGCAACTACGACGAGGTAGTAGGTCCGTTCTATGCCTTTTGGCAAGCCTACAGCACAAAGAAGACCTATGAGTGGCTGTGTCCGTACGATGTGCGCGAGATCAAGGAGCGCTTCATCCTGCGAAAGGTTGAGAAGGAGATGAAGAAGATTGTCCAGGCAGCGCGCAAAGATCGGAATGAAGAGGTAAGAATTGGATATCCTTTTTGTTCATGTAAGCCCTCTAACCGTTTTATTTTCTTTCTCTTGAGGTTCGTAACCTAGTTAACTTTGTGCGAAAGAGGGACCGAAGGGTTTTGGCGTACAGACGGGTCCTGGAAGAACGGGCTGAGGCCAACCGCCTGAAGCAGGAGGAGAAACGTCGGGAGCAGCTGCGAAAGCGCCAAGAAGAGCTGGCTGCCGCTAGGGAGAACAAATCCTTCCACGAGGGCTATGAGGAACAGTTGAAACAGCTTGAGCAGCAATATGGTAGCGAGTCTGACGATTATACGGATGAAGAAGAGGAGGAGATCGAAGACGATGAAGAATCGGACGCGGAAGAGGCCGAGTTCGAGTTAGAATTTGTTGACGATCTCTATTGTGTGGCCTGCAATAAGACTTTCAAAAATGGTAAAGCGCGGGCAAATCACGAGGAGAGCAAGAAGCACCGGGAAAATGTGGAACGGCTGCGGGTGGAAATGGAAGCCGAGGAGGAAGCCTTCCACGGTGCCTCCGAAGAAGATAGTTCAAATGAAGTTATGGAAGCTTTGGATGAACTTGAAATCACAGATGCGGGCTTGTCCGGAGGGGAAGCGCCAAGTGAAGAAGAAGAATCTGTTCAAACAAAACGTAACAAAAAAAACAAAAAATCAAAAAGAGGTGCTGCCATACAAGTCCATGAAGAGGAGGAGGAAGGTGCTGATGAATCCCTGAAGCCGAGGGCTGTTGACTCGGAAGACGATTGGTGCAATGGAAAGAAGTCTGCGCGAAAAAACAAGAGCAAAAAGTCGGCGACAAACAAATCAAAACCCACTGAACTATCCGCCCCCGAGCCAGCAGCTTCCCACGAGGCTAACCCAACAGCGGCGGCGGAAGATCCCGATCCCTCAAAGCCCCAGCATACCTGTGTCACCTGCCGTCTGGTTTTTGATTCTAAAAACAAACTATTTGCTCACCTAAAAAAGACGAATCATGGAGTGTACATACCCAAAGCAAAGCCTGACGTGGAGGGCAAGCCTCCTGGAAGTGGCAAGGGCAAGGGAAAGCGCCACAAGTAGTTCAGAGTTTAGCCCTAGTTACTGGATACCGTGACTTGTTAGATATTTATTTATGCTAATGTTACAGTTAATTCGAAAATGAAGTTAAGTATGCTCGCTCTACGCAAGATCTGTTTATGGAATCCAGGGTGGGAATCCAGGAGCTATGGAATGCAGACCAGCTTACTGCCGGCTTCGACTCGCCGGCGGACACGCGATCGCATGTTGGAAGACTCCGCTTTCAAGCTGATTCCGGCGGCAGTGAATGTGAGAAGTACACCGATAACGCCACAGAAAAAGGAAATACCTGTGGGGTTCAAATTTAGCTTAGGTTATCATCAACTGGACACGAGGTTACCTATGCTGCAGTCGGCAGGGTAAAAGGGCTCGACCTCCGTTCCGCAGAGGCGTTGGACGCGGTCCGCTCGCCAGCCAAGTGGGTGTAGAAAAAGTGCCAGCATTACGCTTATGCCTGAAAAAAACAAAACTTAATAAAAGTTTTTGGAGGAGATTGGATTTGAACCCACCTGCCACCACCTGGGCGCAGGCCGTCAAATTGTGAATGCTCTTGCCGCAGGCAGCCTGGCGACAACAGGTAAGTAGAGTCAGCAGCACCGTGACAGACAATAAGGCGAATCCCAGGGAGGCAAAGAACATGGCCGCCTTCCATTCACTAGGGTAAACATTACTGTCCGTGGCTAGGCCGTCCAGATCGAAGCGACCGCAATGGTAGCCGCGCTCTTGCATTACTTTGCAGCGTGTGTAGATCCCAACCGAGGAGGATTTTGAGGAAAGCTCCCCCACAGGGGTGGGGCCAACTAGCCATTTGGGTGTGACTAGGGCCACGGCGAAGAGCATGTCTGCCAGAAGGGAGCAGAGGAACCACACCAGGCTGGCGCTCGTTATGATAACGTAACACATTTCGGATTTGGCACTACAAGTATTGCACTGAGCTCTGTCCAGAGATTGAAAACGCGTCAGCACTTGTCGAATAGATAATAGATTCTAAACGTTCGGCTTTGTCCGAGCACGCACTTCCACACTGCGGTACATCCACATCCCACACCCACTGGACTGGCGTCATCCACCACTACGGCCACCAATCAGCCACCACCACCAGCAGTGCTGGGGCCAGAACTTCCTCCCAGCTGACCAGCCCGAAATGGAATTGTTTATTTTATGCTTTCGCCGTTCGCTGTTCGCTATTCCGCGGTCTGTTGTGTTTTATGTTATTCACCCCAAGCACACACACTCGAACACACACGCCCGTGGGAGGAGCGGGGGAGACCGCCCAGGCCGCCAGTCAAGTACACAATTTGTAGTTGCAATCGAAGGGGGCGAAAGCGCAAGAGAAAGAACTATGCTGTGATGGCTCTTTTTCGATCGACTATTTGGCAACTTTATGCCACACTTCGAACTCCCAAACTGAGTCTGAACTTCCGTTCGCGCAGGCGTCGTAGTTTCTGTTGCCGTTTCTTTTGCCCCACTGCGTCATCGCTCCCCGACACCAAGTCACTGAATGAATGGGTCACATTGACGCCAGCTGCAGCTCCAGACGCAGACGAGAACAGAATGGGAGTTGAAGCAAGAGCCAGGCCCCATGGGCCCCACTGAAAGAAATTCCAGAACCGTAAGATACATTTTAAATATGAATGGAATGTATTCTCTGTAGTATAATTATAGTATATCCAATAAAGTCTAATTAAAATGCGTTAGGTGTAAGCATCTTAGGGAAGAGCTTAGAATTGGTTATTTTATATTGAAATCATCCGGTAGATCCGATTGATAAATATGAATATATTTCCAGTGCACGCATGCAGATGTGTGCAACATGGAGAGCAGAGCGTGGAAACCCAGGCATTCCAGAATCTCCGCCTATACGCTCTCCGCGGGCTCACTCACTCGATGGCTCTCCGCATTCACGATCGAATTGGATCCAATCGACGACTCCCCCACTACTCCCTATCAAGCATGAGAGAATGAGTAATCCGCCGTCTACTCAATCGATCGATGCAAATGCCGCTGCTGTAATGCCGACCGCGATGAAGATCTCCAGGCGAGCGGTTATCAGCCGGCCGCGTCCGTTGGGGTCCATTGCGTCATCCGCACAGTGTTTGCTTATAGTTGTGTCCAAGTCGTGACCGATGGGTAATGAGATTCGCACACCAATTGCGCAGTTCCCAAAGTCACTTTCACTCTCACTTTCCGGCGTACAAATCACTTGCAGATGTTTGCGATGCCGAGCTGGATGCTGCTGTTGTTCCTGCTGCCGGCTCAGGGGCAGGGACACTACTACTACGACTGGGGATATTGGGAGATTAACGAGCCGCCTCCCTTATGCTCTGACTACGAAATGCTGGTGGTGAATACACGGCAGTGTGTGCGTCGGTGCAACATCGTCTGCCGGGAAGGAGTCTGCTATGAGGACGGACCCTGCCCATGTGCCGATCACTACTTGGGCGCCGATCCAGACGGAGTGGTTTGCGCTTTAGAATGCCTTCCCGGTTGCCAACTGGCCGGGGGCTATTGCGCTTCTCCAGACCTCTGCATTTGTCCGAAAGGCAGCCACTATTACTTTGATGCCCTGGCCAAGAAGTGCAGACACCGTTTAGCTCGTCTTCTGGACCCCTGTCTTGGGTAAGTTCTAAGATATTGCAACTATGTGGACCTGGAATAAAGTTATTTACAAGACGCTGCACTCATGGGATTTGCTCCTCCGACGGTCGCTGCACCTGCGCTCAAGGCTATGAACTTCGCGCTACCCTGCTTCACGGACAGCTGTGTCAGCCCATTTGTGATCAGTGAGAGGCTTTCTTCCGCTTTTAGTGCGCTCATTAACCCTTTATCCCTCACCAGCGACTGTGGACCGCATGCCTTCTGCTTCGCCCCCAACATGTGCGCCTGCCGGCATAAGAGCCACCATTATGGACGGAGCGGTCTCTGCACCAGGGACTATTGACCTTGGAGCAGCTGCGGCAACCAATCGGGCTGTTTTAATTTCCTTATCTTCAGAAACAAGGCTGTTTAGGTTTATGTCTTATAATTTATATTAATAGTGTAAAGAATTAGTTAATAATATTGAATCTATGGTTAGTTAATCCTAAAAGCTTTTTGGGATAAAGCTTTTTAGGTTATGGCTAATATCACGGTTATTTATTATATTTGACTTCTAGTTTCATAAAATTAATAAATTAATAAAGATTGGTAGTACATTTAGGGCCCCACTGAATCGAAATACCCCGCCATCGTAGGGGAAATATATTGAGAGAACCCCAAAGTCTTTGGAGAGCCAAAAGCTTGCAGGAGAGAGGCGCCAATTTTCGGCACTCCCGCCATGCCAATAATTTTGTTATTGTTTACAACAGATCGGGTATGTGGAAGGCCCGTCGTCTAAAAATTGAATTTATTACATGTATCTATGATCGCCGAAAATCGGCGGATGATATAGAATTAGGAGCGAAGCATCGAAATGCGACATTCAAACATGCGTACGTGTTCTCCAGAGGCGTAGCTGTGGAAAGTCGAAGGGGCCGTCAGAGGGTCTCCATTTGTCGTCTCAGCTGCCTCGTGGGGCTCTCTGATAAGCTCAATATTCGACAATATTTATGTTTAAAATGGCCCAAAATTAGGGTATTTCTATGACCACAGTCCCGCCTGTAGTGTATTCCTAAGATAAAGACAAGTCAGTTGTTTTAGGTTTGCGCGTGTGGCGTGTTTTTGTTTTGTTGTTGGCGACTGGGGGCGGGCCCCCAGTTGTTGTTGGCGACATCGCACAGTGGGCTAATGCCTCTCATGCGAGTAGGAAGGCCGGCCGGCTATACTTTGCTTATACCAGGTCTATATCCGAAGCTTATAAAAGCTTTTGGGAAGGTTAGTGCAGTCGATTAATTTCCAAACAGATTGAATACCCCTTTGTCGCTTGTCCCACCCTACAACATCCAACATTTCTAACACCTTTTATTTTCTCTTGATTAGGTTGTCTACTAAATTGTAGATATAAGCGCCACATTTTTTTTTATCTAGACTAGAGTCACTGTTCCAAGCAGCAATAACAGCGCCAGCAGCAGCAACACCAGAAAAGCAAGACAGCAACGACGGCGGTGGCAGCACTCGTGTTCCGATTGTTCTCCATCGCATTTAGTTGGAGTTTGACTGTCCATCGGCGCGGTTCTGCTTCTGGAGCTCCTCCTCCGTACACCAGGATACATCTTACAGCCAAGTGCTGCTCTTTCTCTTCGCTAACTGCAGCAATTTGCAATTTCAATTATTCGCCAAGCGGACTGACAAGTCAGGAAAACAAGTAGCAGGAAAAATGGGCCAAGTCAAGGTATGTGAAACGAGTCCGTCCGCCGAGGGTGTATAGTATAGCAAGGTACATCCTGCGCATCCTTTCGACTTGGCAAGTGGGCAGCCCCACGTTGGTAGCGTGGGAAATCCACTTCCTTTATATGACAGTAGTTTTTAACATAAGTAGGAAAAAAGCTGATCAAAAAGAATCGAATGCAGTCGATTTTTATTCATTTTAATGGTAATTTGCGGTCTTGTGTGTTCTCGGGGTTATGTAAGCACTTTCCAGCCCAGACACCCCCTCTCGTAGGCGATGCAACAACCTCATATTGCAATGACATTGATCAGAGGCCTCCTAACGGGGTTGCGTGTTTCCAGTATTTATTTCAATGATTAGACCGATTTAAGCAATTATTTATGCACTAATCAAAAGGTGTCTAGATATACATACATACCTGCGAGTAAGGCGTAGCTGCTGCGCAGTTTCGGAGGCACGCATGCAGCCCAAAAAACAGTTTATTGGTATCATTAAGCGACATGGCTAAAAAAAGGTAAATGTGGATGCAAACCGGTTGGGCTCTTCCATAAATACAGCAACGAAATTTTATAAATAAATTCCGAACGACTATAATCACTCCGGAGAAGACGACGACAACGACGCGTGTGCCGTCTTATCAATAAGTCAGCTAGGGGGTTCTTTGCAGTGGAAAATATTCGGATCACCGATAAGCCAGACAAATTGATCGGCAGTAAGAGATACCACCCGTTTAAGATCGCTAACCTAGCCCTACATCTTTTCTCTTCCTCTGCCACCGCCACACCTAACCAACCACCTACCCACACTCGTACAGAAAGCCACATCTGCTCTAAGCAAGCTGTTCGTGTACGGCGCTCTTAAGTACGGTCAGCCCAGCAACTCGATCCTGGCCAGCAGTGGAAACGGATATGCTAAGTTCTGGTGCAAGGCCACCACCACCCAGAAACTGCCGCTGGTGATTGCCACCCGCTACAACATTCCCTTCCTGCTGAACAAGCCCGGTGTGGGGTATTACGTAACCGGGGAGATCTATGAGGTGGACGACCGCATGCTCACCTCATTGGACAACCTAGAGGACTGCGAGGACATATATACGCGCGAGAAGCAGGACATGAACATCGGAGTGGGCGAGGGGTAAGATTCTCCGGATGCTATTGGTTGACGTCATCCTAATATTTATCTTGTTTTCATCATCTATTCAGCACCGTTCCCTGCTGGGTGTATCTGCTCCAGAAGTACCCGGAGAAGCTTCTTAACCTGCAGTACCTGTCCAGTTATGAAAACAGTACCACCCATCCCTACATCATGCGTCACCGCCGCACCCACAAGCATCCGGCCCAGGACGATCTCAGCTACGAGGCCACCAACTAAGCCATTAGCCCATAGTAGTTATCGTTCGTTGGATGTGCTCTGGGCCAATTGTTCTTATGTATGTTACCGGTAGTTGCATTTCTAGACCGTACTGAATATACACGCTCTTATATCGGCCTTGTTATATGTACATATATATATATATATATGTCGATATGTACCATACTGCATTATTTAGGTTTAGACACTAGTTTGTAATTTCATAGTTTTTGACGAATAAATTCTGAAGCAATTCAAAGTATTCCATGTGTCAATTTGCTTTATATAAATAGATGGCTGGGTACTTTTCCACTCTGGCTCGGGTTTCTTCCAGTGTACGGCACCAAGTTGCGTTGGGAATGGCAGGCAAGAAGAAGAGTGGACGGGCTGTTTCGAACGGACAATCTCCGGGCAAGATTACCGGTGAAACAGATAAGGCCTCCAAGACCGCCAGGAAGCGCCAAGTGGTGGAGCATGCAAAGAATGGCTGCATGGAGGAGAGTGTTTGTCTACGGAACTCTTAAAAAAGGGGAACCCAACCACCACTGGTTGACGAACGTGGAGAATGGCCAAGCCAGATTTCTCGGAAAGGGTACGACGGCGGGAAAGTTTCCCCTGGTGGTGGGCACCCGCTACAACATTCCATTTTTGCTGGACCGCCCGGGTGAGGGTACACACATAGAAGGAGAGATCTACGAGGTGGACCAGACCATGTTCGGCAAACTTGACCACTTGGAAGACTACCCCGACTACTATGATCGCGAAGAACAGCAGATTCATACAGGCCAGAATGAGTATGCGTTTCCGTATTGATGATGTAATTGGTTTTGTAGATCGCTGATCTTCCACTTCCAGGAGTATGCAATGCTGGTTGTACCTAATCCGAAATTTTCCGGAGAAGCTTTTGTCCAAGAAGATGCTCAGCTCGTACCACAACACGACGGAGCAGCCGTACAACGAGAAGTCAGTGCGCACTGTGCCGGCTAGGGATGATCTTTCCTACTGACAGATGAACCTTTTTCTTGCACTTGCAGTTATCTGGACAGCACACCGGACGACATCTGGTCGGATGACTAAGATATATTTTAAAAGCCTCGTTTTAGAAAAAGTACTTTTATAAACGGAGTTCAACGCATGGCTATTATTCGTATTCTATTACATTGATTCCATACTTTAAAAATGCAAAACGAAATGAACAATATTGTGGCTTCCTGTGGATTTGGGTTAGAGTAGTAGCATAGTAGAGTAGGTGTAGATGAATCGAGAAGCCAAGGTCTGCGGGTGCTACTGACTACTGGCAGGCAGAACCCATCCAATGACTTGAGCTCGGCAGCAGCAACTCCCTTAGGGGCCAGCAACAGCAGCCGCAACAGCGACCTAGCTAGCTTCGTCGTCAAGCGACTGGAATCGATTGGTGGCCGCCACAGGGGTAGCAGTGGTTTCCTGCACGCGCTGATATCGGCCGCCGTGACGGACTTCTTCAAAGGCGGGTTCGTTTTTCTTTTTGCGCTGTTCCTCCGGACGCGCTGCATTCAACGTGGGGAAGAACTCCGTGTTAGTGATATCTGGAGCCGCTCTCCTGGGACGCAGACCGCTGCCGAGTCCACTGCTGGATATACCGCTTCCGGCTTGTTGCTATTTAAACGCAAATGATTTTTCGTTCAATAAGAAAATAAGAGCTATCAGGACCAAGATACTCACGCTGTATCGCAACGCAGGTGAAACATAGACCTTGGACAATGACGGCTTTTCCACCTCCACTGGGATCTCAGTGACCTCCTCCGCAGGAATCAGCTTCTTCCAGGGACCGTGCCCGGCACGACCCTCTCCTGAGTCGGCATTGCCATAGCCATTGCTATCCTCGTCGTCTTCGTCGTAGCTACCTCCACCTTCTTGGGCAGAGGGGATCCTAGAGGACTCTGACTCGTTGGCGGTTCTGCAAAGGTAGGGAGAGGACGCTATTAACTACAGACAATGCCTTTGTTTGTTTGGATCGCTGAAAGCTCCAGCACAGCTGGTGCAGCAGCGAACCTGCCATTTCACATGAACACTTCCAACACACACAAATCGTGCGTCCCGCGAACTCACATGGTACTTAGTTGTCCTATCTTCAGGCCACTATAGTCCTTGCGCTGCTCCTCCTCGAACTCTTTCCACTCCTCCTCCGCGGGCGGCTGCTGAAAAAAGACATGATTACTTGCAAATTACTATAGAATTTCACCAGACTTACAACGGACTCTGGCACTTTTGTGCTCTCGTTTTCGCCTGGCCCTGCCACGCCGCCAGCGGTCGCTGGTGGTTCGAGTTTCTTCGGCTTGACGACCTCGCGCTTGCCGCCGTCCTCCAGGTTCTTCACCAGATCATCTGCGGTCACGAACTTGGTCTTGTTCTTAGACTTCTTCTTGTCCTTTTTCGCGAAGAAATCGTCCAGTTCAGCCATTTTTTGTATCTTTGCAATTTAACCACAAAAGTTGCTTCGCTGCGGTGCTGAGAATTTTGTAGTGTGGCCAGGTGGTCAGGCAACACGAGGCTGGAATCGGTAAGAGCTCTTCCCCGTGTGAAAAAAGATACACAGTGACTTTACGGATAAGCATTACTGTCGCTCCTTAAAAGCTGAAAATAATATACAGCCTGCTGTGTTATATTTTATAGATTTATTAGGAACCCTACACACAGCGCTCCTTGCCACTTATTTCAAAGAGGCGAGGTTAACAGACATGCTTACAGTATCGTTAACCGCAAACGTTGGCGGTTTATTTGAAAACGAAATTAGTAACGGACTTGATGCAGAGACAATACAATATATTTTGAAACCATACTGTTGGCAATATGCATAATACGGACTTTGCAAAAATCACAGGAAACACTGAATATTGATTACCTAGATTCGCGATATTGGGTAACCAATGTATTTGCATAGGAGATTGATAACCACCTAATTAAGTCAAACAAAATGGAAGTCAGAGTAGCAGCAGCGAATGCAAAACTTGGCCATTGGTCTGGGATTGTGTAATGATAACTACTACTACCATCCGTGGCTAATTTTGCATCTCTAATGATGCGAATATGCATGCGAATATATCTGAAGGAGGACAAAACAGCGACACCAATAGAGCTTAGCTAAATGGCGAAGCTAATTGTCTGTGATGATGTATTGACGTATTTCAGGGATTCCCAGGCTCTGCTAAAGGGCTAATGAAAGAGTATTTGCAATATACTATATGTACTTAAAATATATGAAAAGAGTGATAAAAAACACCAAAGGATTTAACATCCAAAATGGTATGCAAATATTAGTTTTCCAACAAAACTGCAACAAGTTATCTTTTTTTTGCAGTACTCGAGCTCTTTGCCTTTTTCCCAATGACAGTTCCGCCTAGATTAGCCAAGCTAATAGATATTTATGTCTGTACCAACGCCAACCCCTTTTTTTCTTGTTTCGTTTCGTTTCGGCTTGCTTTGGTTATAGTTTGGTTTGGTTTGCCCCATCCAAGAGACCCCACAGACACACTGAGCCTCAGGCCAACCCACTCAGCCTACCCATTCATATTGGTAAGCGCCTGGCTGGCCGGGTTCAGTCTTCTTTCGAGCGTCGCAGCGAGTACATCGAGCTTTATCTACTCCACCGTATCGTGTTTCGATTCAGTTCGAGCCACTTGTAATCCGATCCGAGTCGAGGCGAATCGTTTCCCCGCTGCAGTCGCGTTCGCGAGTGACTACAAGTAGTCTGCTACCTAAAATTCCAAACGCTTTAATTGAGGAGAATCCCAAACACTCGAGGTAATTGAATACTTGAATGCGCCACCTCTGTCTTGTTCTTACGCGGATAAACGTTTCTGGGGTATATTGCTATTGCCGTATTTAGATTGCCATCGCATTGTCTTTCGTCTGTTATTTTTCGGGGCAATTAGACTGCAATTCGGGGTATTTACCTGCCCAACGAAGCATTTAATTGCAGATTATAAAATCATGCCCCTTAAGATTCATATCTTGGTCATAATCAAGTGCTCCATGTCAGGGCCGGGTCATGATGAACTGACGTAGTCGAACGGCCTGGAAAAAACTTGTATCTTGGATTTCGATATTTACCATTTTCCGCTTCAAGTTCAATGAGACAGCCCTTTGAATATATTTGGAGCTCGTGTCTGTTAAAGTCTCCGATTTTAATTTTATGTGTCCGGGGCTTCATCTCATTTGTATCAATGCTGCACCAATACCTACACCAAAAGCTATTTACATATTGAGGGGGGTTTTTTATTTGTGTTTTTATTGGATTGTGCGACCAAAGGCCAAATGGCCAATGGAATGGAAGAATTGCCAAACATTTAAAATTTGTTCGATTTCATGGTTTAATATCTCAGCCTCAAGTGGCTTTCTTAATGATCCTCGACAAGCGCACGAGTTAACCATCTCTTCTTTGGCTTACATCATTCAAAGCCTTACTAAAGGGGTCACCCAGTCGGTCAATCATTCAGTCAGCCAGTCAGTTGATGGACTGATGTGAGACTTTATTGACTTTAGACTTCGCCAAGGTAGATTAGGAGGCTGCATCGTGCATTGTAACATTTTAATGGATCTCCATCATCGTTAGCCAGTTCTGAGGTCGCAACAGCATACCTAAATTTACCATTTGCAATATTTAAACAAGAGGAGACAATTTGATGCACACCCACCAAGCAACACACTTACAATCAAGCTAATTAAAAATTCCAAAATGTTTCAACTTACAAACATCTAACCGGTTTGATCGCTTATACAAATATGACAGCTGGCGGTGAGGGGAGATGAAATATCGTTAATTTTTTATAAGATTTGTTGATGTTTTGAAAAGCATTACTATTTTTTTGTGTGTTCATGCTTGCAAAATCGGTTTATTTAAAATAAATAATTGCTAAGAAATGGAAGTATTGTTTTTTTAATTTCCGGGATTTTATCCTATTCTCATTTATCAGCAGCGGTAGGTAGTTTCCTAATGCTTTCCCTTTCGCTTTCTCCGCTAAAAAAACTTTGATCAAGTTCGTTGCCTAAGTCTTTCGTTTGATGCTTCGATATTTTTGGGTTCAGTTACTGCTTGCCCGCTGCGGTTGCTCTGTCCGACTGTTATGCTTATGACTTCGGGTTTGACAACATGGCCGACCCGGCTCTCAAAATTTTACTCAATGTGTGTTTATTTCGGGGCTTGCATAAGTGCAGGCCAGCTGAAATTGTTTCTTTTAAGTTTTCACACATTCGTCGGACGTGTTTTAATTGGCAATAAAGTCAAAACTGAGGCTAAGTAGCAAACTGGGGTCCCCCAAAGGCATTAGCCAAGGAAATCTACTATTTGGCTTGAGATCTTCGGTGAGCTGACCAGGTGGCTTCTAGTTCAAGGTGCAGGTGCAAGTGCGAATGCAGTATCATGCTTCCTTAGCAGTTTCCATCGCGCTAAAGACCTTCTCATCTCCGCTTGGTTGGAGGAGGTAAGCACTCGGGAATGGGATAAATGACATGCAGCCGTGAATACACGGCAGTTGATGATTACACTTGCCGCAGAATAAATCAGTAAACAAAAACATCCGCTGCTTCGGTCTTGCGTGAAATGTCATGACAGGGCCAAAGTGCAAGGCACTGCGATATTAAGAGATGGAGACACTGATTTGGCCAAGTGTAACGAAGCGGCTGCCACGCCGATTGGGCAACCACGTATTTGCAACAATCCCCCAGTATGGACAGGCTAGACGGGGATTGTGTACTACCCCTACTGGATCTGTTGCACAACCATTCAGTCCGCCAAAGAAATGCGAATCCACAGGCACTGGCAATCGAATATCCAAATAGAAACCGAAAGTCCACCACTTGGAAACCCGTTTGCTGCGGGTTCCAGCTAGCTGGTTGCTAGTTGCGGATTTCTGGCACTCGATGTCTGTGGCAAGAGGGGCACGCGTTGCCAGAATAAGCCCCAGTTTTTCCAGCTTGCGCCATATCGTTTGGCCAATCTCTGGTTTTTCTTATGACTGGTTTTTGGAATGCTCTCCCGAAATGCTTCTTGCGCCACTTCGTTCAAACCCCCCTTTAAATCTATTCCCATTCCAGGCAAGATGACGGTGGATCTTTCGCCCGTTCAGGAGTACTACAAGGACAAGACGATTTTCATTACGGGAGCGTCTGGTTTTATGGGAAAGGTGCTGCTGGAGAAGCTGCTCTACTCATGTCACTCTCTTAAGGAGGTGATCATCATCTGCCGGCCGAAGCGTGGCAAGACTCCGGAGACGCGTCTAGAGGAGATGTTTAAGCTGCCCATTTTCCAGCGCATTAGGGACGAAAGGCCGCACATGCTTAAAAAGGTGTCCATTTACCCAGGCGATGTGACCTTTGATTGTAAGTATGATCCTCCTCCAATCTACTGCTTCTCTCTGATTCGGGATCATTTCAGTGCTCGGCTTGAGTGGCGAGAATCTGAAGCATGTCACCGAGAACACTAATATAGTGTTCCACATGGCGGCCACTCTAAAGCTAGAGGGCAATCTTCGCGATGCCATCGACATGAACCTGTTGGGCACCCGACGCGCCCTCGACGTGGCCAAGCAGATGAAGCAGCTGGAGGCCTTCATTCACTTGTCCACTGCCTTTTGCAACTGTGACCAGGACGTTATGTACGAGAAGGTGTATGAGTTCCCGCACAAGCCCGAGGATCTAATGCGCCTCGCCGAGTGGATGGACGTGAAAACCCTAGACGCCATAACCCCCGATCTGTTAAAGCCACACCCAAACACGTACACCTATTCAAAGCGCCTGGCTGAGATCCTGGTGCGCGACCACTACGAATCCATGCCGGTGATCATTGCCCGTCCCAGTATCGGTAAGTGACCTTTCGGAGTCCACTGGCTCCTCCTTCTACTCTTGCTTTTTGTTTCTGCTTGCTTGGCTTGCATTTAAAATTATTTGCGTCGTTTACCCCCGCGTCGGTGGCCAAGGGGCTTGTTTGCTTGGTAGGCCCGCTTCCCGCGAACTGGAGACTGCAATCGCAGCGGTCCCTCTCTTTCTCCCCCACCGCCTGTTACCCCTTTCAGATAAAAACTAATCATGCGCCTCCGCTTATATCTCGGCTTAAGTCTATGTCTGCGCTGCCCTGGGGCCATTTGCTTGGGTATTATTTATTATCTTTGTGGCCACCTGGTGTCTTTCAAATGTATCTGCAGTTGCCAGTCAATTAATGTTTTCTATTACGAATTTTTTTGGCAAACCTGATGGGTCGTTAGTTGTAGGAAATAAAGAAACAACCACCAGTCAGCGTAACCTGTTCGCGGGGTTAGATGCAAATCATTGAAACATAACACTTTTTAATTAAAACATAGACTGGATTGGAGTTAAAATCGTACTTAATGGTGTTGTATAGTTGTATTGAAAAAAAAAATAGCTTTAAAATGCAGTATGGAACAAGATAGTTATATCTGGGAATCAAAAATAGAGCATGTTTTGAACCCAAAGGCCAGAGTTCGAAAAACTTCCATTAGTTTAAAAACGTGTATAGATTGCAAAGGGAAATGGGCAAGCAATGAATCGGCATTTCCTGCGAGGTAATTGGGGGTTCAATTATTCAACGACTTTATTAGGAGTTTTGTGTTTCTGTTTAAGTGGGTTCAAGGCAGGGCTGACCCGTTTAGCTCGGCAAATATTCGATAAATACTGTCAATAACGCTGGGTTGCGCCTTCTCCATTCTTCATTTGCTAACTACCAGCTGGTAGAGTTCCCCAGAGTTCGCAGATTTTAGCAGATGATGATGAATGAACGTGGTAATAGTTACAACAGGGTGTGACCGGGGCTGGGCAGACGCTTTGGTGCTAGTTTTGAGCCGCTTCTTGCTTCCACCGCCCCCTAGCTATGTAAACATTTGCGTGTCTTCGCTTTCCGCAAGTCTCTAGTGCGACACCGCCCTTGGACCAATTTGCTCGCTCCTTGTGCTGGCTCCGGAAAGACTTGCGCTGGAATAGACGGAGTCCTCTACTTAGGAAGCTGCTAGGGCTCTTTGTTAAGTATCCTCCAGCACTTGTCTTCCGCTCTCTGCTTTCCATACGACACCGCACATGACCCATAGCAACCACAAAAATATCCGATGAACTCAAACAATAAACAGCCACAGCAAACAACAGCGCTTGAACAAAAAGAAAAAGTCAAATCACATAGCTCGGCATATAAGACATTGCTTAAAAAACAACTACAACTCCAAGTACAAGTACCAATACATCAAAATATGCACACACGCCGTCGTCATTGACCAAAAAGTTCAATGAGCATGCAATGAAAACATGAGCGGCATCAAGAAAAACAGCAGCAAACCCAGACCGCTTCCCCCGCTCACGCTGCTCCACCTCCACATCTGCCTCCGCCTCCGAAACGCCACTGCAACATAAAGCCAATGCCTTCGCCTTCGCCTGTGCATCGTATCCGCATTCGCATCCCGCATACAAGAGCCAGATGGCTCACAGGAAGCCAGTCTGAACCCTTCATGTCCGGCAGTGTCGCCGTCGGCGTACGAGCCCGTTCCCGGCTGGGTGGACAACCTCAACGGTCCCACCGGCCTGATGGTGGGCGCCGGCAAGGGCGTGATCCGCTCCATGCTGATCGACACGCGCTACCTCTCTGAGGTCATCCCTGTGGACTATGCAATCAATGGGCTGTGCGTCATTCCGTACCAGTTCAGTCAACTGACGGAGAAGCCGGAAGAGGTGCCCGTGTACAACATCACCTGCGCCGACCACCGCAAAATGCAGTGGGGCGAGGTAATCGAGATGAGCAAGGAGATCGGCTACCGGTATCCGATGGAGGCGGGTCTCTGGTACCCGGACGGCTGCATCACCACTAACAAGCTGCACCACAACATTAACGTAGTTCTTTTCCACTGGCTGCCCGCCTACTTTATCGACTTTATTCTGCTGATCCTGGGCCAGAAGCGCTTGTAAGTTGGGAGTCGCAGGATCTCCAAATCAGTAAAACGAAACGATCTGACTCTTTCTCTCCTCGGACAGCATGATACGTGTCCAGAACCGCATATCGGTGGGTCTCGAGGTGTTGCAGTTCTTCACTATGCGCGCTTGGTACTTTAAGTCAGACGCCTACATCTCGCTTTGGAACATGCTGAACGATGCGGACAAAAAAAAGTAGGTACCGTGGTGATGGAGTTGGTGACACTGAAGGGGCGGCTCTTAATCATAGCGTCTCCATCTCCTCACCCAAAAGCTTCAACATGGACATGGACCCCGAGGAGACCATTCCCATGTACATAGAGTCCTGTGTCCAGGGTGGGCGGCAGTACCTGATGAAGGAGTCTCCGGACAGCCTGCCAAGGGCCCGACTCCAGCTGAAGCTGTAAGCTGCCCCGATTCCCAAACCCCGATGTCCCCTGTTTTCTAAGTCCCTCTACCTTCACCTTGATTTGCAGGATGTACATCTTGGACCGCGTGTGTAAGACGCTGATCGTGGGATCGCTGTGCTACTGGACGTACGGCTTGGTGGCCCGCCTCCTGGGCGTCTGAGCCACTGATCCGCACCATTTCCACATCCCCTTCGCGCGCAATTCCCATTCAAACTCCGCTTATGTTCGCTTTGGGGCTCAAGACTTCGGGGGCTTGGCAAAGCCTCGGATATCTGGTTTTCATTTCTACTTTAAGTGATTATCCATGTTTTATATGTGTAATAAAAGCAGCAACTATGTACATGCAGTGCGTTGTGTCTGTGTCTGTATTTGTATCTGTGCCTGTGCCTGTGCTTCAAGTGTCCAAGTGTCGATGTCCAGTGCTGAGGATCATTCGCTCCAGCGCCAACACGAACAACACAAACAGAACACACAAGATTCAAAAAACAACACCCACACGATAAATTTGCAAATAAATTTTATACACACTTCTTCAAAAGAAACTACCATAAATTGCACATTCACACATTGCCATAAAATAAACCCAAGCACCACACATCAGAGAAATAAAACTGACTCATAAAACTGAAAGACGTACTTTCAACACAATATATAAAATGAAAAAGTTTTAGTTCTCTGATCCACAGCACTCACCCTCTCACACTTAACACACTTAACACTCGGCTTCGGTGACCATCATCCTGGGTACTTCGCGGTATGTAGAAAGGTGTAACTCGTCTGGCTTACCAATCATTTATGGGTATTAAGCATTAGTCTCGTTCTTTCAACAGTTTCTCCAGCCGCTTTCGAGCCACTGCCCGGCTGGGTGGACAACCTCAACGGACCTACCGGATTGATGATCGGGTGCGGCAAGGGCGTCATCCGGTCTGTGCTGGTCAACCAGAAGAACAAGGCTGAGGTGATTCCCGTCGACTATGCCATCAACGGGCTCATCGTCATTCCCTACGAGTTCAACAAGCAGGCCAAACGACCTGCCCAAGTTCCGGTTTACAACATCACGAATGCGGATCACCGAAAGATGACCATGGGCACAGTGGTGGAGATGAGCAAGCGTATCAACAAACAAATCCCCTTCAATGCCGGCCTCTGGTACCCGGATCCCTGTGTGACCACCAATACCCTCTACCATAGCTTTAATGTGGCGATGTTCCACTGGCTGCCCGCCTATTTCCTGGACTTTCTGATGCTTATTCTGGGCCAGAAGAGATTGTAAGCCGCGCCGTCTTAGCTCTGGCACTGTTCATAATTTATTTCAAAATGTACTCTTTCAGCATGCTTCGAGTACAGGAGAAAATTTCTACTGGTCTGGGTGTCCTCCAGTTCTTCACCCTCAACGCCTGGACCTTCAAGTCTGACAACTATGCCTCGTTGTGGAACAAGCTTAATGAAGAGGACAAAGAAATGTAATAAAGATCTTTCCTTCAAAATGTGTGAATCAACTTCTAAAAGTATTTCAAATTCACTTTCACAGTTTCAACATGAACATGAACCCCGACAACACCGAAGAAGAGTACATGATTGAGTGCGCCAAGGGAGCCCGCAAGTTTATTCTTAAGGAAAAGGACGAGGACATTCCCAAGGCCCGTGTACATATGCAAATGTAGGAGAAGTTTTCTCAGAACCCAGCCCAGACAAAGTCAAGCTAACGTATACTCTGTAATCCTTTTCAGCCAATGGGTCGTGGACGTGGTCTGCAAGACTGTCATCGTAGGACTTTTCTTCTACTACGTCCTCAAGTGGACGGGGGCTCTGGCCCTGTTTTGAGCCGGGCATGGGTTTGGTGGTCACAGGCATTTACTTAGTCACTAGTTTAGTTGTAGTTACGCATATTCGAGGTTTCGATTCCAAATAAAAATGATTCTAGGTTGTTGAATACACTTATCGCCACTCCCGTGTTTCTCTATGGTGATCAATGGGCGCCTGCCTTAATTCCTGGGCTTACCTCACATTTTTTTTGCTCCTCCAGTAACCCCTGCTCTGGCCGAGCCACTGCCGGGCTGGGTGGACAACATGAACGGTCCCACGGGAGTCCTGATTGGTGCCGGTAAAGGTGTCATTCGATCCATGATCTGCAATGGCGAGCTCAAGTCCGAAGTGATTCCGGTGGACATTGCCATAAACGGACTCATTCTCCTCCCTTACCACAACAGTCTCACAAAGAGGTGAGTCTTACACTCTTTTGATGTGAAGTGGTCACATGTCCCTCTTTGCAGGCCCCTTCAGATTCCGGTTTATAATTTGACCGTGGAGGACGAAAAGAAACGCACTTGGAAATGGATAATGGATGTGGGACGTGACTTGGGCCTAAAGGTAAGCCTCCTGAAGGATAACCTCGGTACACTGTCAATTGGTTAAAAAAAAGAGCTTGATATAGAGATGATATATTATATAATAGAGTACTATCTAATTATCGTATATCTATCAAGAGTATTTTCTAAACACCTTAGTTAGGTGGCGAGAAAAGGACATATGAATGCACAGGCGACGTTTGAAACGATTTTTTGAAGTTTACACTTCAAATTAATCAAAATCTTTGATTATGATGGAGAGAAAATGAAGTCCCAATTCCTAAACGGTATCTTAGTGCAAAATCGGATAGAAAATGGCAAAAATATCCATGAAAACTTAAGCAAAAGGATGAGAAAAGGCCATTCGGGCTTAAACGTGATTTTGCTTTTTGGAACATTTTACTGAATTAGCCATTACTTTCTTCGTTCACCTCCAATCGGCGAAAGTTATACCTTCACGAATTCGTATTTTCGAGTACTATTTAATTATTGTATATGTGTCAAGCGTATTCCTCCACAAATCTAGGTTAGGGTTCGAGAAAAGGACATATGGGCCTATAGGCGATGTTTGACACGATTTTATAAAGTTTACAGTTCGATTTATAAAAAATCTTTGATTATAACAGACAGCGAACGAAGTCCCGATTCCTAAATGGTATCTTGGGGCAAAATCGGATACAAAATGGCGAAAATATCCTTAAAAATTCAGGGAAAAGGATGAAAAAATGAGTTTTTGACAAATGTCCACTTCCTGTATTTTGAAAATCAAAAATTTCCATTTTTAGAGCAGTTTTATTTGAATATCTTAGCTAATTCGCAACCGATTTTAAAACGAAATGCCATTTTTGAATCAGGGCTTCAATCTTCATTAATCTGCATCCAAAGATCAAAAATATCAATCAAAAAAAAATTTGTCGATTTTTGAAAAAAATCATGATGGTACCCCTTTCAAAATTTTTGAAAAATCGACTTAATTTTTTTTGTTTATTTTCTCGGATTCTTTGATGCACATCGAAGCAGATTAAAGCCCTGATTTATGAATGGTATTCCATTTTAAAATCGGTTCAAAATCAAATAAAATATTGGGTATCAAATGGTTAAAAAGTTAGGCTTTTAACAAATATCAACTTTCCGTATATTACAATTCGGAAACAATTCAGTTTATCTAAATAATGGGCCATAGCTTGGTTTATTCACCTCCAATCTGCGAGAGGTGTACCTTCTCGAATTAGTATCTTCAAGTACTATCTAATTATCGTATATCTATCAAGAGTATTTTCTAAACACCTAAGTTAGGTGGCGAGAAAAGGACATATGACTGCACAGGCGATGTTTGAAACGATTTTTTGAAGTTTACACTTCAAATTAATCAAAATCTTTGATTATGATAGAGAGAAAATGAAGTCCCAATTCCTAAACGGTATCTTAGTGCAAAATCGGATAGAAAATGGCAAAAATATCCATGAAAAATTAAGCAAAAGGATGAGAAAAGTCCATTCGGGGTTAAACGTGATTTTGCTTTTTGGAACATTTTACCGAATTAGCCATAACTTTCTTCGTTCAACTCCAATCGGCGAAACTTATACCTTCCCGAATTCGTATTTTCGAGTACTATCTAATTATTGTATATGTGTCAAGCGTATTCCTTCACAAACTTAAGTTAGGGGGCGAGAAAATTACATTTGGGCCTATAGGCGATGTTTGACACGATTTTATAAAGTTTACAGTTCGATTTATAAAAAATCTTTGATTATGACAGACAGCAAACGAAGTCCCAATTCCAAAACGGTATCTTGGTGCAAAATCGGATAGAAAATGGCAAAAATATCCATGAAAAATTAAGCAAAAGGATGAGAAAAGTCCATTCGGGCTTAAACGTGATTTTGCTTTTTGGAACATTTTACCGAATTAGCTATAACTTTCTTCGTTCAACTCCAATCGGCGAAAGTTATACCTTCCCGAATTCGTATTTTCGAGTACTATCTAATTATTGTATATGTGTCAGGCGTATTCCTTGACAAACCTAAGTTAGGGGGCGAGAAAAGGACATATGGGCCTATAGGCGATGTTTGACACGATTTTATAAAGTTTACAGTTCGATTTATAAAAAATCTTTGATTATGACAGACAGCAAACGAAGTCCCAATTCCAAAACGGTATCTTAGTGCAAAATCGGATAGAAAAAGGCAAAAATATCCATGAAAACTTAAGCAAAAGGATGAGAAAAGTCCATTCGGGCTTAAACGTGATTTTGCTTTTTGGAACATTTTACCGAATCATCCATAACTTTCTTCGTTCAACTCCAATCGGCGAAAGTTATACCTTCCCGAATTCGTATTTTCGAGTACTATCTAATTATTGTATATGTGTCAAGCGTATTCCTTCACAAACCTAAGTTAGGGGGCGAGAAAAGGACATTTGGGCCTATAGGCGATGTTTGACACGATTTTATAAAGTTTACAGTTCGATTTATAAAAAATCTTTGATTATGACAGACAGCAAACGAAGTCCCAATTCCAAAACGGTATCTTAGTGCAAAATCGGATAGAAAAAGGCAAAAATATCCATGAAAACTTAAGCAAAAGGATGAGAAAAGTCCATTCGGGCTTAAACGTGATTTTGCTTTTTGGAACATTTTACCGAATCATCCATAACTTTCTTCGTTCAACTCCAATCGGCGAAAGTTATACCTTCCCGAATTCGTATTTTCGAGTACTATCTAATTATATGGGCCTATAAGCGATGTTTGACACGATTTTATAAACTTTACAGTTCGATTTATAAAAAATCTTTGATTATGACAGACAGCAAACGAAGTCCCAATTCCAAAACGGTATCTTAGTGCAAAATCGGATAGAAAAAGTCAAAAATATCCATGAAAACTTAAGCAAAAGGATGAGAAAAGTCCAATCGGGCTTAAACGTGATTTTGCTTTTTGGAACATTTTACCGAATCATCCATAACTTTCTTCGTTCAACTCCAATCGGCGAAAGTTATACCTTCCCGAATTCGTATTTTCGAGTACTATCTAATTATTGTATATGTGTCAAGCGTATTCCTCCACAAACCTAGGTTAAGGGGCGAGAAAAGGACATATGGGCCTATAGGCGATGTTTGACACGATTTTATAAAGTTTACAGTTCGATTTATAAAAAATCTTTGATTATAACAGACAGCGAACGAAGTCCCGATTCCTAAATGGTATCTTGGGGCAAAATCGGATACAAAATGGCGAAAATATCCTTAAAAATTCAGGGAAAAGGATGAAAAAATGAGTTTTTGACAAATGTCCACTTCCTGTATTTTGAAAATCAAAAATTTCCATTTTTAGAGCAGTTTTATTTGAATATCTTAGCTAATTCGCAACCGATTTTAAAACGAAATGCCATTTTTGAATCAGGGCTTCAATCTTCATTAATCTGCATCCAAAGATCAAAAATATCAATCAAAAAAAAATTTGTCGATTTTTGAAAAAAATCATGATGGTACCCCTTTCAAAATTTTTGAAAAATCGACTTAATTTTTTTTGTTTATTTTCTCGGATTCTTTGATGCACATCGAAGCAGATTAAAGCCCTGATTTATGAATGGTATTCTATTTTAAAATCGGTTCAAAATCAAATAAAATATTGGGTATCAAATGGTTAAAAAGTTAGGCTTTTAACAAATATCAACTTTCCGTATATTACAATTCGGAAACAATTCAGTTTATCTAAATAATGGGCCATAGCTTGGTTTATTCACCTCCAATCTGCGAGAGGTGTACCTTCTCGAATTAGTATCTTCAAGTACTATCTAATTATCGTATATCTATCAAGAGTATTTTCTAAACACCTAAGTTAGGTGGCGAGAAAAGGACATATGACTGCACAGGCGATGTTTGAAACGATTTTTTGAAGTTTACACTTCAAATTAATCAAAATCTTTGATTATGATAGAGAGAAAATGAAGTCCCAATTCCTAAACGGTATCTTAGTGCAAAATCGGATAGAAAATGGCAAAAATATCCATGAAAAATTAAGCAAAAGGATGAGAAAAGTCCATTCGGGGTTAAACGTGATTTTGCTTTTTGGAACATTTTACCGAATTAGCCATAACTTTCTTCGTTCAACTCCAATCGGCGAAACTTATACCTTCCCGAATTTGTATTTTCGAGTACTATCTAATTATTGTATATGTGTCAAGCGTATTCCTTCACAAACTTAAGTTAGGGGGCGAGAAAATGACATTTGGGCCTATAGGCGATGTTTGACACGATTTTATAAAGTTTACAGTTCGATTTATAAAAAATCTTTGATTATGACAGACAGCAAACGAAGTCCCAATTCCAAAACGGTATCTTGGTGCAAAATCGGATAGAAAATGGCAAAAATATCCATGAAAAATTAAGCAAAAGGATGAGAAAAGTCCATTCGGGCTTAAACGTGATTTTGCTTTTTGGAACATTTTACCGAATTAGCTATAACTTTCTTCGTTCAACTCCAATCGGCGAAAGTTATACCTTCCCGAATTCGTATTTTCGAGTACTATCTAATTATTGTATATGTGTCAGGCGTATTCCTTGACAAACCTAAGTTAGGGGGCGAGAAAAGGACATATGGGCCTATAGGCGATGTTTGACACGATTTTATAAAGTTTACAGTTCGATTTATAAAAAATCTTTGATTATGACAGACAGCAAACGAAGTCCCAATTCCAAAACGGTATCTTAGTGCAAAATCGGATAGAAAAAGGCAAAAATATCCATGAAAACTTAAGCAAAAGGATGAGAAAAGTCCATTCGGGCTTAAACGTGATTTTGCTTTTTGGAACATTTTACCGAATCATCCATAACTTTCTTCGTTCAACTCCAATCGGCGAAAGTTATACCTTCCCGAATTCGTATTTTCGAGTACTATCTAATTATTGTATATGTGTCAAGCGTATTCCTTCACAAACCTAAGTTAGGGGGCGAGAAAAGGACATTTGGGCCTATAGGCGATGTTTGACACGATTTTATAAAGTTTACAGTTCGATTTATAAAAAATCTTTGATTATGACAGACAGCAAACGAAGTCCCAATTCCAAAACGGTATCTTAGTGCAAAATCGGATAGAAAAAGGCAAAAATATCCATGAAAACTTAAGCAAAAGGATGAGAAAAGTCCATTCGGGCTTAAACGTGATTTTGCTTTTTGGAACATTTTACCGAATCAGCCATAACTTTCTTCGTTCAACTCCAATCGGCGAAAGTTATACCTTCCCGAATTCGTATTTTCGAGTACTATCTAATTATATGGGCCTATAAGCGATGTTTGACACGATTTTATAAACTTTACAGTTCGATTTACAAAAAATCTTTGATTATGACAGACAGCAAACGAAGTCCCAATTCCAAAACGGTATCTTAGTGCAAAATCGGATAGAAAAAGGCAAAAATATCCATGAAAACTTAAGCAAAAGGATGAGAAAAGTCCAATCGGGCTTAAACGTGATTTTGCTTTTTGGAACATTTTACCGAATCATCCATAACTTTCTTCGTTCAACTCCAATCGGCGAAAGTTATACCTTCCCGAATTCGTATTTTCGAGTACTATCTAATTATTGTATATGTGTCAAGCGTATTCCTCCACAAACCTAGGTTAAGGGGCGAGAAAAGGACATATGGGCCTATAGGCGATGTTTGACACGATTTTATAAAGTTTACAGTTCGATTTATAAAAAATCTTTGATTATAACAGACAGCGAACGAAGTCCCGATTCCTAAATGGTATCTTGGGGCAAAATCGGATACAAAATGGCGAAAATATCCTTAAAAATTCAGGGAAAAGGATGAAAAAATGAGTTTTTGACAAATGTCCACTTCCTGTATTTTGAAAATCAAAAATTTCCATTTTTAGAGCAGTTTTATTTGAATATCTTAGCTAATTCGCAACCGATTTTAAAACGAAATGCAATTTTTGAATCAGGGCTCCAATCTTCATTAATCTGCATCCAAAGATCAAAAATATCAATCAAAAAAAAATTTGTCGATTTTTGAAAAAAATCATGATGGTACCCCTTTCAAAATTTTGAAAAATCGACTTAATTTTTTTTGTTTATTTTCTCGGATTCTTTGATGCACATCGAAGCAGATTAAAGCCCTGATTTATGAATGGTATTCCATTTTAAAATCGGGTCAAAATCAAATAAAATATTGGGTATCAAATGGTTAAAAAGTTAGGCTTTTAACAAATATCAACTTTCCGTATATTACAATTCGGAAACAATTCAGTTTATCTAAATAATGGGCCATAGCTTGGTTTATTCACCTCCAATCTGCGAGAGGTGTACCTTCTCGAATTAGTATCTTCAAGTACTATCTAATTATCGTATATCTATCAAGAGTATTTTCTAAACACCTAAGTTAGGTGGCGAGAAAAGGACATATGACTGCACAGGCGATGTTTGAAACGATTTTTTGAAGTTTACACTTCAAATTAATCAAAATCTTTGATTATGATAGAGAGAAAATGAAGTCCCAATTCCTAAACGGTATCTTAGTGCAAAATCGGATAGAAAATGGCAAAAATATCCATGAAAAATTAAGCAAAAGGATGAGAAAAGTCCATTCGGGGTTAAACGTGATTTTGCTTTTTGGAACATTTTACCGAATTAGCCATAACTTTCTTCGTTCAACTCCAATCGGCGAAACTTATACCTTCCCGAATTCGTATTTTCGAGTACTATCTAATTATTGTATATGTGTCAAGCGTATTCCTTCACAAACTTAAGTTAGGGGGCGAGAAAATGACATTTGGGCCTATAGGCGATGTTTGACACGATTTTATAAAGTTTACAGTTCGATTTACAAAAAATCTTTAATTATGACAGACAGCAAACGAAGTCCCAATTCCAAAACGGTATCTTAGTGCAAAATCGGATAGAAAAAGGCAAAAATATCCATGAAAACTTAAGCAAAAGGATGAGAAAAGTCCATTCGGGCTTAAACGTGATTTTGCTTTTTGGAACATTTTACCGAATCATCCATAACTTTCTTCGTTCAACTCCAATCGGCGAAAGTTATACCTTCCCGAATTCGTATTTTCGAGTACTATCTAATTATTGTATATGTGTCAAGCGTATTCCTTCACAAACCTAAGTTAGGGGGCGAGAAAAGGACATTTGGGCCTATAGGCGATGTTTGACACGATTTTATAAAGTTTACAGTTCGATTTATAAAAAATCTTTGATTATGACAGACAGCAAACGAAGTCCCAATTCCAAAACGGTATCTTAGTGCAAAATCGGATAGAAAAAGGCAAAAATATCCATGAAAACTTAAGCAAAAGGATGAGAAAAGTCCATTCGGGCTTAAACGTGATTTTGCTTTTTGGAACATTTTACCGAATCAGCCATAACTTTCTTCGTTCAACTCCAATCGGCGAAAGTTATACCTTCCCGAATTCGTATTTTCGAGTACTATCTAATTATTGTATATGTGTCAAGCGTATTCCTTCACAAACCTAAGTTAGGGGGCGAGAAAAGGACATTTGGGCCTATAGGCGATGTTTGACACGATTTTATAAACTTTACAGTTCGATTTATAAAAAATCTTTGATTATGACAGACAGCAAACGAAGTCCCAATTCCAAAACGGTATCTTAGTGCAAAATCGGATAGAAAAAGGCAAAAATATCCATGAAAACTTAAGCAAAAGGATGAGAAAAGTCCAATCGGGCTTAAACGTGATTTTGCTTTTTGGAACATTTTACCGAATCATCCATAACTTTCTTCGTTCAACTCCAATCGGCGAAAGTTATACCTTCCCGAATTCGTATTTTCGAGTACTATCTAATTATATGGGCCTATAAGCGATGTTTGACACGATTTTATAAACTTTACAGTTCGATTTACAAAAAATCTTTGATTATGACAGACAGCAAACGAAGTCCCAATTCCAAAACGGTATCTTAGTGCAAAATCGGATAGAAAAAGGCAAAAATATCCATGAAAACTTAAGCAAAAGGATGAGAAAAGTCCAATCGGGCTTAAACGTGATTTTGCTTTTTGGAACATTTTACCGAATCATCCATAACTTTCTTCGTTCAACTCCAATCGGCGAAAGTTATACCTTCCCGAATTCGTATTTTCGAGTACTATCTAATTATTGTATATGTGTCAAGCGTATTCCTCCACAAACCTAAGTTAGGGGGCGAGAAAAGGACATTTGGGCCTATAGGCGATGTTTGACACGATTTTATAAACTTTACAGTTCGATTTATAAAAAATCTTTGATTATGACAGACAGCAAACGAAGTCCCAATTCCAAAACGGTATCTTAGTGCAAAATCGGATAGAAAAAGGCAAAAATATTCATGAAAACTTAAACAAAAGGATGAGAAAAGTCCATTCGGGCTTAAACGTGATTTTGCTTTTTGGAACATTTTACCGAATCAGCCATAACTTTCTTCGTTCAACTCCAATCGGCGAAAGTTATACCTTCCCGAATTCGTATTTTCGAGTACTATCTAATTATTGTATATGTGTCAAGCGTATTCCTTCACAAACCTAAGTTAGGGGGCGAGAAAAGGACATTTGGGCCTATAGGCGATGTTTGACACGATTTTATAAACTTTACAGTTCGATTTATAAAAAATCTTTGATTATGACAGACAGCAAACGAAGTCCCAATTCCAAAACGGTATCTTAGTGCAAAATCGGATAGAAAAAGGCAAAAATATCCATGAAAACTTAAGCAAAAGGATGAGAAAAGTCCAATCGGGCTTAAACGTGATTTTGCTTTTTGGAACATTTTACCGAATCATCCATAACTTTCTTCGTTCAACTCCAATCGGCGAAAGTTATACCTTCCCGAATTCGTATTTTCGAGTACTATCTAATTATATGGGCCTATAAGCGATGTTTGACACGATTTTATAAACTTTACAGTTCGATTTACAAAAAATCTTTGATTATGACAGACAGCAAACGAAGTCCCAATTCCAAAACGGTATCTTAGTGCAAAATCGGATAGAAAAAGTCAAAAATATCCATGAAAACTTAAGCAAAAGGATGAGAAAAGTCCAATCGGGCTTAAACGTGATTTTGCTTTTTGGAACATTTTACCGAATCATCCATAACTTTCTTCGTTCAACTCCAATCGGCGAAAGTTATACCTTCCCGAATTCGTATTTTCGAGTACTATCTAATTATTGTATATGTGTCAAGCGTATTCCTCCACAAACCTAGGTTAAGGGGCGAGAAAAGGACATATGGGCCTATAGGCGATGTTTGACACGATTTTATAAAGTTTACAGTTCGATTTATAAAAAATCTTTGATTATAACAGACAGCGAACGAAGTCCCGATTCCTAAATGGTATCTTGGGGCAAAATCGGATACAAAATGGCGAAAATATCCTTAAAAATTCAGGGAAAAGGATGAAAAAATGAGTTTTTGACAAATGTCCACTTCCTGTATTTTGAAAATCAAAAATTTCCATTTTTAGAGCAGTTTTATTTGAATATCTTAGCTAATTCGCAACCGATTTTAAAACGAAATGCAATTTTTGAATCAGGGCTCCAATCTTCATTAATCTGCATCCAAAGATCAAAAATATCAATCAAAAAAAAATTTGTCGATTTTTGAAAAAAATCATGATGGTACCCCTTTCAAAATTTTGAAAAATCGACTTAATTTTTTTTGTTTATTTTCTCGGATTCTTTGATGCACATCGAAGCAGATTAAAGCCCTGATTTATGAATGGTATTCCATTTTAAAATCGGGTCAAAATCAAATAAAATATTGGGAATCAAATGGTTAAAAAGTTAGGCTTTTAACAAATATCAACTTTCCGTATATTACAATTCGGAAACAATTCAGTTTATCTAAATAATGGGCCATAGCTTGGTTTATTCACCTCCAATCTGCGAGAGGTGTACCTTCTCGAATTAGTATCTTCAAGTACTATCTAATTATCGTATATCTATCAAGAGTATTTTCTAAACACCTAAGTTAGGTGGCGAGAAAAGGACATATGACTGCACAGGCGATGTTTGAAACGATTTTTTGAAGTTTACACTTCAAATTAATCAAAATATTTGATTATGATAGAGAGAAAATGAAGTCCCAATTCCTAAACGGTATCTTAGTGCAAAATCGGATAGAAAATGGCAAAAATATCCATGAAAAATTAAGCAAAAGGATGAGAAAAGTCCATTCGGGGTTAAACGTGATTTTGCTTTTTGGAACATTTTACCGAATTAGCCATAACTTTCTTCGTTCAACTCCAATCGGCGAAACTTATACCTTCCCGAATTCGTATTTTCGAGTACTATCTAATTATTGTATATGTGTCAAGCGTATTCCTTCACAAACTTAAGTTAGGGGGCGAGAAAATGACATTTGGGCCTATAGGCGATGTTTGACACGATTTTATAAAGTTTACAGTTCGATTTACAAAAAATCTTTGATTATGACAGACAGCAAACGAAGTCCCAATTCCAAAACGGTATCTTAGTGCAAAATCGGATAGAAAAAGGCAAAAATATCCATGAAAACTTAAGCAAAAGGATGAGAAAAGTCCATTCGGGCTTAAACGTGATTTTGCTTTTTGGAACATTTTACCGAATCATCCATAACTTTCTTCGTTCAACTCCAATCGGCGAAAGTTATACCTTCCCGAATTCGTATTTTCGAGTACTATCTAATTATTGTATATGTGTCAAGCGTATTCCTTCACAAACCTAAGTTAGGGGGCGAGAAAAGGACATTTGGGCCTATAGGCGATGTTTGACACGATTTTATAAAGTTTACAGTTCGATTTATAAAAAATCTTTGATTATGACAGACAGCAAACGAAGTCCCAATTCCAAAACGGTATCTTAGTGCAAAATCGGATAGAAAAAGTCAAAAATATCCATGAAAACTTAAGCAAAAGGATGAGAAAAGTCCATTCGGGCTTAAACGTGATTTTGCTTTTTGGAACATTTTACCGAATCAGCCATAACTTTCTTCGTTCAACTCCAATCGGCGAAAGTTATACCTTCCCGAATTCGTATTTTCGAGTACTATCTAATTATATGGGCCTATAAGCGATGTTTGACACGATTTTATAAACTTTACAGTTCGATTTATAAAAAATCTTTGATTATGACAGACAGCAAACGAAGTCCCAATTCCAAAACGGTATCTTAGTGCAAAATCGGATAGAAAAAGGCAAAAATATCCATGAAAACTTAAGCAAAAGGATGAGAAAAGTCCAATCGGGCTTAAACGTGATTTTGCTTTTTGGAACATTTTACCGAATCATCCATAACTTTCTTCGTTCAACTCCAATCGGCGAAAGTTATACCTTCCCGAATTCGTATTTTCGAGTACTATCTAATTATTGTATATGTGTCAAGCGTATTCCTCCACAAACCTAGGTTAAGGGGCGAGAAAAGGACATATGGGCCTATAGGCGATGTTTGACACGATTTTATAAAGTTTACAGTTCGATTTATAAAAAATCTTTGATTATAACAGACAGCGAACGAAGTCCCGATTCCTAAATGGTATCTTGGGGCAAAATCGGATACAAAATGGCGAAAATATCCTTAAAAATTCAGGGAAAAGGATGAAAAAATGAGTTTTTGACAAATGTCCACTTCCTGTATTTTGAAAATCAAAAATTTCCATTTTTAGAGCAGTTTTATTTGAATATCTTAGCTAATTCGCAACCGATTTTAAAACGAAATGCCATTTTTGAATCAGGGCTCCAATCTTCATTAATCTGCATCCAAAGATCAAAAATATCAATCAAAAAAAAATTTGTCGATTTTTGAAAAAAATCATGATGGTACCCCTTTCAAAATTTTGAAAAATCGACTTAATTTTTTTTGTTTATTTTCTCGGATTCTTTGATGCACATCGAAGCAGATTAAAGCCCTGATTTATGAATGGTATTCCATTTTAAAATCGGGTCAAAATCAAATAAAATATTGGGTATCAAATGGTTAAAAAGTTAGGCTTTTAACAAATATCAACTTTCCGTATATTACAATTCGGAAACAATTCAGTTTATCTAAATAATGGGCCATAGCTTGGTTTATTCACCTCCAATCTGCGAGAGGTGTACCTTCTCGAATTAGTATCTTCAAGTACTATCTAATTATCGTATATCTATCAAGAGTATTTTCTAAACACCTAAGTTAGGTGGCGAGAAAAGGACATATGACTGCACAGGCGATGTTTGAAACGATTTTTTGAAGTTTACACTTCAAATTAATCAAAATCTTTGATTATGATAGAGAGAAAATGAAGTCCCAATTCCTAAACGGTATCTTAGTGCAAAATCGGATAGAAAATGGCAAAAATATCCATGAAAAATTAAGCAAAAGGATGAGAAAAGTCCATTCGGGGTTAAACGTGATTTTGCTTTTTGGAACATTTTACCGAATTAGCCATAACTTTCTTCGTTCAACTCCAATCGGCGAAACTTATACCTTCCCGAATTCGTATTTTCGAGTACTATCTAATTATTGTATATGTGTCAAGCGTATTCCTTCACAAACTTAAGTTAGGGGGCGAGAAAATGACATTTGGGCCTATAGGCGATGTTTGACACGATTTTATAAAGTTTACAGTTCGATTTACAAAAAATCTTTGATTATGACAGACAGCAAACGAAGTCCCAATTCCAAAACGGTATCTTGGTGCAAAATCGGATAGAAAATGGCAAAAATATCCATGAAAAATTAAGCAAAAGGATGAGAAAAGTCCATTCGGGCTTAAACGTGATTTTGCTTTTAGGAACATTTTACCGAATTAGCTATAACTTTCTTCGTTCAACTCCAATCGGCGAAAGTTATACCTTCCCGAATTCGTATTTTCGAGTACTATCTAATTATTGTATATGTGTCAGGCGTATTCCTTGACAAACCTAAGTTAGGGGGCGAGAAAAGGACATATGGGCCTATAGGCGATGTTTGACACGATTTTATAAAGTTTACAGTTCGATTTATAAAAAATCTTTGATTATGACAGACAGCAAACGAAGTCCCAATTCCAAAACGGTATCTTAGTGCAAAATCGGATAGAAAAAGGCAAAAATATCCATGAAAACTTAAGCAAAAGGATGAGAAAAGTCCATTCGGGCTTAAACGTGATTTTGCTTTTTGGAACATTTTACCGAATCATCCATAACTTTCTTCGTTCAACTCCAATCGGCGAAAGTTATACCTTCCCGAATTCGTATTTTCGAGTACTATCTAATTATTGTATATGTGTCAAGCGTATTCCTTCACAAACCTAAGTTAGGGGGCGAGAAAAGGACATTTGGGCCTATAGGCGATGTTTGACACGATTTTATAAAGTTTACAGTTCGATTTATAAAAAATCTTTGATTATAACAGACAGCAAACGAAGTCCCAATTCCAAAACGGTATCTTAGTGCAAAATCGGATAGAAAATGGCAAAAATATCCATGAAAAATTAAGCAAAAGGATGAGAAAAGTCCATTCGGGCTTAAACGTGATTTTGCTTTTTGGAACATTTTACCGAATCATCCATAACTTTCTTCGTTCAACTCCAATCGGCGAAAGTTATACCTTCCCGAATTCGTATTTTCGAGTACTATCTAATTATTGTATATGTGTCAAGCGTATTCCTCCACAAACCTAGGTTAAGGGGCGAGAAAAGGACATATGGGCCTATAGGCGATGTTTGACACGATTTTATAAAGTTTACAGTTCGATTTATAAAAAATCTTTGATTATGACAGACAGCAAACGAAGTCCCAATTCCAAAACGGTATCTTAGTGCAAAATCGGATAGAAAAAGGCAAAAATATCCATGAAAACTTAAGCAAAAGGATGAGAAAAGTCCATTCGGGCTTAAACGTGATTTTGCTTTTTGGAACATTTTACCGAATTAGCTATAACTTTCTTCGTTTAACTCCAATCGGCGAAAGTTATACCTTCCCGAATTCGTATTTTCGAGTACTATCTAATTATTGTATATGTGTCAGGCGTATTCCTTGACAAACCTATGTTAGGGGGCGAGAAAAGGACATATGGGCCTATAGTCGATGTTTGACACGATTTTATAAAGTTTACAGTTCGATTTATAAAAAATCTTTGATTATGACAGACAGCAAACGAAGTCCCAATTCCAAAACGGTATCTTAGTGCAAAATCGGATAGAAAATGGCAAAAATATCCATGAAAAATTAAGCAAAAGGATGAGAAAAGTCCATTCGGGCTTAAACGTGATTTTGCTTTTTGGAACATTTTACCGAATCATCCATAACTTTCTTCGTTCAACTCCAATCGGCGAAAGTTATACCTTCCCGAATTCGTATTTTCGAGTACTATCTAATTATTGTATATGTGTCAAGCGTATTCCTCCACAAACCTAGGTTAAGGGGCGAGAAAAGGACATATGGGCCTATAGGCGATGTTTGACACGATTTTATAAAGTTTACAGTTCGATTTATAAAAAATCTTTGATTATAACAGACAGCGAACGAAGTCCCGATTCCTAAATGGTATCTTGGGGCAAAATCGGATACAAAATGGCGAAAATATCCTTAAAAATTCAGGGAAAAGGATGAAAAAATGAGTTTTTGACAAATGTCCACTTCCTGTATTTTGAAAATCAAAAATTTCCATTTTTAGAGCAGTTTTATTTGAATATCTTAGCTAATTCGCAACCGATTTTAAAACGAAATGCCATTTTTGAATCAGGGCTTCAATCTTCATTAATCTGCATCCAAAGATCAAAAATATCAATCAAAAAAAAATTTGTCGATTTTTGAAAAAAATCATGATGGTACCCCTTTCAAAATTTTGAAAAATCGACTTAATTTTTTTTGTTTATTTTCTCGGATTCTTTGATGCACATCGAAGCAGATTAAAGCCCTGATTTATGAATGGTATTCAATTTTAAAATCGGTTCAAAATCAAATAAAATATTGGGTATCAAATGGTTAAAAAGTTAGGCTTTTAACAAATATCAACTTTCCGTATATTACAATTCGGAAACAATTCAGTTTATCTAAATAATGGGCCATAGCTTGGTTTATTCACCTCCAATCTGCGAGAGGTGTACCTTCTCGAATTAGTATCTTCAAGTACTATCTAATTATCGTATATCTATCAAGAGTATTTTCTAAACACCTAAGTTAGGTGGCGAGAAAAGGACATATGACTGCACAGGCGATGTTTGAAACGATTTTTTGAAGTTTACACTTCAAATTAATCAAAATCTTTGATTATGATAGAGAGAAAATGAAGTCCCAATTCCTAAACGGTATCTTAGTGCAAAATCGGATAGAAAATGGCAAAAATATCCATGAAAAATTAAGCAAAAGGATGAGAAAAGTCCATTCGGGGTTAAACGTGATTTTGCTTTTTGGAACATTTTACCGAATTAGCCATAACTTTCTTCGTTCAACTCCAATCGGCGAAACTTATACCTTCCCGAATTCGTATTTTCGAGTACTATCTAATTATTGTATATGTGTCAAGCGTATTCCTTCACAAACCTAAGTTAGGGGGCGAGAAAAGGACATTTGGGCCTATAGGCGATGTTTGACACGATTTTATAAAGTTTACAGTTCGATTTATAAAAAATCTTTGATTATAACAGACAGCAAACGAAGTCCCAATTCCAAAACGGTATCTTAGTGCAAAATCGGATAGAAAATGGCAAAAATATCCATGAAAAATTAAGCAAAAGGATGAGAAAAGTCCATTCGGGCTTAAACGTGATTTTGCTTTTTGGAACATTTTACCGAATTAGCTATAACTTTCTTCGTTCAACTCCAATCGGCGAAAGTTATACCTTCCCGAATTCGTATTTTCGAGTACTATCTACTTATTGTATATGTGTCAGGCGTATTCCTTGACAAACCTAAGTTAGGGGGCGAGAAAAGGACATATGGGCCTATAGGCGATGTTTGACACGATTTTATAAAGTTTACAGTTCGATTTATAAAAAATCTTTGATTATGACAGACAGCAAACGAAGTCCCAATTCCAAAACGGTATCTTAGTGCAAAATCGGATAGAAAAAGGCAAAAATATCCATGAAAACTTAAGCAAAAGGATGAGAAAAGTCCATTCGGGCTTAAACGTGATTTTGCTTTTTGGAACATTTTACCGAATCATCCATAACTTTCTTCGTTCAACTCCAATCGGCGAAAGTTATACCTTCCCGAATTCGTATTTTCGAGTACTATCTAATTATTGTATATGTGTCAAGCGTATTCCTTCACAAACCTAAGTTAGGGGGCGAGAAAAGGACATTTGGGCCTATTGGCGATGTTTGACACGATTTTATAAAGTTTACAGTTCGATTTATAAAAAATCTTTGATTATGACAGACAGCAAACGAAGTCCCAATTCCAAAACGGTATCTTAGTGCAAAATCGGATAGAAAATGGCAAAAATATCCATGAAAAATTAAGCAAAAGGATGAGAAAAGTCCATTCGGGCTTAAACGTGATTTTGCTTTTTGGAACATTTTACCGAATTAGCCATAACTTTCTTCGTTCAACTCCAATCGGCGAAATTTATACCTTCCCGAATTCGTATTTTCGAGTACTATCTAATTATTGTATATGTGTCAGGCGTATTCCTTCACAAACCTAAGTTAGGGGGCGAGAAAAGGACATATGGGCCTATAGTCGATGTTTGGCACGATTTTATAAAGTTTACAGTTCGATTTATAAAAAATCTTTGATTATGACAGACAGCAAACGAAGTCCCAATTCCAAAACGGTATCTTAGTGCAAAATCGGATAGAAAATGGCAAAAATATCCATCAAAACTTAAGCAAAAGGATGAGAAAAGTCCATTCGGGCTTAAACGTGATTTTGCTTTTTGGAACATTTTACCGAATCAGCCATAACTTTCTTCGTTCAACTCCAATCGGCGAAAGTTATACCTTCCCGAATTCGTATTTTCGAGTACTATCTAATTATTGTATATGTGTCAAGCGTATTCCTCCACAAACCTAGGTTAAGGGGCGAGAAAAGGACATATGGGCCTATAGGCGATGTTTGACACGATTTTATAAAGTTTACAGTTCGATTTATAAAAAATCTTTGATTATAACAGACAGCGAACGAAGTCCCAATTCCAAAACGGTATCTTAGTGCAAAATCGGATAGAAAAAGGCAAAAATATCCATGAAAACTTAAGCAAAAGAATGAGAAAAGTCCATTCGGGCTTAAACGTGATTTTGCTTTTTGGAACATTTTACCGAATCATCCATAACTTTCTTCGTTCAACTCCAATCGGCGAAACTTATACCTTCCCGAATTCGTATTTTCGAGTACTATCTAATTATTGTATATGTGTCAAGCGTATTCCTTCACAAACTTAAGTTAGGGGGCGAGAAAATTACATTTGGGCCTATAGGCGATGTTTGACACGATTTTATAAAGTTTACAGTTCGATTTATAAAAAATCTTTGATTATAACAGACAGCAAACGAAGTCCCAATTCCAAAACGGTATCTTAGTGCAAAATCGGATAGAAAATGGCAAAAATATCCATGAAAAATTAAGCAAAAGGATGAGAAAAGTCCATTCGGGCTTAAACGTGATTTTGCTTTTTGGAACATTTTACCGAATTAGCCATAACTTTCTTCGTTCAACTCCAATCGGCGAAATTTATACCTTCCCGAATTCGTATTTTCGAGTACTATCTAATTATTGTATATGTGTCAGGCGTATTCCTTCACAAACCTAAGTTAGGGGGCGAGAAAAGGACATATGGGCCTATAGTCGATGTTTGACACGATTTTATAAAGTTTACAGTTCGATTTATAAAAAATCTTTGATTATGACAGACAGCGAACGAAGTCCCGATTCCTAAATGGTATCTTGGGGCAAAATCGGATACAAAATGGCGAAAATATCCTTAAAAATTCAGGGAAAAGGATGAAAAAATGAGTTTTTGACAAATGTCCACTTCCTGTATTTTGAAAATCAAAAATTTCCATTTTTAGAGCAGTTTTATTTGAATATCTTAGCTAATTCGCAACCGATTTTAAAACGAAATGCCATTTTTGAATCAGGGCTTCAATCTTCATTAATCTGCATCCAAAGATCAAAAATATCAATCAAAAAAAAATTTGTCGATTTTTGAAAAAAATCATGACCCTTTCAAAATTTTGAAAAATCGACTTAATTTTTTTTGTTTATTTTCTCGGATTCTTTGATGCACATCGAAGCAGATTAAAGCCCTGATTTATGAATGGTATTCCATTTTAAAATCGGGTCAAAATCAAATAAAATATTGGGTATCAAATGGTTAAAAAGTTAGGCTTTTAACAAATATCAACTTTCCGTATATTACAATTCGGAAACAATTCAGTTTATCTAAATAATGGGCCATACATTATAGGCGATGTTTGACACGATTTTATAAAGTTTACAGTTCGATTTATAAAAAATCTTTGATTATGACAGACAGCAAACGAAGTCCCAATTCCAAAACGGTATCTTAGTGCAAAATCGGATAGAAAAAGGCAAAAATATCCATGAAAACTTAAGCAAAAGGATGAGAAAAGTCCATTCGGGCTTAAACGTGATTTTGCTTTTTGGAACATTTTACCGAATCATCCATAACTTTCTTCGTTCAACTCCAATCGGCGAAAGTTATACCTTCCCGAATTCCTATTTTCGAGTACTATCTAATTATTGTATATGTGTCAAGCGTATTCCTTCACAAACCTAAGTTAGGGGGCGAGAAAAGGACATTTGGGCCTATTGGCGATGTTTGACACGATTTTATAAAGTTTACAGTTCGATTTATAAAAAATCTTTGATTATGACAGACAGCAAACGAAGTCCCAATTCCAAAACGGTATCTTAGTGCAAAATCGGATAGAAAATGGCAAAAATATACATGAAAAATTAAGCAAAAGGATGAGAAAAGTCCATTCGGGCTTAAACGTGATTTTGCTTTTTGGAACATTTTACCGAATCAGCCATAACTTTCTTCGTTCAACTCCAATCGGCGAAAGTTATACCTTCCCGAATTCCTATTTTCGAGTACTATCTAATTATTGTATATGTGTCAAGCGTATTCCTCCACAAACCTAGGTTAAGGGGCGAGAAAAGGACATATGGGCCTATAGGCGATGTTTGACACGATTTTATAAAGTTTACAGTTCGATTTATAAAAAATCTTTGATTATAACAGACAGCGAACGAAGTCCCAATTCCAAAACGGTATCTTAGTGCAAAATCGGATAGAAAAAGGCAAAAATATCCATGAAAACTTAAGCAAAAGGATGAGAAAAGTCCATTCGGGCTTAAACGTGATTTTGATTTTTGGAACATTTTACCGAATCATCCATAACTTTCTTCGTTCAACTCCAATCGGCGAAAGTTATACCTTCCCGAAGTCCTATTTTCGAGTACTATCTAATTATTGTATATGTGTCAAGCGTATTCCTTCACAAACCTAAGTTAGGGGGCGAGAAAAGGACATTTGGGCCTATAGGCGATGTTTGACACGATTTTATAAAGTTTACAGTTCGATTTATAAAAAATCTTTGAATATGACAGACAGCAAACGAAGTCCCAATTCCAAAACGGTATCTTAGTGCAAAATCGGATAGAAAATGGCAAAAATATCCATGAAAAATTAAGCAAAAGGATGAGAAAAGTCCATTCGGGCTTAAACGTGATTTTGCTTTTTGGAACATTTTACCGAATTAGCCATAACTTTCTTCGTTCAACTCCAATCGGCGAAATTTATACCTTCCCGAATTCGTATTTTCGAGTACTATCTAATTATTGTATATGTGTCAGGCGTATTCCTTCACAAACATAAGTTAGGGGGCGAGAAAAGGACATATGGGCCTATAGTCGATGTTTGACACGATTTTATAAAGTTTACAGTTCGATTTATAAAAAATCTTTGATTATGACAGACAGCAAACGAAGTCCCAATTCCAAAACGGTATCTTAGTGCAAAATCGGATAGAAAATGGCAAAAATATCCATGAAAACTTAAGCAAAAGGATGAGAAAAGTCCATTCGGGCTTAAACGTGATTTTGCTTTTTGGAACATTTTACCGAATCAGCCATAACTTTCTTCGTTCAACTCCAATCGGCGAAAGTTATACCTTCCCGAATTCGTATTTTCGAGTACTATCTAATTATTGTATATGTGTCAAGCGTATTCCTCCACAAACTTAGGTTAAGGGGCGAGAAAAGGACATATGGGCCTATAGGCGATGTTTGACACGATTTTATAAAGTTTACAGTTCGATTTATAAAAAATCTTTGATTATAACAGACAGCGAACGAAGTCCCGATTCCTAAATGGTATCTTGGGGCAAAATCGGATACAAAATGGGGAAAATATCCTTAAAAATTCAGGGAAAAGGATGAAAAAATGAGTTTTTGACAAATGTGCACTTCCTGTATTTTGAAAATCAAAAATTTCCATTTTTAGAGCAGTTTTATTTGAATATCTTAGCTAATTCGCAACCGATTTTAAAACGAAATGCCATTTTTGAATCAGGGCTTCAATCTTCATTAATCTGCATCCAAAGATCAAAAATATCAATCAAAAAAAAATTTGTCGATTTTTGAAAAAAATCATGATGGTACCCCTTTCAAAATTTTGAAAAATCGACTTATTTTTTTTTGTTTATTTTCTCGGATTCTTTGATGCACATCGAAGCAGATTAAAGCCCTGATTTATGAATGGTATTCCATTTTAAAATCGGTTCAAAATCAAATAAAATATTGGGTATCAAATGGTTAAAAAGTTAGGCTTTTAACAAATATCAACTTTCCGTATATTACAATTCGGAAACAATTCAGTTTATCTAAATAATGGGCCATAGCTTGGTTTATTCACCTCCAATCTGCGAGAGGTGTACCTTCTCGAATTAGTATCTTGAAGTACTATCTAATTATCGTATATCTATCAAGAGTATTTTCTAAACACCTAAGTTAGGTGGCGAGAAAAGGACATATGACTGCACAGGCGATGTTTGAAACGATTTTTTGAAGTTTACACTTCAAATTAATCAAAATCTTTGATTATGATAGAGAGAAAATGAAGTCCCAATTCCTAAACGGTATCTTAGTGCAAAATCGGATAGAAAATGGCAAAAATATCCATGAAAAATTAAGCAAAAGGATGAGAAAAGTCCATTCGGGGTTAACCGTGATTTTGCTTTTTGGAACATTTTACCGAATTAGCCATAACTTTCTTCGTTCAACTCCAATCGGCGAAAGTTATACCTTCCCGAATTCGTATTTTCGAGTACTATCTAATTATTGTATATGTGTCAGGCGTATTCCTTGACAAACCTAAGTTAGGGGGCGAGAAAAGGACATATGGGCCTATAGGCGATGGTTGACACGATTTTATAAAGTTTACAGTTCGATTTATAAAAAATCTTTGATTATGACAGACAGCAAACGAAGTCCCAATTCCAAAACGGTATCTTGGTGCAAAATCGGATAGAAAATGGCAAAAATATCCATGAAAACTTAAGCAAAAGGATGAGAAAAGTCCATTCGGGCTTAAACGTGATTTTGCTTTTTGGAACATTTTACCGAATCATCCATAACTTTCTTCGTTCAACTCCAATCGGCGAAAGTTATACCTTCCCGAATTCGTATTTTCGAGTACTATCTAATTATTGTATATGTGTCAAGCGTATTCCTTCACAAACCTAAGTTAGGGGGCGAGAAAAGGACATTTGGGCCTATAGGCGATGTTTGACACGATTTTATAAAGTTTACAGTTCGATTTATAAAAAATCTTTGATTATGACAGACAGCAAACGAAGTCCCAATTCCAAAACGGTATCTTAGTGCAAAATCGGATAGAAAATGGCAAAAATATCCATGAAAACTTAAGCAAAAGGATGAGAAAAGTCCATTCGGGCTTAAACGTGATTTTGCTTTTTGGAACATTTTACCGAATCAGCCATAACTTTCTTCGTTCAACTCCAATCGGCGAAAGTTATACCTTCCCGAATTCGTATTTTCGAGTACTATCTAATTATTGTATATGTGTCAAGCGTATTCCTCCACAAACCTAGGTTAAGGGGCGAGAAAAGGACATATGGGCCTATAGGCGATGTTTGACACGATTTTATAAAGTTTACAGTTCGATTTATAAAAAATCTTTGATTATAACAGACAGCGAACGAAGTCCCGATTCCTAAATGGTATCTTGGGGCAAAATCGGATACAAAATGGCGAAAATATCCTTAAAAATTCAGGGAAAAGGATGAAAAAATGAGTTTTTGACAAATGTGCACTTCCTGTATTTTGAAAATCAAAAATTTCCATTTTTAGAGCAGTTTTATTTGAATATCTTAGCTAATTCGCAACCGATTTTAAAACGAAATGCCATTTTTGAATCAGGGCTTCAATCTTCATTAATCTGCATCCAAAGATCAAAAATATCAATCAAAAAAAAATTTGTCGATTTTTGAAAAAAATCATGATGGTACCCCTTTCAAAATTTTGAAAAATCGACTTATTTTTTTTTGTTTATTTTCTCGGATTCTTTGATGCACATCGAAGCAGATTAAAGCCCTGATTTATGAATGGTATTCCATTTTAAAATCGGTTCAAAATCAAATAAAATATTGGGTATCAAATGGTTAAAAAGTTAGGCTTTTAACAAATATCAACTTTCCGTATATTACAATTCGGAAACAATTCAGTTTATCTAAATAATGGGCCATAGCTTGGTTTATTCACCTCCAATCTGCGAGAGGTGTACCTTCTCGAATTAGTATCTTGAAGTACTATCTAATTATCGTATATCTATCAAGAGTATTTTCTAAACACCTAAGTTAGGTGGCGAGAAAAGGACATATGACTGCACAGGCGATGTTTGAAACGATTTTTTGAAGTTTACACTTCAAATTAATCAAAATCTTTGATTATGATAGAGAGAAAATGAAGTCCCAATTCCTAAACGGTATCTTAGTGCAAAATCGGATAGAAAATGGCAAAAATATCCATGAAAAATTAAGCAAAAGGATGAGAAAAGTCCATTCGGGGTTAACCGTGATTTTGCTTTTTGGAACATTTTACCGAATTAGCCATAACTTTCTTCGTTCAACTCCAATCGGCGAAAGTTATACCTTCCCGAATTCGTATTTTCGAGTACTATCTAATTATTGTATATGTGTCAGGCGTATTCCTTGACAAACCTAAGTTAGGGGGCGAGAAAAGGACATATGGGCCTATAGGCGATGGTTGACACGATTTTATAAAGTTTACAGTTCGATTTATAAAAAATCTTTGATTATGACAGACAGCAAACGAAGTCCCAATTCCAAAACGGTATCTTGGTGCAAAATCGGATAGAAAATGGCAAAAATATCCATGAAAACTTAAGCAAAAGGATGAGAAAAGTCCATTCGGGCTTAAACGTGATTTTGCTTTTTGGAACATTTTACCGAATCATCCATAACTTTCTTCGTTCAACTCCAATCGGCGAAAGTTATACCTTCCCGAATTCGTATTTTCGAGTACTATCTAATTATTGTATATGTGTCAAGCGTATTCCTTCACAAACCTAAGTTAGGGGGCGAGAAAAGGACATTTGGGCCTATAGGCGATGTTTGACACGATTTTATAAAGTTTACAGTTCGATTTATAAAAAATCTTTGATTATGACAGACAGCAAACGAAGTCCCAATTCCAAAACGGTATCTTAGTGCAAAATCGGATAGAAAATGGCAAAAATATCCATGAAAACTTAAGCAAAAGGATGAGAAAAGTCCATTCGGGCTTAAACGTGATTTTGCTTTTTGGAACATTTTACCGAATCAGCCATAACTTTCTTCGTTCAACTCCAATCGGCGAAAGTTATACCTTCCCGAATTCGTATTTTCGAGTACTATCTAATTATTGTATATGTGTCAAGCGTATTCCTCCACAAACCTAGGTTAAGGGGCGAGAAAAGGACATATGGGCCTATAGGCGATGTTTGACACGATTTTATAAAGTTTACAGTTCGATTTATAAAAAATCTTTGATTATAACAGACAGCGAACGAAGTCCCGATTCCTAAATGGTATCTTGGGGCAAAATCGGATACAAAATGGCGAAAATATCCTTAAAAATTCAGGGAAAAGGATGAAAAAATGAGTTTTTGACAAATGTCCACTTCCTGTATTTTGAAAATCAAAAATTTCCATTTTTAGAGCAGTTTTATTTGAATATCTTAGCTAATTCGCAACCGATTTTAAAACGAAATGCCATTTTTGAATCAGGGCTTCAATCTTCATTAATCTGCATCCAAAGATCAAAAATATCAATCAAAAAAAAATTTGTCGATTTTTGAAAAAAATCATGATGGTACCCCTTTCAAAATTTTGAAAAATCGACTTAATTTTTTTTGTTTATTTTCTCGGATTCTTTGATGCACATCGAAGCAGATTAAAGCCCTGATTTATGAATGGTATTCCATTTTAAAATCGGTTCAAAATCAAATAAAATATTGGGTATCAAATGGTTAAAAAGTTAGGCTTTTAACAAATATCAACTTTCCGTATATTACAATTCGGAAACAATTCAGTTTATCTAAATAATGGGCCATAGCTTAGTTTATTCACCTCCAATCTGCGAGAGGTGTACCTTCTCGAATTAGTATCTTCAAGTACTATCTAATTATCGTATATCTATCAAGAGTATTTTTTAAACACCTAAGTTAGGTGGCGAGAAAAGGACTTATGACTGCACAGGCGATGTTTGAAACGATTTTTTGAAGTTTACACTTCAAATTAATCAAAATCTTTGATTATGATAGAGAGAAAATGAAGTCCCAATTCCTAAACGGTATCTTAGTGCAAAATCGGATAGAAAATGGCAAAAATATCCATAAAAAATTAAGCAAAAGGATGAGAAAAGTCCATTCGGGGTTAAACGTGATTTTGCTTTTTGGAACATTTTACCGAATTAGCCATAACTTTCTTCGTTCAATTCCAATCGGCGAAACTTATACCTTCCCGAATTCGTATTTTCGAGTACTATCTAATTATTGTATATGTGTCAAGCGTATTCCTTCACAAACTTAAGTTAGGGGGCGAGAAAATGACATTTGGGCCTATAGGCGATGTTTGAAACGATTTTATAAAGTTTACAGTTCGATTTATAAAAAATCTTTGATTATGACAGACAGCAAACAAAGTCCCAATTCCAAAACGGTATCTTAGTGCAAAATCGGATAGAAAATGGCAAAAATATCCATGAAAACTTAAGCGAAAGGATGAGAAAAGTCCATTCGGGCTTAAACGTGATTTTGCTTTTTGGAACATTTTACCGAATTAGCTATAACTTTCTTCGTTCAACTCCAATCGGCGAATCCCGGCAATCCCGAATTCGTATTTTCGAGTACTATCTAATTATTGTATATGTGTCAAGCGTATTCCTCCACAAACCTAGGTTAAGGGGCGAGAAAAGGACATATGGGCCTATAGGCGATGTTTGACACGATTTTATAAAGTTTACAGTTCGATTTATAAAAAATCTTTGATTATAACAGACAGCGAACGAAGTCCCGATTCCTAAATGGTATCTTGGGGCAAAATCGGATACAAAATGGCGAAAATATCCTTAAAAATTCAGGGAAAAGGATGAAAAAATGAGTTTTTGACAAATGTCCACTTCCTGTATTTTGAAAATCAAAAATTTCCATTTTTAGAGCAGTTTTATTTGAATATCTTAGCTAATTCGCAACCGATTTTAAAACGAAATGCAATTTTTGAATCAGGGCTCCAATCTTCATTAATCTGCATCCAAAGATCAAAAATATCAATCAAAAAAAATTTGTCGATTTTTGAAAAAAATCATGATGGTACCCCTTTCAAAATTTTGAAAAATCGACTTAATTTTTTTTGTTTATTTTCTCGGATTCTTTGATGCACATCGAAGCAGATTAAAGCCCTGATTTATGAATGGTATTCCATTTTAAAATCGGTTCAAAATCAAATAAAATATTGGGTATCAAATGGTTAAAAAGTTAGGCTTTTAACAAATATCAACTTTCCGTATATTACAATTCGGAAACAATTCAGTTTATCTAAATAATGGGCCATAGCTTAGTTTATTCACCTCCAATCTGCGAGAGGTGTACCTTCTCGAATTAGTATCTTCAAGTACTATCTAATTATCGTATATCTATCAAGAGTATTTTTTAAACACCTAAGTTAGGTGGCGAGAAAAGGACTTATGACTGCACAGGCGATGTTTGAAACGATTTTTTGAAGTTTACACTTCAAATTAATCAAAATCTTTGATTATGATAGAGAGAAAATGAAGTCCCAATTCCTAAACGGTATCTTAGTGCAAAATCGGATAGAAAATGGCAAAAATATCCATGAAAAATTAAGCAAAAGGATGAGAAAAGTCCATTCGGGGTTAAACGTGATTTTGCTTTTTGGAACATTTTACCGAATTAGCCATAACTTTCTTCGTTCAATTCCAATCGGCGAAACTTATACCTTCCCGAATTCGTATTTTCGAGTACTATCTAATTATTGTATATGTGTCAAGCGTATTCCTTCACAAACTTAAGTTAGGGGGCGAGAAAATGACATTTGGGCCTATAGGCGATGTTTGACACGATTTTATAAAGTTTACAGTTCGATTTATAAAAAATCTTTGATTATGACAGACAGCAAACAAAGTCCCAATTCCAAAACGGTATCTTAGTGCAAAATCGGATAGAAAATGGCAAAAATATCCATGAAAACTTAAGCGAAAGGATGAGAAAAGTCCATTCGGGCTTAAACGTGATTTTGCTTTTTGGAACATTTTACCGAATTAGCTATAACTTTCTTCGTTCAACTCCAATCGGCGAAAGTTATACCTTCCCGAATTCGTATTTTCGAGTACTATCTAATTATTGTATATGTGTCAGGCGTATTCCTTGACAAACCTAAGTTAGGGGGCGAGAAAAAGACATATGGGCCTATAGGCGATGTTTGACACGATTTTATAAAGTTTACAGTTCGATTTATAAAAAATCTTTGATTATGACAGACAGCAAACGAAGTCCCAATTCCAAAACGGTATCTTAGTGCAAAATCGGATAGAAAAAGGCAAAAATATCCATGAAAACTTAAGCAAAAGGATGAGAAAAGTCCATTCGGGCTTAAACGTGATTTTGCTTTTTGGAACATTTTACCGAATCATCCATAACTTTCTTCGTTCAATTCCAATCGGCGAAAGTTATACCTTCCCGAATTCGTATTTTCGAGTACTATCTAATTATTGTATATGTGTCAAGCGTATTCCTTCACAAACCTAAGTTAGGGGGCGAGAAAAGGACATTTGGGCCTATAGGCGATGTTTGACACGATTTTATAAAGTATACAGTTCGATTTATAAAAAATCTTTGATTATGACAGACAGCAAACGAAGTCCCAATTCCAAAACGGTATCTTAGTGCAAAATCGGATAGAAAATGGCAAAAATATCCATGAAAAATTAAGCAAAAGGATGAGAAAAGTCCATTCGGGCTTAAACGTGATTTTGCTTTTTGGAACATTTTACCGAATTAGCTATAACTTTCTTCGTTCAACTCCAATCGGCGAAATTTATACCTTCCCGAATTCGTATTTTCGAGTACTATCTAATTATTGTATATGTGTCAGGCGTATTCCTTCACAAACCTAAGTTGGGGGGCGAGAAAAGGACATATGGGCCTATAGTCGATGTTTGACACGATTTTATAAAGTTTACAGTTCGATTTATAAAAAATCTTTGATTATGACAGACAGCAAACGAAGTCCCAATTCCAAAACGGTATCTTAGTGCAAAATCGGATAGAAAATGGCAAAAATATCCATGAAAACTTAAGCAAAAGGATGAGAAAAGTCCATTCGGGCTTAAACGTGATTTTGCTTTTTGGAACATTTTACCGAATCATCCATAACTTTCTTCGTTCAATTCCAATCGGCGAAAGTTATACCTTCCCGAATTCGTATTTTCGAGTACTATCTAATTATTGTATATGTGTCAAGCGTATTCCTTCACAAACCTAAGTTAGGGGGCGAGAAAAGGACATTTGGGCCTATAGGCGATGTTTGACACGATTTTATAAAGTATACAGTTCGATTTATAAAAAAATCTTTGATTATGACAGACAGCAAACGAAGTCCCAATTCCAAAACGGTATCTTAGTGCAAAATCGGATAGAAAATGGCAAAAATATCCATGAAAAATTAAGCAAAAGGATGAGAAAAGTCCATTCGGGCTTAAACGTGATTTTGCTTTTTGGAACATTTTACCGAATTAGCCATAACTTTCTTCGTTCAACTCCAATCGGCGAAATTTATACCTTCCCGAATTCGTATTTTCGAGTACTATCTAATTATTGTATATGTGTCAGGCGTATTCCTTCACAAACCTAAGTTGGGGGGCGAGAAAAGGACATATGGGCCTATAGTCGATGTTTGACACGATTTTATAAAGTTTACAGTTCGATTTATAAAAAATCTTTGATTATGACAGACAGCAAACGAAGTCCCAATTCCAAAACGGTATCTTAGTGCAAAATCGGATAGAAAATGGCAAAAATATCCATGAAAACTTAAGCAAAAGGATGAGAAAAGTCCATTCGGGCTTAAACGTGATTTTGCTTTTTGGAACATTTTACCGAATCAGCCATAACTTTCTTCGTTCAACTCCAATCGGCGAAAGTTATACCTTCCCGAATTCGTATTTTCGAGTACTATCTAATTATTGTATATGTGTCAAGCATATTCCTCCACAAACCTAGGTTAAGGGGCGAGAAAAGGACATATGGGCCTATAGGCGATGTTTGACACGATTTTATAAAGTTTACAGTTCGATTTATAAAAAATCTTTGATTATGACAGACAGCAAACGAAGTCCCAATTCCAAAACGGTATCTTAGTGCAAAATCGGATAGAAAAAGGCAAAAATATCCATGAAAACTTAAGCAAAAGGATGAGAAAAGTCCATTCGGGCTTAAACGTGATTTTGCTTTTTGGAACATTTTACCGAATTAGCTATAACTTTCTTCGTTTAACTCCAATCGGCGAAAGTTATACCTTCCCGAATTCGTATTTTCGAGTACTATCTAATTATTGTATATGTGTCAGGCGTATTCCTTGACAAACCTATGTTAGGGGGCGAGAAAAGGACATATGGGCCTATAGTCGATGTTTGACACGATTTTATAAAGTTTACAGTTCGATTTATAAAAAATCTTTGATTATGACAGACAGCAAACGAAGTCCCAATTCCAAAACGGTATCTTAGTGCAAAATCGGATAGAAAATGGCAAAAATATCCATGAAAACTTAAGCAAAAGGATGAGAAAAGTCCATTCGGGCTTAAACGTGATTTTGCTTTTTGGAACATTTTACCGAATCAGCCATAACTTTCTTCGTTCAACTCCAATCGGCGAAAGTTATACCTTCCCGAATTCGTATTTTCGAGTACTATCTAATTATTGTATATGTGTCAGGCGTATTCCTTGACAAACCTAAGTTAGGGGGCGAGAAAAGGACATATGGGCCTATAGGCGATGTTTGACACGATTTTATAAAGTTTACAGTTCGATTTATAAAAAATCTTTGATTATGACAGACAGCAAACGAAGTCCCAATTCCAAAACGGTATCTTAGTGCAAAATCGGATAGAAAAAGGCAAAAATATCCATGAAAACTTAAGCAAAAGGATGAGAAAAGTCCATTCGGGCTTAAACGTGATTTTGCTTTTTGGAACATTTTACCGAATCATCCATAACTTTCTTCGTTCAACTCCAATCGGCGAAAGTTATACCTTCCCGAATTTGTATTTTCGAGAACTATCTAATTATTGTATATGTGTCAAGCGTATTCCTTCACAAACCTAAGTTAGGGGGCGAGAAAAGGACATTTGGGCCTATAGGCGATGTTTGACACGATTTTATAAAGTTTACAGTTCGATTTATAAAAAATCTTTGATTATGACAGACAGCAAACGAAGTCCCAATTCCAAAACGGTATCTTGGTGCAAAATCGGATAGAAAATGGCAAAAATATCCATGAAAACTTAAGCAAAAGGATGAGAAAAGTCCATTCGGGCTTAAACGTGATTTTGCTTTTTGGAACATTTTACCGAATCATCCATAACTTTCTTCGTTCAACTCCAATCGGCGAAAGTTATACCTTCCCGAATTCGTATTTTCGAGTACTATCTAATTATTGTATATGTGTCAGGCGTATTCCTTGACAAACCTAAGTTAGGGGGCGAGAAAAGGACATATGGGCCTATAGGCGATGTTTGACACGATTTTATAAAGTTTACAGTTCGATTTATAAAAAATCTTTGATTATGACAGACAGCAAACGAAGTCCCAATTCCAAAACGGTATCTTAGTGCAAAATCGGATAGAAAATGGCAAAAATATCCATGAAAACTTAAGAAAAAGGATGAGAAAAGACCATTCGGGCTTAAACGTGATTTTGCTTTTTGGAACATTTTACCGAATTGGCCATAACTTTCTTCGTCCAACTCCAATCGGCGAAAGTTATACCTTCCCGAATTCGTATTTTCGAGTACTATCTAATTATATGTCTCTATATCTATATCTAGTATATGTCTCAAGCGTATTCCTTCACAAACCTAAGTTAGGGGGCGAGAAAAGGACATATGGACCTATAGGCGATGTTTGACACGATTTTATAAAGTTTACAGTTCGATTTATAAAAAATCTTTGATTATAACAGACAGCGAAAGAAGTCCCAATTCCTAAATGGTCTCTTGGGGCAAAATCGGATACAAAATGGCGAAAATATCCTTAAAAATTCAGGGAAAAGGATGAAAAAATGAGTTTTTGACAAATGTCTACTTCCCGTATTTTGAAAATCAAAAATTTACATTTTTAGGAGTTTCATTCGAATAATTGAACCCTTTTCACTCTTTCATAAAATGTATTTCAGTATCCTTTTGAGGTGGGACTGTGGTATCCCGATGGCAACATGACCTCAAGCAAGCTCTACCACACTTTTTGCACCATAATGTTTATGTGGCTTCCAGCCTACCTGATTGACTTTCTGCTTTTGATCTTTGGTCAGCGACGCTTGTAAGTACTTTTCTAACGTCAATTGAACTTGGTTAGTATCCTTTATGTTCCCTTACTCTAGCATGATCCGTGTTCAAACAAAGATCGCAGTAGGTTTGGAGGTTCTACAGTTCTTCACAACCCGAAATTGGGACTTTAAGTCCACGCACTTCAAGCAAGTTTTTAAAGGATTGGGGGCCACAGATCGAAAAATGTAAGGAGTGGTAACCGAGAGTATAGAAATATATATATTTTTTTTTAAATATTTCGTTTTGCAGTTTTAAAATCAACACTGACGATGTAGACGACTATGAGTACATGAAGGTTAGCATATTGGGGGGCCGTCAATATGTGATGAAGGAACCCTTGACCTCTTTGCCCAAAGCGCGCATCCAGTTAAGATTGTGAGTTGTTCATAAAGGTAATATTTTATTCTTTTACCCACTAATGTTCTTGAACCGATTTCAGCATGTACGTCTTGGATCGCATTAGCAAAACTGTTATCTCTTCGGGTCTGCTCTATTGGATCTTTTTAAAGTTGGGCATCTTCGATATAATCAGGAACGGATTGCTACCCAATCATTAAGATCGCGCCAGTCATATTAAAACTGATTTTTCATCTTTTAAAGTTCAAATGTACATCAATTTTAAAACAGGTCAAATTAATTCAGGTGATTTGTATACGTTAGTAGAATAAAGATTGTTTATTAAGCCCTAACAAAACAGTTTTTTATTCAAAGAATCATCCATTTTAAAGCATGGCGGGAAGCAGCGGAAAGTCGATGTACCGATCGTATTATCGATAGTCAGTTCTGTTAATTCCGAGTGGGGATATTTCCATTGGGGCTGCCTCACTCTCTGTAAGCTCTGTTAAACTTAACAGGGCGCCACTTCGAATATCAACTTTCAGATCAGATCCATCGTCCGCGGAAGCAAGTTTAACGGAAAGGTAATAATCGTTAGTTAGTTTAAAACGAACTGGCTTTAATAGTTTGGTTTTTAAAAAATGATTTCAAAAACTTTTTCGGGATTTTACTAGTGACACATTCGAAATTAAAGCGGATGAATCATCTTTAGTTGGTGACAAATCTTAAGCTTATGTTACGAAGATTCGCGGAGAAATTTAAACATATGTATTATTAAGTAGTAACTGAGAGTGAATCATGTGTACTGCAGATTGAAATTGAATGAGCAAAACCGCAGTTGCAAAGATAAATTCGCCTCCGCGACCCACACAACAAAACAACAACACAAAGCACCAATGTGAAAACAAGTTTAAAAACATTTAACGTCAATCGAAGGTTAAAAAACTGCAGAATCCAGCGCCCACGGGGCGCATGAGCAACAAAAACCTTTGTTTTAATGACGTCGACGAAGTCTAATTAATCGATTGAGCTGCATTTGATAAATGATTAATTTTGGAATTAATCACTGTGCACTGTGACATCATCGTGGTTTAAAAACCGATTTTCTAATGCCTGTGGGCAGATCACGAACCTGTGCGCCATGCCCTAAAAGGCAATGCCAGCGGTGGCCAGTTCCCCGAAGTGATCGCTTTGTGAAATATTTAAGCTGGGAAAACAAACAGGCAGCTAAAATAAACTATTCTTGCTGACCAGTGTGTTCTTCTGGGCCCTACGGCTGTAAACTGAGCCCAATGTTTACTTAACTGGGTTGGGGACATCGCGATCCAACCCGAGCTGTGTCATTTGCATGAAAATAAGGCGTCAATGGCTTCCGTTCCCTGTTCCCCGTGTCCCAAAAACGCACTACACATGTTCCGGGGCTGAATTTGCATTTTTTATTGCCAATTACAATTAAGTAATCCATCGATTAGACTATACAGGGCAGTGCTTTTCTGTTTCATAATCATTTTCCATCCAATTCACGAAGTACAGGTCGTGAGCGGATCTGATCGCTACTCGCTTTTGGTCTTCAACTCCTTCAAGCTAAATTTTATATAGATTCCCTTTTATTAGGATGTTGTGGCAGAGTATATTGTTTTTGTTTAACTATATGTTTAAGTATAGCCAGCGATGGCTGAGTGTGTGTTTAATTAAATTACTCGAAATTACTGAATCGTGCGGAGCGTTGACTTGGCTGGCCCCCACTGCCCCTTCCGGCCAGCCCCCACCCGAATCTATTGTTGTGCACATGATGTAGGCCAGTCAATTGTTTATGAAGTGCAGAGAGGGTATATGGAGCATACAGATACAGATACTACGTCCATGGGTGTGTGTTTTCAAAGCGAACAAACCACTTTGGAGGGGCATTTTTCCATGTTTCCATGTGTTGGGGGACTGTCTGGATTGTGTTTCCAGCTAAACATTTCTTGTACAAAACTAAATTCAGCTGCTCTGGCTTTTTATTATTATTTCGCGAATGCTACGCGAAACCACTTCACCATGAAGTCAGCCCCAACGACAACTACACATTCACATTCTCAGCCCCATCTGCGCATCCATCTTAATTATGATGTTTTTTATGGTGACAATTTGGGGCTGAGGCTGAGCTCAGTTACAGTTTTTTGTTGCTCCGGCTAGTCTGACGGCGAGTACGAGAGTATCCACATAAACTCCAAAACTGTGCCTGACCCCAATCACGATCGTGTCTGCTTCGGCCGCTCCTAAGCCATTTCCACCTTAATTTTTCCAGCATTTGTTTCAAGTGTAAACATTGCTGATTCCAGCGCCCGTTTTCTATTAAGTGAAATAAACTGAGTAAACAAAAGTGTTATATTTACCCATGAATAAACTTTATGGACAAGCAAATTAGTTTATGAATTTTTGTATAGAAAAGTCTCCGGCGAATGCGATCATCAGGCTGAATTTCACACTTCGGTTTTCCAAAATATTCTCCCATTTGTCTGTAGGGATCCTTTCCCCCATCTATCAATTCCCCTCTACAGACTATGGCATCTGGTTTAGGGCGTCGTCGAGAATTGGGGAATAAATCTTCTTCGCCTGCCAAGATCCGAAATGAAGACTTGGACTTTTGCAGCTGTGAGATTTGCGAAACTTCCGTTGAGTGCAATTATTTTGTGCCATAACATTTTCTCGGTAAACCTGATCGACTGGTTTATACTCGAAAGTGCATTCCAGACTCCGGATGCTGCCGGGAACGACTCGCTGTGGCCAATTTCGGCTTTCTGTATTTTATCATTATTACGCCATTCTGTCAAATGTTTAAGACTTTAAACAACAATGAGTTTGTTTGTCAATTTCTTAGACAAATACTCCGCTGGACAAACAAAAAAGGCCCCTAATACGAAAAGGTAGAGTTGAAGTCAAAATACTGAAGCCAATTAGGAAGGGTGATTGTGCTATTCTGTTTATCTTATCAGCTTTCGACTTCGGGGGTCATTTACAACGGCCAATTTGCTTAGTCGATAAAACATGGGGTTAGCAGACGAGAAGCTGTTTCCTGATTACCAATTCTCGTCTATTGACAGACAATCGACGGTGGCGTTATTCAAATTAGCCGAGTGTGATTAGCCGATTTCTCACACATTTCATGTATTGCCAAGTCGTTGGACGAGAATGCGAGCCAAGCGATGCTCCCACAGAAGAAGCCGCCTTGAAATTTACGCTGAAAGCCGCCGATAAATCGCTGATCCGCCCCCAGGGCTTCACCTAAGTTCCGAAACTCTGGATCCCCAACCCCGTTCCGCAGAATAATCAAAGCATAAAGCGCAACAAATTGATTGCTAATTGATACTGATGTGTCGATTATTTTATGATTGTTCTTTATGATCGCCAAGCGCCGATATCCCAGGCTGAAACCCGATTCATGCTGAAACGACCTCAGTTATGCCACTCCCAGACCCCAAGTGCGTACATGCTTGTCTATCCACTGTCCTCGGTCAGATTGTTATGATTTAATAACTACATGGGGGAGCAAATTAAGAGCAAAGTCTGTACCACGAAAACCACTTAGAGACGCTTTCTTTAATTGCCCGCAAAGCGAAGATTTGCCTTCCATAAAACCTGCAAGGCAGCTTTCGGCTCTTCATTCCGGCTCCACCACGCAGCTGCGGCTTTTTGGAAAATCAGCGTACCATGAAGCTGTGTCAAATGCCGTGTTTTTTTTTTTTTGACCACTCAAACTAGAGTGTTCTATTGTTTAAACCGTTCAAGGCTAGGCAGAGTACCCCAATAGCCGCTTAAGGCAATGCGGGTCTTGTCTCATTCTAATAACGAGCAAGTGAACGTTACGCATTCGCCGTGTGGGAGTTCATTAGTATTGCTCATCCGCCCTGGTCCCACCTTGAAAAATGAAGAACCAACTAAAATTTTTCCACAAATTTCAATAAACCTCCACTCTTTACAGCGATATGGACCTGACTTACTGCGGACTCCTCGACCCGCAGGCCCAGCTCAGCGTTGCCTTAGAAAATAAAGAGATTCAACCGTTTATATCGGCTTTGGACAGCGGAGCGAAGGCGGATCGCCAGGATGACCGCCACCAGACCATATTCGAGAAGGCTCTGTCCACCCCCGGTTGCAAGAACTTTATAGAGGCCAGCATTGCCCACGGCAGTAACGTAAATTATGTAAGTGGCCCCTGGACATGGATTGGTATTCAGAGCCTTGGTTGACCCTTTATCTCTTTTGCCCCAGGTCAATAAACAGAACAACAAGGCCGCAGTGAACTACGCCACAGACTCGAGGGACCCTGAAAATCTGCAGGCTCTGCTCCGAGATCGCGGGGATTCAGCCAAGGTCCAAGTAGACAGAAAATATGCACAGCTCACGCCCCTCAATTCGCTGGCCAAGAATCTTACGTCGGAAAACGCCCAGGAGGTCAGAGCATGCATGCAACTCCTGCTGGACTACGGAGCCTCACCCAACGTGGTCGACCAGAGCGATTTCACGCCCCTTCATCACGTGCTACGGAACAAGAAGGTGTTAAAGTCGGATCAGAAGGATCTGGTGCAGCTGTTTCTGGCCCAACCCCTCCTGGACATAGACAGCTATCGCAACGGCCAGGTGCGTCAGTTACTTCAGGCCCAGTACCCGGAGCTGGTGCTGCCTCAGCTTCGAACAGCAAGTAAGGAAGTGGACACCGAACAGCTGTTACGAACCTTGAGGGACGGCGAGGAGGAGCAGTTCCTGCAGCAGCTGGCAGAGTACCAAAATAACCTTAGCAACTCCGGGGATAACCAGTGCAATTCCAACCAGGAGGAGTACATGGACTTGCTGGTGGAGAGCATCAATCGCGGCAAGCAGCGGGCCTTGAAGGCGGTTCTGGACACTGGAGTGAACATAAACCGCAGTTTGGGAAAGACCAATCAGGCTAATCTCGTAGAGCTTGCCGTGATTTCCGGTAACTGGCAGGCTCTAGAGCAGCTTCTGCAGCACCCGCAACTCCAGCTGACCTCAAAGTCACATCTTCTTAACGCCGTCATCGGTAGACTGGAGGAGCAGCCATATGACTATTGCGACCACGGACGCTGCTTCAAGGTGCTTTTGGCCAGCGACCGAGTAAACGTCAATGAGATGGACGAGGGGGGATTGACCCCGTTGTCCTACGCCGTAAAGTACCGCAACTCAGGGGCCATAAAGGAGCTGCTCCAGCATGGTGCCTACATAGGGGGCAAGAGCCGGTTCGGAACTTTGCCTATCCACGACATTGCTCCAGAGCTGCTAGAAGAGCATTTCGACTCCTGCATCACCACTAACGGAAAGAAACTTGGCGACCGAAGCTTAGAGATCCAGATCGATTACAAGAACCTAATGCGCTTTGAGTCGGCTAGATCCGACAAGTCTTCTCCTGTGAAGCCACACCAGCACGACGAGATGTCGGCCATCGCTTTCCTAGCCAAGTCGAAGGAGTTCAGTCACCTTTTGCAGCATCCTCTGATCAGCAGCTTTTTGTTCCTCAAGTGGCATCGCCTATCCCTGATGTTTTACCTAAACTTCCTGCTCTACTCGCTGTTCACGGCCTCCATCATCACCCACACGCTCCTCAAGTTCCACGAAAGCGAGCATGCGGGTTGGACGGCGTTGTTTGGACTCCTCTCGTGGTTGGGCATTGGATACCTAATATTGCGCGAGGTCATACAGGTGCTTATGTCCCCAAGAACCTACTTTACGTCGGTCATCAACTGGATGGAGATAGCCCTGATCATCCTGTCTATTTTGACCTGCATTGAGTCAACCTACGACCGGGAGACAAAGCGAGTCCTAGCTGTGTCCACCATACTCCTGGTTTCCATGGAGTTCTGCCTACTTGTGGGCTCCCTACCAGTGCTCACCATTTCAACGCACATGCTCATGCTGCGTGCTGTCTCCAATAGCTTCGTAAAGAGTTTCGCTCTCTACTCGATCTTTGTGTTGACGTTTAGTCTGTGCTTCTACATCCTGTTTGGTAAGGAAGGGGATTCTCCGAGTCCCACTCCGAGCGCGGAAGCGGAGGTCGAGGGTGAGACCGACTTTAACACCTTCAGTAAGCCCATCGAGGCGCTCATCAAGACTATTGTGATGCTTACCGGAGAGTTTGATGCCGGCGACATAAAGTTCACCAGCATCTACACCTATTTGATTTTCCTGCTTTTCGTGTTCTTTATGACCATCGTGCTATTCAACCTCCTTAACGGTTTGGCCGTTAGCGATACACAGGTAAGACCTTAATCTTAGTCAAACCCAGTTCCCTTAAGACTAACCCAAAATTCCACAGGCGATAAAAGCCCAGGCTGAGCTGAATGGGGCCATCTGCCGCACCAACCTGTTAACCCGCTACGAGCAGGTCCTTACTGGACGCCAGGGACGTGCTGGATTCCTGGCCACCATCCAACCCTTCCGGAGCATTATTCAGCGACTGATGGACATCTACCCCAACTACCTAGGACTGCGCCAGATCTCTATACTGCCTAACGATGGCAACAAGGTGCTTATACCCACGGAGGACATTTTCGAATTAAAGACGCTGGACAAGCTGCAGGTCGGCTTCCAGCAGGTCCCCACCAACCCGACTGCCACCCAAAAGAGACTGCTGGATCCACCGCTCCAGCTTCTGCCTTGCTGCTGCTCCACGTTGACCGGGAAGTGCTCTCAGATTGATACCCGCACTGTGTCGCTGGCCCTCGCCCTCCTTGACCAGAAGTCCAGTGCGGAGCAGAAGCGCCTGCGAGAGCAGGAGAGCGACAGGAGGTTGCAGATCATAGAACAGAAGCTGGAGAGCCTGCTGCAGGTCCTCAAGGAACGAACCTAATCCCTCCCTTCGTAAGGCTGAAGTATAGGTTGGAAGACCGACTTGCATTTTAAACAAAGTTGAGATTTAGTCGGAAATTGTTTTTATTAACATACGAATAATGAAATTTGAACAAAACCCTTAATAATTTTCAGTTAAGTAGTATATAATGGTTATATAGACAGTAAATATTGTATAAACGAATACCTTTACTGTACCATTTTGTACCCGAGTAAATATTTAATTTCAAATATTAGATTTACGATTCTTTTTGGATTTTTTCTTAGTTATTTCCCTTACTTGGATTGGTTTTTGTTTTGTTTTGTTTTGATTTGATATGATTCGGTTCAAAATGTGTGTTAAACACATATTAATGGTATTAATGGATTCTTAAGCTTTACTGTATTGAGTCTTCTCCGTGCTTCGTAAATATTGTGTATGAATTTTTAATCGAGTCGGTTGTCTCAGGTCTAGAGTCAGAGCTAAGCTGGCGGATCAATTTAAATTTCACGGAATTTACGGGATAACGAGGCAATCAATGGCAATGGAAACCCGAGTGGCCATAACATGTTTACAATTTTGTGCCCAATTATCGCATCAAATGATTTCCGACAGCCGAAAGCCAAAAAAAAAACAATAAATAACGCTATGAGCACAATTCCGATTTTATCCGAGACCGAGTTGGAGCGAGTGGAGCGCAGGCAATGATTAAGCTAAAAGCTAGTTACGATATTATATTAAACATTAAGATTAACCCGATAGCGCCTTAGCTGCTGGACTGAACTAGGACTAGGACTAGGACTAGGACCTCAAAAGCGGCAAATCAAAATAATTGACTTAGTTCTCAGAGCCGTCCGCCCCCCTCTGAGTTTCTCATGCATCCTGTTCTCAAGTGGTATTATTGCTGGTGAAACGTTAACTCTGCTTTTTTATCGTATATACCTTTAAATCTCAACAATAAATATGTATATATAAATAAAATCGTGTATTCTGTAAGGCATGCCTAATCAAACCAGCCGTATTGCTTGCTAACTATAGGAATTGTATCCTTTTGTGCGGTGCCTCGGGGGAAAGAGCTTCTTGGCCTTAAATGCACAGAACGTGGCCTAATTCTTTCTGTTCCCTTTCCGGTCTTTCTTTATTCGTCTTTCTGTTCCTGTTACTGTTCTGTTTCCGTTCTCGGTTCCGTTTCCTAACCTGGCTGGGAGCAAAGCGTTTCTACTGCGATTACAAGTACGACTGATAATATCTAAAGCTAAATTTTATTAATTACCTCGGTTCCTGTGAGTGCGTGTGTGGCCTGACTGCTGTTAATTTGAGTTATTCATTTTCTATTTCCGTTTAATTGAATATGCCGCATTCGTTTTATTGTCGTTATACTCTATGACTAAATTAAACACCCCTTATTTTCAGTGACTCAATTGCCCAGCACAATCGATCTCTGGTTTCTCTGGTCTGGAATCGAGCTGTGCTAGTCAACGTGGCTAGTGCCTCACTCTGACTAATCGTTATTCGATAATATTGCTTTTTATCGGTCTCTTTCTGAGGATAACCAAAATTAAAGCTTGTCTCTGGGGGTTCAAGGGTTTAGGGTATCGGGAATTTCGACTTTCGATTTTCTTTGATCGTTTTTGTGGCTCATGGATGAAGGGATCTATTGCTATTTCGATATCCTTATCGCTTTTCGTTTATGTACAATCGAATACAAGTCCTAAATATTGTAAATCCTATGTCATACAATATATAATATCCTTGCAACTGTTAGGCAATGTATTAAATATCACTTAATTGACGAGTGTTTGGTTTCTGTCTGTTGTTTGGTTTTCCCCATATGTCATATATGTCTATATCTGTTAACAATTCTAATTTAAAATTATGACCTTAGTTGTTCTTCTTTTTTTTTGTTTGGTTTTTTGGATTTTATTTGTTTTGTTCGTGTAAAAATTGCAGTTAAAATCACAATTAAGTTTTTGTGTGTACGTACGTTCATTTGGTTTTAGTTTTGGTTTTTTTTGTTTTTTTTTTTGGATTTTTTTCCTGGAGAAAACGATTAGTTGGTACCATAGAATTTCAATTTGCTATCAATCGCTGTCTGATTGTCTGTTGTTAATATACGAAAGTAGAGTAAGATCAGTGGAATCAAGTGGAGTGTCCTCAATGTAGCAGGTGCAGTAATTCGGTATAAAGTATATATTTATATCTATCAACTCCTTTTTTGCTTCCTTTTTGCTTTTCGATGTGTAAACTTAATGCGATCACAATGGCGACTTAAGAGAGAGACTGAACAACACTTAAAAAGTAAGATAAGAAAAGAAGGCGAGTTTCTTGGAAACTTGGCCCGACCCAACCATTATTTCAAAGTTGTACAAAGAAGTCAAGTGTAAAGTGTAAATTATTTGATAAAATAGAGTTCACGTGGAAGCTTTTTGTATAGGAGACCACAATTGTTGCTTGTTACTTTTCACTTTTTACTTTTGATTCGCTTCATTAGCTATACTAAAAATAGGGGAAGCGAAGGTCTAAAACTGAGGTCTTAGGTAGGACTGCTGATTGATTTCGTTTTCGGGTTCGTTGAAAGTTTCGGTTTCGGTTTCTGTTTGGATTTCGATTGATTAACGAGTGGATTTCGATTCAAAGTGCCATGAATAGCTAGATATCCCGATTGGGATTAAAATTGTGTAGAGTACAAAATCACTTGACATTGTCCTTTGGCTTAAGTTGCTCTTGGGATGATGTAGGGCGAGGGCTGGGAGAGCTGGGCTTCTAAGTATGTACAGTAAAAATCAAATCTACTAATACTTCGCTTTTGTACTTCGAACAATCGGTAATGGATAATATATATATTCGATATTTGTATATTCCGTATTTAGGCGTTATTTTAACGAAAAACCTCCATAAATATTTTATTAAATTGTCACTAACTAATGTCCATATGTCGTATGTATGCTCTATGTACGCTAAGTAAGTTTAACTATATGTAGTAATAGCTCTTTAGTTTAAAAATACTCCTTTGGCATATGTACAAAATGTTTACGATACGATTCGGTAATTCAGTAATTCAGTTATTGAGAAAATCAAACACTACGCTATGAGCTACAATTAGAGTTTCACATATTTATGTTGTACATATATTGTTGGTAATGCCAATCTCCCTAGATATTGTATAGTTCAAAAACAACCTTCAAAAATGACCAAGAATGTCAACCGATTTGATCTAACTAACCGAACGAGCAGCGAGCATGCGAATGATCACGATTATGATCCTACTACGATTCGATTCGATTCGATTCGAGTTTTGATTTTTGATTCGAGTACTACAACGGTTTAATGCACGTCTTGTTAACATAGAGTTAATATTGATTTCCTTATGTATGTATAAACTTGGTTAGTTCCGTATATGTATGTATTGTGTATATACTCGTATGTATGTATATCGTATAAAGCGACTAATATATATATATATATATGGTATATATATATATAGGTATATTATATAGGTAATCGACTATGATAACAAAGAGGCAACGATTCCCCTGCCTAAGCCTAAACCTATTCCTAAGTCTAAGAAACTACGACTGGTGACAGGAATCGGCACTCAGGCCGGAGCTTGTCAACTCGTCGAGGATGAGCTGCTCCTGGCACTGCAGCTGCTGGTACTGGTACTGCTGCTGCCACTGCCACTGGAGTCCTGCTGCCTGATCCTGACCGGATACGAGGGTCATCTCTGCATGTCTGGAATCGTTTCCATTTCAATTTCCGATTCGACTTCAGTTTCTATCTCGATTTCAGTTTCAATTTCAGTTTCGGCTTCCATTTTGGATTTCGGATCCCGTTCGGGATTGTAGTCGTAGAACACCTGCGAGGTGTCACCCTGCACGTTTACATCGATTGGCGCATCCACGTCTACCCTTGGCACAGAAAATTCGGCGCTGAAGTCCCCTCGCGGCGGCTCCTTGGGACTGTCAACCATTATCTGCACCGTAGGCATCGGACACGTGTCCATGCCGCTGCTCTCCACCGATCCGGTGCTGATGCGGATTTGCGGCGGCGGGTGCTTAGCCCCGTTCCCGTTGCCCGGCGACGAGGTAGGGCTGCTGCTCTCGTCCTCCTCCTTGTACTCCTCGCTCTCGCGATGCACCAACACGTGTACCAGCGTGGAATTGTCCGGGCGCAAGCCCAGCGAGAGTTGGTGCGGATATGTCTGCTGCTCCGGCGATGGCTTCGTCACAATCACCTCGGGGGCGGGTGGCTCGGCTGGAAGGGCAGAAGAAAGTAATTAGTAGGCTGATCCTGGCAGCAATCTCGGACAGATACACATACAGACAAAAGCGTTCTTGTTAACTCTTAAAGCGCTCTGTGCAGATAAGCCCCTTTCTAGGGGCGGTTTCTTGCGAATGAAACTAGAGGCGCGCTTACGTGCCACCGCCTGCTGTCGGTCGCTGTCGGAGGCGAAGGCCGAGGTGGCTACAACTGGCGGATGCGGGCCACACCCAGTGGCGGCGGCAGTGCCAGTGGAGGAGGAGGCCGTGCCGGAGGAGTTGGAGGTGGTCGTGTTGGTTGTGGTCGAGGTGTTCATAGCGGCTGTCGTGGGTGAAATGCACGCATTAGTGTTCGGCACACGCACAAGTACAAGGTTGTGTGGACAGACGAGAGGTCAGAGGTCAGAGATAGACAGAGATCGTTGTGAGTTAGAACATAAGCTTAGAGTTAAGTTAAGGGTACGTTTCGAATCGATACTGGATGGAATGCTATTGATATTCGGTTAAGGTGCATAAGATGAAGGTACGAGGTGCCGGTGGCTATGTACAGAGAAAATATATATATATATTTACAAGTGGACCCAAAACTGGTGGTGATGGGTGATGGATAATGGGTGATAACTTTGGTGTGCTGATTGGACTGGGTTTTCTAACCCATATCAGATGTGGGATAATGGATAATGAGTTATACGTGTTAGGGTGTGGGTGGTGGGTGGTGGGTGGTGGGCGGTGGATGGTGGTTTCAGTGGGTGAGTGAGTAGGCACTTGTCAATAATTACTTTTTCTATGTACTGAAGGTGAGGTTAAGCTGTCATCGACAGCATCCTGATGACGCAAAAAGAAATTATAAAAGCTTCGGCGACGACTTGCTCTAGGCGCTTCCACAAATATGCTACCGCTAATATAATAGTAATAGTTTAGTAGTTTGGAATAACAAGAAACAATCATAAGCATAATTTCAAATATCTCGGTTCGCTTGGGTTCTTTTGGATGTAGAATGTTGGGGTTATGTATGTTGGGAGGTATACTATAGGCACGGCTGCCTCTTTTGAAATAATCAATGTTGCTTTCGAAGGGGTTCGGTAAAAGCTAAACTTTTTCCAGGTTACTGGCTAGGGGAAACCGTGTAAATAGTTATAGCTGGGACGATACAAAGTATAGGATATCGAGAAGTGTTTCGTTTTAACATTAGCTGCAATTTTTTGACGAAATTACGTAAGAAAGAATGCAAAGTTTTCGACTCTAAGAAGCTGTACATTGTAACATTGTGGTTAATGATGATTCGAGTTGGGATTTAGTCAAAGTTTCCAATTACCTGGTGAAATGTTGGCTTAATGCTGCTACATTCAAACTTAAGAGAGACATTACTTAGCAAACTATTGTAACAATCTATAGAACAGGTCAGGCAACCAAGAAAAATGAACTCAAACAGCGCATTCCAGAGAATCGGGTGAAGTCGGATTAGTGGAGTTATTAGTTTGGTTTGGTTTGATTAAGTTTTCTTGAGGTCTTCCGGTTACTATCGCTACTTACAAATGATCATATTAAAGGCATTACTCGAAATTCGAATGTTTTTATCTGCAATTAGCTGTGGTGGTTGTCTGATTGTTGTTGAATAATTGTCGAGTAACATAGTTGGCTAGGTAGTAGTTGGATTTTTAACAGACTTGGCTTGCGTTCGCTTAAATGAGCTGAGTTGAGTTGAGTTGAGTTGAGTTGAGTTGATTTGGGTTGAGAGACGAGATTGGATGGAAATACTACATATACACTAGACTATGTAGTACAAGTACGAGTACTGGATATTTGACGCAATACAAGATACATAAATAGAAACTTAATCTAGCTGAATATACATTATGAATGAGATATAGTCGAGAAATGAAAACCAAAATAGATTGCTTGTTGCATTTTGTTTGTTTGATAAATCGATACTGAGAGATTCTGATTGTCTGTGGTTAGATTTTGAGATCGTAAATAGGTTATATAGTTGCCAGCTAAAATGCGAGATTATTGCCTTTACCTAGGTAATTCAAGCCACTAGGCTGGGAGCCACTTCTGAGAACGGCAGTGACCATGTCTGCGAGCAGGGACTCATAGTTTAGGGAGATACAAGAGGATATGCTAGAAATAGGGCTTAAGTTTTCATATACACTGTGGACACACAAAACATTATAATTTATCGATCATGTTGCATGTTGCATGGAATGTTCAAATGTTGGGTGGCATGAGCATATGGAAAGCCTTTCGTTTCGTCTAAAAATTGCATTTCAAATTCATCATCGCATCATCGCAGCCATGAAACACAAACATACGGAAACACGGAATGGCTACGCAGGTGTGTAACTGAGTATCTTGTGTGTTGATGTCGGTGTGTTCTTGTGGATGGGTGGGTGGTGGTAAGAGTGGATCTATGATAACTACCGTTTGCCCAGCTCGTCGCTCTGCTGCTTGATGTCCTTGACCACGTCGTCGGCCCCGGAAACCAGCATCAGCGGCAGGTTCAGCCAGGGACCCGCCAGCTCGCTAAGGTCGGAGGCATCCGAGGCCCGCGAGGATTTGCGCGACGAGGCGCGGCTGGAGCAGGCAGTGCCACGACGACTGACCTATTGACGTTAAAATGGCAGGAATTAGTCGTGAAATGAAATCTATTTATCAGAATAGGCCGCTTAGTCACCTGAAGGTGGAAGAAGTTCAGAGCCGAGAGCTTTGACTGCCATCCACCCGGGCTGGAGGTCTGAGTGGCACTGTCCCCGGAGTTCGAGCGTTCCTTTTCGCGCTTGCGCCTGCATAAGAAAAAAAGGACACAAAGGATTAATGGGGAGCAAACAAAATGGGAACCAAAGGACAAATTCAATGCTAGATAATGCTAGGGTTAGTGGTTAGCTGGCTTGATTTGGTTTGGTGATCATTTTGGTGTTATACCGCAAATACTCCTTCCATCCCGTCTGAATGGTCTTGGCCGCCTTTTCCTGGCGCTTCCAGATCCGCGTTGACGAAACAATTTCCAATTCTTTGCGCGTTGGAAACTGTTTCTTAAACTTGACATCCATTTGTTCCTGCAACTGTTTGAAGTTATCGGTCTCCTCGACATGACCTAGCACGTGCTTCACGAGCGCGTGCAAAATATCGAGACAGTGTATTTTATTGCCCTTTGATATGGGCAGATTAAATGACACTAGAGCGACATTATTGGGCTTCGAGATGCCCAATGGTGGATCGAGAGAGGCAATAAAATCGGACAGTTGCGAGAAGTGTATAAATTGGGTGGCATGTGGATCGTATCTGCAAAAGCGAATGGGTCAAATCCATGGTTAGAGAGCTCCTGGAGTGAACCTACTTGGACCAGCGAATATAGAACATCTCCAAGTCGTCCTCGACGATGCCAATTTCCTCCTCCTGGTGCGCTTGGTTAAAGTTCTCCAGGATGATGGCTATGTACATGTTAATCACGATCATGTAGCTGATGATGATGAAGCTGGTGAAGTAGGTTATGGCCAGCAACGGGTGGCCGCAGTTGCCATTTGTCTGACCCAGGATGAAGGGGTCGCAATCTGGCGGCTGGATCATCAGCGACTCCAGGACGTCGTTCCACCCGGCAGAAGTCATTAGCCGGAAGAGCAGCTGCATACTTCGTCCGAACGTCTGAAAGTTCACCATGTCGTCGAGGGCTCCCTGGAGCTTGACGTGGCCAAAGAGCGACATGCCCAAGATGGCGTAGATGAAGGTAATCAATCCCAACAGGGCTCCAATGTTAAAGAGGGCGGGCAGGGACACGACCAAGGCGAACAGTAGCTTCCTTATGCCCTTTGCTGCCTTGATCAGGCGCAGGATGCGTCCGATCCGAAAGACTCGAACCACACGCAGTAGCGTTGGGCTGATGGGCAGGTCGATCATGATGTCTTCCATCAGAATGCCAAAGATTGAGGCCAGCACCAGCAGAAAGTCGAACACATTCCAGGGCACGGTGAAGTAGTGATAGCGCAACCCCACTATTTTGACAATGGCCTCTATACGTGTATGTAACGTTTAGGATTAGTGCTGGGAATAGGAAACAGCTTAGTTCTAAAGACCAAGACTTACCCAGTCCAAACACCGTGGTGAAGAAGGCATTGCTCACCTCGAGAATGAAGAAGACGGCGTGGGGCTGGTCGTAGTGCTCAATACCCATGGTTAACATGTTGAGAAAAATCAGTACAAAGATCGCGATTTCGAACCTGAACATCACGAGAGAATTTCCAAATTAAGGCTCTTGCTTTAAATGGGAAACTTCGGGTGAGCCGAAGACGATTTGCTCCTGGGGTCACTGGACATGGGTTTATATACAGGCATGGGAGGAGCATCCAATAATAGTTAGATAGTTAAAAGGTGCTCTACAGAACAAACTTCAGGAAGTATGCACTTGGATATACAGGTTACAGATCACAGATTACAAAACAGAGAGAATTGAATTTACAGATCGAGGAATAGGGAGGCATTTTTGGAGGTGCTTGCTTGGGACAAGCACGGATTGATCCAAAAATGCTGAGAATTGCAAGTGTTCAAATGAATTTTATCACCAAATCAGAAACATTGTATGGTTTTGGTCTGCGGGCCTACAAGAGTCAAAAGTCGAGTGACAGGATAACGAGTAAGGAGTTCTAGGATAAAAATTATATGTATAAGATATAGGGGAATATTAAATATTGAATTTTCTTTGGTCTTAAAGCGATTTTCGTTGGGGTCAAGAATAGATTAGATTGGTGGTTTGGTTTGTTTACCTTCTCGAATTGGATAAATCATAAAACATAGCTAAAAAATGATTTATAGGTCGCTTAATAACTTTCTGTGGTTTCTTTCGTCCCAATTTTTTCATAGCCGTGTAATAGTGTTTTTGAGATTCGGTGAGAAACATTTCCAACACTCCTCCTTCATACTATATAAAAGTGATGAGAACAGAATGAACATTTATATAATTAAATATGTACAGTCCACAAAACGTTTAAACACACTATATAAGTAATACAATTGCCACAAAAAAGCAACACAACATCGAAACACATAATGGCGGTGATTGGGGGCGGGTTAACATAGCAATCCACATTGGATACAGTCTGAGTGGTATGAGTGGGTGTGTTATGTACACGTTAGATGAGTTAAGGTTACAGGAATAAATGGAAATGCAGATGCAACCAGAGCTGGGCTGACCAGGGTCATGGGCCCACAAGAACTTACCTTCTTCTTGAGCATGTTGAAGTTATCAATGATAACTCCAATGAATAGATTGAGGGTAAAGAACGAGCCGCAGACAATAAATATTACAAAATAAATATACGCATACAGGTTGGCCTCCCTCTGGGGCTGCAGGTCTACTCCACGGGCATCTACGGCGTCCGCCATCACCTCCATCCATCCCTCAAAGGTGGCCACCTGGAGCAGGGCCAAGTAGCCCATGCCCACATGGTCGAAGGTGATCTTTGAGTTAATCCAGGTGTAATTCTGCTCGATGCAGTCCCACTTGTCGTTAACCTCCTGCGAAGTAGTCAGGGATTAGTGTTCAAGCTGAGCTGAGTAGACCGGTGGGGATCGGAGGATCGGGGGATCCTGGGTCCAGAGACTACTCACAGTGATGGGCAGCAACTCGCCCAACTCATTGACGCACTTGAAAAATTTACCACCAAAAAACTGAACACCCATTATTGAGAAGATCAACCAAAAAACTAAACAAACCAAAAGTACATTGAAAATTGATGGTATTGCATACATGAGAGCGTTTACTACAATCCGCATTCCTTGCCACCTGGAATAGAAATGTATGGGATTACGATGACTGCTAAATATTACTGGATGGAGTCGTAGTGCTTATTCTTTGGATTTAAATATACATAGATGGATGAATCTCGTCTGCTTAGATTGGTCTAAACGTATGTACATTATCTACAATTTACAGAGTTTTTGGTCACTGAATAAATATTACAGATTACAGAATACGGTTTATATAATTTACAGTGGCGAAGGACTATACCGATTCTAGGACGAGGACAAGGACTGGGGCAAGGACGAGAACGAGGACGAGGCGATGCAAAGCGAGTTCTACAGAGTACGAGTATTTCTATTCGAAATCCATAAAGAAGACGAGATTGTACTAAACACTGCACACAGTTTTTTTTGACTCCATTGCTCGGTCTGACCAAATCCTCCTCGGAAACGGAGAATCAGAAAAAAGAGTTGAGATAGAACAGAGGCGGAAAGTACTTAGTGTTCCTACGCAGAGAGCTTGCTTCACCGGATGCATATACATGTTTGAGAGAAGTTTGTGGTGCAGGTGGCTCGCGTGACCACTTACCGGGATATGGCTCTCAAAGGACGCAGGGCACGCAGGGTGCGCAAGGATCGCAGCACCTTCAGGTTTTCGTTCTCCTCGATGAGCAGCGAGAACACGGAGACCTTTGAATCAAAAGTCGTGATTATACGAAAATATTCCGCAACAGAGCATCACCTAAGCACTCACAAATACTATGATGAAGTCTAGTATAGTCCAGAAACTGGTGAAATACTTAGAAAAGCCCAACGCCAGCCACTTCAGAATCATCTCCACCACGAAAATCAGGCAGAAGGAGAAGTTGATCCAGTAGAGAACACGCTTGAGAGTCTTGTTCTTGTCCAGATTGATGTCCTCGAAGCAGAGCGTGATACTCGACGCAAAGATCAGCACCAGGACGAACCACTCGAAGGCCGGAGTATCAACAACCGTCAAGACCGCTGTCCTCACTCGTGTCCAGTGCTTGGCGCTCTGCGTGTCCATGCAGCTCATGAACCAGGGGCACCGGAAGTAAAAACTGCAATGGATTCAAGGGGTGAAAGGCAAGAAAGATTGCAAGGTGTGGGTAAGGTGGGTTATACTCACTGGTCGTAGCACTTTTGGGGGAAACAGTCGTCGGGCACCTTGGGCGCCTTTGTAGCCCCGAAGCTCGGAAAAGTCATGGGATCATTGTAGGCTCCCTGCGAGTTACGCCTCCCACCAACGGTGAGATCGTCTACGTAGGAAACCAGACAATGCCATGGTTTTTCAGTCAGTCGCGAGAACGCCGACGGCTTCTGTGCCGGCTCTGAAGCCATTCCCTGCTCTGACTTGGACTGGCAGTCTTGAGGTGTCTTTTGGCCCAGATTGAGGGCCATCCCGAGGGCCGAGCTGGTCTCAGCTGCTCCCGAGCTGTGCGATTCTGTGCGCGCCGACTGGAAGGAGGCAGCTTTGTCTAGACTCGGTTGTGGATGCTCCGGGCGGCTCCTACGTGCGTGCGGATGCGGTGCCAACGGGCCTTGAGTGGAAGGTGCTTGTGCCTGCTGGAGGCTGGTGGCATGGAAGTGCTGCTGGTGCTCCGTAAGAGCAGCCAGCGGCGGGGTAGCCTTAAGCGATGAAATTTGCGCCAGTGTCGGAGGCTCGATGCTCGATTTCAAGGAGGTGGGTGGCGTAGCGGGCACCAGCTTCTGTTTCTGGAGGAGCAGGTTCTCGTACGATGATGTGCTTTTTAGCGAGAGGCTGTCCAGATGTCCGGGAAGAAACTTTCGGGGCATCTTTTCTGATTCGATGCGCAGCGTAGAAATGGGCTTCTCGTCCTCTGGCAGCTCCTCCACCCGTTCGATCAGAGAGAGGCGCTTGAAGCGATCAAACTGCACCGCAAAGGGATCGATCTTCCTGCGAAGGAAGGGCGACTGGCTACTGGGCTGTGAGGCAGTCTGGCTAGTGGCCGCCACTGCCAGAGCTTCCATGGCCGCAAAGGGTGCGTGGATTTGATCACAGATTTTTCGGATTTCGTTTGAGATGCTAAAGTCCTCATCGATTTTGCGTTGCTTCTCCAAGCTGCGCCGCTTCAGCTTTACGGATTGGCGCTGGGCGGCAGAACTAACGGACTGGGGGCGTCTGGGGACGCTGGACAAATCGTAGCTGTCGTACGGATTTAAAGGATGGACCACCTCATCGGCAGTCGTGCGCTCCGAGGCCCCAGTGATGATGGCAATGTGGTCCATTATGGCCTTGGTGGCCTCATCGGCCGCCGGCGAGGGCTCTGCAAGCGTGGAGAGCTTGCGCTCCAGCGAGGTGGTCGATCGCTTTATCTCCTCCAGCTCCTTTTCAAAACTTTGAATGATATTGTCAAACTCCGAGGGCTCGGTCTCGGAGTGGACGCCCATCTGGCCGGAGGAGCGGCGTGATCGTATGGCATTGGAGATGCAGCTAAGGTTGCTGCCCTTCAGCTCATCGTCATCTAGCTGCAAAAACTGAAAGAGCTCCTTCTGGTCGCAGCTAAGCAACTCCTCGCGCAGATTGCCCTGTTGGGACAGTATCTCGTCCTGCTCTATGGAAATGGAGTTTAAAGAATGCCCGCTGAGGGAGTGGCGCCGTATTTCGGCCTCCTCGGATTTGAGAAGCGATCGCTGCGACTGCCCGCTAGACTGGGACAGGCGGTCGAGCGATTTTCGGTAGCTGGGCGAGCGCGTCAGCAAGGACTTTTGGTACTTGAGATAGGCCTCGTCGTGCTCTTCGCCGCTTCTGTCCTGCAGGGAGTCGCCCCGGTTAAAGGAGCCACAGCCACTTCTTTGATCGTTTCCATAGGGGTCAGTGTCCGTGGAGTTGTATTGGCCCAGCAGACGCAGCTCAATAGACTCCGTGTAGGTGGCCTCATCGCGGGAGTCGTTTTGCTGGGTGCTCACCCCCGATGAGATTTGGTGTTGGAGTCGGTAGGGGGTCAGGCTGTGTCCGTTTCCATTCGAAGCGGGACACGCGGAGGCGACGGCGGCGGTCAGCATTGCGGTTTCGTAGGTGGGTGGCAGCGAGTCCGGATTCGGTGGCAGTGGGTGGTCTTGCATCTCGATCTCCTCCGACAGGTCGTTGGCGTCCTCGTACTCCAGGCCATCGACTATGGTGTGCAGGCCGTCCCTGAGAGGAATCTGGAAGCCAAAGTCAGATCCAGAAACAGGACGATTCATAGACTCCTGTGGGGTGGATGGTTTATATGCATAAGTGTGAGGGTGGTTATGTCTTAAGGGCAACAACTCACCTGGTAGCTCAGTCTGTGGAACTTTGTCTCGACCAGCACACCGCCGCCAGACTTGTCGCCCCGCTCCAGGACCCCCACGGCCTGATCAGACTGGGCCTGCAAGTGAGCCTGCTGCTGGGCCTCAAGGACGATCTGCTTGAACTGTTCCGCGTACTTGCGTTCTTTGCGGTCCTTACGCTCCTGCCGCTTTTTGCGGATGAGGTCGCGCACGCGTTCGATGCTTCTAGCCAGCTTCGATTCCTCGCCCACTTCCTAATCGGGGACGGAAAGTAGAAACGGTTAAGACGGCATAGAAGTCTGGTAGGAGTTTACTCAAGAGAGCTGGCTAAAAATGACTTTTTCAATACACATCTGTATAGGTATATATATAGGTATCCAATAGGTAACAGAACTGAACATGAATACTTTGAAGCTAAGAGCAGGCAACACAAAAGATATATAAATACACATATATAGTATGTCCTGGAGCCTGATAAACAAACTAATCTATATTGATAGGGTATTTACAAGTTCGGGATTTAGATTTATGGATTATGTTAAAACGCAAACAAGGCAAGCTAGTTTAAAAGCAAGTAGAACGGTTTAGTTGGAAAAATTACCTTTTTCTTGAAAATCTGTTAACGTTTTACGTTTTCAGTGTATTTAAATGGTTTTGTTTATCGTTTAGATTTCGGTTTTTTTGGGTTGTTTATTAAAGTGTATAGTTTGGATTATTTAGTGTTCAGTGTTAAGATTTTAGATTTAAACGCATTGTGCAAAGTTGACAACAGAAGTTTTGGTTAATTAGATTACGCTCAAGTGCATTTTAAATAATGTTTATTACATTGATTCCTAGGGGCTTGTTCTGGCTTTCACAAGAGACTCCATTGAGTCTGGATTTATAAGATTTTAACTACCGCCTCGGAACAAACCCCGGGAAACAGGCACCGATACGAACCGATACGAGGGACTCAGCTCAAGACTCTTAGAAGAGATTGTGCTGGGTGGAAATTGGTTGAGTTATTAGTACACAAAATAGTTAAATATATTAAGAACATTTAGCACAGTTAGTAATACAATGCAGAGAGCAATGGAGTTTAGTGAGTCTTAATTTGGTAAATATGAAAATTATAAGGGATTTGGTTCATTGGAAACTGAAGAGTGTCACTGATCGAATGGTGTATGATTCAAAAGTTTCGTCAATTGCTGGGTGCCATTTCATTTCATGATTTCATGAGGAAGCTACAATGTCACACACACACCACAGAAACCACATCAAGGTGCAAGACAAATTCAAATTCAAAATCAATAATCGATCTACCCGAATGCCGAAGGGCTTAACTGGTTTAGTTTAGGTTATCAGTTTAAGACGAGGTGAGAAAAAACTCTTCTCTCCTGTCAATATTCGAGCTAGTTGTTTAGTTCTTTCGGGATTTAGGCAACTTTTTTGGCACACACAAAGACATTTAGACAACATACACATTCACGAGCGTTAAAGAATGGGGGAGCTTTAGGGGTTTCATCCGACTTGCCTCTTTCTTCGACTTTAACTCCTCTGAGTTAAAGCTGTTGAGCAACAAGGCCAAAAACAAGTTGAGCACCATGAAGTTTCCCATTACAAGGGTCGGCAGGAAGATGGCAAAGCAAGTGGAGGCTCCTTGCTGTGGGTGGATGTCAGACTCTTAGGCAACAACTCTTATTCTTGACCCTTAATACTTACCTCTTCTTCGGCACGCATGCAGTCCCATAGGGGTTCAATCCATTCACCGCACAGTATGCGAAATATCATCATAAACGAGTGAAAGAAGTCGTTGAAGTTCCATCTAGCAAGTGACAGGTTATATTTGTAGTTAATAAGCCCAAGCACAGTTGGATGGAATCCTACCTTGGCACCGGATCCGGGTCAAACTTCTCGGGTGTATAGTCTTTGGAGAACAATTGCATTCCAATGACAGCAAATATGTAGATGACTATGACCAGGATCAGTGTGAGGTTACCCAGGGCACCAATTGTCGATATAATAATGCTTAACAGCACCTTCATTGTGGTCCATGACTGCGCCAGCTTCAAGACCCTTAGCTGGAAAGTTCATAAGCTGTGTCAATGGAAATTCTGCCAGATCTGTGGTTAACTTTACCAATCGAAGCCCGCGAAGAACACTGAGCCCGTCTACCAGCTCGAAGATGATGTCCAGGAGACTAGCGGTCACAATTAGTAGGTCAAAGATATTCCAACCGCACAGAAAAAAGTCCTTGGACAAAGCCATCAACTTAACGATACACTCGAAGGTGAAAATGGAGGTGAAGACCTGAAACCCGGAAAACCGGATAATGCTAGAGTTATTGTTATCAACTTGACTTTGATTACGAAACCTTATTGCCCACATCCAGAGCATTGCGAAAGCTCTCGCTCATCCCATGGTGCTCCATGGCTAAAAAGGCGGTGTTCAGCACAATGCACAATGTGATGGCCAGCTCGAATAGGGGATCCCGCACAACCTTGTAGAGGCAGTTTTGGAACTGCAGCCAGCTCTCGTAATCGGTGCAGCAGTGGACGCAACGGTCGCAGTTTCGATCGGGGAGATCATCTGATACAAAACTAATTAGATACATTCTCAATTCTGTGTCGTGAACTTACCGATTACCACCACCTCGGAGGAGAACTCCTGGTGCAGCGCATATACGTTGTGATTCTTGATTCGGGCGATATTGCCATTGCACTTAATAAGGCGCACTTCACGCGGGGAGAGAGCCAGCTCCACGGTGGACACATGCCCCAGCTCGTTTGCTGGGTCCTGTTCTTCGTGGTCATCCACAACGCCCGAGTCGTCCTGAGATGACTCTCGATTCACGCCACTTGAATTGGAGCTGGTTTGACGGCTACTGACGATGAGCTGACCCTTGTAGTCGGATGGATACAGCATATTGGGGTTCTTTACTCCCACCCCTATTCCGCTGTCTTGAAAACTGATTTTGGCCTTGGGCGTGGGCGCAGCAGTGGCAGTGGTGGCAGTGGTTGCGGCTGTTCCGCTGGCCTTGGCCTGTTCCATTTGTTGGTATTGCTTCTGGGCCTGCAGGGCTAGGGCCGAGGGGCGATCCGATGCGCTGTGTCGTGGACTAGGTCCTGGACTCGGCGTGGCCGATTGGGACTTTTCAGGTTCGTTGCCGTTGCTTCCACTTCCATTGCCATTGGTTGCTCCGGCTTCCTTGCCACCCTTCGCCTTTTTTCGCCGAGTCTTTTTCTTGCTGTAGGAGGCCAAAAGGACGCCCTTTCTTGAGTCGATCTTCTTCTTGTTGTTCTTGTTAAGCTTTTTCACGTTCAACACTGAGGGGTCGAAGCTGAAGGTTGAGTCGTCCCGATGGTCCAGTAAGTCCTTCTTTCGCTCCTGTGGGGTACGCCAGATTAACTTCATAAAATCATTTCAAATATCCCCATCCCTATCCCCTAAGTCAATATGTCCTTTTCGCGTCCTCGTTTAAAACCGATTTTAAAACGGAATACCGCCCTTGCATCAGGGCTTTAGTCTGCTTCGATGTGCATCAAAGAATCCGAGAAACTAAACAAAAAAAATTAAGTCGATTTTTCCAAATTTTGAAAGGGGTACCATCATGATTTTTTTCAAAAATCGACAAATTTTTTTTTGATTGATATTTTTGATCTTTGGATGCAGATTAATGAAGATTGAAGCCCTGATTCAAAAATGGCATTTCGTTTTAAAATCGGTTGCGAATTAGCTAAGATATTCAAATAAAACTGCTCTAAAAATGGAAATTTTTGATTTTCAAAATACGGGAAGTGGACATTTGTCAAAAACCCATTTATCATCCTTTTCCCTAAATTTTTAAGGATATTTTCGCCATTTTGTATCCGATTTTGCACCAAGATACCATTGAGGAATGGGGACTTCGTTCGCTGTCTGTCATCATCAAAGATTTTTTATAAATCGAACTGTAAACTTTATAAAATCGTTTCAAACATTGTCTATAGGCCCATATGTCCTTTTCTCGCCCCCTAACTCAGGTTTGTGAAGGAATACGCTTTACACATATACAATAATTAGATAGTACTCGAAAATACGAATTCGGGAAGGTATAACTTTCGCCGATTGGAGTTGAATGAAGAAAGTTATGGCTAATTCGGTAAAATGTTCCAAAAAGCAATATCACGTTTAAGCCCGAATGTCCTTTTTTCATCCTCTTGATTAAGTTTTCATGGATATTTTTGCCATTTTGTATCAGATTTTGCACCAAGATACCATTTAGGAATCGGGACTTCGTTCGCTGTCTGTCATAATCAAAGATTTTTTATAAATCGAACTGTTAACTTTATAAAATCGTTTCCAACATCGCCTATAGGCCCATATGTCCTTTTCTCGCCCCCTAACTTAGGTTTGTGAAGGAATACGCTTCACACATATTCAATAATTAGATAGTACTCGAAAATACGAATTCGGGAAGGTATAACTTTCGCCGATTGGAGTTGAATGAAGAAAGTTATGGCTAATTCGGTAAAATGTTCCAAAAAGCAATATCACGTTTAAGCCCGAATGTCCTTTTTTCATCCTCTTGATTAAGTTTTCATGGATATTTTTGCCATTTTGTATCCGATTTTGCACCAAGATACCATTTAGGAATCGGGACTTCGTTCGCTGTCTGTCACAATCTAAGATTTCTATTAATTTGAAGTGTTAATTTAAAAAAAATCGTTTCAAACATCGCCTGTGCGTTCATATGTCCTTTTCTCGCCACCTAACTTAGGTGTTTAGGGAAAACTCTTGAAAGATATACTATAATTAGATAGTACTTGAAGATACTAATTTGAGAAGGTACACCTCTCGCAGATTGGAGGTGAATAAACCAAGTTATGGCCCATTATATAGATAAACTGAATTGTTTCCGAATTGTAATATACAGAAAGTGGATATTTGTCAAAAGCCTAACTTTTTAACCATTTGATAGCCAATATTTTATTTGATTTTCAACCGATTTTAAAACGGAATACCATTCATAAATCAGGGCTTTAATCTGTTTCGATGTGCATCAAAGAATCCGAGAAAATAAACAAAAAAAATTAAGTCGATTTTTCAAAATTTTGAAAGGGGTACCATCATGATTTTTTTCAAAAATCGACAAATTTTTTTTTGATTGATATTTTTGATCTTTGGATGCAGATTAAAGAAGATTAAAGCCCTAATTTAGAAATAGCATTTCGTTTTAAAATTGGTTGCGAATTAACTAAGATATTCAAATAAAACTGCTTTAAAAATGGAAATTTTTGATTTTCAAAATACGGGAAGTGGACATTTGTCAAAAACCCATTTTTTCATCCTTTTCCCTGAATTTTTAAGGATATTTTCGGCATTTTGTATCCGATTTTGCACCAAGATACCATTTAAGAATCGGGACTTCGTTCGCTGTCTGTCATAATCAAAGATTTTTTATAAATCGAACTGTAAACTTTATAAAATCGTTTCAAACATCGCCTATAGGCCCATATGTCCTTTTCTCGCCCCCTAACTTAGGCTTGTGGAGAAATACGCTTGACACATATATAATAATTAGATAGTACTCGAAAATACGAATTCTGGAAGGTATAACTTTCTCTGATTGGAGTTGAACGAAGAAAGTTATAACTTTCTCTGATTGGAGTTGAACGAAGAAAGTTATGGCTAATTCGGTAAAATGTTCCAAAAAGCAAAATCACGTTTAAGCCCGAATGTCCTTTTTTCATCCTGTTGATTAAGTTTTCATGGATATTTTTGCCATTTTGTATCCGATTTTACACCGAGATACCATTTAGGAATCGGGACTTCGTTTGCTGTCTGTCATCATCAAAGATTTTTTATAAATCGAACTGTAAACTTTATAAAATCGTTTCAAACATCGCCTATAGGACCATATGTTCTTTTCTCGCCCCCTAACTTAGGCTTGTGGAGAAATATGCTTGACACATATATAATAATTAGATAGTACTCGAAAATACGAATTCTGGAAGGTATAACTTTCTCTGATTGGAGTTGAACGAAGAAAGTTATAACTTTCTCTGATTGGAGTTGAACGAAGAAAGTTATGGCTAATTCGGTAAAATGTTCCAAAAAGCAAAATCACGTTTAAGCCCGAATGTCCTTTTTTATACCGTTTAGGAATCGGGACTTCGTTTGCTGTCTGTCATCATCAAAGATTTTTTATAAATCGAACTGTTAACTTTATAAAATCGTTTCAAACATCGCCTATAGGCCCATATGTCCTTTTCTCGCCCCCTAACTTAGGTTTGTGAAGAAATACGCTTGACACATATTCAATAATTAGATAGTACTCGAAAATACGAATTCGGGAAGGTATACCTTTCTCCGATTGGAGTTGAACGAAGAAAGTTATGGCTAATTCGGTAAAATGTTCCAAAAAGCAAAATCACGTTTAAGCCCGAATGTCCTTTTTTCATCCTCTTGATTAAGTTTTCATGGATATTTTTGCCATTTTGTATCCGATTTTGCACCGAGATACCATTTAGGAATTGGGACTTCGTTTGCTGTCTGTCATCATCAAAGATTTTTTATAAATCGAACTGTAAACTTTATAAAATCGTTTCAAACATCGCCTATAGGCCCATATGTCCTTTTCTCGCCCCCTAACTTAGGCTTGTGGAGAAATACGCTTGACACATATATAATAATTAGATAGTACTCGAAAATACGAATTCTGGAAGGTATAACTTTCTCTGATTGGAGTTGAACGAAGAAAGTTATGGCTAATTCGGTAAAATGTTCCAAAAAGCAAAATCACGTTTAAGCCCGAATGTCCTTTTTTCATCCTGTTGATTAAGTTTTCATGGATATTTTTGCCATTTTGTATCCGATTTTGCACCGAGATACCATTTAGGAATCGGGACTTCGTTTGCTGTCTGTCATCATCAAAGATTTTTTATAAATCGAACTGTAAACTTTATAAAATCGTTTCAAACATCGCCTATATGCCCATATGTCCTTTTCTCGCCCCCTAACTTAGGTTTGTGAAGAAATATGCTTGACAAATATACAATAATTAGATAGTACTCGAAAATACGAATTCGGAAAGGTATAACTTTCTCTGATTGGAGTTGAACGAAGAAAGTTATGGCTAATTCGGTAAAATGTTCCAAAAAGCAAAATCACGTTTAAGCCCGAATGTCCTTTTTTCATCCTCTTGATTAAGTTTTCATGGATATTTTTGCCATTTTGTATCCGATTTTGCACCGAGATACCGTTTAGGAATCGGGACTTCGTTTGCTGTCTGTCATCATCAAAGATTTTTTAACAATCGAACTGTTAACTTTATAAAATCGTTTCAAACATCGCCTATAGGTCCATATGTCCTTTTCTCGCCCCCTAACTAAGGTTTGTGAAGAAATACGCTTGACACATATTCAATAATTAGATAGTTTTCGAAAATACGAATTCGGGAAGGTATAACTTTCGCCGATTGGAGTTGAACGAAGAAAGTTATGGCTAATTCGGTAAAATGTTCCAAAAAGCTAAATCAAGTTTTCATGGATATTTTTGCCATTTTGTATCCGCTTTTGCACCGAGATACCATTTAGGAATCGGGACTTCGTTTGCTGTCTGTCATCATCAAAGATTTTTTATAAATCGAACTGTAAACTTTATAAAATCGTTTCAAACATCGCCTATAGGCCCATATGTCCTTCTCTCACCCCCTAACTTAGGCTTGTGGAGAAATACGCTTGACACATATATAATAATTAGATAGTACTCGAAAATACGAATTCTGGAAGGTATAACTTTCTCTGATTGGAGTTGAACGAAGAAAGTTATGGCTAATTCGGTAAAATGTTCCAAAAAGCAAAATCACGTTTAAGCCCGAATGTCCTTTTTTCATCCTGTTGATTAAGTTTTCATGGATATTTTTGCCATTTTGTATCCGATTTTGCACCGAGATACCATTTAGGAATCGGGACTTCGTTTGCTGTCTGTCATCATCAAAGATTTTTTATAAATCGAACTGTAAACTTTATAAAATCGTTTCAAACATCGCCTATATGCACATATGTCCTTTTCTCGCCCCCTAACTTAGGTTTGTGAAGAAATATGCTTGACAAATATACAATAATTAGATAGTACTCCAAAATACGGATTCGGGAAGGTATAACTTTCTCTGATTGGAGTTGAACGAAGAAAGTTATGGCTAATTCGGTAAAATGTTCCAAAAAGCAAAATCACGTTTAAGCCCGAATGTCCTTTTTTCATCCTCTTGATTAAGTTTTCATGGATATTTTTGCCATTTTGTATCCGATTTTGCACCGAGATACCGTTTAGGAATCGGGACTTCGTTTGCTGTCTGTCATCATCAAAGATTTTTTATAAATCGAACTGTTAACTTTATAAAATCGTTTCAAACATCGCCTATAGGCCCATATGTCCTTTTCTCGCCCCCTAACTAAGGTTTGTGAAGAAATACGCTTGACACATATTCAATAATTAGATAGTTTTCGAAAATACGAATTCGGGAAGGTATAACTTTCGCCGATTGGAGTTGAACGAAGAAAGTTATGGCTAATTCGGTAAAATGTTCCAAAAAGCTAAATCACGTTTAAGCCCGAATGTCCTTTTTTCATCCTCTTGATTAAGTTTTCATGGATATTTTTGCCATTTTGTATCCGATTTTGCACCAAGATACCATTTAGAAATCGGGACCTCGTTCGTTGTCTGTCATAATCAAAGATTTTTTATAAATCGAACTGTAAACTTTATAAAATCGTTTCAAACATCGCCTATAGGCCCATATGTCCTTTTCTCGCCCCCTAACTTAGGCTTGTGGAGAAATACGCTTGACACATATACAATAATTAGATAGTACTCGAAAATATGAATTCGGGAAGGTATAACTTTCTCCGATTGGAGTTGAACGAAGAAAGTTATGGCTAATTCGGTAGAATGTTCCAAAAAGCAAAATCACGTTTAAGCCCGAATGTCCGTTTTTCATCCTCTTGATTAAGTTTTCATGGATATTTTTGCCATTTTGTATCCGATTTTGCACCGAGATACCATTTAGGAATCGGGACTTCGTTTGCTGTCTGTCATCATCAAAGATTTTTTATAAATCGAACTGTAAACTTTATAAAATCGTTTCAAACATCGCCTATATGCCCATATGTCCTTTTCTCGCCCCCTAACTTAGGTTTGTGAAGAAATATGCTTGACAAATATACAATAATTAGATAGTACTCGAAAATAAGAATTCCGGAAGGTATAACTTTCTCTGATTGGAGTTGAACGAAGAAAGTTATGGCTAATTCGGTAAAATGTTCCAAAAAGCAAAATCACGTTTAAGCCCGAATGTCCTTTTTTCATCCTCTTGATTAAGTTTTCATGGATATTTTTGCCATTTTGTATCCGATTTTGCACCGAGATACCGTTTAGGAATCGGGACTTCGTTTGCTGTCTGTCATCATCAAAGATTTTTTTATAAATCGAACTGTTAACTTTATAAAATCGTTTCAAACATCGCCTATAGGTCCATATGTCCTTTTCTCGCCCCCTAACTAAGGTTTGTGAAGAAATACGCTTGACACATATTCAATAATTAGATAGTTTTCGAAAATACGAATTCGGGAAGGTATAACTTTCGCCGATTGGAGTTGAACGAAGAAAGTTATGGCTAATTCGGTAAAATGTTCCAAAAAGCAAAATCACGTTTAAGCCCGAATGTCCTTTTTTCATCCTGTTGATTAAGTTTTCATGGATATTTTTGCCATTTTGTATCCGATTTTGCACCAAGATACCATTTAGAAATCGGGACCTCGTTCGTTGTCTGTCATAATCAAAGATTTTTTATAAATCGAACTGTAAACTTTATAAAATCGTTTCAAACATCGCCTATAGGCCCATATGTCCTTTTCTCGCCCCCTAACTTAGGCTTGTGGAGAAATACGCTTGACACATATACAATAATTAGATAGTACTCGAAAATACGAATTCGGGAAGGTATAACTTTCTCCGATTGGAGTTGAACGAAGAAAGTTATGGCTAATTCGGTAGAATGTTCCAAAAAGCAAAATCACGTTTAAGCCCGAATGTCCTTTTTTCATCCTCTTGATTAAGTTTTCATGGATATTTTTGCCATTTTGTATCCGATTTTGCACCGAGATACCATTTAGGAATCGGGACTTCGTTTGCTGTCTGTCATCATCAAAGATTTTTTATAAATCGAACTGTAAACTTTATAAAATCGTTTCAAACATCGCCTATAGGCCCATATGTCCTTTTCTCGCCCCCTAACTTAGGCTTGTGGAGAAATACGCTTGACACATATACAATAATTAGATAGTACTCGAAAATACGAATTCAGGAAGGTATAACTTTCTCCGATTGGAGTTGAACGAAGAAAGTTATGGCTAATTCGGTAAAATGTTCCAAAAAGCAAAATCACGTTTAAGCCCGAATGTCCTTTTTTCATCCTCTTGATTAAGTTTTCATGGATATTTTTGCCATTTTGTATCCGATTTTGCACCGAGATACCATTTAGGAATCGGGACTTCGTTTGCTGTCTGTCATTATCAAAGATTTTTTATAAATCGAACTGTAAACTTTATAAAATCGTTTCAAACATCGCCTATAGGCCCATATGTCCTTTTCTCGCCCCCTAACTTAGGCTTGTGGAGAAATACGCTTGACACATATACAATAATTAGATAGTACTCGAAAATACGAATTCTGGAAGGTATAACTTTCTCTGATTGGAGTTGAACTAAGAAAGTTATGGCTAATTCGGTAAAATGTTCCAAAAAGCAAAATCACGTTTAAGCCCGAATGTCCTTTTTTCATCCTGTTGATTAAGTTTTCATGGATATTTTTGCCATTTGGTATCCGATTTTGCACCGAGATACCATTTAGGAATCGGGACTTCGTTTGCTGTCTGTCATTATCAAAGATTTTTTATAAATCGAACTGTAAACTTTATAAAATCGTTTCAAACATCGCCTATATGCCCATATGTCCTTTTCTCGCCCCCTAACTTAGGTTTGTGAAGAAATATCCTTGACACATTTATAATAATTAGATAGTACTCGAAAATACGAATTCGGGAAGGTATAACTTTCTCCGATTGGAGTTGAACGAAGAAAGTTATGGCTAATTCGGTAAAATGTTCCAAAAAGCAAAATCACGTTTAAGCCCGAATGTCCTTTTTTCATCCTCTTGATTAAGTTTTCATGGATATTTTTGCCATTTTGTATCCGATTTTGCACTGAGATACCGTTTAGGAATCGGGACTTCGTTTGCTGTCTGTCATCATCAAAGATTTTTTATAAATCGAACTGTTAACTTTATAAAATCGTTTCAAACATCGCCTATAGGCCCATATGTCCTTTTCTCGCCCCCTAACTTAGGTTTGTGAAGAAATACGCTTGACACATATTCAATAATTAGATAGTACTCGAAAATACGAATTCGGGAAGGTATAACTTTCGCCGATTGGAGTTGAACGAAGAAAGTTATGGCTAATTCGGTAAAATGTTCCAAAAAGCAAAATCACGTTTAAGCCCGAATGTCCTTTTTTCATCCTCTTGATTAAGTTTTCATGGATATTTTTGCCATTTTGTATCCGATTTTGCACTGAGATACCGTTTAGGAATCGGGACTTCGTTTGCTGTCTGTCATCATCAAAGATTTTTTATAAATCGAACTGTTAACTTTATAAAATCGTTTCAAACATCGCCTATAGGCCCATATGTCCTTTTCTCGCCCCCTAACTTAGGTTTGTGAAGAAATACGCTTGACACATATTCAATAATTAGATAGTACTCGAAAATACGAATTCGGGAAGGTATAACTTTCGCCGATTGGAGTTGAATGAAGAAAGTTATGGCTAATTCGGTAAAATGTTCCAAAAAGCAAAATCACGTTTAAGCCCGAATGTCCTTTTTTCATCCTCTTGATTAAATTTTCATGGATATTTTTGCCATTTTGTATCCGATTTTGCACCAAGATACCATTTAAGAATCGGGACTTCGTTTGCTGTTTGTCATCATCAAAGATTTTTTATAAATCGAACTGTAAACTTTATAAAATCGTTTCAAACATCGCCTATAGGCCCATATGTCCTTTTCTCGCCCCCTAACTTAAGTTTGTGAAGAAATACGCTTGACACATATAAAATAATTAGACAGTACTCGAAAATACGAATTCGGGAAGGTATAACTTTCTCCGATTGGAGTTGAACGAAGAAAGTTATGGCTAATTCGGTAAAATGTTCCAAAAAGCAAAATCACGTTTAAGCCCGAATGTCCTTTTTTCATCCTCTTGATTAAGTTTTCATGGATATTTTTGCCATTTTGTATCCGATTTTGCACCAAGATACCATTTAGAAATCGGGACTTCGTTCGCTGTCTGTCATAATCAAAGATTTTTTATAAATCGAACTGTAAACTTTATAAAATCGTTTCAAACATCGCCTATAGGCCCATATGTCCTTTTCTCGCCCCCTAACTTAGGTTTGTGAAGAAATACGCTTGACACATATAAAATAATTAGACAGTACTCGAAAATACGAATTCGGGAAGGTATAACTTTCTCCGATTGGAGTTGAACGAAGAAAGTTATGGCTAATTCGGTAAAATGTTCCAAAAAGCAAAATCACGTTTAAGCCCGAATGTCCTTTTTTCATCCTCTTGATTAAGTTTTCATGGATATTTTTGCCATTTTGTATCCGATTTTGCACCAAGATACCATTTAGAAATCGGGACTTCGTTCGCTGTCTGTCATAATCAAAGATTTTTTATAAATCGAACTGTAAACTTTATAAAATCGTTTCAAACATTGTCTATAGGCCCATATGTCCTTTTCTCGCCCCCTAACTCAGGTTTGTGAAGGAATACGCTTTACACATATACAATAATTAGATAGTACTCGAAAATACGAATTCGGGAAGCTAAAACGTTCTCCGATTGGAGTTGAACGAAGAAAGTTATGGCTAATTCGGTAAAATGTTCCAAAAAGCAAAATCACGTTTAAGCCCGAATGTCCTTTTTTCATCCTCTTGATTAAGTTTTCATGAATATTTTTGCCATTTTGTATCCGATTTTGCACCAAGATACCATTGGGGAATGGGGACTTCGTTCGCTGTCTGTCATTATCAAAGATTTTTTTTAAATCGAACTGTAAACTTTATAAAATCGTTTCAAACATTGTCTATAGGCCCATATGTCCTTTTCTCGCCCCCTATCTCAGGTTTGTGAAGGAATACGCTTTACACATATACAATAATTAGATAGTACTCGAAAATACGAATTCGGGAAGGTATAACTTTCTCCGATTGGAGTTGAACGAAGAAAGTTATGGCTAATTCGGTAAAATGTTCCAAAAAGCAAAACCACGTTTAAGCCCGAATGTCCTTTCTTCATCCTCTTGATTAAGTTTTCATGAATATTTTTGCCATTTTGTATCCGATTTTGCACCAAGATACCATTTAGAAATCGGGACTTCGTTCGCTGTCTGTCATAATCAAAGATTTTTTATAAATCGAACTGTAAACTTTATAAAATCGTTTCAAACATCGCCTGTAGGCCCATATGTCCTTTTCTCGCCCCCTAACTTAGGCTTGTGGCGAAATACGCTTGACACATATACAATAATTAGATAGTACTCGAAAATACGAATTCGGGAAGGTATAACTTTCTCCGATTGGAGTTGAACGAAGAAAGTTATGGCTAATTCGGTAAAATGTTCCAAAAAGCAAAACCACGTTTAAGCCCGAATGTCCTTTTTTCATCCTCTTGATTAAGTTTTCATGAATATTTTTGCCATTTTGTATCCGATTTTGCACCAAGATACCATTTAGAAATCGGGACTTCGTTCGCTGTCTGTCATAATCAAAGATTTTTTATAAATCGAACTGTAAACTTTATAAAATCGTTTCAAACATCGCCTATAGGCCCATATGTCCTTTTCTCGCCCCCTAACTTAGGTTTGTGAAGGAATACGCTTCACACATATTCAATAATTAGATAGTACTCGAAAATACGAATTCGGGAAGGTATAACTTTCGCCGATTAGAGTTGAATGAAGAAAGTTATGGCTAATTCGGTAAAATGTTCCAAAAAGCAATATCACGTTTAAGCCCGAATGTCCTTTTTTCATCCTCTTGATTAAGTTTTCATGGATATTTTTGCCATTTTGTATCAGATTTTGCACCAAGATACCATTTAGGAATCGGGACTTCGTTCGCTGTCTGTCATAATCAAAGATTTCTATTAATTTTAAGTGTTATTTTAAAAAAATCGTTTCAAACATCGCCTGTGCGTTCATACGTCCTTTTCTCGCCACCTAACTTAGGTGTTTAGGGAAAACTCTTGAAAGATATACTATAATTAGATAGTACTTGAAGATACTAATTTGAGAAGGTACACCTCTCGCATATTGGAGGTGAATAAACCAAGTTATGGCCCATTATTTAGATAAACTGAATTGTTTCCGAATTGTAATATACAGAAAGTTGATATTTGTCAAAAGCCTAACTTTTTAACCATTTGATAGCCAATATTTTATTTGATTTTCAACCGATTTTAAAACGGAATACCATTCATAAATCAGGGCTTTAATCTGTTTCGATGTGCATCAAAGAATCCGAGAAAATAAACAAAAAAAATTAAGTCGATTTTTCCAAATTTTGAAAGGGGTACCATCATGATTTTTTCCAAAATCGACAAATTTTTTTTTGATTGATATTTTTGATCTTTGGATGCAGATTAAAGAAGATTGAAGCCCTTATTTAGAAATGGCTTTTCGTTTTAAAATCGGTTGCGAATTAGCTAAGATATTCAAATAAAACTGCTCTAAAAATTGAAATTTTTGATTTTCAAAATACGGGAAGTGGACATTTGTCAAAAACCCATTTTTTCATTCTTTTTCCTGAATTTTTAAGGATATTTTCGCCATTTTGTATCCGATTTTGCACCAAGATACCATTGAGGAATGGGGACTTCGTTCGCTGTCTGTCATTATCAAAGATTTTTTTTAAATCGAACTGTAAACTTTATAAAATCGTTTCAAACATTGTCTATAGGCCCATATGTCCTTTTCTCGCCCCCTAACTCAGGTTTGTGAAGGAATACGCTTTACACATATACAATAATTAGATAGTACTCGAAAATACGAATTCGGGAAGCTAAAACTTTCTCCGATTGAAGTTGAACAAAGAAAGTTATGGCTAATTCGGTAAAATGTTCCAAAAAGCAAAATCACGTTTAAGCCCGAATGTCCTTTTTTCATCCTCTTGATTAAGTTTTCATGGATATTTTTGCCATTTTGTATCCGATTTTGCACCAAGATACCATTTAGGAATCGGGACTTCGTTCGCTGTCTGTCATAATCAAAGATTTTTTATAAATCGAACTGTAAACTTTATAAAATCGTGTCAAACATCGCCTATAGGCCCATATGTCCTTTTCTCGCCCCCTAACTTCGGTTTGTTAAGAAATACGCTTGACACATATACAATATTTAGATAGTACTCGAAAATACGAATTCGGGAAGGTATAACTTTCGCCGATTGGAGTTGAATGAAGAAAGTTATGGCTGATTCGGTAAAATGTTCCAAAAAGCAATATCACGTTTAAGCCCGAATGTCCTTTTTTCATCCTCTTGATTAAGTTTTCATGGATATTTTTGCCATTTTGTATCCGATTTTGCACCAAGATACCATTTAGGAATCGGGACTTCGTTCGCTGTCTGTCATAATCAAAGATTTTTTATAAATCGAACTGTAAACTTTATAAAATCGTTTCAAACATCGCCTATAGGCCCATATGTCCTTTTCTCGCCCCCTAACTTAGGTTTGTGAAGAAATACGCTTGACACATATACAATAATTAGATAGTACTCGAAAATACAAATTCGGGAAGGTATAACTTTCGCCGATTGGAGTTGAATGAAGAAAGTTATGGCTAATTCGGTAAAATGTTCCAAAAAGCAATATCACGTTTAAGCCCGAATGTCCTTTTTTCATCCTCTTGATTAAGTTTTCATGGATATTTTTGCCATTTTGTATCCGATTTTGCACCAAGATACCATTTAGGAATCGGGACTTCGTTCGCTGTCTGTCATAATCAAAGATTTCTATTAATTTGAAGTGTTAATTTAAAAAAAATCGTTTCAAACATCGCCTGTGCGTTCATATGTCCTTTTCTCGCCACCTAACTTAGGTGTTTAGGGAAAACTCTTGAAAGATATACTATAATTAGATAGTACTTGAAGATACTAATTTGAGAAGGTACACCTCTCGCAGATTGGAGGTGAATAAACCAAGTTATGGCCCATTATATAGATAAACTGAATTGTTTCCGAATTGTAATATACAGAAAGTGGATATTTGTCAAAAGCCTAACTTTTTAACCATTTGATAGCCAATATTTTATTTGATTTTCAACCGATTTTAAAACGGAATACCATTCATAAATCAGGGCTTTAATCTGTTTCGATGTGCATCAAAGAATCCGAGAAAATAAACAAAAAAAATTAAGTCGATTTTTCCAAATTTTGAAAGGGGTACCATCATGATTTTTTTCAAAAATCAACAAATTTTTTTTTGATTGATATTTTTGATCTTTGGATGCAGATTAAAGAAGATTGAAGCCCTAATTCAGAAATGGCATTTCGTTTTAAAATCGGTTGCGAATTAGCTAAGATATTCAAATAAAACTGCTCTAAAAATGGAAATTTTTGATTATCAAGATACGGGAAGTGGACATTTGTCAAAAACCCATTTTTTCATCCTTTTTCCTGAATTTTTAAGGATATTTTCGCCATTTTGTATCCGATTTTGCACCAAGATACCATTGAGGAATGGGGACTTCGTTCGCTGTCTGTCATTATCAAAGATTTTTTTTAAATCGAACTGTAAACTTTATAAAATCGTTTCAAACATTGTCTATAGGCCCATATGTCCTTTTCTCGCCCCCTAACTTAGGTTTGTGAAGAAATACGCTTGACACATATACAATAATTAGATAGTACTCGAAAATACGAATTCGGGAAGGTATAACTTTCGCCGATTGAAGTTGAACGAAGAAAGTTATGGCTAATTCGGTAAAATGTTCCAAAAAGCAAAATCACGTTTAAGCCCGAATGTCCTTTTTTCATCCTCTTGATTAAGTTTTCATGGATATTTTTGCCATTTTGTATCCGATTTTGCACCGAGATACCACTAGGAATCGGGACTTCGTTCGCTGTCTGTCATCATCAAAGATTTTTTATAAATCGAACTGTAAACTGTATAAAATCGTTTCAAACATCGCCTATAGGACCATATGTCCTTTTCTCACCCCCTAACTTAGGTTTTGTGAAGAAATACGCTTGACACATATACAATAATTGGATAGGACTCGAAAATACGAATTCGGGAAGGTATAACTTTCGCCGATTGGAGTTAAACGAAGAAAGTTATGGCTTATTCGGTAAAATGTTCCAAAAAGCAATATCACGTTTAAGCCCGAATGTCCTTTTTTCATCCTCTTGATTAAGTTTTCATGGATATTTTTGCCATTTTGTATCCGATTTTGCACCAAGATACCATTTAGAAATCGGGACTTCGTTCGCTGTCTGTCATCATCAAAGATTTTTTATAAATCGAACTGTAAACTTTATAAAATCGTTTTAAACATCGCTTTTAGGCTCATATGTCCTTTTCTCGCCCCCTAACTTAGGTTTGTGAAGGAATACGCTTCACACTTATACAATAATTAGATAGTACTCGAAAATACGAATTCGGGAAGGTATAACTTTCGCCGATTGAACGAGGAAAGTGGAACGAGGAAAGTTATGGCTAATTCGGTAAAATTTATCAAAATTAAAAATCACGGATTCGCACAAATGATGTTTCCTCATCCTTTTGATTAAGTTTTTAAGGATAAAATGGTTTTATACATCTCCCCATATATGAAGCATTTATAAACTTACTTCATTCGTTATTTCAGCTTCCTCCTCGTAGCTCAAAGCCACTACAGCCAGCATAAGGTTGATAAGGTAGAAGGAACCGAAGAATACAACCACAGTGAAGAAGGAAACGCTCATGGGGCCACAAGTGGCTAGGACCTAAATCGAATGGGTCAAAGCATATTTTTATAGAAGATTTATTAAACCTACCATATTGTAAACATTCTCCCAGTAGTCCAAGGTAATCAGTTGAAAGGTGGTCAGCATAGACCACATAAAGTTGTCAAAGTTTGTGTACCCATGGTTGGGATTCTCCCCCACGCAGAGGCACACATATTCCATTGGGCAGTGCCGGGCGCCCGTGAGATTTCCACACAAAACGGGCAGCTCATCTTCGTCGTAGAGCCAGTTATCAGTGTCGTTAACCCAACTGAAAAGAATTGGTGTTTACTAAAAGTCAACCGTCCGGGTTAGTCTTCACATACATCTGCCAGTCCAAGTGCGAGACGTTTGTCCAGTCCGAAGGCACCTGGCGCACACACTTGTTCCGCAGCTCACCCATGTAGACTTGCAGGGCGAAGAGGGCGAACACCATCAGACAAAAGATGGTTAGGGTCATGACCTCGGCCAACTGGCGGAAGGAGTGCAGCAGTGCATTGATGATCGTCTTCAGACCCGGCATGATTGATACTGTTTTGAGGGCGCGCAGGACGCGAAAAGTGCGCAGCCCGGCCAGGTTGCCCACCTCCATGCCGATGGTAGCATAGCCACTGGTGATGACCACAAAGTCCAGCCAGTTCCACGGATTGCGCAGGTACGTATACTTGTTGAGCAAGAAGCCTTTGGCTATTATTTTAATGACCATTTCGATGCTGTAGATGGCCAAGAAGATGTACCTAATAGAACAGAGGCGTTCCCAGTAACCTACTCTGCCTCTAAAAATCCAAACAGCAATACTTACTCCGCCTCCTCCACCGTCTCAGTCATGGCCAGGAAGATGCAGTTGAACAGAATGGTCGCCATGACGCAGTAATCAAAGAACTGGTTGGTGGCGATGTAGACGCAAATGCGGCGCGCCGGGCTCCATGGATGGAACAGGAATAGGCTTTTGGTGCCGGTGAAGCGGTGGATGTAGTTTTTTCGAAAACGCTTCGACACGACGCAGAATGTCTGAAATTTAAAATAAAAAAGCTCAATATTGGTCAGTTTCTCTTTTGAATTTAAAATATTCTTTGTGGGAAGAGCTTGAACTCAAACTTTAATGGGTAACATTTTATTTTTATTCATATATTAAAATAAATATTAACTTTCTTTGGAAATTATTAATCATTTAAATTATATTAAACTTTTTTCTAAAGTTTAAGTTTCAAATTTAGGCGCTCGTTTATCGTTCGGCCTACCACGCTTTTGAAAGAATATGGCAACGCTGTTATATAAAAATCGATAGTCAACTTAAAATATGTTTTTTTTTCACTTTATCTTTAACCTTTCATGCATTCCCTCCCACCCGGTTCCTTAATATTTAAATATCTAAATATAGATAATATAGATAAATGGCCAATGGAAATTATATCGGCGATGAAAATTATTATCGCTTCACCGCAATCATTTTCGAGCTTAAGATTTTATTGTTGCCACTGGCAAGTTGCCAATACGATATATCGGATCCTTAGTGCTGCCAAGTTCGGAACACAAAAATATCGATATCTCGACAGGCTTTTACTAGCTGTCAAATCAACCTCGCTAGACATCCGGTGAATATTCGTTCTTTCTTTTATCAACCGTCTCCCAGAGCAGAAGGAAGATGAGAGCTAAGGTAAAAAAAATTAATTTATACAATTGTGCAAGTGCAAAAGGGGGAAAAAGTGTGTGAACTGTAATTATTAATTGACTGTGTTCTCAATTGCAGTGGCGTAAGAAGCGTATGCGTAGGTTGAAGCGTAAGCGCAGAAAGATGCGTGCAAGGTCCAAGTAAGCGCAGCACCTATTCGCCCGTACGGAATGGTGAGTACTCGAGTCGCTGCCCTGCGAAGCCCCCCTTTTCTGCCCAGTGAACGCAAGACTCTAATTTGCGGCGTTTCTCCTATTTATTTGCAGGAACTTTTGCCCGACTACAGACACACGAGAACACGCCGTTTGGGCAATCAAAAAAATGGTCGCCCTCGTGTAATTTTGCAAACCTGTCTTCATGCAAACAAGAAATGTGCATTTACAATTCACACACTTGGAAATTTCATGTAAAATTGATTCTAATAAATTACTTGGATGTTCGCAAAGGTTCCACGAATGAAAAAGCATGTGTTATTAATGAGTGAGAGTGTTAAAGCAAGCAAGCAAGCGAGGCGGGCTCAACATAACCACACTCGGTTATGTGTGTATGCGTGAGCACGTTTTGCCGAATAGATGGCTGCGAATTTTTGCAGATTTTTATTTCGCCTTGATTGCCGGCGAGGCGACTAATGGCATCATGAACCGGGATCGAGAATCACCTTCGTTGAAGATTAGACTCTTTGGCCGAAGCGGTAAATTCTGACCAATTGGCTAATATAATTATTCATGGCGCAGACCTGGCTCCTCTATGGCATTTTTTTCTGCCCCAAGGGAGCGCGTGTCGTGCGCTCGTCATGCCCATACGCCCTACCACACTGCCAGCCTTCCCTGTTCCCGCGCCTCTTTAGCAACATTCGGAAATATCGATTTGTTGCTTGCAGGGGAGCAAGACCAAATCCTGAACAGCAGCGGCAGCAGCAGCACTGCCCCAGACGAGAGCCGAGCTGTTCATTACCGCCTTGATTTCTTCAATTATATATGCAGATGGGCCTGCCGAGGATGATGTTTGCGCCATCGCCATCGCCATGCCTCGCTCCCGCCCACTCGCCCACTTGTTTGAAGGTCGTTTGTCACTGTAATACACACATAAATGTCGCTTCCAGCCGGGTAAACTGAAATTTTAATGTAACAAGCAAAAATTACGATTGGGTGGCAGTTTGGTATTTAGGATTTTGGTTCTGTTCTGGAAATTTGCATGGGCCCAACATGACAAGCCGCCTTTGTGGTTGGGATAGCTTAAGGATAAGCATGTGTACTTTTAAGTGGTCCGTAATGGAAAGTTGTGTTGGTTCTTGTTCGGCAGGCGGCTGTCCGGGCAAACAAGCAGCGGCTGGGTCTTATCCTGCAGAACAGATAGGACTTGTTTGCTGGCAGAGGAATCCCATTAAATGCAATTAAGCACTTGGGCACTCCACCTGCAGTGGCTGTTTGCGGAAAACGCTTTTTATTGGAGTGGGCAAGTGATTTGGAGCCACGGACACAGCCCGACCATTCTGCAACAGAGAGATTTAATTATAGAATGTAGGACAGCAGAGCAGTGCGCTCCATTAAGCATGGGGCAGGAGTAGAATTTCGCCGCTTGCCGCTTGCAGTTCAGCCTTACGTCTTGGTCGTGTTTGACACTAAAGCTCTGGGCTTTGCCGAATATTTCAGAGATTTTCCTTGGTCGCAAGCCTCTGGCCAATAAGATTTAATTATAGATTGCCCGCCGGACTCTGTTTGTCTTGGACTTAGTGGGATATATTCGTCCGGTCGGACAAACTGACCGGTCGATAAACACATCACTCGATTCCCGGTGCGCTCATCTCTGCTCCCCTTCGAAGCCATCACATTCCATCACACTCTTTCCCTCTCTCTGACCCATTAGCGGGCTTGGTCACTTGCATGTTTATTCTGCCCCGGTCCGGGTCCGGTTCCGTTATCCGGAGTTATTTGGCCACGACACGTGGCCCGCAGAAAGCTCGGAAGCCCGAAACACCGAAACCCCGAAACGCCGAAAGCCTGAAAGCCACCAAGTCTTGAGTTGAGGGTACACTTGCATGCTCGCCTATAATTTGTCCTCTGCGGCTGCTGCGGCAGCGATATGTACTATATGGATATATGCCACTTTGCCACTGCCACTGCCACAACGACTACCACTGGCACTGGCACTGCGACTGCGGCGAGTTTTGTTTGAGTCACGTAAATATGGCTGTCAACTTGGCTGCCCTTACAGCCACGGAGCAGGAGTTGGAGCTCCACCCCGAGCTTCATGCATGACATGACCCATATATCCGAGCCTGTACACACCTGCGGTTAAATTCCTAGCAATTAAAGAGAGATTAAATTACCAGAAAAGAATTGATCTTACAAACTAAACGTAACTTAACTATATTATGATACAATTATAAAGGCCCCTTTATTCTTGACACATATGCTGGCCGAATGTGCGAGGGATATCTGTAAATGTATGTCCTTTGAGGTAGTTTCCAAAAAATGGATCCCCGGCTTTGAATTTAAACGAGAGCTTGGCATTTACGCTGATTTCCTTTTCTGCTTTAGGCTTTCGAGAGCCCACCTAGGCGTTTCCATTAACCCCAGTTACAGATACTTGTGCCACATTTGCACTTGTGCCTTACAATGCAATGTCGCGAATGCAACATAACGCAAAGTATCAAAACAAAAGCAAGAATACGTGGGGCAACAAAACCAAGCAGCGTCGCGTTCCATTTCCGTTGCGCCACTTGTACCTTCCCCCAACCACGCCCGTTTATCCTCCCCGTCCCCGTGGCCCGCCCGTATTGTGCCCCTCCCTGAAATCCGGGTACTGGGTCGTGTCCGTATGACTTTTTAATTAGAGCCAATGGGTAGCAAACGGGGGGAGTCTCTGCGGATAATTAGTGCAGGCCATGGGAACGGGCAATATCAGGCCGCAACTTACCTCCTCGTAAATGAAGGTGTCAATCTCCTCGAGCGGCTTGCCGTACATGTGCTCCGGAAAGGGCTCGAACTTACGGGGCAGCACATCGCCATCCTCCACGGAAGCCTTGGTGCGCGGATGGAAGCCATACTCCCGCACCAGCTGGATATGCCGGTTTTCGTGCTTGACTTGCGATTTTTGGGTGTAGGCGACGACTTGGTGCTTGGCGACAGCTGGAACAGATGTCAGAGGATCAGATTATACATTTTAAAAATTACATTTTAAAAATGAAAAAAGCAAGTATATAGTCTTATTAATTCCCCTGCATTTACCCCAATCAAATCCTTTACCTTTACCCAGGAAGATTAATCAGTTACCGTCCAATTGGCTTTCATGCTTCATTTGTTATCACCAGAACTAGAAAGTTAGTTATTGTACATATATTTAAAATTTATACAAAAAAGTCAGAAAAATTCTTAAAATTCGCAGTAATCTTTCGAAAAATGTCAGGTAATAAGTCGATTTTTACGAATTTCAAATAGCAAAAAGGACCTACAAGTCTGTGATAGGAATAGAGCGATATAAGAAGTTTTGCGTCGAGGGAAGGTTAACCATAGATACACATAGATGTCCTTTACGGAGGAATAGAATAACCAGGCCGACACCCAGTCGTCACATGCAGAGTTTCAATGACTGACAATTCGGCCCTAGTCCAGTTTTTGCAGGCCATCGGCGGCGGCATCTCTGGCGCAATCACCCGATTTCTCACCCAACCGTTCGACGTCCTGAAGATTCGATTCCAGATGCAGGTAGAACCTGTGGGAGAGCACAAGGCTTCCAAATACCAGGGCGTTATGCATGCTTTCAAAGCGTTGTACGTGGAAGAGGGATTGCACGGCCTAATGCGCGGCCACAACGCCGGACAGGTGCTGAGCATCTCTTACGCCCTGACCCAGTTTTGGTCCTATGAGCAGTTCCGGTCCCTAGCGCACCATGTGCCCTACTTGAATGATCGACCGTTCCTGCTCTACTTCCTCTGTGGCGGATTTGCCGGCTGTATAGGCGCAATAGCCGCGCAGCCCTTTGACGTGGTGCGCACTCAGATTGTAGCTGCTGATCCGACCACTGGGCGCAGTCGGATGAGCACTCTTCATGGAGTTCGCCGGGTTTATAGCAATGAAGGTATGGCCGGGCTCTCCCGGGGCCTTCAGTTCACTCTTGTCCAGATCTTTCCCCTGGTGGGTGCCAACTTTTTTTTCTACAAGTATCTCAATGCTATGGTTCTGGCCTTTATACGATACCAGGAGAGTGGCAAGGGTAACGTGTCCGCCAGTCACGACCACAGAGGCCACGACATCAACGGATTCTTTTTATTCGTCAACGGAGCCTTGGCGGGAGTGGCTGCCAAGTTTTTGGTCTATCCAGCCGATCTGCTCAAAAAACGCATCCAGCTAAAGGGTTTCCAGCGAGACCGCCAGAGCTTCGGACGGAATCCGGACTGTCCCACAGTGATGGAATGCATTGGCACTACATACCGTGAGGAAGGTATTGGAGGCTTCTATAAGGGTATGATCCCCACTTTGCTCAAGGCCGGCTTTACAAGTGCCTTTTACTTTACAATTTACGACCTGTTTAACCACCGCTATATCCTTCCATACAAAAAGGATGGTGCCCAGAGTACGAGGAACGTGAAGCGGAGGAATTCTTGGTCCTAATAAAGGCGGGAATTTTCATTATTTTACACTAGAATGGATTATTTTATTGTGTACATCGGATGTAGGATGTAGGATGCTGGAAGGGTGATCTTTTTATATAAGTTAGGTCCATGAATGGATGGTTTGAACGTGAACTGCACTGGAGAGCATGAGCATTGAGTAGACTAGACGACCAGATGGCCAGGCCGAGGCTGAGTAATAGCCTACCGCCTACCGCCAGTTGGAACTGGATCCGGACCAGCCGCCGGCGGCTGGCGCTGAGTAGCTATAGCCATCACCGCCGCTGCTGCCTCCGGAGGATCCACCATAGGAGCCACCGGCGCCAGAGGCTGCTGCGGCAGCCACTACTTGAGTATCGTAGCTGGAGCCGCCTCCACTGCTGTAGCCGCCGCTGCCATGTCCTCCACTATATCCTCCACTGCTGTAGCCTCCGCTGCTGTAACCACTGCTGTATGATGATCCACCGCTGTAAGAGGATCCGCTGCTGTAGGAGGAGCCACCACCGTATCCGCCGGATGACCCATGGGAGTCGCTGGAAGCAATAGCGGCGCCAATGACTGCGTCGTGGCCACCACCAGTGCTGTAACCACCACCACCTCCGCTGTATCCACCGCCGGAGTAGCCTCCGTATCCGCTGCTACCTCCGTGAGCGGAAGAGTCTGAGCTGGCGGCAATGGCAGCAATATTGGCTATAGCGTGGGCACCGTGGTCTCCTCCGTGTCCGCTGCCGCCTCCGTAGCCTCCATGGCCGCCGTGTCCTCCCGAGGAGGAGCCAGCAGCAGCTGCAATGGCAGCAATCTTAGCGTCGTCATGTCCGGAGCTGTGACCACCTCCGCCGCCACCAGCGCTGTAGCCTCCTCCTCCGCCGCCACCAGCGCTGTAACCGTGGTTTTCTGTAATAACAGCGTAAGTGCTCACATGGCCTCCATGACCACCACCACCTCCTCCTCCGCCGCCTCCGCTGTATCCACCGTCGTGGGAGTGGATCTCGTAGCTACCGCCACCGCCGCCGCCGCCGCTGTATCCTCCAAAATCACCGCCACCATGGCCACCATGATCGCCACCACCACTCTCTGGCAGATGGATCCGAATGTGAACATGCTCCCGTCCAAAGGTGGGCTTGCCCCAGACAGCCGGACTGGCCAGCAGGAGCGCACTGATCTGGTATTTGATTTGGGATAGAGATATGGGTTACTCTGCTAGGAGCTGGGTATGCTGTTCCAATAACTCACAATAAAACGGGCTGCCATTTCGCTGAACTCTCGGATAGGATAGGAGTGATACTTTTCGCCTCTCGACCGACTGGAAATGATTCGGGGATCGCGACTGCGCGCCGCTTTATACCGCTTCGCCCCAAGAGGAAAGTTATGTAAGCGGCTGCGCGAGCAAGTGCAAGAGATTATCTCTCTCAGCGACCACGACCACGACCGCGACCCATTGAAGGCCACATTGTTTCTTTGCGATGTTGCTTTCTTCGCCAGCTTCTTCGATGCTCCTCATCTCTCCCTTTAGTTGTGATGGCGGGACGAGAGTGTTGACCTTTCACATCACATCTCATTACATCCCAGCATGGGCCCTTTGCGAATACTCCCCAATGCACATGGAAATTATTCAATAAAAAGCTTATTTCTTTTAAATGTTTTCGTTTCAGAATAACTCAAATTTCTATTCGGACAAAAGGATAAGCTTTATGCCATTTTATTATCGTGATTGTAATTTCTGAGATCTATTTGATTTTTGATGGATCAAGAGAAAATCGATGCTTTTTATTCGGTATTCGGTTTTCACAAAAAAACCAATTAAAATTACATCAAAGCCATTATAGGTAATCGTATTTCATACAAGTATATGTAAATAGTGATGTTTTTTTCTGTGCATCACTCTCACTATATCTCCGCAATCTCCAAATACCAAATATCCATGCCTTGGTGGAGAGCATTGGCTTCTGCTTCTGGTGCTCCACTTTCGTTTGAGAGAAAATCCGACTAGCCCTAAGCTGTTTTTTATTTAGCTTTGGCTTTTTTTGGTAAAAATCGAAATTTGAACTGTATCGTAGTAATATGCAACTTGACCAGTTCCAGTTTAAGTTATGGCCCAAAGCGCTTTGTTATTGCGGCTTTATCTACCTCACTATCCAGCAACCGTTAGGTATTTTGTTGACGTTCATGTTTATGGATGTTTATGTAGATACGAACTTCCTATTGGCAATTCCTTATTGTTGGCCCGAACTTGCATAACGATTGGCCAAGGGACTGAGAGTGGCTAGTGCCCAGTGCCTGCCCGACGGCTCGGGCCGTCGCTCGGGTCGTCCGTCATTAACCCATTGATAGCAGGTTGTGGGCAGGTTCCCGGCCCGGAAATTAGCCCGATGACGCCGTTTGCTGTTTTTGAAGCGAGAGTGAAATGTTTACCATAAACCGAAAACAGGTTCCGTTCTGTCGTTGGTTCAGGTCAATGGTTCAGGTTGCTTCTCGGTGCGACCCAGAATTTCTTCGCTTTTTCAAGAGCCAAATTCAAGAGGCAAGTGGCTCTCGAGGGTTATTGGGTTAGGCCTTGCCTGCAGGGGCAGCGTCATCAAAAATATCTTGTCATGCTCCGGCTGCAGCAACATTGGCAGAAAACAGAAAGAAAAGCTAAAAAGTACCGTGGCCGTTGCCATATCATGCCGCCGTGGGTTTTGTTTCGCTCATCATCATCATCCTCTCGCTCTTACATCAGCAACATTGTTCGACTGACTGACGGACTGCCAGAGGAAGAGAGGTCATGGCCACTGGACACCACCACCCCCACAAGCCACCCTCTACACATCCCGCCACCTCTCTAGTTCATCCACTGTTATGCATTCGCTGTTGATTAGCTACGGTTTTCATTAGCATTGAGTGGGCACAATTTTCATCCGAATCCGAATCCGAAACGGGGCCATGTGGCCATTCCGATTACGTCTTGTTGATTATCATTTCATCTGGGCAGCTAGGCAGCTAGGCAGCTAGGCAACTTGGCAGCTTGGCATCTCTTGGCAGATTCCATCTCCGAAATAATTAATACATATTTAACTCACTCGTGCTGGAAACAAAACAAAAGCAAACGGGCTTACATAAGGAACTAGCTGCCGGCCAAGAGAGACTCCAACGAGTCACCAACGCAACAATCTGTTGCCAATCAAACTGTAATAGTGCTCATAATCATGATGCTGTGGCGAATGGGACTCAAACTGATATCGGAGTTGGAGCGGCGCTTCCAGCTGGAGTATTCGAATTGCATTTCATTAACATTGGGGCTGGCTGGGTAGCATCTCTCCAATTCGATTGGGATTGCATCTTTTGGGCAGACATCGAGTGAGGGCCACGATGATGACGACGATGATGACGATGGGCAACCGGTTGGCGGTCGCACATTAACATCAGATGGATGCAACAACGACGCATCTTCCCAGTATTGCATAATCGTCCCGGGGCTTGCGACCCGAAACATCTTCACGCGGAAGCAGCCATTCTCAAAAGCCCCCAAAAACAAAAAGGAAATACTTACAGACACAGAAAACTGAATAGTCACTACAAAACAGCAACTAGCAATGTGCAATATCGTGGTTTTCCCAAAAACCAGTTGCACCTCTATGGTACACTCGGCGAAAATAATTGATCAAATGGAACCCGAAGTATAACAAATTACTTAATTATTGATCAGTATTTGATATTACTCAATGAGTACAAGCTGCTCCCCTTTACCAATTAATCGAAACATTTTAAAGGGCCATGAAACCCAACCGATTTTTTACAAATTGCACTTACAAAGTGCATTTGAAGCTGCAATTTATGGGATGCAACATTGGCTGCTGCTGCTGCTGTTGCAGTTGCAGCTGCGCAGACCTTTGCACAAGTTCAATGGTGACGGGATTGGAAACGAAAACTGAAAATTGAACTGAAACTGAAACTGAAACTGAAAGGGAGGTCCCATGCAGATGGGGCACTTTCTATACTTCTCTGCTTCCTGGCGCAGTCCATGGACAAAAATCCAATTCGAGGCTAAAAAGGAGGTAAGGAGGCGAATCTGAAACCGAAACCAAAACTGAAACTGAAACTGAAACTACAGCGATGCAAAGCGGGACAAACAAAAAGGAAAAAGCGAATCGGGAGGATAAAAAGCGAGAGATGCGATGCAGCAGCAGCAGCAGCAGCAGCAATTGCTCTACATATTTAATTAGTTTCCGTTTCCGTTCATATTCGTAATCCGCAGCTGGCAGCGCCTGGCTGGCCTTTGTGCATTGTGTTCCTCCTCCCCAATGGAATATCCTCCGCTGACAATGGCGGCTGCCACCACCCACCGTCTATCCTATCTCTGCCCCTTCCACTGCCCGTGCTGTCCACAGAGGAGGACAAATTGCGCTCTATCGGCGCCTGTAAAATGGTTGCGTAACTTATGACCAGTCATCAGCCAAAACTTTTGCTCGAAGCTCTGCGCTTCCCATTTTCGATTTGTTTATCATTTATTTAAACGGCCTTAGGGGGTCGGTCGGTTAGTCGGTTGGTCGGTTGGTCGGTCGGTCGTCCTGCCGCTAAGCTGTTTCGATTCGATATTCGTTTTAGTGCCCCAAACAGGACCCACGGACCCAAAACCAAAAGCAAAAGAAAAAGGAACATCAGGATCAAAAGCCAGCCAGTGAGCAATGCTATTTAATTATGTTGATGAGCACGACCGGACATAGGGACAGGAGAATTCCGGGAAGCAGTAGGAAAACGCACAACACGCACAAAAAGTAAATGCCTTTGTCCTTCTTCCTGCCTGATACTCCTGCGCCAAAATTCCGAAACCCTGTACAGTGGGTGTCTGTACTCAAGGTAGACGTTAAACAATACTTTTGGTAAAAGTTACTCCTATTGAGTAAACAAAACATAAAAAGTATCTAAAGATTTCTTAAGAATAAAGTGTAAGATTAGCAATTTTGTGCTTTAAATAATCTCGTATCTGATATCGATAAAATCGCTTAATGTAGTAATCCCCTGAGATGACAATGGAAAACTATATCCCGTCTAAATGGCCACTGTGCACGTGCCGTGCTTAGCCTGGGCGTGCAGGTGTCGCTACTGTCGGGGTGTCGGGGAAAAGCCAGCCCCCTGACACCTGCCTTGCTCCGCCAGCTACCTCTCGACCTTTCAATGCATAAGCTATGGCCTCGTATACAGATTTGATGGCCTTCCGTTCCTCCTTCCGAATGTCCTGCCTTTGGACACCTCAAGAATAATATTTATGAGAACAGGGCCAAGCACCCGCCACCAATCTGCGCCTCCATGCATACTCGTATGTACATACATACATAGGTATATGGATGGAAAACTATCAATAGAAGCCCTTCCATTCAGACACACTCACCTTTCTCATCGTTGGGCGCTGTTTGATCATCACTCATCTTGACTGATTGTCGTCGTTTGGTTGGTTGTTGCTGCTGCCACTATCTATGGATGCTGGATGCTGCTCTTGCTTGTGTTATCCTTAGGGCAGCTGCATGTCCTTCGTGGTCTGTGCATAATAGTACATCAGCCGCAATGTTCAGGCGAGCGGATCGCTCATTTTAACGTTAATATTGTCAGCGTTCCCTTTGTTAACCATTTTGCGAGCTCTCGCATTTGCTGTTGTAGTTTGCATTTGTATTGCTGTTTTTGTTACCAAAGCTTGAGATACTTTTTCATTTGTTGTTTTGGTTGTTGTTTCTGTTGTTGTTATTATTGTTGTTGTCATTAAAGTGCTTATCACGCTTGGGCCTTTCATGATGCCTATTGCTATGCTATGCAAATCTTATGACTACGACAGTTTCCAATAATGGCATTTGGCATCGCCCCATCGTCCTTATCCTTCTCCTTCTCCTTCTCCTTCTCCTGCTCCCACTGCCACCTCCGCAGTTCAGCGTCGTCCTTTCTTCTACTTCTATTGTGAGCTTTTTGGCTTTGTTGTGCTGATTATTACTTTACATTTTGTGATGCGTCTGAAATAGAGGATAGATAGAGAGAAGAAATGTGTAAGCCAAGTGCGACCTTATGTAAGAGTTGCCCGACTTGGGCTAAATTAAATCACTTCTCCCGCAATTGCTCTGAGTAGAGTCCTGTAACGGTAATTGGCAAAGCGCTAATCCCCACACACACACACACACACACACACACACACACACACACATAACTCGCTGTGCTTACGAGAGTGTAATGTGCGTAACGGAAGAGATAAACACCTGCGGGTGTGGGAGCGACGGACACGGAGACACGGAGACACGGAGACTCGGAGACAGATTGAGACGAGAACCGGAAAGTGGGGGAATTTAAGACTTAAAGCTTAGTAGAGATAAAGTTAATTAACATTATGGCGTCAGGCACACATACACAATTCAGCATCCTTCACTCACACACTAGTATTTGGCCCGCAAAGTAAGATACAAGAATTGATAAATGGGCGCCCAACAAAGAGCAATGACGTTGCGTGGGCAGAAAGGAAGGGGACCAAGAGATGGAGACGGAGATGGAACGAGGACATGGATGCTGCTCATTGCTCAGTGCTTTCTTTGTGGCCTGTTCTTGTTCTTGTTCTTGTAGCGGCTCCCGGCATTGTTGTTTATTCGAAGTGAAAGTACAGTCTGACTTCCCTAATCTGGAATATTCTACTTTTGATTGTATGAAGCCATATGATTGGTATTAAAAAAAGTAAATTTCTGAGGCATACTTTATACAATAATTAATGAATAAAAACTGAAAAAAAATACAAATTCCGATGCTCAACTGTACAAGTACAAGTACAAGTACAAGTATCTTTTTGCCAGCATCAGTATCTTTGTATCTGGCCGTAGTAGGCCTGCTTCCTGTTGTTCTTCGTTTCGCAAACTTCTTGACACGTCTGCAAGCGCTGCGAGCAACTGACGGCGGCAAAAATGGAAAAACGTTAGATGAAGGCGCCCATAAAATATTCAATATCAGGTTGGCCTCCGCCTCCGAACCCGCCCCGTTATGGCAGGTGATGTTTGCTGGCGGAAACTCGACGAAGAGCTTGGAAGTTGGGGAGGAAGAGGCTGCCATTGGCAGAGGAGCTGGAGCTGGAGATGGAGATGGAGATGGAGATGAAAGATGCCGGAGGAGATTCAAGCCAGAGCTGGGTCCAGCCAACACACAAATCGTCAAAAACACTTTTATTACAACAATAAGCGCACGAGGCATTAAACAATGTGTTGTTGGCTTACAATTTTACGGCGGGGCTTGGCCCTTTGGGGGAGGTGTGTGTTCTGTTCTGTTTGGTTTGGTTTCTCGTTCTGGGCTTCTCGTTTTCTCTGGGCGTGACCAGTTGGTTGGTTTTAAAGTTACCCCATAAAAGTGTAGCCCCTAAAGTTGTGCTACAAATTTGTGCGGTGCCCCACTGTTGGTGCCCCGCTTGTTCCTGTTTTTCTGTTTCTGTTTTGTTTGCTCTCTCGCACGAAAGCGAACAAAAGTGTGGCCGCCTAGTTAAGTGCACATCAAGAGCTAATTTATGGCCCAATCCTGGGGTGCCGCCGCCACCCCCACCGCCACCGCACCACATGAGTTGAGGTTGTGGTGGCCGCGCCACACACATACAAACACACAAGCTGCCTCTGCCCCCCTTCATTCTCATTCTTTGCATTTTCGATTTACCTTTAAACATTTGCGGTTAATTGTTGTTTGCTTGCTTGCTGCCGTTTTTTTTCGGTTGTTGATATTGTTTACAGGATGTTCGAAGATAGTTGGGATGATTGGTAAGCTTTATGTAATCGCACGTGGGCTGTGGGCTATGTGCTGCACTACTATAGCGCTATTTCTAATTCTATTTCTATTTTCGTATTTAACTTTCTTGGCCTGCAACACACGCAGACAACAGACAAGGACACATACAAAAATGCAGAAAGAAACGAACGCATTAGAAAGTTACCCTACTCCTGCACTTCACTTTCCCTTCTTCGTTGTCGTATTCGTATTCGTATTCGCGTTTCCGTTCCACTTTTCACTTCTCAACACTGGCGCACTCACTATTCCGATTTTGATTCCGAATCCGAATCGAATCGAGGTTGCTGCTGTTTTATTTGATTTTATTTTACATTAATTACATTTTTATTTAGTCACAACTGTGCAATAATGTAGGACGGGGAGGGGGCGGGGGGGGGAAGGCCAAAAACAAAACCAAAAAACAAAAAAACAGTAACAACACAAGGAAAAAAAACCTTCTCGCACGCACATTGTTTGACACACATACAGGCACGCCAAAACACACACAAACACACCTACACACACCTCTGCAGGACTAAGAAGTGTTATTACAATTTACTGTTGATTTCTTTTGCAAGTCAAGCAGCCCGAGCAAACGAGACAGCTCTATACCTAGGTGTGTGTGTGCGAAAGCGTGCGAAAGAGCGCGAAAATGTAGGTTAGTTTCCGTTGTATGTTGTATCCCAACGGCCCCTGCCCCTAGGATCCTTCCCTCCTCCTTCACCCCTTCCTGGCCAAGTCCTTTCACAGCAGTAACAACAAAAACAACGTGCATCGCACACATTTCACTCTATTTTTGGGCGCTGAAGAATTTTTCGCTCACTGCCTCCGCCTCCGCGTCTTCCTCCGAAACTGAATGCACTTGTTCTGGTTAACTATAAAGGTATTCGCACTGCTTAACCGATTGCCACGCGTCTAAGTGGGAGAGTGTGGGGCTGGCTCCCTTTTGTGGCGTTATTTCTGCCTCTCACAACATTTCTACTCGGGCCTGTTCACTTTATTTTCTATATGTGTTTTAAGGACGTACGTGGGAACGCGTGCGCTCGCATGGCGACTGCTCGGTTCTAAGGTTCGTCGGCGACTGAGCTCGGCTAACGGGTTTTCCTTTCCGTTTGACGTAATCTGCAGGACGACCGCGATGCAGAACGATGAAAAACACGGACCCGATGAGCCCTGTGTAAGGGAATTGCCCAGTATTTTGCCAAAAAAAAAGCACACAGCAGGGAAATTCTCTACCTACTCTCAATGGTAGCCACTCAATCTCTGGCTTGCGCATCGCTGCTGTCCCTTTCGCGTGCAGGTCAGCCGGCATAAACAAATGCCATGCTCTAGGACTCATTCTGGTAATTTCCCCTTATTTCGACGCTGCTGTTGCACCGCAGGCCGTGGGCCCTTTGTTCCCGCCCCATCTTCTTCATGCTTCCCTCAGAAAATGTCAAAATGATTAAGCCTGAATATGGGCCACTGACAACCAAAACCAACCTTATGCGGATGATGTTCATCAGATATGTTGTTAGGTCAGAATTTGTTCCATTCTTTGGATCCCGTTCTTTAATGCTGGTCCACGTGTCGTATACGTAATTTATCACATAACTCATACGCACTGTTGACCCACGTCAGAAATCAAATATTTAAATTTCCTTTGACCGAACAATAGTCCTGTTTAAAAGCTATTCAAAATTAAAGTAATCACAGTTTCAACACGGCGTATTTTTTGTACATATATTGCGGGGAAAATTACGCATACGCAACGTTGACTCGCTGCTCGATCGGTAGATCCGCTCTTTTGTAATGACCGTAGGCGGAGGATGTTCATCAGATATGTTTTTAGGTAGCCCGAATTTGTTCCATTCTTTGGATCCCGTTCTGTAATGGTGGTCCAGGTGTCGTATACGTAATTTATGACATAACTCATACGCACTTTTGACCCATGTCAGAAATCGAATATTTTAATTTCGTTTAACCGAACAATAGTCCTGTTGAAAAGCCATTTAAAATTAAACTTAAACATGGTTTATTTTTGTTTAAAAGACGGCGTGTGTTTTATATGTAGTGCGAGGAAAAATCACGCATACGCAACGTTGACTCGCTGCTCGAACGGTAGATCCGCTCTTTTGACCGTAGGCGGAGGATGTTCATCAGATATGTTGTTAGGTAGCCCGAATTTGTTCCATTCTTTGGATCCCGTTCTTTAATGCTGGTCCACGTGTCGTATACGTAATTTATCACATAACTCATACGCACTGTTGACCCACGTCAGAAATGAAATATTTAAATTTTCTTTATCCGAACAATAGTCCTGTTTAAAAGCTATTCAAAATTAAAGTAAACACGGTTTCAACACGACGTATTTTTGTACATATACTTGTATTGCGGGGAAAATTACGCATACGCAACGTTGACTCGCTGCTCGATCGGTAGATCCGCTCTTCTCTAATGACCGTAGGCGGAGGATGTTCATCAGATATGTTGTTAGGTAGCCCGAATTTGTTCCATTCTTTGGATCCCGTTCTGTAATGGTGGTCCAGGTGTCGTATACGTAATTTATCACATAACTCATACGCACTGTTTACCTACGTCAGAAATCGAATATTTTAAATCCGTTTAACCGAACAATAGTCCTTTTTAAAAGCATTTCAAAATTAAAGTAAACATGGTTTATTTTTGTATAAAAGACCGCGTATTTTTGTACATATATTGCGAGGAAAAATTTCGCATACGCAACGTTGACTCGTTGCTCGATCGGGAGATCCGGTCATCCGTATGCGGATGATGTTCATCAGATATGTTGTAAGGTAGTCCGAGTTTGTTCCATTCTTTGGATCCCGTTCTTTAATAGTGGTTCACGTGTCGTATACGTAATTTATCACATAACTCATACGCACTGTTGACCCACGTCAGAAATCAAATTTTTAAATTTCCTTTAACCGAACAATAGTCCTGTTTAAAAAGCCATTAAAAATTAAAGTAAACATTGTTTCAACAAGGCGTATTTTTGTATATATATTGCAAGTCAAAATTACGCATACGCAACGTTGACTCGCTGCTCGATCGGTAGATCCGCTCTTTTGAAATGCAAGATGATAAGCCTCAGCCCTGAATTGGGAACTGATAAGCTGGCGGGAGCAACACAACGGCGCGCAAAAACTTGGAGCTTAGTTTTCGTTAAGATTCCGTCGGAGGCAGAGTAACGCGGAAAGCCAAACCTAACTTGGACGTATCCTATACCGTGAGATAAGCTTATCAAAGTAGGAACGGAAGCGAGCCTAGGCCAAGATGCGGCTGCCATGGAAGGGGCTGCTATTACAGATGCTATTGTTCCTGCTGGTCCAGATGGAAATAACTTCAGGCGACCCAAGTCGGACATCAAACCACACCGCCAGCTATGAACAGGCCACCAAGCAGATCCTCGACAAAGCCACAGCACGGATGCGCAACATATGGGACCTCAAACGCCGTATATTTCTTCAACTCACAGCCAAAGGAAAGTCCCCACTGGGTGGTCAGGCTTTGAATGGCAAGCAGGAAGTTGAAGCGGAGACATATCGCCTGATGTATGAACTGGCTGCGAATCTTAGTGTGGTGCCAGTAGCCGAGCTCGAGGATCCTCTTCTGCGTCGACGGGTTCAGCGGATGTCCAAACTGCAGTTGCAGGGCCTGCGCCCCAGGGATTTCGAACAAGCCAAGGATCTGCTCCGACAAATACATAACTTTGTGAGCGGAGCGCTGGTCTGTCCTCTGGAGGACTGCTCTGCTAGAGGTCCCTTGGCCATGGATCAGCAGATCGTGGCAAAGAACCGAAGAACAAAGCTATATGAGGATCTGGTGATAAACTGGTTCGCCTGGCGCAAGGCCATCAATGAAAAAGAGACAGCCAAGTCCACATTTATTGACTTTGTCCGTCTTCTAAGGATTGCAGCTACTTACAATGGCCATGTGACTCCGTCTCGCACCTGGTACCATAACTTCGACACCGAGAACTTTCAGGCTGAAATGGAGGCTGTAGTATGGGAAATTATGCCGCTGTACCGGGAACTGCACGCTTACCTGCGCAACGAGGTACGAGCCGCCTATCCCAAGGCAGATACAAAGAGCGATGGCGCCATACCGGCCCCAGTTATGGAACAGATTCTTTCTCAGGACTGGTATCCGCACCAGTTCTTTCGAACTCCACATCCTAGTAAGCAGCACCAGCTTCCCTCGGTCCATCGTCGCCTGGAGGAGGTCTTGGTAACACCCGTGAAAATTAATCGAAAAGCCGCCGAGTTCTTTGAATCTCTCGGACTCAACCACATGTCGGAGTAAGTTGCACTTCTAATGTTTATACTTACAGCTTCACCGTATCGTTTCTTGCCGTTTTTACCAGCAATTTCTACGAGAAATGGTCCCGCCGGATGAAAGACGACGAAGGTGGCCTCGATTGCAAGTCGCAGGTGTATTACTTTCCGCCAGACGTTGCCCTTCGGTACTGCCCTAAACTGGATTATAAAAAAATGATGCAAATGCATGGGACTATGGCGGAGCTGCAGTATAATATTTACAAGCGGCAGTTGCCATTTGGTCTAGACACGGAACCCTGCCCTGGCTTCGGCGCAGCTATGGCGGAGACGGTGATCCTCGCCTCTGGCACTGCCCGTCATCTATTTCGACTTCACATTCTCCTGAACGACAGCCTGACAGAAGAGCAATCCTTAAATCGGCTCTTTCGAATGGGAGTACACACTTTGATCGCTGTGCCCCAGTATTTTATCAATGACAAGTTCCTGGTTGACGTCATGGATGGCAGAATTGGAGTGAAGGATTACAATTGCGCCTACTGGGGTCTACAGGACAAGTTCGCCGGAGTTCAGCCTCCCTCTCAACGCAACAACAGGGACTTTGACTTGGACTATAAGTTTTACCGAGGGATGAACCCGGAAACTTCAAACACAAAGTGAGTTTTTCGATAGAAAATGTTCTTAATACTTTTTGATGCAGGAATAGGATAGGAAATCGACCTATAAATAGATTTTTCAATTTTTCCAAGTGATCTATCAGAAAAATGACAAAAAATCGAAAAATTATTTGTTTCTCAGATTTTAATGCAGATTGATAGAGAATCGATCCAGAAATTATTTAAGGTATTCCTCTAGTGAATCGGATGAAAATTGGAAAAGATATAGCCATTGCAGTGGGGCACATGTGCCTTTTTTTCCATTTTTCAATTTTTCCAAGGGGTGTATCAGAAAAATGACAAAAAATCGAAAAATTATTTGTTTCTCAGATTTTAATGCAGATTGATAGAGAATCGATCCAGAAATAATTTAAGGTATTCCTCTAGTGAATCGGATGAAAATTGGAAAAGATATAGCCATTGCAGTGGGGCACATGTGCCTTTTTTTCCATTTTTCAATTTTTCCAAGTGATCTATCAGAAAAATGACAAAAAATCGAAAAATTATTTGTTTCTCAGATTTTAATGCAGATTGATAGAGAATCGATCCAGAAATAATTTAAGGTATTCCTCTAGTGAATCGGATGAAAATTGGAAAAGATATAGCCATTACATTGGGGCACATGTGCCTTTTTTTCCATTTTTCAATTTTTCCAAGTGATCTATCAGAAAAATGACAAAAAATCGAAAAATTATTTGTTTCTCAGATTTTAATGCAGATTGATAGAGAATCGATCCAGAAATAATTTAAGGTATTCCTCTAGTGAATCGGATGAAAATTGGAAAAGATATAGCCATTGCAGTGGGGAACATGGGCCTTTTTTACATTTTCAATTTTTCCAAGTGATCTATCAGAAAAATGACAAAAAATCGAAAATGTATCTGTCTCTTAGATTTTTATGCAGATTGATAGAGAACCGATCCAGAATTCATTTAAGGTATTCCCCTAATGAGTCGGATGAAAATTGGAAAAGATATAGCCACTGCAGTGGGGCACATGGGCCTTTTTTACATATTTCAATTTTTCCAAGGGATCTATCAGAAAAATGACAAAAATCGAAAATATATCTGACTCTTAGATTTTTATGCAGATTGATAGAGAATCGATCCAGAAATCATTTAAGGTATTCCCCTAGTGAATCGGATGAAAATTGGAAAAGATATAGCCACTGCATTGGGGCACATGGCCCTATTTTACATTTTTCAATTTTTCCAAGGGGTGTATCAGAAAAATGACAAAAAATCGAAAATATATCTGTCTCTTAGATTTTTATGCAGATTGATAGAGAATCGATCCACAAATCATTTAAGGTATTCCCCTAATGAGTCGGATGAAAATTGGAAAAGATATAGCCATTGCAGTGGGGAACATGGGCCTTTTTTACATATTTCAATTTTTCCAAGGGATCTATCAGAAAAATGACAAAAAATCGAAAATATATCTGACTCTTAGATTTTTATGCAGATTGATAGAGAATCGATCCAGAAATCATTTAAGGTATTCCCCTAGTGAATCGGATGAAAATTGGAAAAGATATAGCCACTGCATTGGGGCACATGGCCCTATTTTACATTTTTCAATTTTTCCAAGGGGTGTATCAGAAAAATGACAAAAAATCGAAAATATATCTGTCTCTTAGATTTTTATGCAGATTGATAGAGAATCGATCCACAAATCATTTAAGGTATTCCCCTAATGAGTCGGATGAAAATTGGAAAAGATATAGCCATTGCAGTGGGGAACATGGGCCTTTTTTACATATTTCAATTTTTCCAAGGGATCTATCAGAAAAATGACAAAAAATCGAAAATATATCTGACTCTTAGATTTTTATGCAGATTGATAGAGAATCGATCCAGAAATCATTTAAGGTATTCCCCTAGTGAATCGGATGAAAATTGGAAAAGATATAGCCACTGCATTGGGGCACATGGCCCTATTTTACATTTTTCAATTTTTCCAAGGGGTGTATCAGAAAAATGACAAAAAATCGAAAATATATCTGTCTCTTAGATTTTTATGCAGATTGATAGAGAATCGATCCACAAATCATTTAAGGTATTCCCCTAATGAGTCGGATGAAAATTGGAAAAGATATAGCCATTGCAGTGGGGAACATGGGCCTTTTTTACATATTTCAATTTTTCCAAGGGATCTATCAGAAAAATGACAAAAAATCGAAAAATTATTTTTTTCTCAGATTTTAATGCAGATTGATAGAGAATCAATCCAGAAATAAATTAAGGTATTCCCCTAATGAATCGGATAAAAATTGGAAAAGATATAGCCATTGAAGTGGGGCACATGGGCACACAAATCGTTTGAGGCATTCCATATCAGAATCAAATGAAAATTAGCAAAGATGTGTCTAGCAAGGGAACGATGGATTTTAGGGATTATTTTAAAGAAGTTTTTTCTTTTTTTATAGAAAATTTATGGCTGAGATCCTGGGCTTCCAGTTCTACCGTTCCTTCTGCCTGGCAAGTGGTCAATACAAGCCTGGGGATCCGGACTATCCGTTGCACAACTGTGACTTCTATGACAGCAAGGAGGCGGGCAAAAAGATGCGAGATATGATGCAGTTGGGCGCCACCCGTCATTGGCGTGATGTCATGGAGATAGCCACCGGAGAGAGGAAGTTGAGTGGACGTGGCATTCTGGAGTACTTCGCTCCACTCTTTACCTGGCTGAAGGAGCGGAACAAGCAGTTGGATATCGAACCGGGATGGGACGCCGACGAATGTAAGTTTGAGTCTCCTACTTCCATAAAATCAGAATTATTACTTTCTTGTGTTTCAGTGTGTCGAAAAGATTAAGGATTGGTAACGTATGTCATAAAAGGACATGAGTTTATGTATATAATACTGAGACAAATATTGCATCAAACTTATATGAACCTATTAAATTGTGTTTTGTCAAAACTGAAGCAGGTCTCAAGCAATGAACCTCTTTTATATATCGTATATTTTAAATTTTTATTTACAAAAGGCACTTTGGTAAAACGATAAAAACTTAGTCTATATCCTAGACAGTACACTGACATATCGTTACTTACGAATTACGTTTACAATCTGCAGGTGGTTAAAGCATGAAAGAATAAATATATATAGATATTTTAAGGGTAATGATGGTCGTGATGATGTTTGTGGTTATCCGTGTGATCCCCTTGGATGAACCGCCTTACATGGTTGTCTCCGAGTCGGGCGGCGTATGGTAGTTGAGATTGTAGGCTGGCGGGCCGTTGTTGAGAAAAGCCATTGACCGGATGCTTTCTCGCGATGCAGTTCTTTTGGAGAATGACATAGCGCTTACATAGGCTGGGGCAGGCTCCATCGGTGGTGGTGGAATATACTGTTGCTGGTGCAGTTGTTGATGTTGCTGCTGCTGCAGGTGCATAGGGTGCTGTTGGTAAAGAGGAGGCGTACACGGAGGTTGTGGTGGACTGGCATTGGCGCCGGTCAGTCCAGCGAACACGTTCTCTCCCGGGGCAGTCCCGTAGACGCTGGAAAGCGGACGTGAACCGTGGAAATTCGAGTAACTGGATCGCACAGAGGGCGGACGATTGTTGTAGAGCTCTTCAGGACCGTGACCCACATCGTTCAGATGGGTAGTTGAGTGTTGGTAACTGGGATTGTAGTGTCCACCACCCCCCACTTGCAGACTTGCTGTTGATGGTAGCGGTGGAGGCGGTGGCAGGGTAGGCGAGCCTGGTTCTTCAAGAACTACACCCTGCCCGTTGGTGTTGTAGTAGATGGGATCCAGCGGAATGTTTTTGCGGTAGCTGTGGTATAAGTGCCGGTTGGTTTTGCCCAGAGTACCCAGTTGACTGCTACCGGAAATAAGGTTGGTGTTATTGACGATGTCGTCGTTAAGAGTTTGCAGATTGGAGGCGGTCAATGAGACTTTATCCTGGCGATGGAAGGATCCCAAATGGGGCTGCTGCTGATTATGCTGCTGCAGCTGTTGGTCCAGCAATTTGGTGACTGGATTCTGCTGGTATTTTCTACGGGAACTACGTGTACTGCTTCTTACGTAGCTGCCACTGCTGCTGTCTGCTGCGCCTCCTGCATAGCCACCGTGCTTGGATCTCAGCGTGCCGCTAGATCCATGATGAGAGCGCCTGCTGCTTCCGCCGCTAGATTGCCTACCCTGTGTGCCTCGGGCCATCACAGACCTTCTTTTGACGCGTCGCGGAGTCATTGGTTTAGGACTCAACTCACCACCATCTTGTTCGCCCCTGGGATCGCCCAGATCTATGCCCAAAGAGTGTCCGCCATGCCGAATAGTGTCGCTGCTGCTGCCGCCGAACTCGATAGAGTATAGCGATTGGCGGTGCTTGCTAATATGCTTCACTGAAGGAGAGAGGAATCGAGATCAGTATTGCTCCTACGAAATCGTTTATAAGCATAACAGTTACCTGGGAGGTTAGACATTTTATTGTGTGCGTAATATTTAGAGCTGTTAAACAATTTGTATTAGCTACGGGCGCAGATATTTGGGATAGTTAGAGTTTGATTAAAGCCACAAATGCTACGAAAGCCAGTTACCAGTGAAATATACAACTATTGAGAGAAGTTTCCAAGATAGAGATAGTTCTTAGTTTGGTGTAAATGAACATTTATTGGAAACGCTTTAAATCTCTTGGGGAATTGGCACCAGTCCGCTAAAGATCAAAATTGGTATGTGTTCTAACTAACATTATATAATGTCTATAATGTCTAGGATTTGGATCTGCTAATGCGTGTGGCCTCAAGCTTAGATCTAAACTTAACTAATATATCTAATTTTGTATTTTTAACGTTTTGTATTCTTTCGTTTTGTATAGTAATGAATCTCGCTCTTAACTCAATAACAACTTTTTGTGTTTGACAACTAACTTGCATCTCGCATATATATCGTATATATTCCTTTAAAAAACAAAAGGCAGCCGTTTTTGGGAGGCTCTCCCTTCATAACATATAAATATGTTTAATATTTATATATATTAACTATATTTATATTTAATATTTCATATTTAATATTCCGATTTCATCAAAGGCATCTCGTTGCAATTGGCGCTAAATTAAAAATCTTTCGCTGGCTTTTCAACAAATTTTCATATGGTTATTGTGACAGTTTTCTCATTTGAATTTTAGATCGTTTTCGTTCATTTTTGTTTTTCAGTTATCACAGATCAACATAAAATTGTATAGGCTTTCCACACACTCTCTTCTATCACAATTTGGGGAAAGTCTCAAAAATGTGTGTATATGTGTGAATGTTTTCATATTAATATATATATGCATTAATTAAAAAGACAACTTTTTGCAAGGCATCATCCTAATCATTAAACGCGCGATTTAAAGCTTATGGGCTTGGTGGGCCCTAGTTTTAGAGCCAGGTTAGCACAACAAAGAAACAACAACACAAATATGTTCGAATATGGGCGAATCTAGTGATCCTGGTAGAGTTAGTAACAGCAAATGGCATCGGCGTCCTGCTCCGCAGAGAGCACAAGTGCAAAGATAAAGAGAGGGGACTAAGGGACATACTTAAGTCTTGGGGTTGGATAGGGTTTGATAAGATTCCGGTTGATGGATTCATTACCAGTGGGCCCACTACGGCGTTCTAAGCCTGCACACCCACTATTGAGTTGCAGAAGGAGCGCGGACGGGCTTTTTGACCACTTCGGCGGTTCACATGGGGAGCAGCGTCCACCTCGGATGTTCCCACAGTTGGCTGCGTTGTCTGATCTACTAGACGGTCGTCGCTTTGGGCGCGAACAACATATCCCGGCGGTGGAGCGCGGATTTGGTCGCAGAAATTGACAGGAATGGGTGGCCGGGGGCGGCGATTACTGCGACGCACCATAGGAGAGCCGTGGGGGACGGGTAGGGCAACTACAGTCTGTGAGGGCATGGCATACCGCTCGGCCACCTCAGGCGAGAGATCGGGATATGGGGCCTGGCCTAAACGCTGATGGAGAATGCGCGAACGGGTGACCGGCGGTGGCGTTGGTATTCGGTCTGGGTCAACATCTTCGGAATCGTCCATTTCCAGGCAGCTGTGCAACGGCACTGTGGGAAGTGGGATATGCGTGGGTCGACGAGCAGCCCGGAGTGGAGTGGGTAGTCCGTTCTGGTCATAGGGATAGGCATTGTTGTTGGGCGAGTGGAATGTCTGACGAGTGCTTTGGTTATTGTTTTCGCCGCCGAATAGGCTGTTGGGTGTGGGGCTCTGAAATGGCACATAGGTTACACCGTGGTCGCCGGGGGCGAACTGTTGTAGCGAAAAATTGTCCTCTTCCTCCTCGAGGTTGCGCGACAGGCGCTCAAATGGAGGACGGACAGGCGAGCTTATGTTCAGCTCAGATGCTGTTGGCAATGTGGAAACACCTGACTTTGGAGGCTTGGGCTTGTGGTGAATGCGCGCAAAATGGGAGTTCGAGCCCTGAAACGAGTCCGGACTCTGGAAAAGACTGTAGTTGCTATTGTTCAGCGAGCTGCCAGCGAGATACGGATTGGAGTTTTGAAGCGAGGCGTACGACAGGGAGGGCGTCGTCTGCGGGGACATCGGCGTTTGGATAGGGTTCTTGGATTTGGAGTGGAACTGTGGTTGCCGATTGCGGGGCAGACTGCTGTTGCTGCTGTTACTTCCCCCCCTATTTAGGGTTAAATGTGTGTGATGGTGGTGTGGCGGCAATGACGCGTTGTGGTTATTTGTTGTGTCTGGCAACGGCGGTTGAAGATTATTGTCGAGTGTATTATTGTTGCTATTGCTGCCGCCTCTCAACTGGTAGTTGTTCTTGCTGTTGCTACTGGTAGTGTGGAAGTTGTGGTGGTGGTGTTGTTGTTGCTGATGATGATAGAATTTCAGTGAGTTTTGCTGCTGCTGCTGATGCTGCAGTTGCAGATGCTTGTTTGATTGCATGGTGGCGGTTGCGGATGTTGTGGGTATACTTGTATAGCTCACGTACATTGGATGGACCACGGTGTGCTGTGGACTCTTCGCGTCGCCGTTCATGAAATCGACTGGAAACCAGAAATTGGATTAAAGATGCTTTAACAATAAACAAAAGAGTCGCAGAATCGTATATCGCACAGGACACTGGGCAGCAACACACTTTTGAATAGAAAGTTGAATCTTTTCACGAGTTTTTTCTTGTGCTCTTGTGCTGCGCAATGTCTCTAGCGATAAGCAGATACAATGTTGTACTTTTTCTGATTGTTATGAGAGGAATGGCTTAAATTTAACATGAATTACAATACGTATGTAGTGTGGCATTTATGCATTATGTATATATTAGATTTTCACAGGTCACATGGGCATGTCACAATGGTGTTAATGTTGGATACAATATTTATATGTTTAAATAAAAACTGTCTCTTTTCTGTATGTATATGGGTACAATTGCATTCCGGGGTTTAGGTTCAGACTTTGGGGGAACATTTTACACATCGACAACCTGACATACTTAAATATAAAAAGATTCATAGGCACTTTATGCATTCTCCAAACGCGAAAACTTCCGCTTCACAGACAAAGGGGGAAAATAATGCAGGTTAAGTGAAGAGTAGAAAAACTAAACGATGATAAATTGTGAGTAAGTGGCAGTATGTTGAAGAGGGGGTTAGGGAATGACCAATCCCGGGGGTTAGTGATGTTTATATGACAGCGAATAGGGTACTGAATCGACATTCTCCACTTACATCTGTCGTCCTCATCGAGAAATATGCAGCTGATTAGAATTGCACCAAGTATTCCAAGTAACTGCGAAAGGAGGAGTCATGTTTACAACAATTTTATTGGATTATTAAACATTTAACTTACCGCCAAAGCAACCTGCACTCCGGAGTGTATGATCTCCACCAAGGGATAGTCAAGCAAGCAACCTTCTACCCTCTCCGGACGAGGGGGTCGAAACGGATCATCCGCCGTCATGTTGTAGGTGGGCTTGCAGCCATACCCGTTCGCCTCAAACCAGGAGACGCTGCCGGTGCCAAGGTTAAGCAAATCGCTTTCCTGAAGGAAGCACAAGATTAACTGATAAAGACCCAGCATGATTCCCCAAAGTATTTCCTTACCCTGTCCAAAACCCCCACATTCAAGTAAAAGCAAATGAGGAAGGCGTTCCAGCCGATCCACAGGAAATTCCATATTAGATACTAGAAGCAGGGCACACAAAATAAATTCGGGTTATCGCTCAGATATGATAATAAGGGCGGGGACGGGGGCACTCACAGTGATGATGTATTTAACGCGAAAGTGGTACGCGCCGTAGAAGCCGAATATGATGAAGAGAATGTGGAAAAAGTTCACCAGAATGGGCGCCCACATGTATCCGAGGAAATCGAATACCTGGCGTTCGATGATGGTTATCTAGAAGGGGGGACGTAATCAGTAATGCCGAATCCATGTCATATCTCGCAACTACTCACCACTTGCAGGAAGCATATTGACAGCAAAAAGTGTCGCCGCGTACACGAGCACGAGCCCATCACATCGTCATTCCATTCAGAAGTTAATGCTAAATGTGTTTCCTCCCGCTCCTCCTTATCTATTTAGCTATCTTGAGCTAAAGTACTCGTATCTGTGTCGGTATGGCAGTCTTTTTGTTAAAGCGATGTCATGGCGCCTCGACGGGATTGGAACTCACTGGGTCCTCCAGACTCTGATTCTCTGCGTGCCTCCGCCTTGCCTGCCACTGGCATTTCCGCGTGGACGGACCCCAGGCAGACGGCTTCAGCAATTCAAGCGTGGCAAGTGGCAAGTGGCAAGTGCACTTCTGCCCGTCTCTCTTGCTCCTTAAGAATAAACAGGTGCACACGGGAGAGGTACAGGGTGCGGAA